>CM053769.1:188778153-188921568 GCA_028658325.1 Potorous gilbertii
AAAGACCAGAGCTGAATAGAAAATTTGACTTTCAATCACAAGAATCAAGAGAAGCATGAAAAAGTAAACAGGAAAGAGAAATCATAAGGATTTCCTTAAGCTGAACTGTTTACATTCCTACATGGAAAGATAATATTTGTAACTCTTGAGACTTTTCTTAGTATTTGGGTAGGTGGAGGGATTATACACACACACACACACACACACACACACACACACATAGACTGAGAGCACATGTTGAGTTGAATCAGAAGAGATGATATTTATAAAAAAATAAAATTAAGGGGTGAGAGAGGGATATATTGGGAGGAGAAAGGGAGAAATGGAATGGAGCAAATTATCATTCATAAAAGAGATAAGAAAAATCTTTTTCAATGGAGGAGGAAAGGGAGGAGGTGAGAGGGGAAAAGTGAAGCTTACTCTCTTCACATGTGGCTTAAGGAGGGAATAACATGCTCACTCAATCTGGTATGAAAATCTGTCTTACACTACAAGAAAGTAGGGGAGAAAGGGACAAGTGGGGTAAGGAGGATGATAGAAGGGAGGGCAAATGGGAAAGGGGAGTAACTAGAATAAACATTTTTGGGAAGGGACAAGGTCAAATGAGATAATTGAATAAAAGGGGGGATGGGATAGGATGGAGGGAAATATAGTTAGTCTTACACAATATGACTATTATGGAAATCTTTTGCAAAACGACACATATATAGCCTGTATTGAATTGCTTCTCACTGTCTTCTCAGTGGGGATGGGTGGGAAGAGAGGAAGGGAGAGAAGTTGGAATTCAAAGCCTTACAAACAAATACTTGAGGATTGTTATTGCATATAACTGGGAAATAAGAAATACAGGTAATGGGGCATAGAAATCTATCCTGTCCTATGAGAAAAGAGAGAAGATGGGGATAAGGAAAGGGTGGGATGTGACAGAAGGCAGGGCACATTGAGGGAAGGGGTAACCAGAATACAAGATGTTATGATATGGGGGAGGGGAGAGATGGGGAGAAAAAATGGAATTCAAAATTTTGTGGAAATGAATGTCATAATCTAAAAATAAATAAATAAATAAATAGGTAGATAAATGGATGAATAAATAAATAAATAAAGAACAATTGCTTCTCTGTACTGGGAGAGGGAGTTCAATAAAAAAAAAAAGAAACAGAACAAAAGGAAAAACACATTTAAAAAAGTGAGAGTGGTATTCTTTGATCTGCATTCAGACTCCATCAGTTCTTTCTGGGAATGTGAATAGAATTTTCTATCATAAGTCCCATGGAATTGTCTTGGATTGCTGAGAAAAGCTGTCAGCTATAGTTGATTATTGTACAATATTGTTGTTACTGTATACAGTGTTCTCCTGGTTCTGTTCACTTCATTTTGCATCAGTTCATGTAAGTCTTTTCAGGTTTTTCAGAAATCTAATTGCTTATCATTTTTTTAAGCTTTTATTTAGTATTTTATTTTCCCCAGTTGCATATAAAAACAATTTTTAACATTTGTTTTTAAAACTTTGAGTTCCAGATTCTCTCCCTTCCTTTCATTAAGAAGGGAAGCAATTCAATATAAGTTATACATGTGTAGGGATGAAAAACATCCCTAATAGTCTTGTTGTAAAAGAAAACAGACAAAAAAAAACTCAAGAAAAGAAAGTTTTTTTTTTTTAAAAAAGGTGTGCTTCAATCTGTATTCAGATGCCATCAATTCTTTCTCTGGAGTGGATAGCATTTTTCATCATAAAGTCCCTTAGAGTTGTCTTGGATCATTATATTGTTGAGAGTAGTTAAATCATTTATAGCTGATCATCTTAAAATATTGCTGGTACTTTGTGCACAGTACATTTCACTTTCCATCAGCCCATGCAATTCTTTCCAAGTTTTTCTGAGAGCATACTACACATCATTTCCTATAGTACAGTAGAATTTCATCATAGTCACATACCACAACTTATTCAGCCATTCCCTAATTGATGAGCTTCCCCTCACTTTCCAATTCTTACCTCCAGGAAAGCATTGCTACAAATATTCTTTCACATTTGGTTTGTTTTTGTTTTTTAATTTCTTTTGGGATACAGACTCAGCAGTGGCATTGCTAGGTCAAAGAGTATGTATGGTTTTGCAGCCCTTTGGGCAAAGTTCCAAATTGTTCCACAGAATGGTTGAATCAGTTCACAACTCCACTGATAGTGCATTAATATCTCATTTTCCCATATCCCCTCCAACATTTGTCATATACCTATTCTGTCCTATTAGTCTAATAGATATAAGGTAGTACTACAGAAAGTTGCACTTCTCCAATCAATAGTGAGTCAAAGTATGTTTATATGGCTATAGATAGCTGTGATTACTTCATCTAGAACTGATAATATTTTTGATCAATTAGGAAATGGCCTTTATTTCTATAAATTTGACTCAGTTCTCTATATGTTGGAGAAATGAAGCCTTTATCAGAGAAACTTGCTTCAAAATTTTTTTCATAGTTACTATTGCTAATTGTATTTCTCTCCATCCTATTCCTCCTCCATTTATTCTATTCTCTCTCTCTTTTCACTCTGTCCTTCCTCAAAAGTATTTTGCTTCTGATTACTCCCTCCTCCAATCCTTCTTCCTTTCTATTACTCTCCTCCATCTCCATTTTGTCTTATCTCCTTCCTCTCTCACTTTTCTATAGGATAAGATAGATTTTTATACCCAATTGAGTGTGTGTGTTATTCCCTCTTTAAGCTAATTCTAATGCGAGTAAGATTCACTCATTCCTTTTTACATCCCTCTTCTTCCCATCCACTATAAAAGCTTTTTCCTGCCTCTTTTATGTGAGATAATGTGCCCCATTCTACCTCTCCCTTTCTCTTCTTCCCAATATATTCCTTGTCCACCCCTAATTTTAAAAAAATTTCTCCTTCTAAAGGTAGCTTTTAAAAGTATATTTTATAAAGGATGTGTTTTCATACTTTGTACTCAACTGAAACATTTCTATAAAAAGACAGGTATCCCAGCTCCTTTTTCTTTGCTTATTAAACTCTGAGCTGTGTTCCCCCTCTTCCCCACTGAGACAATTACCTGTAGGGGGAAAATAGTCCCAACAAGAAAAACTGTGATACATTATTCTGAGTTGCTATCAATTAACAGTGGTACTCTTTGAGATTGTTGAAATAGAAAAACAAACTCCTTACAAAACACTACATCCTCTGTATACATGTGTTCTTTACTATCTATTTGACTTTCATTAGTAAACCATTTGTATTAGATTGGGATAAAAATGTATAATTGTGGGTGAATGTGTATGAATACTCTGCTTTTCCTTTTTTTTTTTTTAAAGTCCCAGTGGTCTTTTGTTCATTATTAACCTTGCATTTCTAAGACAATGTCTATTCCTAAAAGTTTTATGTCCATAGATAGGTCAACCATCAGGAAAATTCTTATTGCCCTATGCTAATAAGAAGTGACTGTACTCCAAGGCCATAGGATGAAGCAAACAACTACTACCACCACCATCAATACCACTCATTTTCTTTTTTCCATTATTTGAACTTTCAACCAATTTTAATTCGTAAAGATCCCAAAATGTAGATCTGAGAATGGGGATAATGGTACCTTGTCTCTTTACTGGTTGAGACATTAAGTTAGAAAATTCAAAACTAGATCTAGAGGTAGGGAATACTAAGTCATATTTAATAAGTCACAATGTCATAGTGTGGCCAGGAGGGATTTATACCAGGAATGCATGGTTGTTTCAATATTAGGAAAACTATCAGCATAACTGATCACATCAATAAGAAAACCAACAAAAATCATGTGATTATATTGATAGATGAAGAAATTACTTTTGGCAAAACACAATACCCATTCCTATTAAAAATACTAGAAAGCATAGGAATAAATGGAGTCTTTCTTAAAATCATAAGCTATATCTGTCTAAAACCAAGAGTAAGCATTATTTATAATGGAGAAAACTTGAAGTCTTCCCAATAAGATCAGGAGTGAAACAGGGAGTTCATTATAACCATAACTATTAAGTTTTGGTCAATATTGGACTAGAAATGCTAGCTATAGTAATACGACAAGAAAAAGAAATTAAAGGAATAAAAACACTAGAAACAAAACTATCTCTTTTTACAGATGATAGGGTGGTATATTTAGAGAATCTAGAGAAGCAACTAAAAAACTAGTTCAAATAATGAGCAACTTTAGCAAAGTTGCAGGATATAAAATAAACCCACATGAATCATCAACATTTCTATATATCAATGAAACTCAGCAACAAGAGATGGAAAGAGAAATTCAGTTTAAAATAACTGCAGAAAATATAAAATATTTAGGAATCTACCTGCTAAGACAAACCTGGGAATTAAATAAGCACAATTACAAAATACTATTAATTGCTCATGGGTAAGCTGAGTCAATATAATAAAAATGATAATTCTACCTAAATTAACATACTAATCAAACTCCCAAAGCACTATTTTATAGCGCTAGGAAAAATAATAACACAATGCATCTGGAAGAACAAATGGTCAAAACATCAAAGGAACCAATAAAAAAAATATGAAGGAAGGTAGCCTAGTGGTACCAGATTTCAAATTATATTACAAAGTAGTGATCATCAAAACAATCTAGCACTGGCTAAAAAATAGAGGGGTAGATCAGTGGAAGAGATTAGGTGCACAATACTCAGTAGTAAATGACCATAGTAATCAAGTGTTTGATAAATGAAAAGATCCAAGCTTTGGGGGTAAGAACTCATCATTTGACAAAAATTAGTGGGAAAAGTGGATGGCAGCTTGGAATAAACTAGACATAGACCAACATCTCACACCATATACCAAAATAAAGTCCAAATGGATGAATGGTTTAGACATAAAGGGTGATATAAGTAAATTAGAGGAACACAGAAAAACATACCTGTCAGATCTATGGAAAAGATAAAAGTTTGTGACCAAATAAAAGAGAGGATCATGGGAAGTAAAATGAATAATTTTGATTACATGAAATATAAAAACTTTTCCCCAAGCAAAACTAATGAAACCAAAATTAGAAGGAAAACAGGAAACTAGGGGTGGAGGTGGGTTTATAACAAATTTCTCTGGTAAAAGTCTCATATAAACATATAGGGGACTAAGCCAATTTATATCTCTCTCTATATATATGCACATATGTATGTATGTATATATGTGCACACACACACGCACATACACACACACACACATATATATATATATGTATGTATATGTCATTCCTTAATTAATCAATGGTTAAAGGATATGAACAGGTAGTTTTCAGAAGAAGAAATCAAAATTCCTAATAGTCACATGAAAAAATGCTCTAAGTCACTACTGATTAGAGAAATGCAATTTAAAACAACTCTGAAATTCTACCTCACACTAATCAGACTGGCCAACATGACACAGAAAGAAAATGACAATTGCTGGAAGGGATATGGGAAAATTGGGATGGTAATGCTTTGTGGTGGAGTTGTGAACTAGTCCAACCATTCTGGAGAACAATTCGGAGCTATATCCAATGGGCTATAAAACTGTACATATCCTTGAACTAGAAATGCCACTACTAGATTTGTATCCCAAAGAGATAAAAAAAAGGGGGGGGGAGAGTAAGAACCTATTTGTAAAAAAAATTTGTAACAGCTCTTTTGTGGCACCAAACGGTTGGAAATTGAGGGGATATCCCTCAGTTGGGGAACAGGATTGTGATGGAATACTATTAGTGCTATAAGAAATGATGACTGGGATGCTTTTATGAAAACCTGTGAAGTCTAATTTGAATTCATGAAAAGTGAAGTGATCAGAATCATGAGAACACAGTACACAGTAGGAGCGCTGCTTTAAAGATGATCAGCTATGAAAGTCAGCTACTCTGATCAAGACACGATCCAAGACAATTCCAAAAGACACATGATAAAAAATGCTAACCACCTCCAGAGAAAGTACTAAAGAATTCTGAATGTAGATCAACTTTCTTTCTTTTTTTATTTGTATTTTCTTTTTCAATGTGGCTAATATGGAAATCTGTATGACCACATGTATAGTCAATATCGAATTGCTTGGCTTCTCAGAGAATAAGAGAAGGGAGAAAGAGGGAAGAAATTTGGAACTCAAAATTTTTAAAAAATAAATGTTTAAAAAAATGTACATGTCATTGGAATATATTTATTGAAATAAATTTTGAAAAAATAAATTTAAAAAAATATCAGAGAGCTACTGAGTAGAGTTGAACTAGTAATTTCAGTACCTGGGGCACGAAGCAAAAAATATTCCTGGAGCAAGTATTACTGGGTGTATATGGAGGGCGCATTAAAATCATAGCTGTAATTCATGGTGTGAAGATAATATAAAGCTAATTAAATTGAATTTAGTTGAAAATAAAAAAGACTGCCAGTGTAGGGAACCAAGATTTCTCCTATACATAAAGAGCCAGAAGCCTCCACCTATTTGGACGTCTACTTCATGGATCTCTATCCTAACTTGTGGCGTTTAGAAGGTGAAATCTGTTGCATCTCACTAGAAACTTTTTTTAGCTTAACACTTTTTTCAAAAAAATTATTTTATTGGTATCTTTTATTTTTATATTATGTTTTTTAAGCTTATTTTTTCAATTAACAAGCATTTTAAAAATTAAACTGTCTTTATCACTATCTCCCATTCCCTCAACCACTGAGTAAATTTGAAAGAAAGGAAGGAAGGAAGGAAAGAAGGAAGGAAGGAAAAATAGAGTGAAAGAAAAAGAAAGCCCTCATACATACCTACATAGTTTGGCAAAACAAATTCTCACATTAGCCATTTAAGTCTCTTTCTGCTTTTTAGGTTCATTATTTCTCCGTCAAGGGGCAAGTGCTATGTTTCATCTTCATTTTTTTAACTCGTAGTTTCTCATTTCATCATCGAGTGTCTGAAGTCTTTCATAGCTTTTTTTCTGTATAATAGCATTGTATAAACTGTTCTAGCTCTGCTCATTTCTCCTTGCATCAGTTCACAGAGGCCTTCCCAATATTCTTTCAAACTCTCTATTTTATCATTCGTTATCAAGCAGTTACATTCCTTTAAACTCGTATGCCACAATTTGTTTAGCCATTCCCCAAGAGGAAGACACCCCTCTTAGATTCTAATTTTTAGCTACCATAAAAAGAATTGATATAAATATTTTTGTATGCTTAGGTCCAGTCTTTCACAGATTTCTTTGGGGTAAAAGCCCAACAGAGTATAACTGAGTCACAAGCAACACACAGTTTGGTAATTTTCTGGGCATAATTCCAAATTGCAAAGCCAGAGACTTTTGTACATTACACCCCAGCTGGAAATGTCTCAAGGGCCTATTTTCCAGTAACCACATTCTTGTACCACGTGAAGATGAGATCAAGAGCCTAATAACTACACCACAACATTGCGTGCCAATAAATGTAGCTTCAGATACATACAGGGTTGTTTTCATTTTTATGGTATAACTGCTGGGTTATTCCCATTCTGAGAGCATTCCTGCTATGCTAAATGGTAGAGAAGACTGTTAACGTCTCTCTAGCTCCTTGACACCTTTCTGGGATAGAGAGCATTCTAAGTATAGGGAACATTGTTAACAAAGTCACAGAAATATCCAAAGGATCTATGATTTTTCAGTTCCTGATGTGGGAGCTTTCACTACCAGCATAGCAACCCCCTATAACTCAGAAAATAACTCCTAGGGGAACTGTTTGATACACGGAGATAAAAGAAATGGCGTTGTACAATTATTAAGTGTCAGAGGTGGGATCTGAAACCAAGCTTTGCCAACTCTAAGTTCGGTATTCTATTCTCCATTCCACACTACATCTGAGGCTTAGGAAAATGAAAGGCATATTCAGGGAATGGTGAGTAGGACAGTGTGGCAAGAATCTAGAGTTTGAGGAGATACAAGAAAAAGTTAAAAAAAAATTAGGGCAGCACCAGATTGTAAAAAATATTGAATGGTAGGCAAAGCAATTGGAACTTTATTCAGTAATCAAAAAAGGAGCCACTGAATATTTCTTAGCTAAAGAGTAACATGACTAGATCTATACATAAGGATAACCAGTATGGAAATATATGAAAAATTATATAGAAAAGGGAGAGGATGAAGGTAGGAAAATCTTTAAGGAGGTTAATGCAAGACTCTAGGCAGATGATAATTCTAGGAGTGTGATTGTGGAATACAGAGAACAAGCCAAATAAGGGACATACCTCAGAGGTGGAGGCAATGTTATAGCAACTGATGAGTTACTAGAAATAAGGAAGAGAAAAGAATAAAATATATATATATATATATATATATATATATATATATATATGTATATATATATATATATATAGTCAAAGTAGTATTTTCTAAAATGCCAGAAAGATGTCACAAGGAAAAGTGTATTTGCAGGGGTAGGTAATAAACTTGGCTTTGGTCATGTTAATTTTGGAGGTGCCAATTAGATGCCCAGGAGGTTTTATCCTGCTGTTAATTCAGTTCAATCAACATTCATTAAGCACAATTAGGGAGTTATGGCTAGATATAAGTTTGTCTAACAAAAGTTTTGAAAATTATAAGTTAAATATGTGTTAACAATTTTATAAGGCAGCCAAAATAAAAAACCAACCTCAATACATAGGTAAATAGTCAAGCAGAAATTAGGCTTAGATCAACATCTTATACCATATTACACAATACATTTTAAATGTATATGTTATCTTAACTAACAGTAAGAGAAATAGAAGTGAAAACAACCCCAAGATTTCACTTCATATCCTGCAAATTGTCAATTTGACAAAAAATGGCAATAGTCAATGTTGGAGAGTTTGTGAGATAAAAGACTCACTGATTGTTGGTGGAACTTAGAATTGGTGTGTGTTCGTCCTTCGTTACCAAAGAAGATCATGCCATCAAAGAAATGATGACATGATTTGCACTTGACTTTGTGTTGAGTGAGGGAGGACTGTGTAGGTCACCAGCCTCACTTCTCCTCCAGTCATCTGAATCCAGTGACCAGATATTCATCAGGATGACTGGAGATGACCCAGGATGAGGCAATTGGGGTTAAGTGCCTTGCCCAAGGTCACACAGCTAATGAGTGTCAAGTGTCTGAGGTGAGATTTGAACTCAGGTCCTCCTGACTCCTGCACTGGTGCTCTATCCACCTAGCTGCCCCAGAATTGGTACAATCATTTTATAAAGCAATTTGGAATTGCACAAATAAATTGATTAAAATGTCCATTTCGTTTGACTCTGGGATTCATTACTGGGCTTATACCCCAAGGAAGACATTAAGAAGACAAAAGTCCCCATAAACACCAAAATATTTAGGGCAGCACTTTTTGTGATGGTAAGGCATTGGAAATAAAGTAGATGCCCATCAATTAGAGAATGACTAAACAAACTGTGATACATGAATGTAAGAGAATATTACTTTGCTGTAAGAAATGATGAATACAGAGATGCATGGAAAGCTTTGCATGAACTAATTCTGAGCAAAGTAGGCAGAGCTGAAGAAACAATACCCATAACTACACCAATGTGAATGGATAGAGCAACCACACAAAAAACTCAAAAGTGAATGTTGCAAAATTATAAAAATTAAGGATATTTGAAAGAAAAGATATGAAAGGATACTCTTAACCTATCCTTTCAAGGAGATTCTGCTTGGGGAAACAGGAAGAATGGGTGAAGATTGTGAACAGGCAAGTTTCCCTTTTTATATAAGAGGAAAATTTCCTAACAATTAGATCTAGCCCAAGGTAAAAGGAACTGCCTCAGGGGGTAGTGAGTTCAGTCTTATTAGCACTCCAAGCAAAAACTTACTGATCACTTGTTGGGTACATTGTAGAATGTACATGGCATTCTTCTAATGAAAATTCGATGATACTTGTTTTTATAGAAGCTAGATATATGATGATAAAATTATATAAACCCTGCCCCCAAGGAACTTATATTCTTGGTAGTTGGAAATACTAGTATGATACTTCAAAAGAGGGTCAAGATTGAAGATAGGTTTAGGAGAAATGATAGTTATGGAAATCAGATGTCTACTTAGAAAGGATGGGTAATAAAATGAAATTTAGGTTTAACTTATTGATGGTAGGACTTCAAATGTGTCACTAAATCTCTGGGAGATGGGAGGTATGATTCATTCAAAAGAAGCAGGTCTCTAAGGGGGCAAGATGACAGATTAGCACTACTGGTCATGAAGATAAGCAAACCTTGGAAATAATGAAAGTGAGGGGAAAATATGGTAGAGAACGTTTGAGTAAGATTCAAAACTGGGAAAAATAAAAGCATTTATTTTGAGAATATACTCCAGACTGTTTAGCTAAATAAAGGAAATCGAAATAGTATTAAGTTCATGACAGATTATAAGGGTGGTACAGAGATAGGTTAGGGGCCATGCCCATGACTACTTTTAAAGAGGCCTATTCACTGAATGGGCATTACCTCACTTTAAGTGAGTACCTGAAAAGGCCTTATCCTAAAAGGCCAAGGTCTCTCATTGCATCCTGAGGAATATCTGGTCACTGGATTCAGATGGCTCTGGAGGAGAAGTGAGGCTGGTGACCTGCACAGCCCTCAGTCCCTCAAAGCAAGGTCAAGTGCAAGTCATGTCGTTATTTCTCTGATGTCATGTTCCTCTTTGAAAACAAAAGACAAACACAACAATCATTACAGGAAGCAGCTACCATTCAGACATATTGGAGCCCTCTCTACTAAAAGTGGAGAATCTGATATTCTTTTTTTCCCTTTCCTTTCGTTCATTCATTCATTGAACAAATATTTTACTGAACACACACATCAGGAACTTATATGGTAACCCAACTACATGGTAGCCAACAGTATCCATGCTTGCACCAGTCCTTCTGCCTGGCATCTCCCACGAGGGTGATCTGAGCATGTGCCACTCATTACGCTGACAGTTTCCTTTTTGGAGGAAAGGAGAAGTAAAGTAAAAGAGGAAACGTACCATTGTCATTGTCATGCATCATTGTTTGTAGTGGATTTAATAAGGGGAAGTGGATGAAAGTTATGGAGAAGTGGATTTAGGCTTTATGTGAAGAAAAACCTTTTACAGTTAGAATTCTCCAAAAGTAGAAAGGGTTACCTTGAAAGACAGTGAATTCCCCATTACTGGGCTCCAAGTAAAAGCTAAATGACTTCTTGTCCAGGATGTGATGGAGAAGGTGTAGGTTGGACAAGATGACCTCTGCGGTTCCCTGAAAGTTAGAGAATCTGCGTGTGGTTTCATCGGTGCTATGTCTCCTATTGGGTGCCATCTTTGGGGTGCATGCAGTTGGTCACGTACCATGTAGGAGGTTATAAATTTAGGCTCAGGAGTGTGGCAGATGCAAAAGGGAAAAAGCCCAGAGGGGCATCCGTGGCAGACAAGTCCCCAAAGCAGCTGTTTAACAAGTGACATGTGGGTCTGTGTTGGGTGACATCCAGAAAGCAAAACACAGCAACCAATGTAGGCCAGAAGTATTAAGGATGAAGAGACATGAATTTGCATTCCCCCCAGCCTTTCAAGAAAGCAAAGCACTAAAAATGCCAAAATCCACCCTTCACATCCTGTTTGATTTTTGAATCCAGTGAGCCGTAAAGTTGAAACAGTCACTTCGAAAGAGAATCCAGTTTAGGAGTTTGGGTTTTTGAAAGCTTTTGGCTACCTACTGCTGGGCTTCTTTTCACCATATACAAGGCATTTTTACTGCTCAAAGGCCTCAGTTTCCTCATGTGTTAAATAGAGATATTAGTATCTCAGAGGGATTTTACAAAGATAGAAAGAGATAATGAATGTAAAATTACTTTGAAAGGTTAAAAGTTCTTTACAAATGGATATTATTCTCTCCCTACTGACTTCATTATCATTTAAGAGATGCATTTAGAAATGTATCTTTAGAAATAATCTTCGACTGGCAGATTTTTGTAACCCTTTGGCTTCCTGCTTCTCAATAATGGTAGCTCACATTTCTATAAAACTTTAAGGTTTACAAGCATTTTCTCCATAACAAATCTATGAGGGAGGTCGTGCAAATGTCATTGCTGCCCATTTAACAGCTGAAATAGTGGAGGTGAAGTGATTTACCCTAAGATTCAGTGTCAGAGCTGAGAATTAAGGCTAGGTCCAGGGCTCTTGCCACTATACCAGGCTAAATCTCTGGCAACAAACATTGAAAGGTACTGGGGGTGGGGGTGGGGCCATTAAAGGAAACTTGTGAGAAAATAATTTTGCAAATAAAAAATTCTTTCAGAATATTCTTATTATGGTACCTGCAGTTACCTCCTGTTTTAGCAGTTAAACAACAATAACTTGGCATATTTGGCTTTTACTTATAGAAAAATAAACACAACCTACCTCCGCATCACCTATATATTGCCACTGGTCTTCAATTTCCCTGTAGCCTGAGATTTGCAAGGATGCTTATCTTCTCTATTAGCTGGTAAAACCACTATGAGGATGTATGCCTGCAATACAGCACTTTACCATGTTTAATTATGGACATCAGATTAGTTAGGCAGTCAGTCAGTCAAAGGACATTTTTTAAGATACAAAGAAAGGGAAAAAAACCAAACATCCAGTCACTGCCTCAAGGAGCACACATTGGGAGAGACAATATATATATATATAACTTCAGAAGTAGATATTATACATAATATAATTACATATATTACATGTATCCTATTATATTTAAACATATAATATATTTAACTTCTATATTAAAAATACACACATGTATAAAACTTCTGTGTAACTTCTGTATATCTAGTTATTTATATATTGTCTCCCATTAAAGTGTGTGTATGTGTATGTACACATATATGTATGTGTGTGTGTGTATGTACACATATATGCAGAGAGAGAGAAACAATAAAGGTAACCTGCAAGGGAAAAGTATTAATTAGTGACTGGGGATAGAAAGGGAAGGACTGGGAAAGGCTTTAAATAAAAGGTGGAATTTGAGCTGTCAGGGAAACTGAGTCAGTTATGAGAGGACAAAATATTACAAGACCAAGAAATAGCCAATAGAAATAGTTTGGGGGGAAAGATCACAAATTCTATTTTAGATATGTTGAGTTTGAGATGTCTATAGGACATTCTTAATGGACTACATAATGGAAGATAGAAATCTTTTTTAAAGAACCCAAGTCCTAAATTCAACTTACTAGATGAGCTCAGGTCTATTATTCTATTTCAAAAAGGTGTGATGATCAATGGAAATCAGTTTGTAAAATACCTGGCATTCCTTGGGGTAAAGACCTAAGCTCTGAAGTTGTTGCTGTATTTTTCTGACTTCCATTTGCCTAGTCCATTTTCTATGCTATGAGTGTGTTCCCTTGACTACTTTACTTCCTGAATTTCTACCTGTTCTTTAAGGTCTACACTCAAATCCATTTCCTTTCATTTGGAGATAGTAGATTTAGAGTCAGTAGAACTTCGAAGATTATCTATCTAGCTTATTTTTCAATTTATAGGTAAAGGGCCCCAAAAGGCTGAAAAAAAGGATTGGATTCTAAGTACAAATGCAAGGGAAGAGATAAGTAAAATAAGTCAATCCATTAGCCTACTTCACATGAAGGAACTAGCAAAATACTCTAGGTCTGATTTTTTTTTTTAATTAGAACATCCCTGTTGAATCAATCAATTAAAGGCATTGAACTAAATCAAATAACTTAGTTAATCATTTTGGAAGGACTGGCTGTCATTGGACAAGTGAAGGAATGTAGCAGCAGAGGAGATCTCTTGATATTGATTGAAGACGCTCAATCATACCCCATGGGTCCCCTACCAAGACAACACAGAACCTGAGTATCCAAGTACCTAGCAGCTTATAGAAGACAGCAGTCCTGCCAAGCTCCTGAAAGATAATCACTTTCTCTTGGAGTGTGGGGGGGTAAAGGAGAGGCATGTTTAGGTAGAGAGTAGATCATCTGTTTCCCTTCCCCACCACAAATCAGAAGATTATCACCGCCATTCTAACATCATCCCAGGAACAGCAGCAACTTAGCTCTGGCTAATGACGAGGCAAACACATTGAACAAAAGTAGCTTTGGGTGCTACAAGGAGTCCAGCAGAAAACCATACTATGCTTATGGGGAATGCCTTGAGACTTCCGACAAAAAGACTTCCAGGAGTTGTGAGTTAGCTCCATTGCCATATGTGTTCTCTAAATCTGAGCCCACTTTCTCCTGTACTCTGTATAGACTTATAATAGTGTTTCTGGTTTGTAGGGGTGCTTGTACCAACTGATCTTATTATACCATCTTAGTAAATACCTATTTCTAAATGCAAATTAAGTCTGACTGACTAATTGTATCAAAGAACAATAATTAGTGGAAATGATTCAGAAGGAAATGGCAAACCACTCTGGTATCTCTGCAAAGAAAACCCCAAATGGGGTCACCAAGAGTCAGACATGACAGAAATGACCCAATCAGTGGAGAGAAACACCAATGCAAACTCACAATCCATAGCATCAGAAAGCGACCGGCTCCCTTTCCCTTTCTCCCCAGACCCTCAGGGTCTCTTAGAACCCTGAGAGGAGGAATGGTGCTCTCTGGGGACATCTCTTTTGGGAGACTGAGATCAGACCCTTTGCTATATAAATATGCAGGGTCAGGAATGCAATTAGGAAAGAAATAGAAAATGATTTTGCTCTCTGGAGATACAATTAGTTCAAATAATTAAAGTATTAATTATTATGATTAAATAATTTTAAAAAGTTACTAAGAATAGCAATAAACACTCTCCAATAAAACTAGGGTAAACTCTTCCACAAATATATACACATATACATATAAATATATACACACATATGTATATGTGTGTATATATACATATATATGCATCCTTTTAGTGGGGACGACACAGGTCATCAGAATGCATGAATGAAGGAAGCGACTCATACCTCCTTACTTTCACAGCTGCTTCCTTCTAAGTCTGTTATTTTGCTACTTCCATTGGGCCTGGTTCCCACTGGTTTCAAATGGGGCACATGGATGTGCAGTCTTTGTGGGACTAGGTTGTTCCTGCCAATCTCACACGGCTGTTGCTCAAGCTGCTTCACTGGTCTGGGGGCCAAAGCGTCAAAGGCTTATGCATGAGTTACAGTTTGAAGTAGATACAGACCTACAAGGAATCCTGAACCTAGATGCCTTTGTTTGGCATCCTGGGAGGATGTCCCCAGGTCCTATATATAGATAATGAAATTAAGGCCCAGAGAGGTTAAGTCAAGGTCACAGAGGTCTGCTGACTACAAATCCAGGTCTCTGTCCCTGTGTTTTTCTACATGAGACCTTCTTTGATACCTCTTATCAGTAATGGTCTCTTTCCTCAGATCTTATAGACATAGCACTTTAGTTCTGCACTTCCCTACCATACCTGTAATGTACTATTACCCTTCTGGCAGTAAATGAGAACACAAGTACATGGTCTGTTCTAATCCTGAGGGTTTTGCCTTCATGTTCTCATAAATGGGTGGGTGGGGGGAGCCAAGATGGCAGAATAAAAAAGGTACTTGTTTGAGCTCTGCCAAATTCTGCTTCAAACAACCTTAAAATAACACTTTAAAACAAATTCTGGTGCAGCAGAACCAACAAAATGATAGGGTGAAGTAATTTTCCAACTCAAGATAACCTAGAAGGTAGGCAGGAAAATAGAATGCACACACCTGAATCACCAGCAGCAGCTTCCAGAACTCTCAGCAAACAGAGGATAAGGAGGGTCAGACAACTGGTCAGAAGGAGATTATAAGGGACCCTTTGCCATCTGGTGCAAGACTCAGTTATACTGCCTATACACAGTTCGGGGTTATGGTCCCAGGGCAAGGAGAAATACCGGCATGCTAGAGTAGGCAGAGCCACTGAGGAGCAAGGACCCTCATCACAATTCTAGGGAGAAAAAGAGTGCATGTGGTCCCTTATAGACCAGAACACAGGCCAGAAGAGCAGTGAGTACACCTCTCCTAAGGTCATACCACCTTGGAAGAACTAAAAACTTACAGCCCCCCAGAACTAGTTCTGAAAACACCTTAAATCCTCTGATGCTTCCCAGCTGTGTGACTTTGGGAAAATCACTTAACCTCTCTTGACCTCAGTTTTATCACCTATAAAATAGAAAAGATGACAAGTATGATATCTACCTCTCGTGGCTGTGGTGAGGATAAGATGAAATTTGAAGGGAATTGTCCAGATCAATAAGAATTCCAGTAAGAAAACCTCCTCCACACAGGCCAATCGGCAACAGCTCTGTAATTTATAGTTAGCCACCGAGAAGCTAAGCGGCTTTGCCAAGGGTCACAGAGTCACTGTGTGTCAGACCCAGATCCTTCAAAATCTGCCCTCTCTTCTCCTGAGGTATTGCCCATGAAACATTTTATAGCCCTTAAAGAGCTATATCCATGCCAATGATTATTTATTATTATTGTTAAAATTGTACTATAGTGAGTCCGCACAAGGACTTAGACATCCGGAATTATATTTCATGACCAATTTTTGTGTACACACACACGCACACACATATTGCTATTCCTCTAAATTGAGATTCCTGTGGCCTTAATAACCTTCTGGCCTCTGTGGTTTGCTACCACACTCTCCTGTTGATAATTCCCTGGACATCCCGAATAGATCACTATAATTTACCTGCCTAAATAGGAGGGAGGGATAGATTTCTTGGGATTCCTTCTTGTTCTGTTGACCATGGGTATGTCATTTAACATCTATGGGTCTCTATTTCCTCCTCCATTTAAATCGCCATCCCCTCTTCCTCACAAATTAATTGGATAAAACCTACAATTTTTTTTAAGTTTTAGAGGGAAGAAGGAAGGAAACATTCATTAAGCGCCCACTGTATGCCAGACGCTTTGGTCATCACTTGACAAATATTGTTGCATTTGATCCTTACCACAAATCCGGGAAGTGGTTGCTATATTTATCATTGTCATTTTACAGATGATGAAACTGAGGCATACAGGGATTAAATGACTTGCCTAGGGTCATCTAGCCCAGAAGTATCTAAGGTTAGATTTGAACTCTCCTGCCTGAATCCAGGTCTGTCCTCTATTCAGTTCACCACCTAGCTATCTCTAGGTACCATAAAAATTAAAGCAATGCTGTCACACTTGTCGACTGCATACAGCCCAAGTGCTGCAAACCAGATTAAAACGCCATTAGGAAACATTTAACAAAATAAATTAAACTATAACAAAACACAGATAATGTTACTTACTATGTGGCTTTCAAAGTCAACATGCATCTGCAGGAATCCTTACATACAGTTTAGTGTCTCCTGTTTCTATCTGAGTTTGATACCACCCAATTAAAGGATTATTTCTGCAATACCTTTTTTAAAAACTGTCAGTGTGTGACATGACATAACATGATAGAAATGGGCTGCTTATTAGCGAGTGACCTGCTATAATATGCAGTGTGTCTTGAAAACTGTATCATGACCAGCAGCCAGATGACAGATGTTGAAATGTGATCATCTCTTAGAAATGAATGCCTTTCCCATGGCCATGAATCAAACTCCATGAATCAAACAAGTCAAAGTCAAAAGGTAGCTCTGTTGGCCATACCTGATAGAAGAGGGATTTATTAGTCATACACCATTGCTTCATCCTGTATAATTCCTGATTCATAAATCAACAGGTTTACAGATTGTATAGGTGAAGGTAAAGCAAATAATCATAACTTCATGTATGATAAAGCCTTTGGAATCACTAAAAAAAAAAATCCCTTAAAAATTTCCTTTCCGATTAGTCAGATTTGGCCAGGAACATGGGTGCCATCATCTGGGCAAGAGATATGGAGGGAATCCTGTCACAAAGAATGATAAGACAAAGAACCCAGGGTTCTAGGCCTTTCTCCTGGAAGAGCAGGGCAGAGCAAGGCAACAAGCCTTGATTAAGCTCATGCTCTGTCCAGGTACCATGCTAAGTGCTGCGGTTACAGATGTAAGCAAAAGAAGATTGTTCCTACCCTCAAGTTCCTCTAATTGAGGAAGACAGTGTAGGGACCCATGTAGGTCATGACGTCCAAGTCTAGAAAGTCAGAAACAGAGGTAAGAGGGTCATGGAACTGGGTTTTGGAAGGAAGAGACTTTAGATTTAGAACAATACATAAATTTCAATCTTCTTATTTCACAGATGAGAAAACTGAGGCCAAGAGACATGAAGTGATTGGTCCAAGGTCACCCAGGTAGTTAGCAGGAGAACCTGGATTTAAACCCAGGTGCTCCACGTCTAAATTCAGTGCCCTTTTAACAATGTCACATTGTTATGTACTCATTATTGTCATTCTTGGGCCTAAGCCCAGGTTGCCTTCAACCCTAAACTCTGTGTTGGGTCATGACCTGGACCCATAGTATTACAGGGCTATGGCAGAGGGGTAGTGTGGAGTGGATCTGAAACTTGTATTGCTCAATCTGATTGCCATTTATTAAAAGCTTTGCTTCAGCTAATGGCAAGAATTCTACAGCCTGTGGCTAATAGGCCTATTGGGTAATCCATTACTACTCATATCCTTCCTCCTCTCCTCCCAGGATTGGACCAAGAGTCTAAAGCAGAGGCAGACCTATAGATTGATCTTCATTAGCCCCAAATATGAAGTTAGGGAGATTCAGGGCACAGAGCCCAGCAACAGCTAAAACAAGGTGCATCAGGTTTGCACAGTTTCTCTCGCTAGAAAAGAGGCTTCAGAGATAGAAAGACTCATTTATCCTACTGATTTACAGAATCACTGAAGTGAAATCACATGTTCATAGGATAGACAGGACTAAGTTTTTTCCATGAAAATGGACTTTCTAGAAAAAAATGAAACGGATGATTTGTGAGAGTTGTGTTGAATACGTATACCCTATTTAAATGATAAGAAATCAAATGTGCTATAGGATACCTGCTGGGAGATTCTTCTAACAAAAGAACAGCCGAGTGATTGTTGATTTGATTCGCTAATATTTTCATTATTCAGAAGAGGCAATGAAATGAAAGATACCTAGATGTAACTATCCACCATGGCAGTAATGGGCATCATCAGATACGTAACCACAACTGGAAAAATAAAATGTTCAGATAAAAAATAGGTAGAATCCTATGACTTAAGACATGAAAGGGAAAAATAACTCGTTAGGTGGATAATTCCTCACTATTTTGCTTCCAGACAAAGACAAATGCTATGCTGGAACAAATCTTTCTCTGAATTGAGTGAAGTCTTCATCAACACAGAGGAGAAGACTTGCCCCGTTTTTAGTTTCTCATAGGAGATGCAGTTCTCTCTTGTTTCCAGGGATGCAATGGCACAGGGACTTACCCATCGAAGGCTGTCTCCCTTTTTCCACCAACCTTGGTGAACTGTGGAATCACCCTCTTCTAAAGAAGGGAGCAAAACCCTGTTATGTTCCTTCTCTTCAAGAGTACCAGTCAGCAACTCCAGGTTGAGATACGGCAACTGAAAATGTCAATGTCCTTTCTTCTTCTGACGCATGAGAAGGAAGTTCCCTACCTGAAGTGTTACTACCTGCTTGAAAGGAGCTTATAAAACTTCCCATTTCCTTCCTGAATCTCTCTTTTAAATGATCTTTCTGAACTAAGGGGGTGAGATTATTCAAACCATGACTATTACTAGCTTTACCTAATATGGGAAATACAAATCAGAGAATTTTCCTGTTACTGTAGTGTCATTTTGAGAACAGAAGAGGAAGAAAGGTCCCAGTACCATATACACAGGCAAATGCCCTGATTTTCAAAAGGGGAAGAAGGTGGATTCTTCAAATGGCAGCCCAATGTGCTTCATAATAATTCCTGAAAACATTGTACAAAATCGTAGCTTTTGAATACTACACAATCGAATTAGCAATTGCTAAGAGCTCGTTAAGAACAAGCCATACCAAATATCATTCCCCCTTTCTGACGTGGTTACTAGACTAATAGGTCATAGAGAATATATCCTCACAGTCTATTTGAATTTCATTGAGGCATTTGACGATGTCAAATGTGGGCTAGATAATAACACTAAGGTAAGTGGGTTCAGACCTAACTGAAGGATTAAATTGAAAGAGTAAGTGACCAATAAATTAATTTTAACGAGTCTCTAAGGTAATATCCCAGGGATCTATCCTTTGCACTGTTTTGCTGAACATTTTTTCACTTGTATAAAAAGCATAGTGTGCTTATCAAATTTGCAGCAAACACAAAGGGAGGAAGGATAATTAAGCATCTTTGATAAAAGAATGAGAATCTAAAAATCATCTTGAGAAACTAAAATAATGAATCAAATTAGATGATATTTAATAAAGATAAATATAGTCTTGCATTTGGGTTCAAAAAATCAACTGTATGAATACAGAAGGGGGAGGGTATGACTTCATATGAAAAAATTCATATGAAAAAACAGCAGAGTCAAGGGTAATGAAATAAAAGTTCAATGTAAGTCAAAGAAAATGTGATGTGGCAGCCAAAAAAATTACTATGCTCTTAGACCGAAATATTTGAAATTTAGTAACCAGATAAAGGAGGTGATTATCCTATTGTATTTTGTCGTGGCGTACTGGGTCAGTAAATGAGCAGAGATCATAATACATACTCTATTGCTATAATGCTTATAACTTCCTTTTTTTCAAAATTATAATATGTGATGATCATAGGACAAACAATTTATTCAAAACATTTTACTGGAAGTGAGATGGTCAAAAGAGGAAAGGCAATAATGCATTAAAAATATTAAATAAAGACAACAAATAGATGTTATTTTTTATCCAAACTTTGAAGATCTAATTCATCAAAGAGACAAAATGGGCTTAACATTTTGCTTAAGGTAATTCAGCCTTATTGGTTTTAAAAGAAATATAAATATTTTAAAACAAACATTGAAGATAAATCAGTCTGGTTATATATTTATCCAAAGCTTTTTTCTTAATTTCCCTCTTCACACACATTAAAACACATTGCTTCTAATCGTCCATTTCCCAACATTTTGACCACCTGGCTATATTCCTGTCCATCTTCCTTGAAGATCAACTCTTTTTTTAGATTCATTTTCATTCTTTCCTCTGCATCTTTTTTTTTTTTTACCTCCCTTACCTTTATTCTTGGGAATGGCTGGGCGGCCTCTGCTGGGGTCTCTGTCCCTAGACGGGTGGCTCTTCTAAAGGAAGCGCCTTTTCGGGTCAGGTAGAGGGAGTCTCTTCACAGAAGGAGGGGAGACCTATAGCTAGGTCATAATCTGGAAGCTCTGGAGGGTATAAAGTGAGTCTGTAACTTTCAAATATTCATTTTGACCTATCAGAAAAATTCCATGTAGGGATTTGTTCCAAATTAATTAGCCAATATCTACCTACCTTTGAGAATTCAGTCACCTGATTGACAAAGAAAGGGACTCTATCAACAAATGGGTGAAGATCCTATCTGTTATTGCCTTGGCTTTAAGAAAACTATAAAATTCAGTTCCATAGAGTAATGAGGTAACGATTCACCAAGCAATCACTGACCTCTGTAATATCTGGCTTTAAAAACCTTCCATTCCCAAATTAACTGCACCTCCAGAGATTTGTGAGCCCAGGATGCCTGGGTAAGAGTTCTTCTAAGAGCTTTATGAGATAAAAAGACCATCAATCCAGTGGCAAGAGCCCCTACTTTACACTATGAATGACATCCTTTCAGTATCACTAAAACTGCACATTTGCTTTATTGCATCTCTCTTTGTATAAAGAATTTCTCAATATTTCATGAATGTATGTTTGTTTTCCTATAGCCTCTAATGATCAAGAACTTCTCAAATTCACAAATTTTGTACACTTGTTTTACTGTGGCCTTTACAAAACAAAAAACAAGTGAAATTTTTCAGCCCCAAATGAATGAGTAAGCTAATTAAATAAAGAGCATTTAGTTTGTGTCAGGCACTATAATAAGTACTGGAGATTAAAATACAGGCAAGCAAGACAGTCCCTGACCTCAAGGAGTATGCATTGTAATAAGCAAGACTGCATAGCTGGAGAAGGAAAAGGCAACTAGTCCAGTATCTTTACCAAGAAAACCACAAATGGGGTCATGAAGAGTTGGCCACTACTGAAATGATTGAACAAGAGGATATACATAAGGGAAAAGTGGCCAGGAAGAAGAATTTGTTTGATAGGGAAGTCAAAGAGATTGGCACGGGAATGATAGAACAGTTGTTTGGGATATCCTTGCCAGGAATGAAATATGGATTTCATTTGAAGATGGCTGGAGAGCAGAATGTTAGGTCTGGATCTTGCTGAGATACAGTGAAATCTTGCCAAGAGGTTCAGGATCCCAGGGAGGGAGGTGGCCTTCCAGACTGAAGGGAGCCTGGCATAAAGATAGCAAGAGAGAAGCATATGTTTCAATATAAGGCTCAAGATGTAACTGTAGCTGTAGGTGTCTGTGCATATTTGTTTGTTTATATTTTTGTCACTAATAAATGCTTTGGAGATTTGCAAATAAGTCTGCCCATTATTTTCAAATTAGACACAAAACTAGGAGTGAACAAACTCATGGTTAGACTCCTCATCAGACCACATCTGGAGTATTATATTCAGTTATGGGTGCCATATTCTAGGAAGGACAGTGACATATTACATTGTTTCCAGAGGAAGGGGAACTTAATGGGGACCTCTCACTGAAGGATCCATTTTAAAAATTAGAAATATTTAGCATAGAGGAAAAGAAGACTCAGAGGGTATTTAACAATTGATATCTATATAAGACTTTAGGGTTAGCAAAGAATTTTGCATAAATTATTTCATTTGAGCCTTGCAATAACTGTGAAAGGGAGGTATATCTATGTATTATACAGATAAGGAAACCTAAGGTCAGAAGGGTTAAATGATTTGCCCATAGTCACACAGTCAGTAGTTATCAGGGTGAAATTTGAACTTATGTGGCTCCCAATGCCACCTTTCCAGAATGTAACAGCTGAGACATGACTCTTAGCTAGCTAAAGCATTCATAAGTGCTTACTATGTGCCAGGCACTGTTCTATTAGGGCTCTCTCCTTCTTCAAATTATCTTGTATTTAGGTTATATATTGTATTCCCATCCCACCAAGCTTCCTGACATCAGGGTCTGATTTTCAGTTTTGTATTTTCGTCTCCAGTGCCTAGCACAGTACCTTAAACATAGTAGGTATTTAAATATTTGGATTGGATGGGATTGTATTTATACACTAGTACAGCTAGGTGGCACAGTGGATAGGGCACTAGGCCTAGAGTCAAGAAGACAACATCCTGAGTTAAAAATCTAGCTTCAGACACTAACTAGCTGTGTGACCCTGGGCAAGTCACTTAACCTTGCATGCTTCAGTTTTCCTCATCTGTAAAATGAACTGGAGAAGGAAACGGCAAACCACTCCAGGTCTTTGCCAAGTAAACCCCAAATGGGGTCATGAAGAGTTAGACATGACTGAAAAACAACTGAACTATTTCTACCAGATTATCCAAAGAGATGCCCTGGGATCTTTGTTTCTTTTTCCCTCTCCTTGCCCTAGGTATAAAAATTCCTTCTAAAGGCCTTGAGAAAATAAGATTTACCTTGAACAATCAGATGATAGTTCAAGACAACATATGTTCAGCGCTAAAATATACAGTAAAATTAAGTGCTATGAAAAGTCAGAAAAGTTGGACCAGTATGGTCAAGATGTCTTCATGAAAGTGGTTTTAAGAATAGGGAGGTTTAACTGAAAAACACTTCGTAGTAGTGGAAAATTTTTGAGCAAGCAAAAGCATAGAAAAGGGAATGAACATGGAGTCTAGGGGACAGTGAGGTGGTGATTAGTCTAATTACAGCAAATACTAACAGTGAAAATGGTCATTTATTATTGCTTCATATATATTTATGTATCATCTCATTTGAAACTGACAACAGTTGCATGAGACAGATAACATGAATTTTATTATTCCCATTTTATAAGGAAATTGAGACTTAGAGAAATGAAGTGATTTACTCTTGCTCCTGCAGCTATGTAATGTCCAAGATGGAGTTTGAACTCAGGGTCTCCAGATTCCAGGACTAAAACTCTACCCATAATGCTGTCTAGACACAAATAAATGCTTTGTGAAATTGTTTGGTCATAGCAGGATGTGCACAGGAAGGAGACTAACCAGATCCGACTAGCCCTGGGAGTCTGGCTATACAAAAGGGGATTGACAAGGCCTATAAATCAAGAAGGTCAAAGGTCAAGTTCAAAAGGAATAGTTTGGACTTCAAGGATCAAGCAAATGATAATTGTGCCAGAGAGTGAGGGCAGTGCAAAGAGCAATGGATCTCAAGTAGAGGGATCTGGGTCCAAATCCCTGTGATGCCACTAACTAGCAGTGTGACCTTGGGCAGAGGACATGACCTCTTCAACCTTCAGTTTCTTCATCCAGGAAAGGAGGGGGTCCGACTAAATGCAGTTGCTTCTCAACCTGTTGACACCAAACAAGACCAATGATAAAAACAAGCTTAGACGTGTGCTTTCAGGTTTGCAAAACACCTTCCAATGGTTATCTCATTTTTTCCTGACAATCACCTGGGAAATAGATGGTGCTATGGCAATCTTCATTTTGTAGATGAAGAAACTGAGGCAGAGATTAAATGACTTGCCACACATGTATAACCATGAGTTGCTTTGCCTTCTCAGGGAAGGGTGAGGGGAGGGAAGAAAGGAGAGATAGGATCTGAAACCAAAAACTTTTTAAAAAGAATAAATATTGAAAAATTGTTTTAACATGTAACTGGGGGAAAATATATTATTTAAAAAATTTTCAATGACTTCTCCAGGATCACAGAATGAGGAAGTACTTGAAGACAAATATGAACTCAGATCTTCCTGACTCTGGGTCTAGCATTCCAAAACAAAAAATCAGGGAGATATCACTGGTGCAAGGCACAGGATCCCAAGTCTAGGAGTTCAGGACATGCTGGGGAAAAAATAAAAACAAAGCAAAAAAGTACAGAAATTAATTTCCGGAATTAATTCCCTAATTAACATAAATTAATTCCCTGAATTTCCAGAACAAAACTATTTGCTTTTTTTATACTCCCTGCTGCGTGTGTAGTAATTAAAGAAGGATCCAAGGGAACTCTGCTTCTGCTCAGACATGAGGGGATTGCCTCACAGACTTTGTGGAATGAGCCCCACCTGGGGATCAGGATCGCCGTGTTCTAGCTCTGACTTTGTTCTGGATTCTCCTGTGTTACCTTGTGCAAATCATTCTACTTATCTAAACCTTTCCTCATGGCAAAGTGGAAATCCTCATCTCTACTGTACCTACCTCACAGGGATATTGTGAAGATAAAATGAGATAATGGATGTGAAAATTCTATAAATTATAAAATTAAAGTTGCAAAATTGTTCAGACTCTGACCCAGTGGCCTCGTTACTTTCATGAAAGGAAGAAAAAGTTTATCTGCAAAGAAATACTCATCACAGTACTCACTGTTTGTAAAAGCAAAAGGTCAGGAAACCCATATACTCAACAGTTCAGGAACGACTAAATAAACTGTGGCTTGAATGCACTTGGAATGTTGTACTATCAAGAGAAAAGAATATGAAAAAATTCAGATTTATGGGAAAACTTGGGCAAAGGGATATAGTGAAGAAACTGGAGCACTGAGAAAGATAGAGATGATGCGGAAAGAACATAGGATTTGGATTCAATAGGCCTGAGTTCATTTTGTCTCCCTGATAAAACAAGCCTTTTGAGGACGGGGATTATTACAGCATTTGAAATTTGTATCTTCTGTAGTCTTTTAACAAATGCGTACTTGAATTACCTTCTTTGTATCAGTTTTTTCATCTGTGAATGAAAAGGTTGAACCAGATGATTTCTAAGATCCTTTCCTAGCAATGTCAAATCCTGGATACTGCATGAACCTGGGTCAAGCATTAACTTCCCTCTTGCCTCTCCTATGCCTAACCATCACCTAATCCATTGGCAGGGGTTGAATGACTCAGGCACTAGCCTTGGAATCAGAAGAGATCCAGGTTAAATCCTAATTCTTGACACTTACCAAGTGCACAATACTGGACAAATCACTTAACATTTCTGAGTTTTAGTTTCCTCATCTGTAAAATGGGAAATTTTGATGACTATGATTCTCATAACTGAAATGGACTGCCTTAGGAAATACTAGGGAGGTTTCCCCTCCAGAGTCCTAGATAAGCGCTTGGTGAACATGTTGTAGAGGGGATTCCTTTTCCCCATAGGGATTGTATTAGTTGACTGCTATAGGACCTGCTGAGCAGGGAAGCTAGATGGAGAAGTGGATAGAGCACTGAGCTTGGAATAAGGAAGACTCATCTTCCTGAGTTCAAATCTAGCCTCAGATAAAAGCTGTGGGATCCTGGACAAATCACTTAACTCTGTTTGCCTCAGTTTCCTCATTTATAAAATGCATTAGAGAAGGAAATAGCAAACTACTCCAGTATCTTTGCAAAGAAAATGCCAAATGGGGCCATGAAGCATGAGACATGATGGAAAACAACTTAACAACAAACCACCAACTATGTTCCAGACAGTATGACAAGCATAGTGGGATACAAATACAAAAAAAAATAAAGACATCTCTCCCTTATAGAAACTTATACTCTAATGGGGGAAAACAATACACATAAGACTGAAAAGGGAAAGAAGGAGGTACCTGGGGGTATGAGGGAAAAGTCAGAGAAGTGCCAGGTAATAAAAGAGGTGTCTGAGCTGAACTCCCTCCAGTACTGGTAGGAAAAGTGGTAGAGTTCTTGTGGAGCCACGTAGCAGACAGAAACAGACATGTGCATCCATTCAGCCTAAGAAAGCCATTAATAAGCAGTGTTCATGATCCTCAGCTCCTGCATGGAGGAGGTGATTTTTATTTCCCTGTGTAGTAGAATCCCAGAAACTAAAATTCTACCTTCTACAGGAAGCCTTCCCTAGCCCTTCTTAATTCCAGTGCTTTCTCTCTTTTAATTCTTTCCTAGTTGTCCTGTATATAGCTTGCTTTGTATATATTTGGTTGAATGTTGTCTCTTCCGTTAGATTTTAAGCTCCATGAGGGCAGGGACTATCTTTTGCCTCTTTTTGTACCTTCAGAGCTTAGCACAGTGCTTGGCACATAGTAGACACTTAATAAATGATTATTGAATGAAAGAATGAATCTAGCCTTCCGGCCATGTAGGGATAATTCCAATGCAAAAGTTTTCAGCGTTACCTTTGAAAATTAAGGTAAACTGAGACACAAGGTTCTGAGCATGATCAATTTATTAGTTAAGCTAGCAGTAACCAATAAATTGAGTCAATGACCTCTCTCAACTCATAAAATGACAGAACAAAATCTTGAGCAACACAGTTGTGTCTTCTGATGGGCAATTGATGACACAGTCAGAATTGAGTTTACATCCTTTGGACCTTAGCTTCTGAAACCCCCTCAACCACAGTCAAGACTGTGTGATTTGAGGCATAAGACAAAGGCTCCCAGACAATGGGTTGCTACAATAGTTTAAACTGATGAGATTTGACCTTTAGGTTAAAGCAGTTTCTCTGGTAAGTGAGTGATGGTTAGGGTTACAAAGATTATGTATGATAACTATAAAATAAAAGTTTCACCTTTAGGCAAGTTTCTCCAGGATGCAGGTAATGGGTGAAGTTTACAAAGGGAAGGAACTGAGAAAAGGGAATATTAAATCGAGCTTGATTAAGTGTTAGCAAAATAGAGTTAAAATCAATTTTCAATTTTACAATTCCCCTCTCTGATTTTTTGGAGGCTATGCCTCCCATGAATCATTCAGCTTGAATAAAGTTACAAAGTATGGTAAAAAAAACCACGGATGTCTGCCACCCCATGATGTATAGCAAAGCTGAAGCAATGATGACAGAAACAGATTCTGTTAAAAAAAAAAAAGTTTAGTATTTCCGTTCTAATGCAGCAACAATATTATGTGGGAATAGAAACTAAAGACACCTTAGTCTTTGAGATCTCCCGTGACACAAACACCATCAAGGGCGTGAGAGAAAGGGATGAGAGTAAAGGGTGAACATTCAGTCTCTTTCCTAGAATCCATTCCAAATGTCCATTTCATCAGTACCTCCTATCTTAGGCTCAGATGTCTCATGGAGTTGTCTGGTTTGTGAAAACATCTCCTCTTGAGCATTCTGGAATAGGCCTGAACTCAGAGCAGTTCTGAGGGTGCTTCTCCTAGAAGATCTACTTCTCTAGTTCAGGTTACTTATAGATCCTTAGATATTTCCGCTATAAACTTTTGTGAAACAAATCTCAATATAATTTAGTGTTGTTTTTCAGTCATGTCTAACTCTTCATGACTCTATGGACCATAGCATACCAAGCTCTTATGTATTCTATTATTTCTCAAAAACTATTCAAGTTCATACTTGTTATTTCCATGACATCATCTGTGCATCCCTTCCTCTGCCATCCCCTTTTCCTATTGCCTACAATCTTTCCCAACATTAAGGTCTTTCTCAATGAGACCTGTCTTCTCATTATGTGGACAAAGTATCTAAGCTTCATTATTGGACCTTCCAGTGAATAGTCTGAATTAAATTTTTCTAAGTATTGATTGATATAATTTCCTTCCTTTATAATGGAATCTCAAAAGTCTTCTCCAGCACCATAATTCAAAAGTGTCAACTCTGCCGCATTCAGCTTTCCTTATAGTCCAATTCTCACTGCCATATGGTGCTAACCATAGCTTTGACTATGTGGACCTTTATCAGCAGGGTGATATCTCTGCTTTCTAGTATGCTCTCCAGATTTGCCATACCTTTCCTTTCAAGGAGCAAGTCTTTATGAGCCCAAGAATATAAAATCTGACACTGCTTTCATTTCTTTTCCCTCTATTTACCAGGAAGTAATGGGACCAGTTGCCAAGATATTATTTTTTATAATGTTAAACTTCAAGCCAGTTTTTACACTCACCTCTTTCACCCTTATCAAGAAGCTTCTTGATTCATCTTCACTTTCTGTCATCTGACTGGTAAAATCTGTATATCTGAGATTGTTGATATTTCTCCCAGAAATCTTAATTCTGGCTTTTGATTCATCCAGCTTGGCTTTTCACATGATGTACTCTGCATATAAATTAAACAAATAAGGTAACAATATACAGTTTTATCATACTCCCTTTCCAATTAGTTGTTCCAAGTTCTGTTCTAAATGTTGCTTCTTGACCAGCATACAGGTTCCCCAGGAAACAGGTAAGATGATCTGGTACTCCCATCTCTTTAAGGATTGCCACATTTTGTTTTGATCCACACAAAGATTTTAGTGGAGTCAATGAAACATATGTAGATGTTTTTTCTGGAACTTCCTTGCTTTCTCCATAATTCACCAAAGGTTGGTAATTTTATCTCTAGTTTCTCTGCCTCTTCAAAAACCAGCCTGTTCTTCTGGTAATTCTTAATTCACATATTGCTGAAATCTAGCTTTCAGAATCTTAAGCATAACCTTGCTAGTATGTGAAATGAGCACAATCCTTCAGTAATCTGAACATTCCTTGACATTGTCCTTCTTTAGGACTGGGATTTGAACCAATCTTTTCCAATCCGGTGGTCACTGAAGAGTTTTCCAAATTTGCTGGCACATTGAGTAGAGCACTTTAATAGCATCATCTTTTAGGGTTTTAAATAGTTCGGCTGGAATTCCATCACTCCCACTAACCTTATTGTGAGCAATGCTTCCTAAGGCTTTATTCTCCAGCATTTATGCCTCTGAATCAGTTCAGTTATCATGGTTATCAGTGATGTTAAGATCTTTCTTGTGTATTCTTGTCATCTCTTCTTAATCTCTTATACTTCTTTTAAATCTTTAACATTTTTGTCTTTTATCATGTCTAATTTTACATGAAACATTCCTTTGATATCTCTAATTTTCTCGAAGAGATCTCTTGCCTTTCTCATTCTACTGTTTTCTTCTATTTTTTTGCATTGTTCATTTAAGAAAACCTTATAATCTCTCCTTGCTATTCTCTGGAATTTTGCATTCAATTTAGTACACGTTCCTAAAACTTGTTTTCCAATAACCAGCTCAAGCATCAGGAACCCATAATTCACTCAAAACTTCAGAGAATTTTTCCATACTTCTTGCAATTTCTATATTTATCTAAACTTGTAACTGATGTAGACATTGACAATCACAGGAAGAATCTTAAAAAAGAAATTCATGAGGGTTGGACTTATAAAAATGAGTTTTTCTGTTTCTCTTATGAAAATAGGAAAATAATTTTGCTTTCTTTACAACCATCAATTTTATTTCACTAGGCTTGCAGATTTAGGAAATGTTGCAGACATTATTTGGATTTCCATAAGGCATTTGACAAAGTTGCCCTGATCTTCCTGTGAACAAGAAAGAGAATTATTGACTTGAAAATTCTGCAATTTGGTCAATTATTGTTAATTGAATGATGTTAGTAGCGTTGATTAATCATTTGACAGAAACTGAGGAGTATCTGCTTGAAATCCTCTGTCAAGTATTATTAATGGTTACTTGGATGAAATCATCCAAGGTATACTTTTAAAGAACTTAATAGGGATAAGTATAGATGCTTGTGCTTAAATTAAAAAACCAACTGTTGAAGAATGCAAGAGGGTAAGACATGGCTAGACAGCAATTCAGGTGAATAAGATTTAGGGGCTTTATTGCACTACAAGCCCAATATGAGTCAACAATATGACAATTGCTAAAGAAGCTGATGGGATTTTAGCCTTCATTAAGAGATGTAATAGACAGGAAACAGCTGATTAGGGTGTGGAAGACATTTCAAAATCAGTATCATTGACTGGTCAGAGCACATGTCAAAATCAATACCAAATTGAAAGAAAGGTTAGAGATGAAACAATACTGTATATAATTATAGCAGCTTGACCTGAACCAGCCTGATCTGTATACATAGTCTGTCAGCTTTTAAAATAAAAACAAAAGCAGAAACAACAAAAACAGAAGAAGAAAGGGAAAAAGGAAGAGAATCAAAGGGCAGCCTGGTTGGACTTGGAGGCAAGAGAGACCTCTACTCAAAACCTACTTCTGACACCTACTAGTTATATGATCTTAGATAGTGTGACATATAAAAAGTTTGAGAGACGTAGTTTCTGGGTAATTAATCATTTTATTAATTATGCTAGCAGATAATTAATAACAGGGATCAGTGGTACTCTTAAATGCCAAAGATCCCTCATGGAACCCTCTCAATGCTTATATGCTCTTGGAAGGGTGGATGTTCCTGAGGGTGGCAATCAACTCTAATTGGTTAACAGTTAATGAGAAGAATTGATATTATGAGAGGTGGACCCATTCTTCTGAGGGGCTAGAGAACTTGATTTTGATCATTCTCTAGTTCTACCCCAACCTAAATCTGAATAGAACACAATGGGCTGAATTTACCTCAGAATAAATTCTTTGTAAGGTTCTTTCTTTGAGTGAGGTCTCCCACCCAGGATGAAAAGCTTGTACAGGGGGATTTGGGCAATCTCATTCATCAACTGTGTCCTTCAATTCAATGTCCTAAATAACCTACAAGTTTCTGAAAAATTCCTGGTCCTAATTCAATAGTTGATTATTAATATAAGAGAGAAATAACAATTTCTCTCCATAGGCAAGTCACTTCATGAATCTGATGAACCTTAGCTTCTTCAACCATAAAATAGGGATATCTATAGTGGAAATTAGGTAGAGATACTAGACCTAACCAAATATATACACAAGATATCCATGCCAGGAAAAAATGTAATTTTCAAGGTATTAATTAAGGGATAGATTTTTAAGAAACCTCAGAGGGAAAGATCTCAAAAGACTAGGGGGAAAGGCTGTTATTCAAAAAAGATAACCAAGAAAACATTACCTAATAACCCATATGACTACTTCCTTATTTCTAGAAAATTTCTAGAAAATTATAAATATGAATCCACTACTGGCATATGCCTAAAGAAGAAACTAAAAGAAAGGTTCCATATACTGAAATATTTATAGCAGCATTCTTTATAGTACTAAAACACTGGAAACAAGTGGGGGTTCATTGATGGGGTAGTAATTAGAAAGTGAAAGTGTTATAAAAAATTAAAAGTACAAATTTAAAAAAAATTGTTTTTAAATAGTCATCTATACAGCAAGGTACCCTGGAAGTAAAATACTGTGTGAGAAAGAAACAGGCAGACTTTTGTCTAGTTTTCTATAACAAAGAACACATTTAATAAAAATGATAGTACCATCTAAGTTGAATTTACCGATTCATAACAACAAACTATTAAGTAAATACTTTATAGGGCTACACAAAATAATTTATTTGGAAGAATGATGGGTCTAGAGTTTTAAATAGGAATAAAAAGGGAATAGCACTATCAGACCTCAAATTATATTACAAAAACAGTCTGGTACTAGCTTAAAAGACAGGAAAGGAGATCACTGGAAAAGAAAGCAATTGAATTTAATTTAGTGTTAAAACAAAGAATGTAAGTTATTTGGGGGAAGAACTCCTTATTTGATGAAAACCAGCAAGAATTCTGAAAAGCAAATTAGCAGAAATTAGGTTTAAGCTATTTTATACCTTGTATTATAAGCTCAAAATGGATACATGACATAAACATTAAAAGTTACACTAGATGGAACTCTACGCTATAAGAAATGTTGAGCAGCTAAATCACTATTGATTAGAGAGGTGCAAATCAAAACAATTTGAGACACCACGTCACATCTATCAGACTGGCTAACGTGACAAAACAGAAAAATGATAAATGTTGGAGAAGATGTGAGAAAGTTGAAACACTAATTCATTGTTGGTGGAGTTGTGAGCTGATCCAACCATTCTGAAGAGCATTTGGCAACTATGCCCAAAGAACTATAAAAATGTGCATACCTTTTGACCCAGCAATACCACTTCTAGGGCTGTATCCCAAAGAGATCATAAAAATAGGAAAAGGACCCACATATTGTTCTGTCCCACAAAAATATTTATAGCAGCTCTTTTTGTAGTGGCCAAGAAATGGAAATTGAGGGGATACCCGTCAATTGGGGAATGACTGAACAAGCTGTTGTATATGAATGAATGGAATTGTGCTATATTGTGCTATAAGAAATAATGAGCAAGAGGACTTGAGAAAAACCTGAAAAGACTTATATGAACTGATGCAAGTGAAGTGAGCAGAACCAGGACAAAAATGTACGCAGTAAGAAACACAGTGACTGACTTTGATAGACTTAGCCCTTCTCAGCAATGCAAGGACTTAAAACAATTCCAAAGGACTCATAATGGAAAATGCCATCCACAACCAGAGAATGAACTATGGAGTCTGAATGCAGAGGGAAGCAGACTATTTTCTCTTTGTTTTGCCTTGTTTTTCTTTCTCATGGTTCCTCTCATTCATTCTAATTCTTCTATACAACATATTCACATTCTAATGGGAAAGTATGTTTAATATGTAGAGCGTATATCAGATTAGATGCTGTCTTGGGGAAGGGGAAGGGAGAAAGGGGGAGAAAATTTAAAACTTATAGAAGTGAATGTTGAAAACTAAAAATAAATTAATTTTTAAAAAATAAAATAAAATTTTTTTAAAAAGAAAGAAAATGTTGAGCAGAATGGTTTCCTAAAAACCTGGGAAGACTTGTATGAACTGATACAGAGTAAAGTGAGTAGAACCAGTAGAACATTATATACAGTAACAGCAATATTGTAACAATGACCAACTGTGAAAAAGTTGCCTATTCTGTTCAATACAATGATCCAAGACAATTCCAAAAGACTCATGATGACAAATACCATCTACCTCCAGAAAAAGAATTGATGAACTCTCAGTGCAGGTTAAAATATGACTTTTTTTACTTTCTTTATTATTCTTGCTTTTTTTGTAAAACAGGTAATATGGAAATATGTTTTCCATGGTTTCAATTGTATAATTGAAATAATATTGCTTGCCTTCTCATTGGGTAGGGGGGAGGGAGAAAATTCAAAACTCAAAATTTTTAAAAAATGAATGTTGAAAATAAATAATAGATTAATTAAAGGGAAAATAATAGCTAAGATAACTAATAATAACAATACCTTAAAATCACACCATAAAAAAATTAGATCAGGTATGTTTCATAGCTATGACTAGAAGACAAGGGAGAAAAGCAATTACGAAAGATAAAATAGATTACTTTCATTACATGAAATTGGATAGTTTTTGCCCAATGAAAATTTATTCCATTAAGATATGAAGGAATGCTGTCAAAACAGGGATGGGGGGAGGAGAAGGGAGAATCTTTGTCCTGATTACCTTGATAAAAGTCTGCTATCTAAGATATATAATAAACTAGAGCATATATCTTTGTAGTTATGTAATTGCCTGAAAGGTATAACTGTCTATTGCTTAATGATTTTTTAAAAAAATATCACAGACAGGCATGAAAACAAACCTGCCTTTTTGCTCATCCTCTACTTATACCTTTGGGAGGAGGAAGAAGGCACAGGTAGAGTGTTGTATCTGTCATGGCATCTATAGAAAACCTTTCCCAGAATGCCAGAGGTGCATGACACAAAGCACCAAGGAAGTATTTGGGAAAGGAAAGACAAGGCTGGGAGGAAAAAAGAAGTTAATAGAAGAACCAAAAATGAAGAAAGATAAGTGCTTTTGCATTATGCTGACAACATGGCATCGAAGGTCTTGCTAAGGAATGGCTATTGAGCTACAGCAGCAGATGGAAGGCAGCTGTAGCAATGGCAATACATAGCAGCAATGGAGCACGATGGGTGTGGAGTATGAAAGGAGTGAGTAGTGAACAAGGAAATGGCCTTCAAGTGGGAACTTTATGGTAGCAATGATTAGATGCACTCAAGTTCCCAGAACTTCTCTATTGAAGCTGTTTGTTTTATGTCTAAGTACCATTGTAGTTCTTACCTGTTTCAGGCAATAAACATTTCTATTCAAACTAATTACTGGTTTCTTTTATTGTGAACAGAACTGACTTGAATACTATATGAAAGCATGCCAAATTTTGGTGTTCCCAGGCCAACATTGGGTCAGAGTGTTAGCCATGTGGAGATGTTATTATCGAAAAGCCTTCAAGATTTAATCTGATACTTTCTCCCTCAATCTACCTGTTCTTCTAAAGAAGTCCTTGTTTCTTTCAAGGGTACCATCATTCTTCCATTACCCAGGTATACAACATAGTTATGCTCCTTGACTCTTCACTTCTATTGAACCACCATATCCAATCAGTTGTCAAGCCTTCATGATTCCACTTTCTCTACCTCTGTGAGATCTGTCTTCTTCTCTCTACCCACATCACAACCACTCTCATTTGAGCTCTTATCACCTCTCCTTTGAACTATTATGACAACCACATAACAGGTGTCTCTGGCTCCAGTCTCTTCCCTCATAAACAACAACAAATAAACAACAAAAACCACCATCCTCCATCTACATTCCCAATAGATATCCTTAAAGCACAGATTTTGACCATTTCTGTTCTGTTGAAAAAGTCCTCTTACCTCCAGGATTGAAACCCTCCACTTGCAATTTAAAACTATCCATAATGTGCATCTAGCCTCTCTCTTCAGGCTGATTACACATCCGGCTATATTCCAGACAAACTGGTCTGCTTGTTGCTCCCCATACACATTTTCATCTCCCTCCTCTCTGCCTTTCCACAGGCTATATACCCCATATAAAAAATACTGTCTGTCCTCACTTCTGCCTCTTATCATTCCTATCTCCTTTCAAGGTTAAGTTCAAGTCCTACCCCCTTCAAGATGCCTTTTTTTATTCCATCATCTATATGTGTGTGTCTGTATGTATGTACATACATATACATCTACACACATAGATAGATACACACACAGATAGATAGATAAATAGATAGATAGATAGATAGATGTAGGTAGAAATGTGATACCTTTCTTCAAATCTTTGAAAGGCTGTCATGTGGATAAGGGAGCAGATTTCTCTGTATTATCAAGAACATATATGACTTATGAAGGAGATGGGCCAATGAATGCTTTCTCTTTCTTTAATTCATCTTATAGAAGATAATTAAGTTGAGGAGACTCCATTCTGTAAGACTGAATTTTCTGAGTCAAATTCTTTTGTAGTCCACCGAGGACTGATGAGTTAAGTACTAGGGGCTAGGGGCATTGAAGGGACATAGCTCCCAAAGAACCTATACTCTAATAAGGAGATGTAACATTTTCACAGATAAATAAAAATTTATCTGAGCCAATATATTTTTTTACTATATACAATTTATACAATTTCCTGTTGGTGTTTTAGATCGGAGAATCTTGGGGTAAAGAATGGAGCTATAAGAAACCTGATTGACATGGCCTTTCCAGGAATGAAAATGTTGACTTGATTACTATTCCCAAAGCTAGATGTGAAAAGGGATTCAGCAAAGGACAGACAGAAAATGTTCAGAAGGCTCAGCATGCATGAAGATGGCTGTAGAGCAGCCATCTGTAAAGGTGCACTAGTTACAGAGAACTCTCACCAGAATGCAACTGCTCAAGGCAAAAGCTAGTAAATCCTATGGAAGCAGAAGGTATGGCAAGAAGAACCAAAGTACAACAGCCTAACAAACTTGTTAGAACCCATAAATGTTGTTTCTAGTATAATTTTAATCTTACAAAATAGTGAGTTTTTAAATGTAGTTTTTTTTCTTTACTCCATTGCGTAGATCATAGGAAATTTACATGACAGATGTAACCATAGAGATGATTTTGTTCAATGATCAATTGAATGTCAAATCAAACAAGGCCTCAAATGGGAGATATTCTCACCAAAGGAGTTCACAATTGTCATGGAAGATGTCCTGTGCAAAGCAAATAGAAGAATAATTCTAAACTGATGGAGATGCTACAATTGAACCCAGTTTTAGGTGCCACTGTGTTGATTACAATGATTCCTTTACCAAACAAGGCCTCCTCAGTGAGGTTTTGATCATTCAGAATAGATGAGTCTAGTCATCAAAAAGGAAGAAATAAAAAGGGATATTGCCTATGTTATGATAAGAAGCTGTATGGACAGCCCATCGAAGTATTCTATCAGTACATCTATCTTGGATAAGCACTGCAACTGCATAATCAACTGGGCCCAGAAAAGAAATGAGAAAATTGGACTGGATGACTGTTGAGGGCCAGAGTGGAGTGTGGTTGACAAGATCAGGATGGACCTTTGGGGTTCTTTGAGACTGTGCTCATTATCATCCAGAATGGCTCTTCATGCCCTCCAGATGTTGCTGTTTCCATGAGACAAACAAGAGAATTACAGAAAACAAGGGATATGTAAAATAGATGCCCTTAGGCTCACAGTCTTTAAAGACAATAAGACTGGCCAAATCACTGGGACAGGGGACCAGCAGAATATCACATAGACTTGCAGTTTCTGTCTATATATACCCTAACCCTCGGATCAATAAATGGAGTTGGTCTATCTTCTCCCACCTACCATGTCTTTCTTCTTCACCACATCACCGAGCCGTGTGGGGACGCAGGCCGCCCACCACAGATGATGTTAGGTAAATTTTATAGCATTTTCCGTAGCCTTGAGATCTTCCCAACTGAAAACAAAAAACACTTTTTCATAAGCAACAGTCTCCTAATAAGATGATAGGGCTATGAATCACAAATGTCATGATTTTAGAAGAACCACAATTACAGACGACGGAAACAATGGGAAAACAAATGGTGAATGCAAGCATGCTGCAACATGTTACGCGTGAAGAAAACATTTTGCATAGCATTTTGTAATCTATGGTATTGTCCAAATGCAAATGTTATGGCTAATAGTTAGGTGTTATGGCTAATAGTCCATTTTAGTCAAATGACATCTGCTCAACTCTAGGGCCTATATTTTAAGAAATATTCACAAAGTAGAGCACATTCAGAGAAGGGTGAACAGGGTGGCAAAATCAGTCAATCGGTAAACTTTTATTAAACACCTACTATGTGCCAGACCAGGGGTGAAGAACTTGTGGCCACATGTGGTCCTCTAGTGAGGCCCTTTGCCTGAATCCAACTTAGAACAAATCTAATTCCCCACCCCTGGGCAAGACACTGTGCTAAATTCTGAGGATACAAAGGAAAACTAAAGACAATCCCTACCCTCACAGAATTCATAATCTAATAAGGGAGACAATACATAAAAGGAAAAGGAGGAGGAGAAGGATTGCTTGAGAGGTTCCATAGGAGAATGATAAAAGGCTGCACTAGAATCCTTTCTTAAATGGAAGATCTTGGAGGATCTCCCCTATGTCTACTCTCTACCACCCCCAATCTAAGGGAGGGGGCAGGGGCAAGGAAGACTGAGGAGAAGTGAGTTTCTGAGTTGATAGAAGTCTTATAAGAAATGGTTGAAGGAACTGAGAAAAGAAGATGTAGATGGAAATGAATTATCTTTCATCAAGTCTTTGAAGGGCTGTTACATAGACAGACATCAAGGGCATGTATGGCTGATGAAGGAGGTAAGTCAATTATGGACTGAAAGCAAAGAGTAATGGATGGATAACATAAGATGGATATTGATTTAGATTCCCATCTTCAGACCTTTCCCTTCTTTATGTATAATCTTCCCTCAAACAATAAGTTTCAATAACTTAAAACTGCACTTGGATTTTTGGGACACCTTATATTGTACTGTTATCCAGGAAATACTGAGGGAGGAGGAAACCAAAAGTCTGAGCTTAGCCCAACTAGCCATAGCAGAAAGAGTGAATCTGAACTAATTCTCCTTATGTGAGTCTCTATTTCAACCATGCTGAAGAAGAACCACAACAAAACCCAGTTCCTTGAGTTGTCTCTATTTAAAAGCTGTTTTCCCCAAAATTTCAAAGCTGCTGTAATCTCAAAAATTCTCTTGATTATCTGAGGATAGATATAAAGAGAACTCACAATGGCCAAAACAGGCAAAGAATCCACCATTTCAGGTTAAACATGATGAATTCACACTGTAGCAATCAAAAGAAAAAGCAATCATCACGTTTTCTTATTCCTTTTAAAACAAATGAGCAAAGCTGGCACTCCCTGAAAAATGGACATATCAAAGTTAATCCCCAAAAAGCATATTTTACATTAAAAATTAATTGGAATTCCAAGATTCTAGACTCACCATTCTTCTCAACACAATGCAGATACTGTATGTGTATAAAGAGAGTATCATTAGATTGTGACCCTGAAGTCATTTGCCCTTTTATTTTGTATCCTCCATGTTAAGCACAGTGTCTCACACACAGTAAGTGCTTAATAGATGTTTACTGATCAACTGATATGTGTGTGGCAATTTTAATTATGTTAGTAAGGATTTATTATGAAAACTATTACATAAGCATCCCAATAGTGAAACATTTGGAGGTAAGGGGTTAGGTAACAGACCTTCAAAGATTGGAAGAAAGATAATTCATTTCCACCTACATTGTCTTTTCTGAGTTCCTTCAACTACTTCTCATATGATCTCCATTGACTCAGAAACTCACACCTCCTTACCTAAGGTTAGATGTCCCTCCAACTACTGTTTCCCCATAAAAGAGAAGAAAACAGAAGAAAAGCCAGAAAAATGACTAGGACAGCTTTGAAAGTTACATTTTTAACATTACAGCTTTGTGCACTGGTAGCATCATAGCCAATGAATTTTATCTGAGATACAATTATTTCTAATTCTCTACTTTAAAAGAAAAGCAAGCTCTCCATAATGGAGAATTACGGTTTAATCCTCTCCTCTGTTCTACAATGAAAATAGAAATGTTCATTTTATTCAATGTTTGTTAAGTACAGAATAAAATTAAAATAAAAATTTAAAAAGAGACATTGACAAATGGTCATATGTCCAAAAAAAGGGTGACCAAGGTAGTGAATTGTCTGGACATCACATCATAAGAGAGAAGTGATTGAAGGAACTGGAGAAAAGATTTTGATGGGAAAAAAATATTTATTTTCAAATCTCTGAAGGGCTATATTGTAGGAGAGAGACTGGATTTCACAGAACAGAAAGCAGAATAATCACTGGAAGTTCTAACAAGATAGATTTTAGTTTTTTAAAAAGAAAATTTCTAACAACAAAAAAGATCTATCCAATGATGAAATGAGCTAGCTTGTGAGGTAGTGAGGTCACCATCAATGGAAGGGTTACAAGAGCCTAGATGACCAACTATAAGGAATATTCTGAGACTCCTCAAAAAAAACAAAAGACTCCAGAAAAGGGGAAGAGGTTTGACTAGATGACTCCTGAGACCTCTTTCTACTTGAATATTTCTATAAAATTTTATACAATAGCAAATACAATTGAGAAAAGCTTTGAGATCTTTAGAGACAAGAGATCATGATAAGGGTTCTGACTTAATTTCAAAGGGAGACTGAAACAAAAACAAAGGCATTTCCTATAGTCAGCTACATCTGGATTGAGATTTTATTATTTGTTTAAGGGCCATAGCTGAACTGACAATCATCAATTCAGAAATATGACATGAATTTGAAGTAGAAAAAAAAAGCACTAGAATCTGACAATCTGGGTTCTAGACTCAGCTTTGCTACTTACTTGCTCTGCAGTCTGATGCAGGCCCCTTTCCCCTCTCTGGGCCTTACTTTCCTCCTCTGTAAAAATTGAAGTTTCAGCATGTACAACCATGATCTTAGATCAGAGAAATGGAGTTTAAATCATACTGTTCAAATATTTACTCTGTATATATCTTGTATGTCTGTAGTTACATATATATCATCTCCTCTAGTAGAATCTGAGTTCCTTGAAGACAGAGTCAATTTTTTGCCTCTTTAAAAAAAAAATCCTCATTGCTTACCACAATGCCTGGCACAAAGCAAAGGCTTAATAAATGCTTGTTGATTGATTGATTGATTGATGTTTATTACCTGTGTCTTGAACAAATCATTTAAACTCCCCCAGCTTCAGTTTCCTCATCTGTAAATTTTTGAGGCTTGGAGGGATTGGCCTCTGAGCTCCCTTTCAGCTCAAAATCCTACAGTACTAAAAGAAAATATAGACAGATTTCCTAAAGAATTCTAGCAACCAGAATTTTAATGAAGACTAGATCTAGACTTCCCTTGATAAAGAGGAGAACATTTTTTCCCCTACTGTAGAAAGTCTTATTGAGGTCTTTAAATAGAGGGGCAATTGATTCCCCCTGCAGCTAGGCATATGTAGAGAGGACACATTTTTGACCACAAGTTGGAATCCATAGACCTGTGTTCAAATTCTGATTTACGACTGTGACAACAAACATGAATGTCCCTCAGTATCTCTATCTTTAAAATACAGACATTAGACTAAATGGTCCCAAAAGTTTCCCTTTAGTTTTTTATCCGAAATTACTATGTTCCCTTTTCCTGGGGATGTTTTCTTGGTAGTGGTATTGAAGCTTTTCTAGAGAGAGTAAGGGGCAGCTGGGTGGTGCAGTGGATAGAGCACCAGTGCAGGACTCAGGACGACCTGAGTTCAAATCTCACCTCAGACATTTGACACTCACTAGCTGTGAGACCTTGGGCAAGTCACTTAACCCCAATTGCCTCATCCTGGGTCATCTCCAGTCATCCTGATGAATATCTGGTCACTGGATTCAGATGGCTCTGGAGGAGAAGTGAGGCTGGTGACCTACAAAACCCTCCCTCACTCAAAACAAAGTCAAGTGCAAGTCATGTCATCATTTCTCTGATGGCATGGTCTTCTTTGAAGACGAACATATACACACACAGAGTAAAAAAAAAAAAAGCTGTAACTGGGGGAAAGGTACCAAATTCCAGAAGTAATAACTAGCATTCATACCATATAGTGCTTTAAGATTTGCAAAATAGAGCAGATAGGTTATCTCATTCCCCCAAACAGCTGCTTACTCCCATGAAACCCCAAGGTGGACCCTGCTGAACTGTATTTTCTCCATAGCCTTCTGTTGAGAACCGTAGCCAGACAATTCAGGGTTAAACTGAAGCCCCAGCCCCAGCCTCAGCCCCAGGCTGCTGGGTTGAAAAGGATTTAATCCCATCTCCAGCCCAGCCTCGGCTGCTGCTTGAGTCACTGCCTCTGAGGGAGGGAGAGCTGAATTACTGACAGTCCACTGACTGCCTTGGGATTCTTTGTTTTTCTTTTCTTCGTCTTCCTTTAAAAAAAAATAAAATTCTCTTCTCTGATGTCATTTCTGTGAGTCACATTTCAAGATGAAAGTGACTGATAATCGATTAATGAAGGAGGGCCCAGCCCTTTCAGAGAAGCTAGGATTTGGATGATAAAAGAACAAGTGAGGAATTTAGAGGTTCATTGGTTGCCCAAATCTATGAGGTTGATCCAGCCTTCCACATCTTCTAACTGACGAGGCTAGAGAGCGAAGAGTTTTAGGGATTTGTCCCAGATCACGCAGCCTGTAAATGTTGGAAGTGGAATATAAACATGGGTCTTATGACTCTTAGAAAATGCCTAAGAGCTGGGTCTTGTCTGAGGACTTCCACTGCCTGCTCCTCTCGCCCCCTGGTAGTGGGTCCTGGTGACTGAGCCGTGAAACTCGCTGTGCCCTCCCTTTAAGGACCTCATGAAGGACCCTTTCTTCAACCTCCAGGGAAGGAGGGAGTAGACCAAAAGAAGAGGAGGGAGGTGCTCCACTCTTCACTTTGAATGATGGACAGATCAAAATAGAAGGCTCTCCTTGGGGACCAAGCTCTCTCTTCATAGTCTCCACCTTGTTGATAATGCCCTAGTAGCCAGGTTTTAGCCTCAGATTTCATTCTTGGGGAGAAAACTGTCACTCAATTTCACTCTACTCCCCACCCCAATCTTAACTCATTCCAGAGAGATGCCAGTCACCCTCATAGGCACTTAGTTTCGAGAACACTTCCCAGGGAAAGATAGTATATGGAGTATGGGGACTTGAAGTCAGAGTCCTGGGTTCAAAATCTACTGCCTCTGCTCTTACCTGTGTGACCCTGGGCAGGTCACAACCTCTCACAAACTGCATTCCTATCCCAAAGAGTTATTAGGAGACTCAAAATGAGATAACCAATGTAAAGCTTTTTTCTAAACTTTAAAGGGCTGTAATAAATGTCAGTTTGGATGAATGTGCTCAGAAATATTTGTTGATGGGTTGCTTGAATTATCCCAGTGAAAAAGAAGAGTATGGTATGGTGAAAAGAACCTGGGCTTGATACCTCATCCATTAAATTGGAATAGCAATGCTTGCACCCACTACCTCAAAGAGCTGAGAAGATCTAAAATGTGATTTTACTATATAGAAATGTGGTTTTTACAATAAATATAAAAAAATTTTACTATAAAAATTACTATTATTTATTTTTTTTAAGGAACTGAGGTTTTGTCGGTGAGCCCCTCCTCATCCTAAACCCTCTCAGTAGGTGGGCTGAGAGAGTTACTGTGGCCAGAAATATACATCACCCCCCAGCCAGACCAGAGACAAGTGCATTGAACATAGCTAGGCTGCTTCTCTAGACCTAAAGTTTTCTCCAGTTGCCTGGGACCTTCCAGAGATCTGGGCTAGAAGTGCTCAGGGCGACTTCCATGCCAGGAAGTATTATCAGAGTAGGACTACCGTGGGAAAATATTATTATTTATCACCCTCATAAAATGAGGGAGAGTTGAGCTGGATGAACTCTAACATCTCTTGTAGCTTTAAAGGGCTGAGGCTCAATCTCACTGAGACTGTGGCTGCCATCTTTATTTCCTCCTTAAATGACTGAAGAGCTTCTTCCTGACTGGAACAAAAGGGCAATGGTAATACTAAGAATTCATATTTATGTGACAGTTCCCATCTCCAGGCCTTTGCATGAGGTACAGAAGTAATAGGCAGCACAAATATTAGAGATAGATAGGTGGGTAGGTAGATGGAATGAATGAGCATTTATAGATTTATTCAATTCTTACTATGGGGTGGGGAACCTGTGACCTTGAGGCCACATGTGAGCCACACTTGTGACCTTGAGGCCACAGGTTCCACACCCCTGTTCTAAGCATTGTGCTAAGTGCTGGGGATACAAAAACAGACAAAACAGTTCCTGCTCTCAAGTATGTTTACATTTTAATGGGGGAGAAGAAAAGTGTACATACAGAGTAAATACAAGAAAACCTTAGAGGAGAAGACATTAATTAGCTGCTGAGAGATCCAGGAAAGGCCTTCCGCAGAAAACAGTGCTTGAACTTAGTTTTGAAGATACCAAAGGATTCCAGGAGTTGAAGCTAAGGAAGGAGAACCTTCCAGGTACTGGGAAAAATCTGTGCAGAAGAACAAAAATAGGAGACTGGGTGTCCTATGTTAGGAACTGCAAGTAGACCTTTGGGGCTCACTGAGTATATGGTGGGAAGTAATAGAGAAGAAGGCTAGAAAGATAGGAAGGGGACAAGTAGCCAAAAGCTTTCAATGCCAAACAAAAGAGTCTAGGTATAATCCTAGCAGTGATGAAGAGACACTGGAATTTACTGAGTAGGGTTCTGACATGGTCAGACGTGCAATTTAAGAAAATCACTTTGGAAGATGTGTGGACAATAAAGTGAGGAGAGGCTTCATGTCGGGTCATCAGTTCTCTGAACTAAGGTGATGACTGTCTGAGCAGAAAGAAGGGAGCACAGCATATGCAGGAGACAGTGTTAAGATTAAAAATCCAAGGCTCCTTCTACTATACAAGTTTAAGTTTGTATTAAAAGAAAAAACAACTGAAGCTGATGATGTCAAACCTTGCTTTTTCCATTTATGGGCAGCAGTATTTTTAAAATTGCCAGAAATGAGCTACCAATTCATGTGACTCAACTTAATTCATGTCAAGGAATTTATTAAGTATCTGCTATATTATCCAGTCCTGTGCTAGATACTTTGGAAAATTTTAAAAAGAAAAAAAAGATGTATCCTCTGACCTTAAAAAATATCTAGTCTAGTTGAAGAACCTGATAAAACAATGAGAAAGATAATGCATGATCATGTGATAAGGTACTACACTAAACACAGTCATGCATATTAATCTACTATAAAGACCATGAGTGATTTGGCAATTAGGGAAGAGAAAGAATTCATTCAACCCACCTTTACTAAATGCCAGGTGGTGGGTACGCAGGACAGTAGTCCTGCCCTAGCAGGGCAGGTAGGTGACTCAGTGGATAAAGTGCTGGGCTTGAAGTCAGGAAGACTCATCTTCCTGAGTTTAAACGTGACCTCAGACACTTACTATCTGTATCATACTGGGCAAGTCACTTAATCCTGTTTGCCTCAGTTTCCTTATCTGTAAAATGAACTGGAGAAGGAAAGGGCAAGCCACTCCAGTATCTTTGCCAAGAAAACATCAAATAGATATGAAAAGTTGGATATGAATGAAAACGACTGAACAACAGTGAGGAGAATTCTTGAAATGAAATTTGAAGTCTTGATAGAAACTGGCTAGATAGAAAGGAGAATATTCCATTAACTGTTTTCCCCTTTTGCAGAACCAGAGAAGCTAAATGGCTGCTCAGTGTGTCAGTGAAGAGACAGCATGGTAAAGTAGAAAGAGCATAGGGTTTGTAATCAGTGGACCCAGGTCCAGATTCTGGTTCTGATACTACTTGTTTGTATATATGCGTATGTGTTGGTATATGTGTGTCATACATACATGTGCGTATACAAATTATACACACTCACGTTCACATTGTCAGGATGGCTGCTTCCCTAGAAGATTCTTTGGCAGCCACCTTCTCCCATTGGTAAGTTCCTCCTGGAATCTCTGGAAGGGTCCTGGATAGCCACGGTCACTCCTTTGATCCCTCCTCTTCTGACTCTCAGATTTCTCCATTATGCCTGTATCAGCAAGCACCCCAGCATGCATAGGAGGGCCTGCTGCACAGGTTCTTACATCTGCTTTTCTAAAAGGAAAGCATCTTTTGAGGGGCCAACAATCTTCTTTAATTACGTACCAACAAAGAACATACAAGCAGAGGAAATAAAGACCAACAGACAGGGCTTCTAACTGTCTGACCATAAGCAATACATACATCACAGATCGACAGACAGAACCAACTGTCTGATCACTACAGATATACATATATAGTTACTGGAGACAGAAGCACCAATGTCTGGGTTTTCAAAGCTGGGGAGGTTCCTCAAGGGCTACCCAGAGTCTCATCTGTCATAGGAACCTTCTTCCAAGCTCCTAAAGCAAAACCTCACCTCTGAGTATATATACACTTTTCAGAGCAGGAGGGCATGACCTTCTTGGCGCAGTGCCTCATTAATTACCAAAACCTGTGGGCCTTGCTACAAAACAAGTCTCCTCTAATCAAGCTCCACTTAATGAGCTCACAGTGAGGCAGGGAAGATCTTTAACATTATAATGCCCCTCTCCCCTTCTTTCCTCAACATCATACAGTCCCCTCCTCCCACACACATACTTTTCAGCTCTCTTTTATTTTATTTTCCCTTTAGAATGGAAGCTCCTGGAGGGCAGGAACTATCTTTTTTCTCTCTTGTTTATATATGAATTCCCTGTATTTAACACAATATTTTGTACATAGTAAGAACTTCATAAATGCTTGTTAACTTAGGTGACCTTGGGCATATCACTTAAACTCAGTTTCTTTGTAAAATGAAAGGGCTGGACAAAATAATCCCTCAGGTTCCTTCTAGGTCTGGGATTTATGAGTAATAAAATGAGTTAGTTCCTCTGTTTGCCCCACCTCTGCTGTGGACATTCCCCAGGATGTCAGTCTTTCTTTTCAGTCCCCAGTACTCACTTGGAAAAATCCTTTCTGACCTCAGTGCTGAATAGAAAATCCTTTAAAGCAAAATCTTAACACCTGATGTAAGTTCATCCCCACCAGGGTGAGGGCACAGTCTATTCTTCACTCTCCTTTCAGTATTTAATCCTGCTGTTTGACTCTTGCTGAGCTAACTGTCTCTGTAATTTGCCTGTTGAAAAGGCCTGGCCCCGAAGTGTACTATGAACGCCAAATGGATTCCAACGTCAGAGAGAAGGGAGTCCCAGTGCCAGCCTGGTGCACCTACCATAGCTACTAGCTCAAGTGACTGTTGAAACCCCAGGCCAGGAAGGCATGAACAAGGCAGGGTCACAGGAGCCCTGATGCCAGGAATAGCTTTCCTGGATACCACACTGACAAGCTCTTGGCTTTATGTGTGTGTGTGATCTTCCTAAAATTACTTCTGGGTGGGGTTCAGGCAACTGGTACTTTCTCAGGGAGTCACTTGTCTGTAAGGTCAGCTGAGAATCATGTGGTTTCAACCATGGTCTGGTGTCAAGAGAATCATCCTCACCTAACAGTTGTGAGCTACAACTCACAACCTTATCGCAGAGGGACACAGGAGGCTCAGGAGAGGATGGATCTTAAGACTTAGCACTGGAAAGATACATGGAGATTATAGATCTCAATGTAGAAAGGAGCCCAGAGGCCATGTAGTCTAACTGCTTCATTTTATGAAAAAGAAGCGTGGGGTCTATGTTGGTCAAATGACCGAGGTCTTTGTTAGAGTTGAGGTTTGAACCCAGGTCCATTGACTCCATAACTAGTATTCTTTTCACTGTACCATGTGTCTCCATATAGTCCAACCTTATCATTTTACAGAAGAAACTGAGGGCCAAAGAAAAGAAGTAGAAATATACGTAGTGAGAAGCAGAGCCTGGATTCCAACAATGCCTCCAGACCCAATATTCTTTCTACAACCCTTGTATTGCCTCTTAACCTGATACCAAACTGAGTTCAGAAAGCACAGAAGCACATTGACCGACCCCAGCAACATATACACAACACTTCCACTCAGGTCAGATACAATGGACCATATGAGAAAATAGCATGTGTAAGTGGCACAGTCATGTGGCTTGACTTAACCTTTCATGAAAAGTACTTTGAATGTGAGATTGAGTGTTTGTTGAGAAATGTCTATGGTGTCTAAACACTGGATTTGGAGGGTGGATCTCCCTCTACTTCTACAGATCACTAATGCTTTTTCTCCTCACCTCCATCTCCTAGTTTCCCTGGCTCCCTTAGAGACATTTCAAATCCTGCCATCTGCATGAGGACTTTCCCAGTCCCAATTAAAGTCTTTAGACATGTAATTAAAGTCTTAAAATTACTTTGAGATAATCAGATAAATGATACTATAATAATAAAACATATTTCCATGACTTTTTTAAAGTCTGAAAAATATTTTACTCATACAGCTCTGCGGTGGGTAGTGCTGGTTTAATTATCCTTGTTTGTCAGATGTGGAAACTAAGAGAGGTGAAGGGAATCACGTGGTCACGTGTCTAGCAAATATCAGAACTGGATCTCAACTTAGGTCTTCTGACTCTAAGATCTGAACATTTTCTATTAAATTATACTGTCTTCCTAACTTTCCAGCTCCTCCCTCAATTTGTAGCACTTTGAGAGCCCTATGGGGCAACTAGGTGGTGTAGTGGATAGAGTGTGGAACCTGGACTCAGAAAGACTCAACTTCCTGTGTTAAAATCCAGCTTCAGACATTTCCTAGTTGTATGGCCCTGGGCAAGTCACTTAACCACGTTTTCATCAGCTTCCTCATGTAGTGGAGAAGGAAATGGCAAACCACTTCAGTATCTTTGCCAAGAAAATCCCAAATGGGATCACAGAATTGTTCACAACCAAAAAATGACTAAACAACAGCTAGTTTCATGATTCTCTCTAGACCAAAGGGTTCGTAACCTTCTTTGCGTTCCTTTGACTGTCTCTTTGGCAGTCTCTTTGACAATCTGGTGAAGTCTACGGACACCTCAGGATTATTATTAGATACATAAAATAAACTATATAAAATTAAAAACTGGTTATGTTGAAATACACTGATCAAAAAAAAAAAAACCAAAACCCCCAAATAGTTCACAGGTTAACAAAACATGATGAACTTTAAGGTTCCTGTCACTTTTAAATACCAAGACACTGCTACTCAGTATCAGAGGCAGAGCTTGGACTGGTATTCTCACTGTAATTCCACTTTACTAGTCTGTCTTTGAAAGGTATTGTGTTCTACCTTTAAAATTTATCTTTCCTTATCTTCTAATGATATCTGAGTAACAATGTAATTCCACTATGCATGCATAGAATTCCTTCTAATACTTACAATGCCCTTAGTTTCCCAAAGTGCTTTCATATATATATATATAATTTTATCTTATGTTCTACGGTCTACATTTATATATTAAATATATAGTCATTTGGCTATTAATTTTTTTTCTTTACAGTGCCTTTCTTCCAAAGAGCACAAGGTTCTGAATTACATCACTTTTCTAATGAACATTTCTACACACCCTAAGCCTCCAAAAGAATAGAAATTGCATTCTAGCCTAGGAAACATATAGGGAAAATAAGATTTTCTGTAGTGGCAAAAGTAAAAAAACCCCAGAAGTTTTTAGCTCAAGTCCTGGCTACGGCACTTGTTGCTCCTGTGACCTACTCTCTCTGGGCATCCATTTCTGTGTCTTTAAAATCAGGGAGTATAGATTAATTCTAAAGTCCTTTTCAGATCTGACATTCAGGGATATTCTGACAGGACAAAGTAGGATTTCAAACTTCCCAGTGGTTAGAGACTAGCGTCTAAATCTTTTTTTAGTGATTTCAGAACAAACCTGTAAATATAAGTTGGATTTCCTGAGCTGGATTTTTCCCTAAGGGATATGGTAATAGGATTTTTTTCTGGAAGGGACCTTAGAGATCATCTAGTCAAACCCCTGATTTTACAGGTGAGAAAACTGAGGCCTAGGGGAGGGGGCAAGTGACTTGTCAAAAGTTACATAGGTTGTCCCTGATTGGGACCCAGGGGTTCCTCCTTTGAGTATACCCGGTTTTCATCTCCAAGGAGAAGCAGTTATTTTTAATGACTGGTTCTCTCCCTCTATCTAGTAAGTTGTTAGATTCTTTGACTATTTCAGAAAAAAAAACAAAAACAAGTTCTTAGGCTCATGCCATTCATTGATTGGTCTGAAAAAAAAAATGGGCCAAGTGTGTGATTCTGGGAGGAAGTTTTGAGAAAAGAAATGAATACAATTCCAGACAGGTGCTGGTTCTAACATCCTCCTCAAGGACTTCCTGTGAGGCAGGTTCTTGCTCCATTGCTTTGAAGATGCTCCAACTTCTGTCAACCTCACCTCACACCTGCTTTGTCCCTTCCTCTTTCCCCTCCCATCACACACCTTACTGATCCAAATGTATCTCCCTTTCATAGGAGCCTAAGATTTAGAATTTGAGGAAACACTGGTGATTGTCTAGTCCAACAACCTTATTTTACTGAGGAGATTAATGCGTGGAAAATGGAGGCATACTCTCTTGTCATAGAGGAAATCAATAGCAGAGTCCCAGGGAGAAAATTACTTTAAAGAAGACCTACGGAAGTTTGATAAACTAACTTTTTTTCTGTGGGAAATATATTTTTTAATCAGTTTTCCTTGGATTTTTTGTTGAGAGGTGCCTGCTGTGTCCAAACAAAAATATCAAGATTTTTTTCAAAAGAGGGTATACTTCTCTATTAACCGTATGTCCCAGGTGGCCAGTGATGAAAAGAAAGGTTTCATATGAGTGAAAATATTCACAGAAGCAAGTTTTGTGGCAAAGTAAATGCCCCTGGATTTAAGAAGTGGCTAACAAATTATAGGGTACAAATATAATGGAATATTATTTGACCTAATAAAAGAGGAATATGAAGACTTTAGAGGAAGGAAACATATTAACTCTAAACTTATACAGTATATTAAGACAATCTCATTCAGCCTTAGTCCATGATCCTATGATTCCCTGTTCAGAAGTGATGTAGATTTCCAGAGAGAGACTGATAAACTCTAAGTACAGACTGGAGCATAATTTTAAATTTTTTCTTTTTCTTACTTTTTTTCAACATGGCTCATATGAAGACATATTTTACATGACTTCACATGTTTAACTGAGATCATAATCCTTGCCTTCTCAATGGGTGGGACAGGTGAAGGGAAAGAATTTGGAACTTGAAATTTTATTAAAAAGTATGTAAAAAATAAATAATTTTTGAAAAAAGTTGATGTATAGTGAAATAAACAAAATCAGGAAAATGATATATGCAATGATTATAACAGCGTATGTAGAAAAAACATTTCTGAATTTGAGAAATCTACAAGGACATATGGTTTGTGACGTCTAAAAGAGAGTTGAAGAGGAGAGATTTAAAGATGTCAGCAGAGGATTTAGAGATAGAGAGGTAGATTTAAGAATCATCAACATAGAGATGATAAACAAATCCTTGGAACAGCTGCTGAGCTCACCAAGTAGGATAGAAGAAGGTGCAGGACAAAGACCTATGGAACATCTATGGTTAGAGGGCATGACCTGGATGAGATTCTAGCAAAGAAGACTGAGAAAGAACTAGGACAGAGTGGTATCCCCAAAAACCTAGGGAAAAGATAGTAGCAAGGAAAAGAAAGTGATCAACAGTGTTAAATGCCCCAGAGAAGATTGAGAAAAGGCCATTGGGTTAGGCAATAAGACAATTATTGATAACTTCCAGGTATTGGTCATTTAGGACCAGGGATAAAAGAGACAATAGTCAGTCCCCCTGCTCTCTACAAGAACAGTTTCAATGGAATAATGAAGTCAGAAGTCAAGCTGTATGGGGTTAAGAAAAAAGGAATAGAAAATGGAAACATGGATTGTAGATTGTTTTCTCAAGGAAGGCCACAAAAGGCAGGAGACATAGGCTGATAGAGGGGATAGAAGGATCAAGGGAGGGTTTTCTCTGGGTTGGAGAGACATAGGCATGTTTGTAGTCTGTAGAAAAGAAGCCAGTAGATGAGGAGAAATTGAAGATAAATGATGTAGTGGGGATATCAGAAGGGGCAATCTTTTGGAGGAGATGGGATCTACCGCTTGCAAAGGTAGAAGGGTATGTCGTGGCAAGAATTAGGGCCACCTCTTCATGGAAACCAGAGTGAAGGAGAAAATAGCAGCCCAAGGCAACTGAGTGACTTGAGAGGAAGATCAGGGAAAAGGAGCTTTCTGTGAATGGCCTCAATTTTGGTTTTTTTGGCTGAAATAAGAGGCAAGGTTCTCAGCTGAGAAAATGGGAGCAGTATGGAGAGGAATGAAAAGGTTTAGAAAAGCCCTTGTGGAGAGTGGGATAGTGAGTTGATAAGGAAGATGTAGAAGGATTTCCCAGAAGCAGTGAGAGCCCAGATGAGGTTGTACAACATAAATTTGTGGTGGACTCAGTCGGAATGGTTGAATGTTTTTCTCAACATTCTTCTAGCAGCACATGTATAGGAATGAAGGCAATGAATGGTGGAAATGACCCAAGGTTGAGATTTGCCTGGGCATAATGTGATCAAAGGATGCCTCAATAGAGGCATAGTACCTATAGAGAAGAAAGTGATGATACTGTTGTCCTCTACTCCAAAAACACCAAATCTAGGCAATAGTTTAATTCCTGGTGCCATACACTTTAGGAAGGACAATGGTAAAGCTATTGTGTGTCTAACAGAAGACTATAATGGTAAGCGTACTGGTCTGTGTGCCAGAAGATGTTTAGTTGAAAGAAGGAAACATATTCAGCATGTTTAAGAAAAGACTTAGAGGGGATGTGATTAGTCTTCAAGAATTTAAGAAAAATTAGATTTGTTCTGCTCAGCTAGATGGGGAGAACTAAGCACAATGGATAGTGATTCTGGCCTCCTTGCTATTCCTTGAAAAAAACAATACATCTCCTGGCTCCAGGAATTTTCACTGATTATCCCCCAAGAATTCTCTTGCTCTCCCTCCTGGTTTATTCAACTTTTTCCAGGTCTCACATAATATTCTACCTTCTATAGGAAGCCTTTCTCAGTTGATTATGTCCAACTTATCCTGCATATATCTTATCTGCACATTGTTGTACACATGATGTACACATTAGACTATGAGGTCCCTGAGAGTAGGGTCATTTGGGCCTTTCTTTTGTATCTCCAGTGTTTAGCACATAGAGACATGGGCATTAACTTACCCTAAGTGAGTACCTGAATAGACCTTGGCCTAAAGGGGCCAAGGTCTCCCAGTGCATCCTAGTTCATCTCCAGTCATCCTGATGAATACCAGGTCACTGGATTCAGATGGCTCTGGAGGAGAAGTGAGGCTGGTGACCTTGCACAGCCCTCCCTCACTGAAAACAAAGTCAAGTGAAAGTCATGTCATTATTTCTCCGATGGCATGGTCTTCTTCAGCAATGAAGGACAAACACACAACAACATAGACACAAAGTAAATGCTGACTGACTAGAAGCTAAAGGGAGACAGATTTTGCCCAATATAAGAGTTTTCTTATCAGAGAAAGTTATTCCAAAATGGAACAGGTTGTCTTCAAAGTTAGGGAATTTTCTGTTTCTAGATGTCTACAAATGGAACCTGGATGAATTTGTAGTCAAAAGACAGGCTTGAATCCTGGTTCTGTTACATACAACAGTCATTTAATTTCCCCTGCCTCAGTTTCCTTATTTTTTAAAGTGATAGGTTCAGATCTAGGGTTCTCTAATGTTGCTACCAGCTCTAATCTCGTGATACTCTCACCTTCCTGGGATGCAATGTAAAGGGAGCTCCTTTCCAGGTAAAGTTTGGTTAGATAACTCCTTCTAACTGAGGGATGCTATAATTCCATGAACTTAGTCTCCATTTGGAAAGATCAGCCTAAACACTGAATAAAGAGGCCTTGCTATCTTCACCCAGCTACTTGCCCTTTCCTTGAGGCAAAACCCTGTCTCTCCCTTCCCTCCCCTGTCTACTGGGGAGGGATTGATCATTGTCTCTTTTTCCCTGATCCTAAGGCACAGTGAAGGACTGGTTGCCCTCCAGGAAAAGGCATCCAAGGATCTGAGCTCCCAGTGCCCCATCTCCTCTCTCAGAAGTCACATCATGCACGCACAGCACACCCACACAGGGCAGGCCCCAGGGCTTTCAGCAGCAGATACTGCTTCCCTTCCCCCTCACACTGGTATCCACACTGCCTCCCTAAGCAAGCACACACACACACACACACACATACACACACACACACACACACACACACACACACACACACACACACACCCTGACTCAGATACCTGTCATGGCTTTTAGCTTCTCAATGACTCAATTTTGGGAAGGAACTACCACTGTTGAAATGAGCCCAGAGGCTACTTTTAGGAACCCCAACTAATGTCGCATTGCCTTCCCCTTCTTCAGGTCTTCCAAGAATGGGCTGAAAAGAGAAAGTCAGTTTGCAGGTTCTTTCCCCTTCTGGGGCCCTTCTCCTTGCTCTAGGAATCCAGGGCATCTTTTACTTCCCTCCCTTCCCCTGACATCGCACTTAAGTCCACTTTCCATGAATCATAGGATTTAGAATTGGATAGGATTTTAGTCCATGGAGTTCTATCAACTCATTTTACAGGGATAGGAAGGGACTCGCCCAAGACTACAAAGGGAATAAAAGCAGCCTGGTCATCCTTCAGATCCAGGCTTCTTGACTCCAGATGCAGTCCTGTTGCCTACCTACTCCTGCCTTTCAGGAATTCTTCACTTGGGGCCCATAGATCATCAATAAGCAGAGAGATTTCAGAGGTTCTGTAAATTTGAATAGGAAAAAAATTTACATCCATTTTCATGAATCCCTGAATGAAACTTAGCATTTCCTTCGATTATTTAAAAACATTATTCGTAGAAAGAGTTTATTGGTTTCATCAGACTAGTAAAAGAATCCATGGAACAATGAAAGTTAAGAAATCCTTTGTCAAACAAAATGCTCAGCATTCTGTGCTCTGATCCAGCAACAGGACATGGATGACAATCTAGAAGAGACTTTAGGGGGTCATCCAGTCCTGCTTCTTCATGTCATAGATGAAGAAACTGAGACCCAGAGAGGTTGAACAACTTGTCGAAAGTCACCCAGGAAGCAAGGATTATGTAAAATGGATTGGAAAGGGGTGGGCCTGGATTCAAGGAGACAAAGTCAAGAATCGAAAAGACTTGGAAATGGATTGGATATGGGTGTGGAAGAGAGACAAGTCAAGGATGACTCTGAGCTTATCAACTTGAGTTACAAAGTATGATGGTACCCACAGCAGAATGGGAAATTAAGGAAGAGAGACTGTTTTAGAAAGAGACTTCTTCACTCTCATGAGGTCTATGAACTGTAGATATCTGTCTGTCTGTCTATCTATTTAAATCTGTCTGTCTGTTCATCTGTCTCTTTATATGTGTATATGAATATATGTATGTATGCATGTGCATACATACATATATACACATTTACACACAGCAGAGTGATTATTATATTTCAATATAATCAATTTCCTTTTTCATCCTCAGTATTTTATTTTATGCATTTAAAGTCATTATTCTGAGAAGGGGTCCATAGGCCTCACTAAATTGTTAAAAGAGTCCATGACACACAAAAAGTCAAGAACTTCTGAGGGAAAGATAAGAGTTTCATTGTGGATACGTTGTATTCGAAATGCCCAGGGGACATCCAGGTGACAATGTCCAGTAGGCAGGTGAGGATCATTTTTATCTGGATTCTGTCATGTAACATATTTGCTCTCCTTGCCAGGTTTGTGTCATAGACAGATCTGAGGCTATCTGTGTCTTCATCTAAATCATTGATGCAAACGTTGGAAACACAGCCAGAGAAAGCCTTGTGGCATTCAGATCACCCTGGTTCATCCAGGTCAAGAATTTTTACCATCAGTTCATGAACTTTTTTTAATTTGTACTAACTATTTTTTTTTAGTAAAACTGGTTTTCTTTATACATCACAAAACATATTTCCCTCTCCCACCCCAAGGAATCTATAGACTGACAAAGGAATCCATGATACAAGAAAGGTTTCTGTCCTTAATATCTCTCTTTTTATCACCATTGTTTGAGTTCAATCCACCCAGGTTCAACAGGCTTTTACCTAATAGAACTATAATTCTATTTCTTGACCACAAGCATAAGGGAGAGATTTCATAGGACACAATTTAAAGCTGGAAGGGATCTTAGCACCCAATCTCTCAATTTTATAGATGAAAAAATCCCAGGCCCAGAAAAGGAAAATCCAATATAACATACCAAGGAGCAGAGCTAGGATCCGAATAAAGTGCTCTGATGTTAGATTTTTTTATTCCATGGAGTCTCTCAAACCAAATATCTAATTGAAACCTATAAATACTATGACTACATCATTTCCCTGCTCTGTCAATCTAGACGTCTGAAAAAGAAGACATTAGTCTGGCTTGCTTTAGTGAACCTATGTTGGCTCATGGAGATTACTGTTTAACTTTCTAAATGCCTTCAAATTATTCCTTTAATACACTATTAATTCTAACATTTTTTTCAGTAACCAATGACAGTTTGACTGACCTAGAGTTTTCAGAATCCACTATGTTGTGGCACTTGAAAATTGAGACATTTACTCCTGTCTAGAGCTGGTAGTAACTCTCTTGATTCTCTATGAAACCTCAAATATTACTGACCATGATCCAGCAATCATATCTGAAAATCCTTTTGATGGGGTTCGGACTCTGGGAACCTCCCTGAACTCCCCTTGAATCTTCCCACTAATCTGTCCTTTCATACCCAGATCTGTTACCCTTAACCTAGCCTGTCCCATCCTTGATTACTTCTCACCCAAGCCCTCCATTGTCTGATACCTCCCAATTGCCTCCAACTGTTTCCCACCCTTGATTACATCACTAGTTACCCCAGTCTCATCAAGATCCTCCTTAGACCCTCCTCATAGATTATTAGACCACCTCAAGATCTTTCCCAAGATCTATCTGTACATAAATTCTTTCTCACCTCCATGAAGGCTCTCAGATTCAATCCAGCTGACTCTGTCTAGCTGAGATCTTATCTGACCTGCTTGTTAATACAAGCATCACAAATGGCAAGACTCCTTAAGAGTCAACCCAACATGGTGAACCTTTAATAAACTTTGTTCTACTTTGGCTGGAAGAAGTCTTGAGTTGAATTCATTCAATAGGCCACAGTGGGTCAGTATTTTGAAGTCCCAAGCACCCCAAACCTCATGGTTCCCAGACTTCAACATTTTCAGTGTTGGGGAGTAATTGTAAACACCCTAACAACCATAAAGAATCACTCAGGATAAGTGGTGTCAGGAAGTTAATAATAGAGAAATCTATGACTAGAAAAGTGAAAGGGACCCTCATGTTGAAAATTCAAAGGCTATATAGATGGACATCCCAGTGGTCTGTTGGTTTCATCATCATGTCAAGTAATCTACAGAAGATTTAAAAGAGGATACAGACAAAAATACTGAAGGATTTAAAAGAATGGATGGTTTGAATTATATTTCAAGAAAACAACCTGTAGCTTCTCTGGGAGTGTGCTAAGTTACCAAAGATAGCTGGAATTGAGAGCATAATTGTTGAGAAACCCTGATTTTCATGTCTTTCAATTTAATCCAAAAATTTTTAGCTACATGCTTAATTCATAGTACTTATACAGCACTGGGCTAGGCACTGGTGAGTGATAAAAATTTCAGATAATCCATAAGGTTTCTGCTTTCGAGAAGCTCATAGTTTAGTGGAACTGATTATCTGAAATTCAACCCACTAAAAGAAAAGGAATTCCTAAGTTGAGAAATAGGTTGGAAAGGGAACTCAGAAAATTTCCACATGCCAGAGTTCCCACAGGGTATACAATTCTCAGTTCCTCACTTCGAACACCATAGAAAGTATTCAAGATGTGGATTAGCCAAATGCCTTAAGGGTCCTTTGTGGGGTGGGGAGGTGTAGTTCTTCCCACTAGTACTAGTGGATATATTTGGGCATTGCTAGTTTATGTAAGATTAGAGTAGGAGGCAGGAGTTGATTCTTGTCAACCTTCTGCTTCTCCAGTTTCCTACATCCTCCTCAGTCTCCCCACCCATCACTAGACTAATTTTGTTTGGTCCTAGGATTAAGGAAAAATCATCTTAGAGATCAGTTAGTTACAAAAGCCTTATTTTTCAGGTGGGGAAACTGAAGCCCAAAGAGGGGAGGAGATTTCCTCAAAATTAAAAAAAATTTGCGGGGTATCAGGGGTAGGATTTCTGTTCAAAAACAGGAGACCCAGAGCAAGTATTTCTCTCCTTTAGACTGAATGGATGAGTGAAGGATGATCAGCTATAGGCAGTGTGTGGAAAGAGATTGGAACCCTTCTCATGGGCACAAAAGTGGAGGGAATGTATCTTACAGCATCAACCCAACCCAAGAGGAACTATGCTAGGCTAGCATGCTCTAGTGGCTTCATCTCATCTTGTGGCAGGGAGGAGATAGCAAAAGTGAGAGCAGCATTGCCTACCACAGTCAGTTTGGTTGGTGGTGGTCCTTTGTCTTTGAAAAGGACCAAAATGACACCACCATGATAAAGTGAAATTTCAGGGTGTCCCGACTATGGCTGATCTCACCAATACGAGCTTGGAACGCTCTACAACAGGTTGGGCACAGATGGTCCATGTGAATATTTGGGGTGGATACTCCAAATTTGTGCATCCTACTTTGTGCTGGTTCAATTCTGCTTTGCTCATAGAGCATAGTACCCTTTCTGATGTGGGCATGCCATGCTGAATGATCCTGTGCCAGTGTCTCCCATGTTGCACAGTCAAATCCAAAGTTCTTGAGAAAGACCTTGAGAGTGTCCTTGTATTGCTTCTTCTGACCACCATGTGCTCACCATGAAGTCAGTCTGGTGGGAGAGGCATGAACCTACCCCCATATATGGCCAATGCTGCCATTTCTTCCTCCCATACTTTTGGAGGCCTGATAGCAAACAGTTGCCCCAAGCAGCAAGAGAGGGTGGAAATATGATAGTGATGCCCCCAATGCCAACTAGATTCCCCTTCCCACTCCACTCCAAGCTAGCCAGGATGCTTCTGCTCCTTGAATCTTTCTCTGATCCCACTCAGTCTGAGTTTCCCTACATGGGCTGTAGTCCCATGTAGGACAGAATGGGTTGTAATGAGACCATTCCACAATTTTTCCTTGTGCTCTCCACAAGTCTAAGGAGTCTCCAATGCAGAAGTTTTAAAAAAGTTTCACATCATTTCCATCCTCACACTTTTCCCCGAGTCCATACTTTGGCAAGAATTGGAGATGCTTGTCTCCAATTTCCATATACCATGGTGGATAGGTAGTGACAATCTATCCATCCCTAGGACTTGTGGGTGTTGGGCCATGGTGGTACGTGAATCCCATTCTTTAGAGCAGCCCAGAATATCAGCGCCCTTCCTCTTTCGGCTACAATAACAATGCCCATGCCTGGGAGTTGGAGTGGGGTAAAAGATAGCTTAGCTTTTGGTTCCAGCTGTTAAAATTCAGCAGCACCTAGAAAAAGCACTGGTTGCTCAACCTTGATGATGGCTCCAGCTTTCTGTCATTTTCTAGTCACTTTAAATGATGTATGAAGTGCCTCCCATTAAATCATTTCTTACCCTATGGGTCTCAGAAAAGGTTCTCCTAGCTTCTCAGTAATAAGCTAGACTATTAGACCCAGCTTCATAAGATAAAGGTTAGTTGCAAAAAAAAAAAAAAAAAAAGAAGTGAAGTATAAAAACCAAAATTTTTCTTAAAGTCAACTGTATAAATATAAGGGGTAACAAGACGTCAGTACATGTCAAAATACCCTGGGAATTTTTAATAATATGAAACAACAGTGACTAGAAAATGAGTTTGGTATCCTGATAAATGTATAGACACATTATGTTCCAAAGCAGAGGAGATAGGTAGCTGCATTTCAAGTTTCTCAAATCTGGCACTCCCATATCCGAAGAACTTTGTTTCATTTGGGACAGCACATCTTATGTCCAGCTACAGTGTGTCCAAAAAAAAAGAGTAAACGGGAGGGCTGAGATAACTGGAATCCCTTACGGAGTAAGGAACAGGACATAGTGAGCCTGGGAAGAAGACTGACGAGGTCATTTTAAAGTATTTGATGATGAAGAGAGGTTGGTTTTGTTTTATCTGGTTGTGGTTGTGAGGGCAGAACTGGAGAAATTGGGAGACATGGCAGGGAAGATTTCAGCTTAACATAAGATAAAAGGTCTCATTCTACAGTAAAACAGGCTGTCTCAGAAAGTGTTCAGACCCCCACCACCCCCTGCAGAGGCTGACCTTGTAAGGAAAGATTACCACTTGTCAAAGAGGTAGAGAGGAACCCAAATAAGGCAAAGACTAGGCTGAACAACTTCTGAAGTCTCTTCCCAGGCTGAGTGTCTATGATTCTGAACTTTGTAAAATGTAAAGAGCTATGCAAATATGAGTTTTCAGTATTTTGAATGATAGTTAATATTATTTCTCAGTAGACAGTGCTCTGGACCTGGAGTCAGGAAGACGAGTTCAAATCCTACCTCAGACACTCCCTAGTTATGTGACCCTGGACAAGTCATTTCACCTCTGCCTCAGTTTAGCACCTATCTCCCAGATAGCTGTGAGGATCAAATACAATCATATTTGCAAAGTATCTTGCAAACCTTAAAACACTATATGAATGCTAGATATCATAATCAATCCCCCATTAAGGTCCTGCTCTGATGTCCATCATAGCATGAAAATAAGCTAAGCCCCAGCGATTTCCACCAAACATGAAAGACTTTGACTAGGGGTTCCTTGATGGCCTGTGGCTTGAGAACCTGATTAGCTAAGTTCAGAGAGTCTCGTTGAGTTAGTTCACCAGATGATGAATATTTTTATAATCACAATTTTCATTATTAGAGGGAATGTCTATCAATATGAGCTCTTTGAAGTATTTGAAGATTCTTCATATTAAATTCTCTTAAGTTTCAAGAATTAATTAATTCTCTTAAGTTCTCCAGAGTTCTCTTCTGATATTTTACCATGGAGTGAATTGTATCCACAGAACACACACTCTGGTAGGTCCTCCCCAGCTGAAAATACTTTTTTGGTAGAGGTCCAGAAAGTGCCTGAGAAGCAACGGGAGGACCAGAAATATTTGTACGACTCTCATTCAAGGACTAACCTGGGTAAGTATTGCAGGAGGGGCTGTACATCTGGTATAATGAACCAGGAGGAGCCTGACAATTACTTTGTCAAAAACTTACTTTATGACAGGGATGAAATAGAGCAGTATCTCTCAAGGGGGTCCCTGAGGTCTTATAAGTCTATCAGTTAGGACCTAAAGTGCTCCTTTATATACTCCTTGCCCAAAGGCCCACAGCTGGGTTTCAGGTAAATAGACGAGGGAAAATTTAACTCAAACTATCCTTTCTGTTTTACAGTATCCTGGTTCACAGCTGCTCTTCAGTGGAAAGTAGGGCAGAGTTAACTCAGGTTGCCCTGGGCCATATCATAGATAGCATCCTATGTGGTAAGGGAGGTGGGAGTGGGGAAAGGGGAGTTAACTCAAGCTGCTCCAGTTCTGTATCATAGCATCTAGGCCTATACATAGTATCCTGGCTAACAACACTGTGTGAAGCTAGTCCTCACCCAATTAACTACAGCTTGAGGGAACAAAGATGGGCAGGGAGCATACTCACCAACAAAACTGAAGTGCTTAAAGTATTGAAGAAATGCTATTAATCAAAGTGTTCAGCTACGGCCCATCACTTGGCGTTGAAGCCAGTGCTGGTCTGTGGCCTGCCGCCCAGGCAGAGTGAGGAGCCTGGATTGGAAGAGTCCAATACAGGCCAAGGGTCAGAGGCACAGCCCCCCTAAACACGAAGCAGGGCAAGTGAGAGAGGCCAAGGAGGCCAGGAGTCAACCACAGAGTAGACAGGCAGGCAACAGAAAACCACAATGGTACTATGAGAGGGAACCAGGCACAAAGTCCAGGGCAGTTGGTTAAAGGGAAAGAGAAGAGATACCATAAGCAAAAGTGACTCCAGATATTGAAAGTTGATCCCTGAAGGAGATTTCTAGACTCTTATTTCTGGACGTTTTGTGCATCATTAGAGTTGGAAGAGATCTCAGAGCTTGATTGGTACAACTTCCTCTTTTGGCAAAGGACAAAACTGAGGCCTAGAGGAGCTAAGTAACTTGCCCAGGATAACATAGGCACCAAGCAGCAGAGCTGAAGTTTGAACCCAGGCCCTCTGCTTCCAGAACAAGTGCTTCACCCTTCACTGGGGACAGAAGTAGCCCCAGGGCTTTGCAGCAGCCTGCCCTGATCCTGGATATAGGTGTTTCTCTAGTACAAGACAGATAATGCTTAGTAACTCTTCTGTGGCTCATCTGTCAATGTTAGAAACCAGGAGGCCCCAAATCAGCTAATATGGCAATATCTTCTATGTGGTCTGACTGTTGTCCTTGCAAAGAATTTATTTGCTGGTGACATTCATCCTTGGCAGCTAGGTAGCTCAGTGGATAGAGCACTCGGCCTGGAGTTAGAAAGACCTGAGTTCAAATCCAGCCTCGGACGCTTACTAGCTGTGTGACCCTGGGTAAGTCACTTAACTCTGTTTGCCTCAGTTTCCTCAATTGTAAAATGAGGGTGTTAATAGTACCTACCTACTATGATTGTTATGAAGATAAAGTGAAAAAGTGATTGTCAAGGGCTTAGCATAATGTCTAGCCCATGTGAGTGCCACATAGATGTCAGCTCTTACTATTAAATGTGCTCTTAGCACAGTGACTGACACACAGGAGGCATCGTACAAAGGTTGGCTATTACTATTAAATGAGATAATAACTGTAAAGCTCTTAGCATAGTGCCTAGCACATAGGGGGTGCTATGTCAAGTTAGCTACTATTATTAACTGAAATAATAATTTTAAAAAGTTCAGCACTGTGCCTGACACATAGTAGATGTTACATAAATGTTAGCCATGGCTATCCTCATTAGAGATAATTGGAAAGCACTTAGCGCAATGTCTGGCACCTAGTAGGTATTATATAAATATTAGCTATTATTGATATTGTCTTAAATATTCAAATGAACCTGTGATCTCATCAATGTTGCACTTGGAGTCAGGAAGACCAGAGTTCAAAACATGCCTTAGATACTCACTTAGCAAAAGAGACCACAAATGTCAGAGAAAGGAGTCTCAAACCAATTGTTTCAGGACTTTGCAAGGTCTTGGAAGAGAGTTTGGGGATTAACTAGGAGATACAACCCCGTCATTTGGCAGAGAAGGTAAACTGAGGTTCAGAGGTATTCATTGCCTGTATAAATTGCCTAGGACTACATAGCAGAGTAGCAAGCTGGGGTTTGAACCTGGGTCTTCTGACTTCAGAACAAGTTGTCTGCGCAGGTCACTTAGCTGCTCTCAACTTTGTTTGCTCATCTGCAAAATGGAGGTCTTCACCTCCCTGAGAGAGTTGACTTTGGGATCCAAGGAGATGACATGTAAAGTGCTTTGCAAACCTTAGAGCACTGTTTATATCAATGTCAGTGCAGTAATGTCAGCACAGCGGTGTTTGCCTCTGCAGTGTCACTCCAGTCGAAGTGTTTCCCTGTCTTTGTCTCAAGGGATCTGTCTAGAGTCTTTATTTTTTCTTGACCTTGTGAAGATACCAAGGGCTTTCTTGCTTTCACCACCTGACTGTTCTATCTCCTTTGTTCTATCAACTTTCTTTGATAATATCATTTATTACAGTTGTCCTTCATAATTCAAGATTTGTTACCTGTTACAGCCAGCTCACATCTACTTCTCCAGGGCTCTGGGTATGATCAGTTCCTTTTCTTCTTCAGAGACCCTGCATGTCCAGTCGCTCTAATTAGACTAACCTGGCACCAGTACCTTGCACATGGTAGATACTTAACATTGGTTGAGTCAAACTGAATTTATGGAATTGCAAGCTAACAGAAACTTCTTCGGTCAGTTCTCCTCTCTTCATAACTCTCATTCCCACCATCAACCCCACCCCCAGGAGGACTGTCAAAATGCTGAGACAGACTAGAGGATGAACTGATAGACAGATTAGGATAGAAGAGTGTACTGTCTCCGTGCAGGCACCTTTTAATGGGTTGCCTTACCCAAATGGAGATTAAAATTCACAGAATCACTCACTCTCAAAATTGAAAGGGTCTTCACTGATTCTCTAATTCAACTTCCTCCCATGCAGAAATACCATATGTTATATTATCTTATGTTATGTTTATTATATAATATTTTGTTATGTTGTATTGTATTGTGTTGTTTTATATCATGCTATACTGTTATACCATGTTATGTTTCATATGATGTGATGTGATATGATATGATATAATGTGATATATGGTATGATGTGGTATGTCACCCCAGGCTATTATGTTTGCCCTTTGTTTTTGAAGAGGACCATGACATCAGGGAAATGATGAAATGACTTGCAGTTGACTTTGATTTGGCTGAGAGAGGGCTAAACAAGTGGATATCTGTCTTGAGAGAAAGAATTATTTCTCTCTTATATTAATAATCAATTACTAATTGGGATTAAAATTTTCCCTTTCTATTTCCTCATTCAGAAGTCATTCCCTTGTAGAGGGTTTAGCTAGTCTTTGAAGGACATTGCTACTAGACGAAATTTCCCAAATCCTTGGAGTACAACTAGAAAACCTTCCAAAGAGAATCTAATCTAGGTGAATTCTGGCTGTTGTGTTCTACTCAGACAGGCTTGGGTGGGGGTATATCCCTTTGCATTGATGGTCTGGGGTAGGAGTGTCCCCAAACTCCTCTTTAGAATAGATCTATCTCAGGAGCAGCTAGATGTCACAGGGGATACAGCAATGGGCCTGCAATCAGTCAGGACTTGAATTCAAATCCATCCACACACTCTTAAGACTTATTAGCTGTGTGACCCTGGACAAGTCATTTAACCCTGATTGCCCAAAAAAGTCAAACAGAATAGGTGCACTTCTCATTGATTTTCTCATTGATTGTTAACCAGAGTTGATTTCACCTGTTGGAAACAAACAGCCATTTTTCTAAAGATAATAAATCTTAAGAGGCCTCTGTTTATGTTTAGGTCTTTGGTTTATGAGAAAAAACCAAATGGTCATTCTTTTATTAGTTATTCATTAGCCATAATTATTAAAATAATTAATTACCCAGAAATTATATCTCAAACTTTTCATACATTACAAGTCTTTGTTTCATTTCCTCTAGTGCACAGAAATCTACTACCTACTGAAAAAAATCATTTTCCTTTAGGACAGCTCTAATAGTTAGAAAAGGGTTCCTTATGGGGGACTTAAATCTGTCCCTTTATGACTTACACCCAGCTTTCATGCCTAGTTCTGCCCTCTAGGTCCAAGTTAATCCCAGTTCCACATGATAGATCTTTACTTATTTGAAAAAAGTCATCATGTCACTACCACCACCCCCACCCCCACCATCACCACCTCTAACACCCCCACCCCCACCACCTCCAACACCACCACCTCCACCACCTCCATCACCACCACCACCTCCACTTCTACCTCTACCACCACCATCTCCAACACCACCTTCTCCACCACCTCTACCACCACTACCTCCACCACCACTACTATCAAAGTATTTTCTCCTTTAGATTAGACATTCTAATTCCTTCACCAAATCTCACATGGCATGATTTTGATGCCTTTGAATGTTCTGCTCTCCTTCCTCTGATCCCTCCCTAGGTTATCAATGTCCTTCCTCAAATGTGATACCCAGAACTGAACATAAATAGTCCAGTGCTTGTTCCAGTTCTCAGGGCCAAGGATACAAAGAATTAAGACAGTGGTCATCCACTGCCACTAAGTAGCTTATAATCTAGATCGCTGGATGAAACATGTACACAAATAAATGGAATGCAAACTAGATGGGGATAAAGGCAAAGGACACATCCAAAGAGAGAGTCAATAAGATCCAAAAGGAGAGAACAGATGAGAGAGGGATGAATTCCCAGTAAGGAGACTCAAGGAAGGTTTCATGGAAGAAGGCCTTCAAGGCTGAGCTGGTCCTTGAAAAAGGCAGGGAAGGAGAATTACAGCAGTCAGCAAAGAGAGAGAGGTGTCAAGTAGTATTATGGAGCCTGACTATGGGCAAAATATTGAACTCATTGTAATATGAGATGCCAAGAAGTATGCGACCTGGTTCTAATGCTAACTCTATGTAAACCAGATGGAAACAAGCAAAATCAAGGTTTGTTTTGTTTTTTAACATTTGTTTTTTTATAATATTTTGAGTTCCAAGTTTTTTCTCTCTTTCCCTTCCCTCCCTTCTCCCCAAGACAGCAAGCAATCTGACATAGGTTATACATGTGCAATCATGTCAAACATATTTGCACATTAGTAATGTAAGCAGAACACACGTTGGGGCAGCTAGGATAGAGCACCAGACCTGGAGTAAGGAAGACCTGAGTTCATATCTGGTTTCAGTTACTAGCTTTGTGACCCTGGGCAAGTTACTTATCCAACCCTGTTTGCCTCAGTTCTTCATCTATAAAATGAGCTGAAGAAGGAAATGACAAACACTCTAGTGTCTTTGATAAGAAAACACCAAACGAGCTTGCAAAGAGTCAGACACCACTGAAACAACACAACAACAACAAAATGAAAAGGTTAGCCTGAGGAAGGATATTCCCCTCAGTGGTCAGAGAGAAAGCATACCATAATGGAAATAGAACTGGGTTTGTCATTTACTCTCTGTGTGATCTTGAGGCAGCCTCAGCGTCTCATCTACAAAAATGGGAATAGTAATTCTTGTACATTCTGCTGCTGGGAGACTGCTAAATCTCCCTGATTTGTCAAGCACTCCCAAATTTTCCTTCCTATCTCTCCTGTTTTAATCCATTCTTCCTGTTACTGCCAGAGAAATGTTCCTGAGGCAAAGATTTGCTCAATCCATCAATCAATCAATCACAAGGCATTTATTAAACACCTACTATGTACCAGGCATTGTGCTAGGTGCTGGGATATACAGACAAAAATGACACAGTCTCCGTCCTAGAGTGGCTTGTATTCTTTGGGGGAAGACACTATGTGTGCCACATCCCCATCCATGGCTTGTGTGCAGAAGAGATACCAGGCAATGTTGGAGGCTGACCTGGTAATGGGTAGATCAGGCAAGTCTTCCAGAAGGAAGTGGTGTGGAAGGGCGGAGGGAGGGCATTGGAGGCACAGGAGTCAGCCTGCAGAGTGGCATGTTTCCAAGGTTCATAACCTCAGAATTCTCTTGGATTCCCCACTCGCCTGTACTGACTCATATTTCCAGTCAGTCGCTAGATCTGACTCTTTCTATCCTCCCAATATTCCTCACATATGACCCCTTCTCTCCACTTGTATAGCTTACATTTCAGGCCTTCATCACCTACCACCTAGATTATTCTAACAGCCTCCTCATTGGTCTCCCTGCTCTAGTCCATCCTCCTACTGCTGCCAAAGTCTTTCTCCTTAGATGTAGTTCAGACTGTGTGATTCCCCTACTCAATCAATTCTGATGGCTTCCTATTGCCTCTAGGATAAAGTATAAACTCTGTTATCTTTTAAAACCCTATAGAGACTGGCTTTAACCTATCTTCCTAGTCTCAGTAGATATCAGTCCCTCTCTGTGATCTAGACAAACCTGCCTCCTCTGTTCTTCTCACTTAACAGTGTATCTCTATCTTCATATCTTGCACATGCCTGGAATGTATTTCCTCCTCTCCACCTCAGAGAATTCTTTTCTTCTTTTAGGACACAGCTCAACAGGCAGATTTTAGAAAAACCTGGAAAGACTTGCATGAACTGAGAGTGAAGTAAACAGAACCAGAAGTACACAGTAGGAGCAACATTATCTGATGAGCTGGCTCTTCTCAGCAATACAGTGATCTAAGATAATTCCAAAAGACCTATGGTGAAAAATGCTATCCACATCCAGAGAAAGAACTATGAAGTCTGAATGTAGATGAAAGAATATTATTTTCACTTTTTTCCCCTTTCTCATAGTTTTTGCCTTTTGTTCCAACTTTTCTTTCACAACATGACTAATGTGAAAATGTGTTTACATGTATAACCTATATCAAGTTGCTTGCCATCTTGAAGGCAGGGAGAGAGGAAGAGGGAAAATTTAGAATTCAAAAATCTTATAAAAGTGAATGTTGAAAACTATCTTTACATGTAATTGGAAAAAATAAAATACTAATAAGTAGGTGGGAAAAAAACAGTTCAAGAACCATCTTCAGTAAGAAGATTTTTCTAATCCTCCCAATGGCTAGTTGCTAGAGCCCTCCCTCCCTAACTACCTTATCTTTAAATATTTTGTGTATATTTGTATTTATTCATTTTCTACTTATTCTATATATTTTTATATGTATTGCTCACACATATACATTAGAAAATAAGCTCCTTGTGAGTAGGAGTTGTTTCATTCTTTGTACATGTCCCAACACTAGCACAGTACCTGGCACATAGTAGGTACTTAACAAATATTTGTTGATTGCTTGACTGACTGAGACAGAAAATGGAATGTTTGCAGGGGAGAACAAGCAGGAAGACCAGTATGACTGTACTGAACAGTGATCAGGTAACTCCTTTGCTCAAAAATTTTCCATGACTCCCTGTTGCCTATTAAACAAAGTACAGATTCCTTTGGTATTAAGGCCCCCCATAATCTAATGACATATTGTCTTTTAAGCCTTAATTTGTATAGTTTACTTCTACTCATTCCATGCCACAGTCAAACTGGACGTTTCTGACATGCCCATGAGCTTTCCTAGTTTTGTGCCTTTTCTCATGTTGTTCTCCAAAGCTGGAATACTCTCCCTTCCCATTTTTACTGGCTGAACTCCAACTTCTCCTTTATAGCACCAGTGGACTCAAACACCACCTCCTCTAAGCAGCCTCATCGTGTGTTGCTGGATATACTCTGGGATTCTGTGAATCAACTCCTGAGACCAAATCCTTGTATCAGCATGGCATTTCACAATGAAGTTTCTGGTGTAACCCCATTAAGGAGGTACCATGGTAAAGCAGAAAGAGCAAAGGCCTGAACTGGAAGAACTGACTTCTCATCCCTGCTCTACCTACTAGTTTTGTGATATTGGGCAATTCACTTACTCTCTCTGAGTCTTAGTTTCCTCTTATGTAGAATGACCATTAATATTCCTCATGACCTGACTTCATAAGGTTGTTAGGATTATATGAAATATGAATATGCTTTGTAAACCACACAGTATAATATAAATATAACTTCTCATTGTTGGAAGTCAGAGTGGGGATGGTAATGACACCATTACTGGCATTGGTGGTGACCATCAATCAACATTTATGAAGCATTCACTATGTATGTACCAGGCACTGGGCTGGATGCTAAACAGAGGAGTTTCTATTTAACATAGGCAATGGGAAACAACTGGATTGAGTAGGGAAAAGGGAAGGGAATAAACATTTATATAGCACCTACTGTATACCAGGCACTGTGTTAAGTGCTTTTACAAATGTTATCTCACTTCATCCTCACAACCACTCGGGGAGACAATTGCTAGTATTCTTATTTTTCCTATTTTATAGTTGAAGAAACTGAGTCAAACAGAGATTAAATAACTAGACCAGGGTTACACAGCTAGTCTGTGCCTGAGACTGGATTTGAACTGAGTTTGGGGTCTGCCGGACTCCCAGCCCAGCACTCTATCCACTGTACCAACAGCCACCTAACAACTGGGAGTAGGGGAATAAATTAATTTGTAGCAGTGTCAAAATTAATTTTTGGTGTGGAAAGAGATTTGAAGTAGAGAGAAAAAAATTAAGTCTGCCTCTTGTGTGGTGGGAAACTAGATCTATGCATGTAAGTGTATGTGTGTGTGTATGTATGTATGTGTTACATACAATATAAATACAGGACAAGTTGTTTGGAAATCTTACAAGTGGCTGAGAGGATAAGGAAAAGTTTTGTGTAAAGGTGATATTTTAGCTGTGTTTTGAAGGAAGCTGGGAATTCCCAAAGGTAAGGAGGAATGTATTCCAGACATTGGAGAGAGCCTGTTCAGAAGCATGGGGATGAGAGATGGAAGGTAGTGCATATGGAACAGCAAAAAAGGTACATGTGACCTGACTGTAGAGTTTATAAAGAGGAGTAACATATAATAAAATTGAAATGGTAGGTTGGGACCAGGCTATGAAGGGATGACACATGAAGGAGTCTGCATTTGATCCTAGAGTTAATAAGAACATTTCTTTGTATCCCTAGCACTTAACACAGTGCCTGGAACATTCTCAGTACCTAATAAATGTTTACTGACTGGCTGGCTGGCTGGCTGGCTGGCTGTCTACTCAGACTTGTGAATTAGAAAAATCACTTTGCAGTTCTTTATATGATGCATGGGAGAGGGGAGAGACTTGAGTTAGGGAGACCAATGAGGAGAAGCAGAAGGTCAGGAATCTTCTGGAATCCTTGCTTCCTGAAGCCCAATTCTAGAGTCTAAAAGAGGGTGAAGGAGAAAGCACAGGTGATGGGAAGTTAAAGTGAGAAAGTACTATTCTTGGCTCTGCAGCTTACTTGCTTAGGAACTTTAGGCAAATCACTTCCTCTCCAGGAGCCTCAGTTTCCTCATGTGAAAAATAAGGAAGTTGGATTAGATAAGCTTTACTTTTCAATTCTGTGAATAAGAACTGCCATTTCTAGTTCCTCCTCCCCAGCCCAGCCAACCATGTGTTCATTACCTAGCCCCATCTCATTGCTTCTGCTGACACAGAGATCCAATCAGAGAGAGGAGATATCCTTATTTGGCATTGAACCTGAGATAAGTGTCAAAATCCAAACAAGAAAATCAGCTTAAAGACATCCAGTAGTGATAGAGAATCACTGAAGACATGTCAGGACTGGTGACCATTGGCAGAAATAATGTCCCATCTAGGAAGCTGTTGTTTTAGAGGCGAAGGCTTGGGCTAAGAGTATGGAATCTTTGGCGAGGTCCCCAGTACTTTATAATAGGGAAGAAAAGTAGGTGGAAAGGAGGGAGAGAGGCTACCTGATCAGACAGAAGCCTTCAATGACGGTGTGGGATGAGGTATAGCACTTGTCTGGTGAAGTCACAATGCCTATGAATGAAGCAAAGTCAACAATACAAAACAAGCCAAGTTATTGGGTATTTACTACGTGTCTCCTTTTACCCAACACTAGATAAGCTCTGAGGAACTAGCTCTCTCCCTCATTACATGGACTTGGAGTCAGGATGATTTTGGCTCAAACCCCACCACAGACGTAGCAACATGATCACGGACAAATCGTTTAACTTTTCAAAACCACTGTTTCTTCATATGTGAAATGGGCATTATAATGCTTGCATTACCTACCTTGGAAAAAAACACTTTGGAAACCTTAAACTACTCCGTCCACGTGATTTATCATCATCCTTATTACTGTACTACATGATACAATTTGGTACCAAGGGTGCCGGGGATACTGTGATGGGAGAGACTTGTTCCTGCGCTGTTCTTAATCTCCCTCTCCTTGAGCCAAGAACTTATTTTGTCAGCTCCTTATGCCTCTCCAGACTGAGCTGAAGAGACTGGATATATATGTTTGTCACATTCTCTATGTGTTTTTAAAAATGGGATGAAGAGTGGGCACATGTATTCATGTTCTCATCAACTGGAGGGGAATCCCTGGCTGCTTTGCCATTTCATAGTCTCTGTATCCCAGGGCAGTGTTGTATCCATGGACAAGGAAGAAGATGACAGAGTTTGACTGGACACAGTGACCTTTGATGGATGGAACCAAAAACAGTCTCCACCTCATCCTGTGTGTCCTTCAGAGAGCTAGTGTCATGTTGGACAAGATCATGTGACAACAACAGAATTGGTTCAGTGAGTAACTGAATCCAATAAAAAAGAGCAGGTGGTTTGGAGCAAGGTGAGGTGCCAAGGGTGACCTGCTGGGTCAGTCAAATCTGAAAAGGAAATGCATCATCCTTTAGGTTGCAGTGCCATAGCATTGTCTCTGCGTCATTCTTTTGTTCATGTGTTCCTATGTTACCTCCTTCATTTCAGGCTCCTACCCTCTTCCAGATCTTTTTAATCTTAGAAAAAAAAAACAGTCACCTGGCTCCTTATGTCCTTCTGACATACTCTTAGGTGTCCAAATCTTTTCTGTCACATTATCTAAGCCCACAGTCCAATACGATCTGGTTATCAGGGGTGATTAATAGAACCGGACATAGAGAACCTGCCTGACAGGAAAAGGGTATGGCCCAAACTGCAATCTGGACAGTCAGAAGGCTTTTGAGGTCAAGCCAGGGAATTCATCTGTATAAACAAATGCTGAGTAAATTAGGCTACAGTTGTGAAATGGAGGATGGTACAGTGGCCCACAGCCAGGAAGAAGTCAGCATGGGTTGGCCCAAGTAACACTCCTGAGGGAACAACAAATGATGATGGACTATCCTTACTTATCGTCTAATTGTCTTACTCATTGTCTAAACCAACACATTTTATTTAAGCATGTACTGTGTGCACAGTACCTTACTAGGAGAGATATAAAATTTGGATTAAATCTGTTGTCTGCCCTCATGGAACTTAGAATTTAGGATGAGTATGAGACACAAACATATAACTATTGTAGCTGCCTAAGTGGTGCACTGGGCTGGTATCAGGAAAACCTGAATTCAAATTCAACCTCAGATACTTATTAGCTATGTGACTATGGGCAAGTCACTTAACCTCTGTTTGACTCAGTTTTTTCAACTCCTATCTCCCAGAATTGTTTAGCTCCTCAAGGGTGAAATGGCACTGCTAGTCTTCCAGGTACTTGTGCATCCACATCCCACAAAACAGGGTTTTTAATCTGGGGTTCATTGATCCCCAATGAGTCCATGGATAGATTTCAGGGAGTGAACTTGGGTGAAAAAAATTATATCTTAATTTCAATAAGTTAATAAATTTAAATTAATTTAGCAAATTAATAAATTAAATTAAATTTGTTAAAATTTCTTAAATTAAAAATTAAATAAAATAATTAAAAGTATATATTGATTTCAATAAGAATGTATTTCCTCTGTAATTTATGCACTTAAAAGCATTATTTTGAGAAGGGAGCCTTAGATTATCAAAGGAGTCCATGAAATAGAAAAGGTTAAGAATTCCTGACCTAAAACTAGCTCATGAACTGCATTAATAGATTTACTTTTAATAGTCAGTCGATGAATATAATTCACTCAAAGCAAGAACATTTACAAAAATGACATAGTAAGAAAGAAAGCAAGAGAACATCTTTCCCATGAACCTTCCGTTGTTCACTTACCCACAAATATATCTAGCATAATCAGAGAGAATGGAGACACCTGAAGGTCATGCCAATACAGACATATATTCAAGGAATTCATGTGACCAGGGTGCATGTATTAAGTGCTTTCTTCAAGAGTTCAGTTTCTCAGAATGGGACCATATTTCTTTTCAAAAGCCTGCAGGAGCAGGACTGAGCTTCAGCCAACCAATCTCTACACATTCCCTGAGTCCTATTAGTGACCCTCATCCAAAGGATGATGCTCTATGATTCCATTAGGTTCTTCAATTTAATTGTCAACTAACAATAGCCCACAACCTATTATATCATGAGATTGTTTGGGAAAACTTCCCATTTAGATCTGAAACTTGTTCTGAACCATAATACATAATAGATAAGTGCACCAAGGAGCTACAGAACAAAACACTGTGAGGGTCGTCTTGAGAGCAGGAATCGTCCACCATGTCCCTGAATCTATCTAGTCCCAATTGTTAGGAAAATGCTTTGCACACTGTTTTTTATTTACAATGAATTGTAAATGCATTAGTTGTAAATTGTAAGTGCAAAATTTGTAAATTATAAATGTGAAATTTGCAAATTGTAAATGCAAAATTTTAAAAATGTAATTGAAATGCAAAAAGAATGCATCGTTTTTCATTTACAAAGCAAGAGTTTCTGCATGGGTTGAATAGTATTATCAAAGCACAGAATGCCATTCTTGCTATTCCAAGTGAGATTAATGTCAGGGAACAGAAGCTGTCCTGTGTGACTATAACCAGAGGAGAGATCTGGAGAAAACCTGATTTTTACAAAGCAGAAGGAGTTGATCATGTCAATCTATCAGTTAACAAATAGTTAATAAACCCTCACTAGATGCAAGGCCCTCTGCTAAGTGCTGAGGAGACAAAGAAGGTCAAAACTGGATCCCTGCCCTCAAGGACCGTAGTTTCTAATGGGGTAAAAAAAATATGCAAACTATGTACTTTTACAGTAAATGTGGTAGTGCCCAGTGAAAGTTGTATGATGTGAGTTTCACTGTCCACTTGGCATGGCACAATATTTAAACTAGAACTGGTGTCAAGTGCCTAAATAGATAATAGACTGTCATCATTGTTGTTATTAATCCTATAATAGATAAACAATTAGCCTTAGGACAGATGTCAGCATTTCTCTGAAGTGGATAGAGATCTAACCTTGGAGTCAGAAAGATAGGAGTTAAAGCTCTGTGTCTAATGCATACTAGTTGTGTGACCATGAGTAAGTCAAAGAAATTTTGACTTTTCTTGACTTAAGCTCTCAGTATCTCCTCAGGCAATCCTCCAAGTCTAATTTTCAGAAGAATTGCTGCTCTTCATCTGTGGAGAGGGTTTCTACACTAGGAGTTACTTAATGGCCAACCTTCTGATGAATTTCATGCTATGTAGCTGGACTAGACCTCTCATGACAGGTCTATAAGCCATGGCTCAGTCTAAACCTAAAGCATTTCCAGTTTACTAGGATAGACCATAGCTTGTATTCCATTGACATAGCCTTTGAGAACCCAGGGTCATTTGCACCCTATAATTAAGTGCTGGAAGATTTAGTGAAGGCTAGTGGTAGTACTTGTAGAAGCCATAGCTCAATCTTAGATGTTTCTTGTCTATCAAACTTGCTGCTAGCACCTTCTTATTCAGATATCTGCTGCCTGAGCTGCTTTAAACCTGGCCTTTTGCAAGTAATCATGACAGTTAACTCTGGGTCAGGATACCATGATATGGAAATACTTTTAAATCGTGGAACCATGAAGCACAGAATGTCAGAGCCAGAATAAGTCCTTGAAGACCATGTAATCCAACTACCTCATTATACAAAGGAGAAAACAGGATCCAAAGAAGCATATATGATGTGATAGCACATTGTACTTGGAGGCAAGAGAACCATGTTTAAGTCACAGCTTTTACGCTTCTTAGCTATTTGATCATGAAAATGTCTCTACTTCTCTCTAAACTACTGTTTTCCTCTCTGTCAACAACCTCACAGGGTTATTGTATGAAAAATATTTTGTAAATCTTAAAGCACTGGAGCCAGAGCCAACATGGTGGAATAGCAGGAAGAAATATAATGAATTCCCTTTCCCAACAACAACAAAAAATCTTCCAAATAGATCTAGAAAATGCATAGACCAGATCTTGATGGGGAAATCCAATAAAAAATCATGGAAAGTGATTTTTTTCAGTTGAGGTCAGTATAGAAAGACAGACAGAGCAGAGCATTCTAGCACCCAGGGAATGAAAAAAGACTGAGACTGTGTACAGTCAAGACATTGTCCAAGGTGAGACAATATCCCAGACTGATACTTCATGCAGGCTGAGGGAATAGATATCATCTGGCAGCTTTGTCACTACCCAGCCCTAGATCAGAGATCCAGGGTGAAATGAGTGGCAGATCTGTGCTTAGAGGTATCATTGTGGAATAAGAAGTTATGTATTTTTTTGGGAGAGGTAATGGGGTTAAATGACTTGCCTAGGCTCACATAGCTAATAAGTATCTGAAGTCTGTTTGAATTCAGGTCCTCCTTACTCCAGGGCCAGTGCTCTATCCACTGTGCCACCTAGTTGCCCCATAAGCTGTGTACTTTTGAGAAATAGGTTCAGAAGCAAAGAGGAGCTATGGCTCTGAGTCTCAGGAGCAAAGTTGGACCTCAGTTCTAACTTCTAGTCCAGTTTGAAGCCTGTAGTGAAATAAGCAAGGCAGGAATCCCATATGAAAGATAATTCTACAATTTTATTGCTCTGAACCAGCAAGACTTTGCAACTAGCAATGACTGGTCTACTGATACTTCAAAAGAGGCAAGCACCTGTACCTCTTGCTCAGATCCAACCTAGGCTGGCAACTTGCTTACTCCAGATCAGGGGGCAGAGATCACCTTTACATTCTAATATGAGAAGATGATATACATGACCCCTCTGATCCCCATTATCATCAGGGGTCATAGAGAGAGTCCAATTAGACAAAAGTCCTGAGAGTGGCTCTTTTATATCTTGATGGTATTAAAAGAAGAATGAAAAGGGATGGGTAGAGAAATACACTAGGGGGAGGGGAGGAAAAGAAAGGAAGAGAAAGAAAAGGGATGAGAAGAGAAATATACAAGGGAGAAGGGAGAAAGAGAAAGGAAGTTTAGGGTGTCTGGCCTAACTGCCGTGGGCTACCAGATCATCTTACCTATACCAGGTCTTAGGGGATCAGCCGGATAAACTTATGGGAGAAGAGACCGCCAGAGTGAAGCAGAGGTGTAGGCTTTATTACTGATACAGGCTACATGTTGACATGCAGGACGAGTTTTCTCCGCGGGAGCCTCCTTCTCCCTCTCGAGGAGAAAGGAAACCCCCCTTCTCAGGTTTTCCTGTCCCCAGTTAAACTCTCCCAACTACACAGTTCGCTCATGAACAGCATGCTCTCAGCCCCTTAGCCAATTAACAAAACCTGCTCAGACCATGGACCAACCTCAAGGGTGGGATGCTCTCCCCAGCAAGTTCCCACTGAGAAGAGGTGGAAAAACAAAATAACTTGTGTCTCACTCCTCAATTCCCAGTTGTTCTCTGGGGGAGGCCTCAAGAAGCTCAGTGGTTAAGCCCTCACCTTTACCTGACCCAAGCCCATTCACGTGAGATCTGAGCTTATGCCTTAACATTAGGGAAAATTATCCTGAATAAAAAGGGTGTACAAGTAGAATTCTATTCAAACAAGGAGAAGCGATTGGAAGGAGCACCTAATACTTGAACCTCACTCTTATCTGATTTGGTTAAGGATAAAAGAATACATATATACACATACTTGTAACACACATGCACACATTCAGGTGCAGGAATACATTTCATTCAATAGGGAAACAGGAGGGAAAGGAGAGAAGTGAAAAAAGGGAAATTGAAGGAAGGATTGACCCACAGAGGGATTAGTTCTGAACAAAACACACTCTAGTTAAGAAATATACAAAAATATTTATAGTTCTTTGTGCGGTGGCAAAGATTGGAACTCAAGGGGTGTTCATCAATGGGGAATAGCTGAACAAATTATGGTCTACAAATGCGATGGACTACCAGTGTACTATAAGTAACAAGGATGGGGATAGTTTCAGAGAAATCTGGAAAGACTTGTATGAACTAAGTCATGGTGAAGTTAGAAGAACCAGGAGAATAAATATGCAAAGACAACAACACTGTGTAGTCATAAACAAGTTTGAATAACTAGTAACTTTGATTAGCATAATGACCAATCGTGATTCCAGAGGACTGATGATGTAACAGGCTAGTCACATTAACAGAGAGAGGCGAAGGACTCAAAGCACAGAATGAGGCATATTCTTTGGACATGACCCATGTAGAAATTTTGTTCACTTGAATATATAAAAGTATATTTTTGTTCCTCTAATTTTGTTCTTTCTTTTTTTGGAAGGGAAAAAGTGGGAGAGAGAGAAGGCAGATTTTTCCTTATTAAAAATTTTACTATTTTAGCAAAAATAATACAACAACTTATCATGAGAATACTACATTATACCAGGAAAGCAGGACTGGTTCAATATTAGGAAAACTATTAGTATTATTGATCATATCAACAACAAACCTAACAGAAACCATATGATTATCTCAATAGATGCAGAAAAAGTTTTTGACAAAATACAACACCTATTCATATTAAAAACACTGGAGAGCATAAGAATAAATGGAACTTTCCATAAAATAATAAGCAATATCTACCTAAAACCTTCAGCAAGCATTATAGGCAATGGAGATAAGCTAGATGCATTTCCAATAAGATCAGGGGTGAAACAAGGATGTCCATAATCACTACTATTATTCAATATAGTACTAGAAATGTTAGCTGTAGCAATAAGAGAAGAAAACGAAATTAAAGGAATTAGAATAGGTAAAGAAGAAATTAAGTTATCACTCTTTGCTGATGATGTGATGATATACTTAAAGAATCCCAGAGAATCAAGTAAAAAACTACTTGAAATAATAAACAACTTTGGCAAAGTTGCAAGTTACAAAATAAACCCACACAAATCTTCTGCATTTCTATATATTACTAACAAAGTAACAGTAGCAAGAGTTAGAAAGACAAATCCTTTTAAAAGCTAAGGTAGACATTATAAAATATGTGGGAGTCTACCTGCCAAAACAAATCCAGGGACTGTCTGAACACAAGATACTTTTCGCACAAATAAAGTCAGATCTAAGTAAATGGAAAAATATCAGTTGCTCATGGGTAGGCTGAACCAAGGTAATAAAAATGACAATTCTACCTAAATTAATTTACTTATTTAGTGCCATACCAATCAAACTACCAGATAATTATTTTCCAGAGCTGGAAAAATAATATCAAAATTCATCTGGAAGAATAAAAGTTCCAGAATATCAAGGGAACTAATGAAAAGATATGCTAGGAAAGGTGACCTAACTCTACCAGATCTCAAATTGTATTACAAAGCAGCAGTTATCAAAACCACTCGGTACTGGCTAAGAAACAGAAGGGTAGACCGGTGCAATAGGTTAGGTACTCAAGACACAGTATTCAATGAATATAGTAATCTACTGTTTGATAAACCCAAGGACCCCAGCTTCTAGGATAAGAACTCATTGTTCGATAAAAATTTCTGGGAACACTGGGATAACATAGACCCATACCTGACACTGCACACAAGAATAAAGTCCAAATGGGTACCCAATTTAGGTATAAAGATTGATACCATAGACAAATTGGAGGAGCAAGGAATAGTGTATTTATCGGATTGATGGAGAAGGGAAGAATTTTTTACTAAAGAAAAGATAGAAAGCATTATGAAACGCAAGATGGATAACTTTGATTACCTTAAATGGAAAAGTTTTTGCACAACCAAACCCAATGCAACCAAGATTAGGAGGGAAGCAGAAAACTGGGAAAGAATTTTTGCAACTAGTGTCTGTGATACAGGCCTCATTTCTAAAATATATAGAGAACTGAGTCAAATGTACAAGAATACAAGTCATTCCTCAATTGATAAATGGTCAAAGGATATGAACAGGCAGTTTTCAGAGGAAGAAATTAAAGATATCTGTAGTCATATCAAAAAATGCTTTAAATCACTTTTGATCAGAGATATGCAAATCAAAACAACTCTGAGATACCACATCACACCTATCAGATTGACTAACATGACAAAACAGGAAGATGATATATGTTGGAGAAGAGGTGGGAGAGGTGGAACGCTAATTCACTGTTGGTGGAGCTGTGAGCTGATCCAACCATTCTGGAGAGCAATTTGGAACTATGCCCAAAGAGCTACAAAAATGTGCATACCCTTTGACCCAGCAATACCCAAGAGATCATAAAAATGGGAAAGGGTCCCACATATACAAAAATATTTATCGCAGCTCTCTTTGTGGTAGCCAAACACTGGAAATCAAGGAGATGCCCATCAGTTGGGGAACAGCTGAATAAATTGTGATATATGAATGTAATGGAATACTATTGTGCTATAAGAAATGATGAACAGGAAGACTTCAGAGAGGCCTGGAGAGACTTATATGAACTGATGCTGAGCAAAAGGAGCAGAACCAGGAGAACTTTATACATAGCAACAACCACGGTGTGTGAGAATTTTTTTCTGATAGACTTAGAACTTCATTGCAATACAAGGACTTAAAAAATTCCCAATGGTCTTTTAAGGCAAAATGCTTTCCACATCCAGAGAAAGGACTATGGAATTCAATTGAAGAATGTAGCAGATCATTTTCTTTTGTATTATGTTTTGGTTTGTTATATGATTTCTCCCATTCATTTTAATTCTGTGCAGCATGAGTATGGTGAAAATGTATTTAATAGGAATGTATGTGTAGAACCTATATAAAATTGTATGCTGTCTCGGGGAGAAAAGGGGGAGGAAGGGGAGATGGAGGGAGAGGGAAAAAAATCTAAGTTATATGGTAGTGATTGTAGAACACTGAAAATAAATAAAATTTAAAGAAATATAAAATAGAAAAAAACAAAAAAATAAAAATTTTATTTAAAAAATCTTAAAGCAATATAGAGATATGACATATGATGCTTTTAGTAAACATTTCTCAAATATATAATTAAATATTAGCAGGCACTCACTAAATACTGTGAGTAGGAGCAAAGGCAACAAACAGTGAGAGTACTCTTGAGGCTTGGTAAAGCAAGATCAGTGAGAGGACAAGGACTCAAGAGAAGAGTGTAGAGTTGGTCAAGATGGAAAAGTTAGGAAAGTCTAGTTAGCACAAGGGTGATCACCTCAGAAAAAATAAGGGCAGGAGTGATCAGAAAGAAATATGAGAATGAAAAACAAAGTTGGGGATGTAAGGTAGACATAGAACTAGGATGACAAAATATTATGATCAGATAAAGACATTTGAGAGTTGATATATATGTGGAAGTGGAAAACTTGTGGGTGATGGTAAGCTCAAAGGCATGGCCATGTCTGAATGTAGCTGAAGTGGATTAGAGGAATAAAGCATGAGAAAGGAAGAAGTTGAAGACCTGGGAGGTTAGAGTTTTGGAGCAAATATCAATCAATATATATGTTGAAATCCCCTAGGCAGCAACTCACAATAGATCAATGTCAATCTAGAGGAGAAAAAATTTAGGGGGTAGATACGAGAGTTGTTTTCAAATATTTGAAGAATTATCTGTGGGAGGTGTTAGATTTTTTTTTCCTTTCAACATTCAACAGACATTTGCTAAGCAACCGTTATGTGGACATACTGTGCTGAGCATAAATGAGATATGTTTCATTTTGAAACTTATAGACTAACAGTAAGATAAGAGACCAAGACAGAGAACCATACTGTACAATATCACATGATAAGTGTATTATAGAATTGCAGAAATAACCAAGTATTAAAGTCAGAGGAGGAAGATCATACTGACTGAGGGATATGGGGAGTCCTCCTAGGGTAGTGGTGTTTAAAGGACACATAGAGATCTAGTGAGGAAAAAGAGGAAGAAGGGCACATCAGACATTGGGAACAATATGAGCAAAGGCCGGAAAACGGGAATATAGGACAAACAGAGAATACATTTGAATATTTGAATAAAACACATAATATGGTGAGGAAATTCATGTGAGAAAGACTGGCATGAATTGTAGATGACCTTGAAATTCAGGCAAAGAAAGTGGAACTTTATACTATAGGTAAAAGGGAGCCATAGACAATATTTGAGTTGAGAAACAACATGACCAGAACTATGCATAAGGAAGATTAGTCAATTATGAAAAATAATTGAAAGAAGTGGGGGAGAGAGTGGGGATGGAAAGACCTGTTGGAAGACTATTACCAAAGTCCATCGGGGTCTAGTAGTAGTGTGGTTACAGTGGGGATAGAGAAGAAGAGGCGGATACCAAAAAAATGCTACAGAATGGGGATAATAAGTGTTACTCTGTCATCCCACAGGATTGTTGTGAGGATGACATGACAATGTAGGGAGACAAGCCTATAATTATAAAATTCTATATAAATGTTATCTATTATAATGAAATATTTTGCATACTTTCCTGTCTCCTAAAACAGAGAATATTTAGCATAATCTAACCTTTTCTTGTGACTCAGGATCCTCATTGTGGATATCAATTATTGTGCTATGCTGTAATATAACTTCACTACAACCCTTCTCTAATGGTTCACTGCGATATGTATTATTTCTTTACTTAATTTTTTTTCAACGAACAAACATCTATCTTCACTCTCTCCCACTTCACCTCAATTATGGGGGAAAAAAAGAAAAGAAAAAGATAAATCTCATGACAAATGTTAAACATTTGTTTAAGCATTGTTAAACAAACCAAATTAATACATCAGTCACGTCCAGAAAAATATACCTAGAATTCATCACCTCTTTGTTGATAGGTGTATTGAAAGCTTCAATACCGGTTCTTTGGAATTGTGATTAGGTGTTGCTGGGGACACAGGTCTTAAATCTTTCATGGTTGTTTGTCTTTATAATGTTGTTATTGTGCCAATGATTGTCCAGGTTCTGCTCATTTCATTCTGCATCAGTTCATATAAGGTCTTCCAGGTTTCTCTTGTAACCATCCTTCATCATTTCTTAGAGCACACAACAGTATTCCCCCAGTGATGAGTATCCTCTTAGTTTCTAGTTCTTTGCCTCCACAAAAAGAACTGCTACAAATATTTGTGAATGGTCCTTTCCCTTTTATTTGATTCACAGTAGTATGGGATGACTCTATATTCTTGAAGACCACATCAGTATATCCAGGGGTATGCTGAAGCCCCACATACTAGACAGTTATTTAATTTTCAGTGTAAGAGTTATTTACACCTTGGGAATTGGCAAATGCTACCAAACAGGGCTTAACATATTATTTTGTTGATTGTCTAGACTTAAGAAAGAAAATGTTAATAATGTAGATTAAATTTAAAAGTGTGTCCTCTATACTTTTTTTCCCTAGATAGCTGGTTGTTAAGTTTCCCAGCATGCCATTACTTGGCAGTCAAGTTGAATGGCTTCATTTTAAAGAGGAGGAAACTGAAGTCCAGACAATTTCAATCAATCAATAAGAATTTATTAAGTACTTACTACATGCGTCCTGTCTAAGTTCACACAGTTAGTCCCTGGAGTGGAATTTGAAGCCTGATTTTCTGGATACCAAGTCTACTACATTACTTTGCCTCTTTGTGACTCTGTCCTCTTGGTCCAAGAACATAACCCACCCTTTTCTATGCCCTTTCCTTCTTCCACACCACAGACCTTGGGGTTTTCAGGACATATAAAAAAGAAGACCCCACTGAGCTCTCATTGAAGACTAAAAGCCAACAAATGTGAAACAGCCAGCAAAGACTAAGTGACAACTTCTAATCAGGTGCAAATGATGGGACACTCTCTGGCACTAAATCTAAACCATGTGGTCCAGAGTGCACACCTTGGATTTCCAGGGAAGAGAGAGATCCAGGCTTCGATAGTGGTGATCAGAATAGTAGATAAAGACTCATGGAGAAATTAAAACTTGAACTAGGTCTTCAACAATGGGTAATTCTTCCTGATGCCAAATCCAGCACTGTAATCATTGCCCCATTCTATAACCACAGTCCAACAATATGCTCCAACCTCTGCCAAGCCCACCCTCACTCCATTACCTGCACTGGTGTGGGATCACTTTCATTAAGTTGGATACAGTTCAAAGAAGATCATGCAGTACATAAGGTCCTCAAGGGAGATGTTTGTTTCTTTTTTGCTTTTAATAGTTCCTAGTACTGTACACAATGCTTTAAAGGTTCATTGTAGATAATAAATGTTTTGCTTAATTAAACCTAATGATAGGCTTTAGAGTTGAAAAGGACCCTAGAGATTATCTAATTTAACCCTCTAATTTTTTTTAAAAAATGAGAAAACTGAAACTAAGAGAAAAGAAAGGGCTTGTTTATCATGGAACAGTAGAAAGTAAGGCATCGGGAAGCTTAGATGCTAGTCCTGGCATTGATATTAATTCCTTGTGGTACAGCCCTGGGTTTGTCTGTAAAATTAGTATTTTGGATAAGATTGTCTCTGACATTCTAAATTTCTACTGATTCAAAACTTGTTGACTGAGTACCGTACTAAGTGCTATATAGGATTAAAAAAAAAAGATTTGCCTTTAAGGAGTTTATATTTTAAGGATTGCCTCTTTTGGAACTGACTCACTACTCTGAAAATGGGGTAAAGTAAAAAAGAGGTATGCCATTATCATCCCTAATGTTACTTCTACTCCATAAGGCAAAAGCCTAGAACTCACATCAGTCGACTATACAATAAGGAACTAAAGATTATCAAAGTTCCAGCTACTAGTAATCTTCCACCCTCAAGATTTGGGAAGGCTTGAAGATTATTATGTTACAGTAAGAACTTGGATAGGAATGGAAAAAACTATAGAAGTGTTCCTATCAATCTGGTTTAATATCAATATCTCCATTTCTAGCCAGACCTCATATTGGGGATCCAGAGGATGCTTAGAGTATGGGATACACATAGAAGATCCACAAATGGGGCCCCTCTTGGGAAGTCTGAGTTATATCAGGACTCCTTGATAACTCCCAACCCTGCAACCCTTTGAGGTGATGAGAGACAATTTACATGGCAATGGGAGCAGACCAGATCCAGAATTGACACTAAACCTCCACCCCCTTCTCACTCTTTCTTTAATTAGGGTAGCATAAGACAGAAGGTCTCCAAAGTGAAACCTGAATATCAAAGATCACTTGAAGGGACCTCCAAAAATAACTTGTGATCAATATTCCCTCTAAGTTTTTCAAGCTATGAGCAGATGACTACACTCTATGAGTAACACTATGAAAACTGGGTACACATAAAGAGTTTAGCTTTATAATCCAATAAAATTTATACTAAAGTTAATCTGACCTACTTAATGATATGCATATGTGATTATGATGCTATATGGTATGTCGGAAAAAGTGATTTAATGAGAGTCAGCACACTTGGGTACTGGCTCAACCCTTTGTTTATGTTATAACCTTTAGCAAATTGCTTAGTTCCAAAAATACTTTGACCAAACGTGGCATCACTGGAGTAAGCATACAGCCTCCCGGGAGGGCCTGTAGAATATAAGTTCTAACAAAGTTAGTACAAAAATCAGTGTCATTACTTTGCTACTATGCATCATAAAGATTAGCTATATTACAGGAGAAATAGTCTCCCAGAGCACTGCAAATACTTTTGAATTTAAAGGGGGGTTTCACAGAAGAATTTTATCTGTCAATAAACATTTATTAAGTGCCTACTATGAGTCAGATACTGAGCTAAGCTCTGGGGATATAAAAAAAGAGGCAAGACATCTTTGCACTCAAGGAATTCACAATCTAAAGGAGGAGACAAAAAACAAACAGATACGTACAAAAAAACCATGTAAAATATAAATAGGAAATAACTAACAGAGAGATGAGAGTTGGGGAAGGCTTTCTGATGAAGGTGGGATTTTAGTTGAGACTTAAAACCAGGGAGATGGGGAGGGAGATGAAAGAGATGGCCAGAGAAAATGCCCAGCCTTGAGAGATGGTGTGTCTTATTGATGGAATTTCAACATCAATGGTACAGTATTGAAGAGTATATGTCTGGGAGTGAGGTATAAGAAAACTAGAAAGGTAGGAGGGGGCTTTGAATGCCAAATAGAGGAATTTATATTTGATCCTGGCAGCAATATGGAACCACTGGAGTTTATTGAGTAGGGCAATGACATGGTTGGACCTGTACTTTAGGAAAATCACCATGGTGGCTGAATGGAGGATGGATGGGAGCAGAGAGACATGAAGCAGGCAGAGCCACCAGCAGGCTACTGCAATCGTCCAGACATGAGGTTTTGAAAGCCTGCACCAGAGAGGGACCAGTGTCAGAGGAGAGAAGGAAGCATATTGGAAAAATATTGCAAAGGTGAAGTGGATAGGCCTTGGCAACAGATTGGATATGGGAAGTGACATGGGGGTGGGGGGTTGAGAGATAATTACAAGTCAAGGATGGTGCCTAGGTTGAGATCCTGGGAGACTGAGAAGATGATGGTGGCCTCAACATTAATAGAAAAGATAATAAGGGGGGAGGGTTTGGGGAAAAGATAATGAGTTCTATTTTGGATATGTTGAGTTTAAGATCATCTTTAAATGATGCAAATCAATAGGCCTTTATTTGGTATATTTTGTCATTCAAAGGAAAGGTAAGTGACTTAGCTTCTGAAACCCAAGAGGAGGAACATGAAGGGATAGAAAGAGACAACAAGTAAGACAGCACCCACCCACCCTAGGGCAGTACCAATTAGGCCTAAATGGAGTAGCAAATGACATTTCCAAACTGAGAAGGAGAAAGGCAAGAAAGAAATACAAGCTGGGAGGTCGCCAGGGCTTCAGAGATGATGGACCCCAGACCATGAAAAGAGAAGGAAGTTAATGATGGTTCTAAGAAAACTCACTCAACCTGTGATAAGCTCACTAATTATGAAGCTATCCACTCCCCACCCTATATGGGTTAGGCTAAATTTTTGTTTATTTTTGTATTTTCATGAAGGACAACAAAATTATCCCCAAGTCTGGACTGGCCCAAAGGGCTAAGCATCTCTGCTGAGCCTCCTGGTAGCCTCTGGCCATATTCACATGGTTTCCTGGTCCCCTGAAGGCAGAAAAGAGCAAGCCCATATGGAGTTGAGGCTCTTCAAACTTTCTGGATATAATAGTCATCACACTCGACCCTGGTGATCAGACCCTTTTCAATCTGGAGAGGAGGAGAGCTGGTTTACCCGAGCAAAGAGATGCAGTATCCATGCTGAATAAATATCCTTTCCGTGTAGCCTCTAAGAAAACCTTTTGTTAATTGTTGAATGATTTTCTTTTCTCCCAACACCAATTTTAAAATAACAGATGATCAGCCAGTCATCACATTACACTGGTACTTGGTACGTTGTTGTACAGAGGTCTCATATTCCTTCTAGGTTCAATGAATGGGATCCCTGGGTTTGTCTTAACTTCACATACGAGTAAATTTAGCCACAAAGATTAGAGCTCAAATTTTTAAATAGGGAAGAATGGGGTCTCACCTGATTGGCTAAGAAATTGGCATTTTCTATCATGGAAGACTAGAAGACATAGAGGTTTTCAAAAAAGAAAGTGTATATGTAGAGCAAAAGCAAACTTAGAACAAAGATTAGCTCCTCCCATGTGGAAGTTTTTGTTCTCCACACTACCCTGGATACAAACACAAATAGAATACAGTTCCTACCTAAAGGGACTTATAGGATGCCTCTGATTCAGTCTGCCCAGCCCCACCCTGCTTCATGGAACAGCAGAGATTTGATTAAGGCTGCTGAAGAGAGTGACAAAATTATAGCAAAGATGTGTCACCTTCCGGCTCAAGGTTGAAGGTTCACCAGACCAAAGCATAGGGCCACTGCTCCTCCCAGGGCTGGCTTATTCACCTGACTGCATGACAGGACAGGCATCCTATAAGACTGGAGGTGGTCAGAGGTATCCATCCAAACAACCAACATGCCTTGAATCCCAGATCCAGAATTCTAGGGGTTCTTCCTCTAATTCTGATGACTTGTTCTATTGGAAGGATGATTCAAACATGCTGTAGAAGCTCTGTGGGCTATGAGTCTTTTTTTCTTTTTTCAGTGAGGGGACAGCCCTGGATCTTTGCATGCCCTAGAACTCCTGAGTTCAGATTGGTCCCAAGCTTTGGGGAACATCTGGGATTTAGGAAAACAGCCTCACGGTGCTTGGTGGATGTTTTATGCTGTATTGTGTTCTTGTTATTAAGTACTGCTCATTTGCTTATTACTTTAATGCTAAGTAAACAGTATAAACAGTATCCAAGCACGTTTATCTGTTTCTATGTAGAGATGATTTCATTATGCAGGTCATGTGATGAGTATTCATTCGAATATAGTAAGGTCAGAAAGGAAGTAATATAAAACAGGGAATGGGGGCTCAGAGCTAAATTCTAATTATGTAGATCTACGATCCACTTATCATTTGATGAGTTAGCACTGTCCAGAGAGAGGCAGAATTGAAGGATAGACTGACTCTCTAAGAACCTTGATTGAACCGCAAAATAGGGGGGTAGATAAAAATCTAATAACTACAATGCAACATAAGCACATAAAAGACATCCACCATAAAAGACAAAGAAAATTCTCTGAGAAGTTCAAAGAAAGAAAGATCATTTCCCAGGAGTCTCTATTGGCTGATTAGTTCATCCACAAGTCTGACCTAAAATCTCCAATATAATAATAGCTGAGATATGTGGCCCTTAAGGTTTGCAAAGCATTTCACATACATTATCTAATTTGATCTTCACAAAAACCTTATGAAGCAAGATCATTTCCACTTTGTCACTGTTGTTCGGTTGTGTCTGACTCTTCATGACCCCATGAACCATAGCACACCAGGCCTTTCTATCCTTTGCTATCTCTTGAAATTTGCCTAAATTCATGTTCATTGTTTCTATGATACTATATATATCCATCTCACCCTCTGTCATCCACTTTTCCCTCTGCCTTCAATCTTTCCCAACATCAGAATCTTTTTCAATGAATCTCATCTTCTCATTATATGTCCAAAGCATTTAAACTTGCACTTCAGTATTTGATCTTGCACTAAATAGCCAGAACGAATTTAATTAAGTATTGACTGATTTGATTTCCTTCTGTCCAAGGGAATCTTAAAAGTCATTTTGAGTACCACACTTTTAAAGCATAGATTGGCACTCAACTTTCCTTATAGTCCTCAGAGTCATATAGTGCTACTGTAAAAATCATAACTTTGACTATATGGACCTTTATCAACAAGGTGATATCTATGCTTTTTCTTATGCTATCCAAATTTGCCATAGTTTTCCTTTCAAGGAACAAAGATCTTTTAGTTTCATGGCAGTAGTCACTGTCTGTGGTGATCTTTGAGCCCAAGAATTTAAAATCTGACACTGCTTCCATTTCTTCTCCCTCTGTTTACCAGGAATTAATGGGACCAGTTGCCAAGATCTTACCTTTTTTGAGGTTAAGCTTCAAGCCAACTTTTATACTCTCCTCTTTTACCCTCATCAAGAGATTTTTTTGATCCATCTTCACTTTTGTCATCAGCCTGGAATCATCTGTATATCGAAGATTGTTGATATTTCTCCTAGCAACCTTAATTCCAGCTTTTGATTCATCTAGCCTGCCATTTCACATGATGTATTCTGCATTCAAGTTAATAAATAAGGTGACAAAATATCATCCTCCTTATCATCCTCCTTTTCCTTTTTTTAATTTTTTTTTTGTTTTCAACATTCTCTATTATAAACATTGAGTTCTAAATTTTCCTTCCTCTCTTTCTCTTTCCAAGATGGCATGTAATCTGATATAAACTATACATATACAATCATATTAAACATGTTTTCACCTTAGTCATGTTGGGAAAGAAGAATCAGAACAAAAAGGGAAAACCAAGAAAAAGGAAAAATAAAAGAGAGAAAATAATATGTTTCAATCTGCATTCAGACGCCATAATTCTTTCTCTGAACGTGGATCCATTTTCCATCATGGGTACTCCTTTTCCAAACTTAAAAAAAATGAATTGTTCTATATTTGGTTCTAAATGTTGCTTCTTGGCTAGCATGCAAATTCCTCAGGAGACAAGTAAGATAATCTGGTACTCCCATCTCTTTGAGGATTGGCTACATTTTGTTGTGACCCACACAAAGGCTCTAATGACATCCATGAAGCAGAGGCTGATATTTTTCTGGAACTTTTGTTTTCTCTATAATCTACCAAATGTTGACAGTTTTGCCTCTAGTTCCTCTGCCTCTTCAAAAACCAGCCTGCTCTTCTGGTGATTCTCAGTTCACATATTGCTGAAGCCTAGATTTCAGAATCTTGAGCATAACCTTACTAGTGTATGACATGAGCACAGTTGTTCAGCAATTTGAACATTCCTTGGCATTGCCTTTTTTTAGGACTGAGGTATGAACTGATCTTTTCCAATCCAATGGTCATTGTCGAGTTTTTCAAATTGGTTGGCATATTGAGTGCAGTACTCTAACGGCAACATCTTTTAGGATTTTAAATAGCTTAGCTGGAATTCCATCACCTCCACTAACCTTATTGCTAACAATGCCCCCTAAGGCCCACTTAATTTTGTCCTCCAGGATATCCAGCTTAGATCAGTAACCATACCATGGCAGTTATTTATCATGGTTATAGGTAATGTTAAAATCTTTATTATATAGTTCTTTTGTGTATTCTTGCCATTCTTCTTAATCTTTCCTGCTTCTGTGAAATCTCTACCATTTTTCTCTTTTATCATGCCTGTTCTGCATTAAACTTTCCCTTGATATCTCTAATTTTCTTAAAGAGATCTCTGGTCTTTCCCATCCTATTGTTTTCTCCTATTTCTTTGCAGTACTCATGTGAGACAACCTTATCTCTCTTTGCTTTTCTCTGGAATTCTGCATTCAGTCGGGTAAATCTTTCCCTTTCTCCTTCCCCTTTCCCTTTCCTTCTTTCTTCAGCTATTTGTAAAGCCTCCCACACCGACATTTTGCTTTCTGGCTCTTCTTTTTCTTTGGAATGTTTTTTAGTTGCTGTCTCTATACAATATCAAAAACCTTTGTCCACAGTTCTTCAGACACTCTATCTGCCAGATCTAATCCCTTAAATCTATTCATCACTCCCACTTCCTGTTCATAAGGGTTGTTATTTAGGTCCTACTGATATAGTCTGATGGTTTCCTCTATTTTCAAATCTGAATTTTATCCTAAGAAGCTTATGATCTGAGCCACAGTTAGCTCCAGGTCCTGTTTTAACTGACATTTCAGTTAAATTTCTCCACCTTTGGCTGCAAAGTATATAATGAATCTGATTTCTTTATGGATCATCTGGTAATGGTCATATGTACAGTCACCTTTTGAGTTCTTGAAAAAAAGTTAGCGTGACATAATTCTATTCGTATTTGCCCTGCTTCATTTTGTACTCCAAGACCAAATTTGCCTACTATTCCAATTATCTTTTAATTTCCTACTTTGGCATGATGAATGTGACATCTCTTTTTGCTGTTATTTCTAGAAGATGTTGGAAGTCTTCACAGAACTGATCAACCTTGACCTCTTCAGAATAGATACTTGGAGCACAGAATTGCATTGCTGTAATGTAGAATGATTTGCTTTGGATTTAATAGGATATCATTCAGTCATTTTTGAGATTATTCTCCAGTATAATCATCAATTTACAAGTAAGGAAACTGAGTCTCAAATGTGAAATGGTTTCAACAAGGTAACCTCACTAGCATCAGATTTCCATTTTCCTAACTTTACGTTCATGACCTTTCCACTTTGCCTCACTGCTTCTCTAAACAAATTCCTTTCAACTGAAAGTGGGGAAGGGTATGATTTTGTTTTATCACTTTAAAATAGCCCCCTTATTACTCTTTCCCCTGGCTCCCTGGCTATATCTGGAAATAGCTGCTATAATAATAACGACAGCTAACTTTTGCATAAGGCTTTAGGGTTTTCTTAGCACTTTACTGATACTGTATTGCATCTCACTACAGACAGACATTCTCAAAATTAGCATACACCTTCCCATGGTTCTGTCCCACAAGCTCTGATAAACTCAGACTCAAAGTGTGTTTCAGGGTTAAGAGGAAAGAGGAGAGATTCCTCACATTCCAGGATAATTGTTTACATTCCAACAGCTGCCCATTATCCAATGTAACTAAAAGGGAATTGTCAAAGCAAAAAACGAAGCCAAGCACACCATGCAGTTGTAATCATCAAGCTTGGCTCCAAAGGGAAGAGGAGGAAACATACCACCTGCCCTTCTTTATTGAATGCTGAATATATTGTCATTCAGATGATGTGCTGCTAGTTCTGATGAACTACTTTTTCCTCTTCTCTTTTTTATTCTTTCTTACAAGATACTGTTCTCTGGGAGAGAGAAGAGGGATATGGGACAAGAGAAAAAGCATTTATTATGTGTCTACTATGTGCCAGAAAACATGCTAAGCACTTTACAAATATTAACTCATTTTAACCTCATAAGAATTCTGGGACAAAAGTTCCTTTATGAACCTCATTTTACAATTGAGGAAACTGAGGCAGGCAGCTGTTAAGTTACTCAACTGTTAAGTCACAGTCAGTTAAAAGTTACAGAGTTAGTGTCCAAGGCTGTATTTAAACTCTGGTCTTCCTGATTCCAGGCCCAGAGCTCTATCCACTGTACCACTTAGGTGGAAATGAAGATTATATTTTTAAAATGAAAGATAACAAAAACAGAATTCTCACATCCTTTGGGAGAGATATTTTGGGAATATCTTTCCTATTTTCTGTTCAAATCGTAGCCATGCAGGTAGCTTACCATGTAGCAATGTGAAAGATGACTGCCTTTTTTTCTATTTATTTTTGATCCCTCTATCTTCTTTACTAACCTCATTCAGTCAGGTGCCAAATCCTATTAAATCTATCTTGGTAATGTCTCTCCAGTCTCCACCTTCTTGTCCACTTCCATTGTCACCACCCTAGTTAAGGACCTCATTACCTCTCACTTGGACTACGTATAATGCCCTAACTGGACTTCAGTTTCCAGTTCGTTTCCTCTCCAAGCCTTCTCTCACAAAACTATCAAGGTCACTTTTATCACATCATTTCACTTACAGAAATGAATTCTCACCCTGGCACTCATGGTTCTCTACAATCTGACTAGAACCTTCCTTTCTAGCCTTAACACCTAGCATTTAGGGGCCATCTCCAGTTGTCCTGATCTGTATGTATCTTGCCACTGGACTCAGATGGCAGAGGAGAAGAGACAGAGGAGGCAGAGGAGACAGTGAGGCTGGTGATTTTGCACAGCCCTTCCTCACTTAAATACAATTCACTTGCAAGTTATGGCATCACCTCCATGACATCATGGTCCTCAAGAATAAGGACAAACAACAACCTGTGAAGAGACAGAGCTGCCCCACTGGGGACCCAACTGATCAGTTCCAGTTGGGCAACTCCTCCTCTTCCTTCTCTCTCCACGTGGGGGTATCATGCCCTTATCTGAGGGTGTGCTCTGCCCAAAGAAAGGTAAATTTTGATGGCTGAAACCTACCTTGATATCTTGGGGTTTACTGGCTAGATTTCTAATAGAATATACCTTAAATCCAGTTCATTTGAGTTCTCATTGATTGACTAATAATAGGTCCCTGCCCAAGCACCACCCAATGGTTACTTGTGGGCCCTGGTGTCTCAGAGGGAATGTAAATAATAATTATTTCTCTTTTGGCCAGAAACCCTGAAGATCTTCCCCTCCCAGATTGATTTTTTTTAAATAGGTAAAAGGGACCATTAATAAATGTTTGTTGAATTAAATGGAATGGAAAAGTAAAGTCTGTGTAGAAAAAGGCTGATGAGCCATGTAGAGAATCTAACAACAAGACCCAGAGAATTCCAATGGGCAGGGTCCAAAAGACTCTAGAAAAGGGTGATCCAGACAAAAGATTATGGAAAATATGAAGGAGAGATCATTTTCACCTGACATGATAGTGGTCTGAGAAGCCTTTATGGAGGAGGTCTTATTGGATGTGGGCCTTGAAGGAATGGAAGAATTTCAATAGGCTGTGGTGTGAACAAGGTATGTTATAGGCATAAGGGAGCAGCCTTCTCACATTCATGGAGATTAGAGAAGACAAAATGATTTTAAGGGGAACAGCTAGTGATATTTTATTGAGAACATAGAATATATATCTTCAGGCTACTCTAAATCTCTCTCCCTCATTTTTCAAGTTCAGTAATTAACTCATTGACTTCTCCAACCCCCCCTTAAACTTTGTCCTATTTAAGGACTTTATTTTGTTTGTTTTTTGGAGGGGGAAAGGCAATTGGGGTTAAATGACTTGCCCAAGGTCACACAGTAAGTGTGTCCAGTGTCTGAGGCCAGATTTAAAGTTGGGTCCTCCCGACTCCAGGGCTGGAGCTCTACTCACTGCACCACCTAGCTGCCCCCATTTAGGACTTTAATATCTACATTGCTATCTTTTTAGCCCCTAGTCTTCCAGTTCATCAGCCTCTCCCATCCACATGACCTTCATCTTTACTTTACCTCAGTCACTCACAAGAATGATCCTTATTTAGTTCTTGCCATCATCCAGAACTGTGATACTGCCATGATTCTGAATTCTGTAATCCTTCTTTCTCATCATAACCTTCTGTCCTTTCATCTTACTCCTAAATACCCTTTATCTTTATTACAACCTCTAGTCACAACATCCCTCCCTGACCAAATGGTCCAACAACCCTTGCCCTGGACTTCATTGTCTTGATGCTACAATTAATCGATTCAACTATAAATTTTGCTCAGTCCTTGACTCTCTTGCCTACTTGACCTTCCATTCTTCATGTCCCTCCGGTCTTTATCCCAGAATCTTCTCCCCTCCCCCACTACGTTTTCTCATTTTGCCCACCTGCAGGAAACTCCTAGGGGAAGTCATGCTACTGTACCAAGTGGATACTCCACAGATTAATATATTCTAATTTCAGCAGAGTCCTGGCTGCCGGAGGGCACTGCTATTATTCCTTGAAAGATTCTCTATCCTCCTTCACCTAGTGACTGACTGTCCAATCCTATTCTCCCTTCAAGATTACAGATTATGCTCAATTTGCTAAATCTGTTGGCATTTATCTCAGTCCCCCTCCCCCATAGATATTCCTGCTGGTTTTGACTCTGTTGACTAGCCCTTCTTCATTACATATTCTCTTCTCTCTTGGTTTTCATGATCCTGCTTTCTTCTGGCTTTTGTCCTACAGATCTGACCTTTCTTCCTCAGTCTCCTTTACTCAGTCATTTTACATCTCTTATCCTCTCATTGTGGATGCCCCTCAGAAGCTCTGTCTTCCACCTTTTCTTCTATTGAAAGTCTCTCCCTTGACAATCTCAACACTCCCATGGGTTCAAGCAGGACTTTCTATACAGATGACTTCCAAATCTAAATATTCATTCCTTCCTCTTTTATCTCCTGATCTCCTAACACACTATGTTAGATGTTTGCTGGACTTCTCTTGCATATTTTATAAGCATCTCAAACTCAATATATCTAAACAGAACTAATCTTTTCTTCTACACCTGCTCCTCTAAATTTTCCAAGGAGACCACCATTCTACCTGTGATCCCGTTAAGTCTCTCCTCCTAGTAATCTTTGCTTCTTCTCTCTCCTGTGCTCTCTCTCACCCCTATATCCAGTTGCCAAGTTTTGCCAACTCTCCACAACATCTTACAGTATCTGGCCTGAGCTATTCTAATAGCTCTCTAATTGTCTCCTTGCACCTAATCTCTTCCCTTTCAAATCCACTAATTCTCTACAAAGCAGCCGAAGTCCTCCTCCTGTGGTACAAATTTATGTCATCCCTCAGCACAAAAACCTTCAATGGCACTCTATTGTCTTTAATATAAAACGTCAACTCCTCAGCCTTAAGGTCCTTAGCGTCCCCCTCCTTAATGTCTTTCACAAGCTGGTTCCTTCTAGTCTTATTTATTTCCATTCCCATTGACTGGAACACTGTGTTCTAAAACAAATTACCTTTCCCATTCCCGGAACTGGAATCCCACCCCCCAATTCCGTCCATTATACAAATCCCCCATAGCTGGTATGTACCCCCTCTTCAGATATACGTTTTAGAAATCTGTCTACCTTCAGGTGCCATCTCTTGCAAAAAATATGCCTTCCCTCCCCTAGTTATTGGTGTATACTCTCTCTCCTCAAATTACTTTTTATTTATCCGATTTATGTACATATCTCTCTCCCTACGCCAGGAGAATGGTTTTGGAAGGCAGAAACTGTTTCGTTTTGTTCTTATCTTTGCCTTTTTTCCCCTCAGAGAACACTGTAAGCCTTATAGATATTTGAAAAATGTTTTTTTCTTTGCCTCTGGAACTCCTCTGAGTGAAGGGCTTGACAAAAGAGGTCTACCAAAAACTTCCTTTAAAGAGAGTGTCCCGGCCAATCACCTCTTTCATTCCTACCTGGCTGTGCTCCTTTGAACTGTGCATGTCCTAGCCCATACCTTTGCCTTCCCTTCCCCACCTTTTCACTTTCCTTTTGTGTATTACCTGTCCCCAAGAGATAGCTCCTGGAGGTCAGCAACAATCTTGATTTCTCCTTAGCTCTCCCTCTTTTGTATGCCAGTGCTTAGCACAAATAACTGCCTGAATAAATGTTTACCAACTTTGACAACTGGATTGAATTCCAACTCAACTTAACCCAGCAATGGTTTATTAAGTACCTGTTGTGTAGGAGCAGGTAGTAGAGAAACAGAGACCAGAGTAAAGGAAAGGGTTCTTCCAGGAATTTAAATTATTCTGGGAGGTGGGGTGGTGGGGAAGGCGGAATAGAATTTGACGAATAAGTGCTGTGTGTTCCAAAAGTCTCAAAATAGTTTAAAGACTGCTTCCAGACTTTTGGGATGCTCTGTACATTCAGGATTATTTGAAAAGGGAGGGAATGCCAACACTAGAGGGATAGGAATAAGCTTTCCAGAGTAGGTAGGGATTGAATTGAATTTACCCTGTGAGCAACAAGGAGCCATTGTCGCTTTTGAGAGGGGAGGTGGGAGGCTCGGATCTAAGTCACCTGTGCAGTTGCCTTCAGCTCCAGCTGGATTCCCACCCTTTGCTGTCTGTCTGATGGAGAGTCGTATTAGTTGAACATCGGGCTAAACCACTGGCTCAGGCTCTAAATCCCAACCTCCCAGGAGCAGCAGTGTGCATGCTAAAGATCACGTAGCTGCCAGGGAGGCTGGAAACACAAGGGTTACCATGGCGACTCGCCAGCCAGCTTTCTCTTGCCTCCCCTGTTGGACTCCCGGGCTCACTGCTGTCTGCGAGTTACGGCTCCTACTTCTGAAGAGGGCTCGGAAATCTGGAGCGTTCGGGAAGAATGACAGGGCTGATAGGAGCATGTGGTCCTGATGAAAAGCCCCAGATACCTTAGAGCGTCGTATCTAGTCCCCCCTATTCGTTGTGCATTTGAGTAAAAGGAGTATCAGAAAGGAAAATGACCTGCCAAAAATCACACAGAGCGTAGGATCCTAGGATGACAAGTGCAGAGGTAGAAAGGCGTCCCAGGGGTCAGCTAGTACAACTCCCTCCTCTTTTTTTTTTTTTAGTTTGAGGAAACTAAAGCCAGAGGGTCAGCTAGGTAGGTGGCTCAGTGGATAGCGCGCTGGGCTATCCTCATCTTCGTGAGCTCAAAACCAGCGTTAGACACTTACTAGCTGTGTAAGTGAGGAAGTAAGTCACTTAACCCTATTTGCCTCAGTTTCCTCATCCATAAAATGAGCTGGAGAAGGAAATAGCAAACCACTCCTGTATCTTTGCCAAGAAAACCCCAACTGAACAATAACAAACAAAAAGACAAAAAAAACCCCAAAACCCACTAAAGCCAGAGATTAAGTGACTTTCCAAAGTCACACAGATAGGAAACATTACGGATGCGAAATGAACAAATCCAAGTAGAACAAACATTTATCAAGCACCTGCTTATAGAATTCAGAGCTTGACCTTATGGGAGATGCAGAATTTAAATATCTCAGCCCTCTACAAAACACAAATATCCATAATGTGCAACATTATCTCCTTATCTGATAAGCAAAGCAAACAAGAGTTAAAAAAAAACATCCCAAAGTACTCTCTGAAGTCTGAAGTGGGATATTTCTGTCTCTGAGAGTAGTTATAAATACATACATACACACACATACATATATATATATATATATATATATATATATATATATATATATATATATCTTACATACATATATACATATGCACACACACATACATACTTGCACCTACAGAGCATAACAAGGAAATTCTTGGGAAATGTTAGGAACTTGAAGTCAGACTAATCACATTTCAAAGACATTATGCTTTCTTCACAACTCTGAGAACGAAGTGATTTGGGGATTATTATTTCCATTTTACAGAAAGGGAAATTCAGAGGATTTGAATAATTTGTTCGAAGTCACAGAGATAGCCAGTGACTAAACTGGAAGTGGGACCCAAGTCTCCTGATACTGAGTCCAAAGACTTTTCCACGATCTTCTCACAGGTCACAAGACAACGGAGGTCCTAACAATAGCTGGGTAACCTTGGGCTGGTTCTATCTTCTCTCTGGGCCTTTTCTCTCTGCATGTAAATAGAGATGAGGATAATGAGACTGGATAATGAAAATTTATGCAGGACAGCTTTGAAGGCTAGTAGGAGTTCTGGTGAAGATAGTAAAATAGTAATCCAGAAGAGCTCCCTGGAGGGGGAGGAGGGATTTAGGGTTTTTATGGGAGGAGGGAGGATTTGGTTTTGGGATGAGCTCCCCTCCCTGACCTCCTATAGCTTTGCTTTCCCATCCCTTATTCATATATTGACTCATTCTATATTTGTGTGTGTTCTTTAAAAAAACAAATTTTTTTGTCTCCAGTGTTTTCATTTTTTAATTTTTTTATTATTTATTTTTAGTTTTCAACATTCACTTTCATAAGATATTGAGTTCCAAAATTTTCCCCCTTTCTCCCTCCCCTCTCCAGAAGATGGCATGTAATCTGATATAGGCTTTACTTGTACAATCATATTGAAGAGAGAGAGAGAGAGAGAGAGAGAGAGAGAGAGAGAGAGAGAGAGAGAGAGAGAGAGAGAGGGAGAGAGAGAGAGAGAGTAAATAGTATACTTCAATCTGCTTTCAGACTCCACAATTCTTTCTCTGGATGTGGATAGCATTTTCCATCATGAGTCTTTTGAAGGTGTCTAGAATCATTGTATTGCTGCCTTTTCACATCATAGTCACTTCCAAATATATTCTTTTCCCTTCGTTGAGCCTTCCCAAATCAGTTAAGCAAATGACCAGGGCTGTATCTATATATTCAACAATTCCCACCCATAGCCTCCTATCTCTCCAGTTAAAGGAAGGAGATTCATTTCCTCTTCTGTTCTTTGGGGCTAAAATTGATCATTCTAATTTATCTGTGTGTATGCATTATCCTGATAATCTGTGAAGTCAAGGTCTGTGTTTTATGTAAACTTTCTAATCTCCTCCTTTCCCAACTGTCCCCTCCCCTCCATTCTTTCTACTAATTAGCTCAGATCTCTGAACATAACAAATGCTTCATGTTGGCTGAAATGAAGTGAATTGACAGTTAAGTCAAATGAGAACAGATTTCCCTTGACCACTTTAGTTTTGATTTGGGTGAGGTATAAACAACCCTGAAAATCATTTCTCAGGAAGCATGCCAGCCCCAAAAGGAAGCTCTCCAGTAGGGCTTCTGGACAAGACCTGGTGGCCCTGCAGTGAGAGGGAAAACAAAGGGGATCACCCAGATGAATCTTTGGAAAAGTACACTTTTTCCCCATTCCATAGTTTCAAGATGAAATTAACCACCAATTCTACATCCTCAGCTAGAATGGTCGATGAAGGATAACAGCTAATTGTATGGCCTATGTTCACTGAGGGGCTTTGATCTAGGTCTCAATATGGAGCCGGACAGATTGAGATGGAGATATGGATCGAAGCTTTGTTATGTTTTCCCTTGGCCAATCTTACCATCGGGTTTCCAGGGGCCTATGGACAGGGTGGGGACTTGAGTGGTGGGTGGAGAAACAGACTGTCCTGGGTTCTTGGTGTTCTCTCCTCCCACTTGACCTCAATGTTTCTTTCCTTCCCAAGGACTTAGATCTTCCAAGTGTAAAATGAGGAATAATGACCTACAGCATGCCTGAGGACAGGGTACATGTGAGAGCAGTGAAGTAAAAAGGGAAGCTGTGTGGAGCACCCAATTAAAGTCTTGAAATTGCTCTGAGATCATCAGATAAATGATACTACAATGATAAATCACATTTCCATAAGCATTTTTTTAAAACCTGCTGCTCATATTGCCTTATGAAATGGATTTTATTATCCCCTTTTGACAGATGAGGAAACTGGGTATCAGAAAGGTGAAGAGAGTTGTCTATGTCACATGGTGGGCAAATGTCAGAACTGGGTCTGAACTCATCCCTTCTGACTCAAAGACCTGAATTGTCCATTACATCTAATCCACTCAGCTACAGCTTTTTCCAACTTGCCATACCCTAGGAGTCCTGTGATTCCCCCTAGGCCTACATAACTAAAGTATGAAAAAGAGACAGACAGACAGAAAGATAGACTAACAGACATCTACCTACAGTTTCTCCTTGACAGGGAATTATATTTTAATGGCTTGAAGGGAAGAAAAAGCAATGGACACTAAGGCATCCTATTCATATAACTTCCATTTACCTTGTCATCAAACAACTGTGGGATTCTCCATGTCTGGGGTCCTTAGTCTGCTGGAAAGTGCTCTTTGATGGCTAGAACTTCCTCAGGTTGATTGAATATCTGCCTGTTAGTCTATGCTACAGATGGGGAACTTGCAGCCCTGCAGTCTTTCAACTGAATTCAAGTTTTACAGAATAAATCCTTTTATTAAGGGGATTTTTTCTGTGAAGTTTAGATTCAGTCAAGTGAGAAACTAAAGGGCCACATGTGGTCTTGAGGTGGCAGGTTCCCCACTTCTGGTCTATGCCAAACTGTCCTAGATTTCTGTTTTATAAACCACTTTTCCTGCAGAAGGGAGAAGAGAGGAAAGAGAAGACACTCCCACTAGCCTTTGGAACCTGGCACCATAGGAACTTGGTGGGAAACTATCCCATCTCCCCCACTATCCCCATGGAGCAAACAAATACACAAAAAAATCCCCAATACACAGATATATAGTCTTGCAAAACAAATTCCTATGTTAGCCATACCTCTACATATAAGTCTCTTTATGCATTTTAAGTTCATTACCTCTCTGTCAGGAAGTGAGAATGAAACATGCTTCATTCTTTTGGACTCAAGGTTTATCATTGCATGCATCAGAATTCTGAAGTCTTTCAAAGTAGGTTTTTCTATAATGTTGCTTGTTCAGTTGTTTCAGTTGCGTCTGACTCTTTGTGACCATTTTAAGATTTTCTTGGCAAAGATACTGAAATTGTCCACTTCATCATTTCTTATGGCACAATGATATTCCACTAGTTTCACATATCATAATTTCTTTATCCATTCCTCAATAGAATAACACTCCTTTAATCTCCAACCTGAGGCGCGCGCGCGCACACACACACACACACACACACACACACATGCTGTCAAACATATTTTTAATGTATAGACACTTTTCCTTTGTCTTTGATTTTTTTGGGATATAAGTCTAGTAAGAGATGTAGCTGGATCAAAGGGCATGTACTATTTGATAACGTTCTGTGCATAGTTTCAAATTGTTTTCCTGAACTATACTAATTCAAACTCCACCAAAAATATGCTATTATACCTGTTATCCCATAGTCCTGCCAACATCTATCATTTTCTTCTATCGTCTTTGCCAGTCTGACAGATATAAAGAAAAACCTCAAAGTTGTTTTAATTTGCATCTCTCTAATTATTAGTGGGCAGTCACTGAGTTCAAATTCAATCTTAGAGACTTGTGACTCTGGGCAAGTCACTTAACCCTGTTTGCCTCAGTTTCTTCATCTGTAAAATGAGCTGGAGAAGGAAATGGTAATCATTCTAAGATGCTTGCCAAGAAAATCCCAAAAGGGGTTGCAGAGAGTCAGACACAACTGAAAAAACGACAAAACAACAATAATTGATGATTTAGAGCATCATTGTCAATAGCTTGGATTCTTTTTTTTAATTGCCTGTTCATATCCTTTGACTATTTGTCTGCTTATTGGAGAATGACTCTTGAACTTATAAATTTGAAACAGTGTCATATATCCTGGAAATGAGTCCTTTATCAAAGAAACTTGTTGCAAAGATTATTTCCCAGTTGCCTCTTACCCTAATTTTTACTACATTAGATTTGTTTTTGCAAAAACTTTTTAATTTTATATGATCAAAACTGTCCATTTTATCCTGTGTGATCCTATCACTTGCCTAGTCAGAGACTCTTCTCCTATTGGTAGATGTAAAAGCTAATTTCTTCCCTGTTTCTCTGATTTGTTTTTGATGTGACCTTTTATATCTAGATCACATGTCCTTTGGAGCTTCACTTGGTTAAGGTTGGTTAGTCAATAAATATTTATTAAGCAGCTATGAGGTGCCAGGTACTTTACTGGGGATACAGTAAAGAAATGAGAAAAGAGAAAGACAGTCTTGTTCTCAAGGAGTTATAATCTAAAGAGGCATGACACATAAAAGGGAACTGAAAAGATGGAGAGGGAGGTACCTATCGAAGGGGCATGATGGGAAGTTTAACAGAGTGCAGTTTGCCCACAGTGAGACATGAGGAAAGGGCTAGCCTGGGCCCCCTCCTTAAATCACAGCTTTGGGAGGAGCGCCTTCTTTCTGCTCTCCAATCAGAGAGCAAAGGATTCTGAGGGAACAGAGAAAGGTCTAAATGCCAAGGCTCGTTTGATGTTACAGATTAAAGAGGTTCTTAGAGTCATGTTAAAGAAGTCCAAGGAATATAGCCTGCAGCTGGGTGGAAAATGAAGAGCTGGCACATGTGATACTGATTTCTAAGACTACCACTAGTCCTCCTACCAGTTTTTATCAGAGTGAATCTTTTCCCTCAGTACAAGGGTCGGGAATCTTCAACCTCCAGGCAACCAGTGACCCTCTAAGTTCTCAAGTGCTGAGTTAGAGTCAGTCAGAGGGCTATACTTAACTGTTTCTCTTTTACTCAGGAACCCTGAGGGTCTTACCCTCCCAGTTTGATTATTTTGTTATTTTTTTCTTTATTAAAAGGGGCCATCCCACCAGTAACTTCTTAAAGAAACCTATTCATTGAATGGGTATATCTCATTCAAAGTCAAAATCTGATAAGATCTTAGCCTAAAATGACCAGGGTCATACATTGCATTCTGGGTCACTCCAGTCATCCTGATGAATATCAGGCCACTGGACCCAGATGGCTTAGCAGAAGAAAGTGAGGCTGGTGACCTTGCACAGCCCCTCCCTCACTCAAATCACTCAAGTGCAAGTCATGTCATCAACTTGATATCATGGTCCTCTTCAAGAATGGAGGACAAACCCAATGACAAAAGGGCCATATGTGGCCTGGAGGCTGCAGGTTCCCCACCCCTGCCCCAGAACTTATGTCTTTGGGTGTATCAAAGACTATTTCTGTGTATAGGGTATCTTATGTGTTCTACTGATTGAACCTCTCCTTAAAAAATAAAATAAAATAATGTACCAAATCATTTTTCATCTGAGATCTGGTAGTGATAGAACATCTTCCTGGCCACTTTTTGATATATTATCCAGAGGAATCTTGATTTTTGTTCATACATATGAATTTCAGCTTTGAATCACATCTTCTGACTAGAAATATAAATAGAACAAACATTTATTAAATACCTATTTTTGGTAGAGCTCAGTGCTACCCTAGGGAAGAGAAAGAATTTAGATGGGACTCAGTCCAGTCCTCTAGTAAATTAGAATCTATAAAGGGGTAAGACCCAAAGGAGATGTCCATAATATATAACATTACCTAATATGTGTATTGGAAAGTTCCAGAACAAAGTGCTTTCTGAGGTATAAGTACTTCTGAGGTATAGAATATTTCTGTCTGTGAAAATTGTTATAAATATATCATATGAGTCTGTGCCCACAGAATACCTTAACAAGCAAATACTTTCTTGAAGTCAGAATAATGACAATAGATCAATTTCAAAAGCTTTTTATTTTCTAAGTATAGCTATTATTATGCCCATTTGCAGAAACTGGAATTCAGAAGTAAAGTCACTTGTTTAAGGTCAGGTTGGAATTTGAACCCAAATCATGTGGTATCAAGTCCAAAACTCTTTCCTACACTCCTAATATATGTACACACACACACACACACACACACACACACACACACACACACATATATATATATATATATATATATATATACACACACACACACACTAAGGTAAGGTCATTAGAAGTACCTAAAATACAAACTTTCCCAATTCCATGTTTAGTAACATCTTGGTGCTTCAGTTTCCTATGCTTCATTTGCTCTTGTAATGCTTTCCAGGGTCGGAATACATGAGAGTCTGATTTCCTCTGGACCCAGGAAAAGAATGGTATCTTCTGTCTCACAAGACTAGAGTTTAGAAGTAAAATGGACCATAGTGATCACCTAATCCAAGCCCCTCATTGTGCATATGGAGAAACTAAAACCCAGAGTGGGAAGGGATGCCCTCAAGGTCACAGAGTCAACATTCAAGCTAAAATCCTCTGACCTCATCAGTACCCTCAATATGATCCCTCTGATTGGAGGGATAGAGGGTAGAGCAAAGAACCACTCTCAAAGTTGCCATTTAAAGAGAGCTGCTGACCAGCTAGCTCCTCATTACAACTTACTGACTGTCACGGCTCAAGTCATACTGATGAAATAAATGGATTGAAGTCAACCTGAAAATGAGTCTCTAACCAAGTAACGTAGGGATCTATCATTGGCCCTGTGCTGTTCAACCTTTTTATCATTGACTTAGTTCAGGAGGTCTTATCGTGTGTGTGTGTGTGTGTGTGTGTGTGTGTGTGATATACCCCTTCAGCAAGCTAGTAAAGCCCATGAACCCCTTCTTAGAATAATATTTTTAAATGCATAAAGCAAAGGACTGCAAGGGGAAGAAATCATATTTAAATAGTAATTTTAAAAAAATTTTAAGTTCCTAGGCTCCAGGTTAAGAAACTCTAACTTGAATGATGACCTAAATGACAGGCTTATCAAATTTGTAGGTGATAAGAAGCTAGAACCTGATGGGGAGGTTACAGTGGGAATTCTTGGAACAGCTATTTTTATAACTTGATCAGTACTTCAAAATACCTGCAATATCTTCAGTTGGGTGCTCCTTTTGTTGATCAAGCCAATATCCCCTCCAGACTTTAGTCAAAGGTTTTTGTGAATTGTTATAACCTAACAAAATTTTTAAAATGCACTATCTTGTGGCTCATCTCCTTATAAGAAGCTGTTCCAAGATTTACTAGATGTATCCTTTGACAATGGACACCATCCTGCAGATAGGCAGAGCCTTTTCAGTTTGGCAGCATTCAGTTCAATTCAACAAACGTTAATGGTGTACTCTGCAGAAGACATTGTCCATGGAGCCAGTACCTCCTTTCAAGGAACTTTCCTTCTACCAATGGGAGGATGACAGATACACATATAAAGTGACACCAAGTAATAAGAAGAAATCTCAAGAGAAAGAAAAAGAGCAGTAACAAATTAAGGTGGGGAGCAGAAGAGAAGATTAAGAAAGACCTCCTGGAGGAGGAAAGATTGCCTGAGTTGACCTTTGATGTTGGACTTTGATGAAAGGCAGGGAAGATAACAGGAAGGGTTAAGAAGGTTTGCAAACCAAAGAGAAGTATCTGCCAACCCTTGGGCCCTATTCACAGGGACTACTTTGAGGTCCTGAGGTCACTTTCATTTCATGATGGGGCATAAGAAGGAGACTTTAGTGGAGAATTAAGACATGCCTGTCATTTCAGATATCCCCATCAAAAGTAGTTTCTGTTAAGGCCTACAGCACTCTTCATATCTCTAACACTATTGGAAGAAATTAGTTGAAAAATCCTAAGAAACAAAAATGAAGCCCCACCCCGGACTCTGTCAGAGGAGGTAAGCAAGCGGTACCAAGTGATTTTGAATATTTTCTCGGCAAAAACTCACAAAGCCTCCATTTAGGAGAAGGATATGGTGAAGATAACAGAAGTGAACTTAAGTAGTTAAGATGTTATGGAGACATAGTTGGCCTGCTCCCTGAGATTCCTGCCTTAAAATTATTAATGATCAGGCTAATGTGACAAAAAACAAAGGACACAAATGCTGAAGGGTGGTGTGGAAAAACAGGGCCACATGCACTGCTAGTGGAGTTGTGAACTGGTCCAACCACTCTGGAGAGCAATTTGAAACTATGCCCAAAGGACTATAAAACTGTGCATACCCATTTACTCAAGCAATACTACCACTAGGTCTGTATCTCAAAAAGATCAAGGAAAAAGGAGAAGAACCTATGCATACAAAAATATTTATAGCAGTTCTCTTTGTGGTGGCAAAGAATTGGAAACTGAGGAGATGTCCATCAACTGGGGAATGACTGAACAAGTTCTGATAAATGATTATGATGAAATACTATTGTGCTATAAGAAATGATGAACAGGATGGTTTCAGAAAAACCTGGGAAGACTTATATGAATTGATGCAAAGTGAAATGTACAGAACCAGGAAAACATTGTATATAGTAACAGCAACATAGTAACAATAATCAACTGTGAAAGACATAGCTATTCTGGTCAATGCAATGAGATATGACAGTTCCAAAGAACTCACGATGAAAAATACTATCCACATTCAGAGAGAGAAAAATGATAAACCTCTGAGTATAGATTGAAATATTTTTTCACTTTATTTTTCTTGCTTTTTTTTGCAACATACTTAATATGGAAATATGTTTTGCATGACTTCATATGCATAATGGGTAGCATATTACCTTCTCAATAGATGGGAGAGGAACTGAAGGACAAAGAGCATTTGTATCTCAAGATTTTTAAAATGATTGTTAAAAAATTTAAAAGCTAAATAATAATAAGGGTTTCTTTAATGAGTAGCAAAAAGCAACTGCAAAGGTAATATACCACCAAGAAACTTTTATTTGACCTATAACTTGGCACCAGTTAGTAATCAGATAATCAAAATTGCATCCATTCAGGGGAGATAGAACAGTATGGCAAAACTGTGTATGAATTTAGAACACACTAGTTTGTAATTTGTTAATTCAGACAAAGGCTAGTAGAAGTTTGAATATTCTGAGTTTATCAGAGTTGATGGCCTTGGAGCTGGAATACCTGAGTTCAGGTCTTGGTTTTTATCCTTACTGACTGTGTGATCCTAAATAAACCATTTGACCTTTTTGAGCCTTAGTTTCCTCAGCTGGAAAATAGCAATCATGAAACAATTCAGTACTACAAGTCTCACGGAGTTCTTAGAAAGAAAAATAATCTGGAAAGATTAAGGTTTTACAGAAATGTAAGATGATTATTACAAAAGATTTTGCTACGCAATCCACAATCACTTTTAAGGGCCTACTAAATGCAAAGCACTGTGAATAGTGCTGAAAATACAAATACAAAAGTGAGACAGACCCTGTTTCAAAGAGATTCCATTCTACTAAGGGGGATCCAGAAAATTCATAGATAAGTAAATACCAGATATATTTAAAATAAGTCATTGGAAGAGGTCACCAACTATTGAAGAAATCAGGAAGACCTCTTAAGGGAAGGCACATGGGAGCCAGAGATTTCCAGGGACAGAAAGAGGATATTTCACAAAGTGGAATATTGTCCTTAGGAACATCAAATACACTATTTTGGTTGCTACAGAGAATATATGTGCAGGAGTAATGTGTAATTACCATGCAAAGAGATTGAAGTTAGATTGCAAAGAGCTTTAAATATGAAGCTAGGAGTTCATGTTTTATCCTAGCGGAAATAGGAAACCACTGAATTTTCTTAAGTCAAGAAATGTAACTTTGGCATCTATGGAAAGGATGAATTGTCACTTTAGGAATATCTGTTTGGCAGCTGCGTAGAGAATGACTGGACAGGGCAAAGATTGGGACAAAGAGACAAGGTGAGAGAAATGAAGGCCTGAACCAAGGGAGCTGTGGTATAGAAGATGCAGGATGCATCAGGAGCAAGATGCAGGAGATCTTGAAGAGGTAACCTGGACAAGATTTGGCAACAGATTGGTTTTGGAGAGTGAGGACAAGTTAAGAGTTGAGGATGACTGAGAATGGTTGTGGCTCATTAACTCACTCTTGGTGGAGCTGTGAATTGGTCTAGTCATAATGGAAAGTAATTTGAAACTATACTCAAAAAGTTATTAAGCTCTTCACACTCTTCTTTCCAGCAATACCAAGGCCTAAAACTACAAGTCCTAAAACCTGAAGAAATTAAAGAGGAAAAGGATCCATACATAAGAAAATATTGATAGCAACTCTTTTTTTTTTTTTGTGGTATCAAAGAATTGGAAACTAAGGAGAAACCCATTAATTAGGCAGTGACTGAATTATGGTAAATGAACATCAAGGAATAATATTGTGTCACAAGAAATCCCAAAAGGGATCGTTTCAGTAAAATCTGAAAAGGTTTTTATGAGCTGATGCAGAGTGATATGAGCAGAATCAGGAGAACAACTTATACATCCACGACAACAACAATGTAAAAACAAACAACTTGGAAAGTCTAATGAGTACTCCTCAACACAGTGACCACCCATGATTCCAGAAGACCACCGATAAAGTAGAAGACACACTTTCTAATACAGAGGTGGTGGGCTTAGGGTTCAGAATGATGTGGTTAGTGTAGGAATTTGGTGTCCTTGACTATACATATTTGTTAAAAAAAAAAAAAAGTCTTCCTTCCTTCTTTCTTTCTCCCCTCTTCCTTCCTTTTTTTCTCTAATTAGTGGGTGGGTAAAAAGGAGAGAAAATCAATTTTTGTCAATTAAAAGATTAATTTAAAAAATTATGGCAGTGGTCCGTGATGAGGAAATGAATGAATGAGTTTGAGGGAGGAATAAACTATCTAAGAAAGCAATCTGTAAATAAATCCTTTACTGGTGTGTGTATAGTATTATCTATAGTTTTATATATATATACATATTATGTATATAGCATGTATACCAAAATATTTCTGGTTATCAAACTATGCATCAAGAACCACTTTTTAGGCAAGAATTCCTTAGCATTGTCCAAAATTCCATGTGCTATAAAGAGATTAAACTTGACTTCTTTAAAATGGCTCTAATCCAGAGTGCCATAATCCAATTAGGGAGACTCAGCTTTCATTTGTGTTTAACCATCCTTTAAAATCAAAATCAAATGCCAGTGACTCCATGCAATTCAACACAGTAACTATTTATTAAATGCCTGCACAGCACTATCCTAGATGCTACAGACACAAAAGTGAGAACCAAAACCAAACCCAAAACAGGACCAAATATTTCTCCAGAAGCTTACCGGAATATACCAACATTTAAGTAAATAAGAGGAAGGATGTAGTCATAGGGGTTGGAGCCTCTACCCTGGGCCTGGAAGGAAGCTAAGAGAAAGATTTTGGGAGAGAGTATATAGAGACAAAAGGTGAGTCTGCTTGTAATACAGAGTACTTGAGGGGAGTAGCACTGAATACACCTGAAAAGGTAGATAAGAGCCAGACAATGAAGGACTTTCAACCGCAAGCTGGTTAGTTTGCATTTTTATCCTAGAGATAGTAGGGAGTCTGAGAAAGTTTTTGAGTAGGGTAGTGACATGAGACCTGTGCTTCAGGAATATCGGTTAGATCCATGTAAAGGAATTATTGGAGAGGAGAAAGCCTATTGAGACCCTAAAAAGACATAGCCTCTCTGAGACTTAATTCTTTCATCAGTAAAATATGGAGTTAGAGGAAATAATCTCCAACGTCCCTTCCAATTCTAAAGCTTATTTATGTGATTGTATATTGCAAGAATAAGGCCCAGAGCTGGCACAGTAGGTAGAGCACCAACCCTGGAATCAGGAGGACCTGAGTTCAAATTTGGCCTTAGAAACTTGACACCTATTAGCTGTGTGGCCCTGGGCAAGTCATTTAATTCTGATTGCCCTAAAAAAAAAAAGAGTAGGGCTTGGGATAGACCTGTCAATTATCATTGTCTCCTTTTCACAGAAACTGAAAGCCCAGTCATGTCACCTCGAAACCCTGACCTTTCTCAGAGTACTTCTTATGACCAAAGTCCCTGGGTGACATCTTAGTATTTAGTTACTTAGGGTCCTGGATGTCTCAAATGTATCTAAGTTTTGGAAACAGAAGCATTAACATAGGGAAACCCTAACCCTAACCCTAAATGTGCTCCGATGCTAACCCTAAATCCAACAAATAAGAGAGAATTTTGCTTTTCAAAGACAAGGCAAAAAACTGGCTATGGATAGACAGGATCCTTGAAGTTTTGTTCAAGTCTAGCGACTGGAAACTGCAAGTTCTCACCTTCCTCTTATCCCCAGTCCTTCTCAAAACACATCATGTACCTCTTCAAACATGGACATTACAATCAGTCCTGTCCGGGCCTTCAGAATGGGAGCATTATCTCAGGCACAGATTTTTCTTACTGTTTTTTGCCGGATCTCCCAGAACAAGGCCTCCTCCTACCCTCCCTCTTGAACAACTATTCAAGAGTCAAATTCCTTTGTTTCACTTTAGATGATAATCTTTGCTCTGCTCTGTTATGCCCAGCAATGATGGACAAGTTCTTCTGAACCAAGATTAGATTTGTAATTCCAGCTGCAGGAGATTTGCCATGGGATGATATGTCAGACTTCAAGGGCCCTTTCAGTTAAGTAGTCAGGATCTAATAAGAGCCCCCAAGAGAAAATCAGCAGGAAGACAATGATATTTACCTAAAAGAAGACTTTCAAAGGTAGAGAAAGATATTCAACTTCTTCAAGACTACCCATTATTAGTATATTTTATAGATATATATATAATATATATATATATATATATCTGCCTCTCTCTCTCTCTCTCTCTATATATATATATGTATATATGTATGTATATATATGTATATATATATATATATATACATATATATACATATATATCTTACATACATACACACACACTTCAAATTAGTAACATATCTATCAAAAGTAATCAGACACAATTGGAGAGAGTGGTAATTGACTTCCAGAGTTTAGACATCCAAAGGTTAGGGAAAGGTCTTTAATTTCCCCTTGACTATGCATTCTCTGTCTGCCTTCTTAGACATCTCAATAGATTCCACCCCTATGGCCTAGATTTAGCATCCCCATTTTATCTAAATCTTCTTGGACCTTAGGCCAGATTAGTATGAGTTCCTCTGCACAGAATATTTCCAAGACTCTATATCTGAAGTACTCAGGACTTCCCCAATCATCAAGATAGCCTACAACACCAAAAGGAGGCCTGCTCATTGAAAGATAGACTAACCACTAGGGAGAACAGGTTAGGATTCACAGGGTTGGTGGCACCTGAGCTGAGTTTCTAAGCTATCTATGTGGCCATGAGCAAGTCACTTAAACTTTATGAGCTTTAGTTCCCTAATCTGCAAACTGAGGATAAGAACACCTGTATTCCCTACCCCACAGGCTGGTTATGAGGATATAGTAATAATAGCTAGCATTTATTTAGTATGTGAAGCACTTTACAAATATTTTCTCATTTGATCCTCACAATAATCCTGGAAGGCAGGTACTATTGTATTCCCATTTTATACTTGGGGAAACTGAGGCAGATAACGGTTAAGTGACTTGCCCAGGGTCTCACGGTATTATTTGAGGTCATATCTGAATTCAGGTCTTCCTGCTCCAGACCCAGGGCTCTCTCCACTACATGCCTAGCTGCCTCTATATATATCAATGAGCAAAATGACATGAAGTATGTTGAGAATTGTAAAACATTATAAGAATGCCAGTTTTTACCACTATCTAGTCCAACATTCTCATTTTTTTACCTTTTATTTAGAATTGTATTTTTCCCCAGTTACATGTAAAAACAAATTTTAACATTTGTTTTAAAGATTTCAGTTCCAAATTCTCTCCCTCCCCATCACATCCCTACCTCCACTGGGAAGGCAAGCAATTTGATACAGGTTATACTTGTGTAGTCATGCAAAACACATCCATGTAGACACAAACATTCTCATTTTAAGTGTGAGGAAACCAAGGCCTACAAAAGTTAACTCACCCAAGGAGTTATGCAATAGAATAGTTTAGGTGGGATTTGAATACTAGCCTCTAGGTTCAAAGCCAATACTCTTTCCAGCTGCAGAGAGAATAAAATAAACACACAAAAACATTAGGCCAGTCCTAAAGACCAAAGACCTGATATCATACTGTCAATGATAACACTTCAGTTTTATTCCTAACAAAGGGGTCACATTTCAGGGCCAGGCTATGCTATCCCTTCTTTCTCTTGGAGAATCGTCTCTTCCATGGTACAGGAAGAAGAGGATCCCTGAGCTCTAAGGTACAGACTGTTCCCTGTATCAGAAATCACAAAACAAGATGACCTTTGGTATGCACATAAAGGTGGTGGTGGTGACTGTTCTGTTTAAAATAAAATGGCAGACTACCTTGGCTTCCTAGGCATTTTTTTCTCTTCTTTTTTTTTCTGGCATTCTCCATTCTTGAACATTATTTACTATGATCCAAGGACTCCCAGATAGTTCCAGTAAATCATTAAATGCTGTTAAGAATAGATTTCAGCAACAAACTAAAAACCAGACTTCCTTTAAAATTAAAAAAGGTTTTATTATTGTTTTTTAATATCACTATAGTTTCTCCTTGTTTGCTTCCCCCTCCCAGAGTCATTCCAACATAATAAATGATATTTTTAAAGACAGAAAAGGAGAAAAACGTCAGCAAAACTAGTCAATACATTGAAAAAGATGAAAATATATGCAATGTATGATACTTGTATACTTCTCACTTCTGCAAAGAATATGGTAGGGGACAAGTCTTCTCATAGCTCCTCCTTTGAATCATGAATTTTTTTTTGTTATTTTGCAACATTTTCTTCTTATTTTTTTTTTGTAGTTGACCTTTTATTATTTATATTAGTGCAGTCAGTGGGTATACAGTATTGGTTTTTTGGGCCCTGCTTGATTCAGTTTGTATCACTTCATGTAGATCTTTCCATGCTTCCCTGTACTTATGATAGTCATTTTCTACATTACAGTTTTATCTCATTACATTCACGCACCACAATTTGTTTAGGCATTCTCCAGTTGATGGATATCTACTACATTTCTAATTCTTTGTTATCATAAAACGTGCTTCTATAAATATTTTGGCATCAGGGGAAATTTTGCTATCAGAATCTCTGAGCCAAAGGATATAGACACTTAAGTAATTTTATTTGCACAATTGGAACTTGTTTTTCAAAATGGTTATACTGATTCATGGCTCCAACAACAATTCTCTAATGTGCCTATCTTCCTATAACCCCTCTAATATTGGTTATTCCCACCCTTTGTTACCTTTGTCAATTTGAAGAGTATGAGATGATACATGGGACTGTGATGTGCCTTTCTCTTATTAGTGACTTGGAACATTCTCGTGATTGTTAATAGTTTGCAATTCTTTGGAGAACCATTTGTTCATATTCTTTGATCCCACTTATCTATTGGGAAATAGCTTTTGGTTTTATACTCTCTCTCTCTCTCTCTCTCTCTCTCTCTCTCTCTCTCTCTCTCTATATATATATATATATATATATATATATATACACACATATATGCACATGCACATACACATATACACACATGTATGTATATGTACACACATACACATATAGGATATGTAATTGTTGATTGTTTATGTATCTTGGATACCAACCTCTTCTCAGAGAAATTTTATACAAAGATTTTTTTCCCATATGACCTCTTCTCTTCTTAGTCTAGGCACTTTAACTTTGTCTGCATAAAAGCTTTTCAGTTTATATAATCCTGTATAGTTTCCTCTCTCTCGTTTGGTTAGGAATATGTCTTCATTACCCCTAGCTATACAAAAGGTCTGATCTGCTTTTTTTCTAATTTCTAATTTCTAATTGTGCGTGTGTACGTGGGTCTAAGTCCAGTTTCTCTCAGACTGCTTTCCAGTTTTCCCAAATGTTTTATTGAATGGGACTTCTTTCCTAATTGATATTTTCTAATTTATTGAACATTGGATTGTTCCTAATCCTCCTTTGCCCACTCTTTTCCATCTATCTACCTCTCAGTTTGTAACCAATGGCAGATGGTTTTGATGACCGTGGCTTTGGAGTACAAATGGAATTCTAGAATTGTTATTCTCCCTTTGTCCCTACCTCTTTTTATTATTTTCCTTGATATCTAGGTCTTTTATTTTTCCAAATAAATTTTGTCATGATTTTATCAAATTTTACAAAGATAATTGGATTGGTGGTATGCATTAAAAGCATAAATTAATTTTGATAGCAGTCAATTTTTTTTATTATATTGGCACAGCCTAATCATGAACACTGAATATTTCTCCATTTAAGGTATTCTTTATTAAAGAGCATGCTGCAGCTGAATTTATATAAATAACTTTTTGCAAATTTTAAAATTAGCTTTTATTATTCTCTTAAGCTTTTTACATCATCATGCTTATCCCCAGTATCCTTCTCCTTCTTCAACTAGATAGCCATCTCCTCTATCAAATAATATTTCTTTAAAATAAGAAAAAATGAAGAGGAAAAAAATCAACACAACTAGTTACTTTATTGGAAAAGTCTAAATATTTGTATAATGTGTAACAGCTATATATCTCCTACTTTATGAATTGGGGTGTCAAGAATGTCCTCTTAAATGTTTTCTGTTTGGAATCTTGCTTGATATTTATACTTCTACAATCATCACTTTTAATTTTATTGTGTGATTGTTTTTTCCATTTACGTTATTGTATTCACTGTTTATATTGTTTTCTTGGCTCTACTTACTTCACTCTGCATCAATTCACACAGATCTTTCCATGCTTATTTCTAGTAATCCCATACATAATTCCTTTTCTTCTAAATATTTGTTTTTAAAAATTATTTTGTTTTCAGTTTTCCACAATCACTTACATATATCTTAGATATTTTTCCCCTCCCTTTTCACTCCCTTCCCAAAATGGTATGCAATCTTATATGGGTTCTACACATACATTCTTATTAATTACGTTTTTACCTTAATCATGTTGCACAGAAGAATTAAAATTAATGGGAGAAACCATAAAACAAAACAAAACAATACATGATACAAGAGAAAATGATCTGCTTCATTCTGTGATCCAATTCTATAGTTCTTTCTCTTGATGTGGAAAGAAAATTTTGTCTCAAAAATACATTGGGAATTTTTTAGGTCCTTGCATTGCTGTGAAGGGATAGGTCTCCCAGATAAATTACTCGTACACTATGGTTGTTGCTGTGTACAAAGTTCTGGTTCTGCTCCTTTCACTCAGCATCACCTCATAGAAGTCCTTCCATGCCTCTCTGAAGTCTTCCTGTTCATCATTTCTCATAGCACAATAGTATTCCGTTACATTCATATACCACAACTTGTTCAGCCATTCTGCAATTGATGGGCAATTTATACAAGTATTTTGTGTGCTTTGGTAGATTGAATTTCAGGTATTTTATGCATTTGGTAGTTATTTAGAATGACATTTCCCTTTCTCTTATAACCTCTTGAATTTTGCTATTATTATATAATATTGGAGGGTTTACTTTGTAAAATACAACTTTACTGATGCTATTATCTCAATTATTATCTTTCATCATTCCCTCGAATTTTCTAAATTAACTATTACATCATCAGCAAATAGTTTTATCTTCTCTTTACCTACATTTATGCTTTAATTTCTTCTCTTATATTACTGCTAATGCTAATAATCCAGAATTCTATAAAAAAAATTGTGAGGAGAGTGGACATCCTTGATTTACTCTAATATTTATTGGGAAAGTTTCTTTTGTATCCACATTGCATATGATATATGCTTTTGGTTTTAGATAGTTTATATGGTATTAAAAAAAGGTTCCTCTATGCCTATACTTTATACAGTTTTTAACATAAATTAATGCTGTACTTTGTCAAAGCCTTTTTCTGTACCTGTTGAAAAAAAATCATGCAGTTTTGGATGTTTTGTTTTTAAATATAATTATGTTGATTTTTTTCCCTAATACTTAACCGTATTTGATTCCCTCATATAAGCCCACCTTGACCATGATAAACGATTTCTTGGACAAATCTCTGTAATATGTTTGACAAGATTATATTTAAAATTTTGAATTGACATTCATTAATGATATTGATACATAGTTATTTTATATTCTTATGTATCCAAGTGTATATTCTTCCTTGGTTTAGGTACTAGGTATATTTGTCTTATAAAAGGGATCTGGCAGGGTGCGTTCTCATTTTTTGAGAATAATCTGTGTGGTGTGGTTACTAACTGTTCTTTATAAAATTTAATAGAATGTTCTAGTGAATCCCTCAGGACTAGGATTATTATTTTTTTTTCCTTTGGTAGCTTTTTAATAGTTCTACTTCTTTTTTGAGATTAGATTATTTGATATATCTACATAGTCTTTTGTTGCTTTAGTTATTTTACATTTTTGAAAGTATTCCTTTAGTTCTTTTAATGCTCTCAGTTTTGGTAGCATATAACTGTGTATAGTAATTTCTGATAATTCTTTCTATTTCTTCTGGTTTTGTTGTGAGTTCCCCTTGTTCATTTGCTATATTATTGGTTTGAATTTTTACCCTTTACATTATAATCACTATGGCTAAAGGTTTATCAATTTTATTAGTTATTAGTCTTTGCAAAGAATACCTTTTAGTTTTATCATTTCTATAGGGTTTTGTTTTTCTGTTTTCCAGTTGGTCTACTTCTATCATCTATTTCCCCTCTGATCTTTAATATTTCTTCTTTTGCTCTTATTTTAGGTTTATTTGTTGACTTTCTAATTTTTTTAATGCACATTCAGTTTTTTAATCTTTTCTATTTTGCTATTTAATGTTTTTTAGGGATATAGTTTTTTTCCTTGAATATTGGTTTAGATGCATTCTAGAAATTATAGTATTTTTTCACAAAATTGCTGTTTCTATTATTTGTTGTTTGACATTCTCTTTATAATTTCATGGTTAAATCTCCATTTGGGTCTGTATCTTTTGTTTGTCCTCTCTGAACTGATTATAGTTTTAATTTTATTTATATATTTATATTATTTATATTTATATTTATTTATATATTTATATATATAATATATGTATATATTCTTTAAGGGATATGTGTACTAGTTCTACCTTTTTACTTGTTTTGCAATATTAGTTGTGCCTTAATAAATGGTCAGTTTTTGTAAAAGCTCTGTACAGTGCTGAGAAATACATATATTCTTTATCAGCTCAATTTAGAAAATGCCATAAGTTTGTTAGTTCTAGTTTCCCCAGCAATTTGTTCAATTCTACTTTTCCCCCTTTGTTTATTTTACTGTTATATTTTTTTCAAAACCAAGAGAGAATTGTTGAAGTCTTTTGCCACTATGTGTTACTCTCTATATATTCTTATAGCTCAGTTAATGTTTTAGATGCTAAGGCATTTGGAGCACTTAAGTTTAATACTGATAATAGTTTGTTGCCCATGTTTTCTTTAGGCATTATGTAGTCTTCTCTTTTCTTTTCTGTCACAAATATGTTGTTGTTTTGTCTGATAGTATGATTGAAAATCCTGCTTTTTCATATTCACTTGATGAATAGTAAAAATTTCCCCCTAACCTCTCATTATTATTCTGTATACATATTTATTTTTTAGATTTGTGTTGTAAACAATAGATTAGGAGTGGGGAGGGGTTCTTATTTGATCTGCCAATCTTTTACTTTATTGAATTGTTAAATCCATTTACATTTAAATTTGTGAGTTATGTTTACATATTTCCTATTTATATTCTGAAATAGGATTCCTTTCCCCACCCCTCCTACCCCTGCCTTGGCAGTAAAAACAGCACTTTGTTACTTCAGTTATTTTATCTTTATTTACTTTAAGGCTAAGTGACTAGGTGGTACAGTCAATAGTGTCAGGCCTGAAGTCAGGAAGTTTCATCTTCCTAACTTCAAATCTGGCCTCAGACACTTACTAGCTGTCTGTCCCTGGGCAAGTCACTTAATCCTTATGGCCTCAGTTTCCTCATCTGTAATGAGCTAAAGAAGAAAATGGCAAAGCACTTCAGTATCTTTACCAAAAAAACCTCAAATGGGGTCATGAGGAACATACAACTTTAAAACAATATAATTGCCACCAGGTCTCTTCCCCTTATTCTCAATTCTCCAACTCTCCCATTACCCCTTCCCCTAGTTTTGGAGTTTTACTTTACTCATTCTTTTCTTTTCTCCCTTTTTATCTAGATCTCTATATACACCCTCTCTTTTCTCCAACTCTCTTTAGTAGTCTAGTAAAATTCCTTTTCCTCCCTAGCCTTTCAATTGGTTTTGTTCGTTAATTTTTAAATTTCATTTTCTGCACCTATTCTAAAAATACTTTTTTTCACTCTGTCTTTACACAATTTATCTTCCCTTTCTGTCTATTCTAAACTTTTCTTCTTAGATTCATGACCCTTTTACTTATTTACACATTCTTTAGTCTCTGAATTCCTTGTGGTATTAAAGCTTCTAAGGTACCTTTTTTGATTTCCTGCTTCTAAGCATTTTCTATCTTATTGCCTTGTAGAGCACACCTTTGACTCTCTTTTTCTATGCCTCACTTTTAGAAATACCAATTCCTGCAGGTCAAAAAGAGGATAGAAATATTTCCCTCTGGCAGGAATTTTTGTCCATCTCTGGTTGTTCATTTCCTTGCTACACTTTGCTCTTCCCATGATCATTCCCACCTCCTCAAACCACTCCTCGCCTCCCCATGAAATCCCCTATCTGGGTCAGTACCCTCTGACAATTCTCTGCATCAGCTCCCTGCAAGGAGTTCTGATTCCCCTTCTCCTGAGGCAGGATAAGTGGTCTGTTGTAGTTGTTTTTCGGTCCTGTCTAACTCTTTGTGACCCCTTTTGGGATTTTCTTGGCAAAGATACTGGAGTGGCTTGTCATTTCCTTTTCCAGCTCATCTTACAGATGAGGAAACTGAGGCAAATGGGGTTAAGTAACCTGCCCAGGGTCACATAGCCAGTCAGCTTCTGGGGCCAGATTTGAACTCAGGTCTTCCTGATTCCAGGCCTAGCACTCTATGGCCTCTCTAAGCATCAGATCCCTACAGATGATACCCCTTGTAAGACCCCCACCTTCCATTATTATAAAATTCTTCTATTTTTCCATGGGAGCTTTCATCAGTGGGACTCCCATTCTTTTTTCCTCCTTTCAATTCCTCTCATTATCTCTTCCCTCACTCTTCTATAGACCCTCTTCTTCCTGAGAGACTACATAGGATTTGTTCTACCTTCATTTTAACTCTTAGTTGGATTAGATGATATCATATATTCCCCTCTCTCCTTTTACATGCTCTCCCATGTTCTGCAGTTCAGACCCATAAAAAAAGCATTGATTCATCTGTAGTCAGAATGTTGGTTTTGGGCCTGTTCCCATTCCTCCACCATTACTTTTTATTTGACTTCTACTTTCATTTACTTTAAAAGAAAATCTCTTAATGGCCCTCTTGTTGTAGTTTTTGTTTGTTAGCCTCATCAGCATTTTTCTCTTTCCTTTCCCGCTCCCCTTTTTTAAGGGAGAGATGGTAATTTATTTTATTATCTGTGCCTTTCTGTACTGCTAAATTTGTTTGCCTTTCCTGTATTTATTTTGTGGAGTGTTTGCACTCTAGAAATAATATGCTCAAGAAATAAAATGCCTAGGTCTGGTTTTCTTTGGAGGAATACTTCAAATACCTCTTTTTTATTGAAAATTCTTCTTTTTTCATTAATGATTATGTTCGGTCTTGCAGGATAGGTTACTGTGGTTTGCAACTTGAGTTTCTTTGCTCTTAAGAATACATTATTTCACTCCTGAGGTTTCTAGTGGGTTCAAAATAGTCTCATGTTATTAGAATTGCCTTTATATTAAATTTCTTTCTCCTGTCATTTGAAGATGTTGCTGTTCATCTCTTGAATGGTTAAAATTAACCATTTTACGTTTGTTGGTTGCAATCTATGTTTTTTGTTTGTTTGTTTTTGTTTTTACCTAGAGGCAGTCTTTAGTCTTTTCTTTTTCGATTGGCATCCTATTTTCTGTGTTCAAAAGTTAAAGGCAATTTTTTTTTTGCATTGTGATGTTTATGTTTTTAACTTTTATTCTTTTGAGAGACTTACAATCTTAAGTTGTCTCTTTGCACCTTATCTTCAGGATCAGTGTTTTGCTTGTATAAATATCATACTTTTAGTATTACTGCCTTTTGCCTTTCTTCTTCCAGATTGTCCTTTACTTTTACATGTTTGCATTCCCAATGTATCCTTCTCTCTTTTGTTTCTTTCTATCCACTGCACCATCTAGCTGCGTCTCAACCAAGTACTAGACTAATTTGATGTCGCATTTGATCCTATACCTTACTCCAATTTTACCCAAAACATACCCTTGGTGATAATGGTTTCTCATGCAATATGTAGCACCCTGCGGGGAATTCAGGCTCAAGTCCCCTAAAAAAACACTAAAAGTCCTAAAACTACAGTTTACAAGTCCCAATCCTTGAGCTTACCTTTAAGTAAGTTAGTCAATAAACATTCATTAAATGACTATTATGTGCCAGGCACTGTGCTAAGATACAAAGAAAGGAAAAAGACAGTTCCTGCCTTCAAGTTGCTCATAATCCAATGCCAACACATAAAAAGAAATAGAAAAATATCAGGCTTTATAATGAAGTCCTGCAGATAGATGGGGAATGATGTCTGCCCTAGCCTCTCCTAGCTTAGAATATCTAACAGGAGCTGTCCAGGGTCTACCCTTCACCTTCCCAGAGGGAGAGGTTTTAGTACTGAGAAGTTGATTTGATCTTGCAGGAATGTCTGGTCTTCACGGCTTCCAGGCTCTGTTTCACCAGAAGTCCTTGAGTAGGGTTCTGTTAAACTCTCTCAGGGAGAATCAAAACTCTTACCCTAGGAAGGGCCGCCTTAGAGTCTCAGTCCCAGTAGGGACCAAGCTCTCTTTTTTCCAAACATTCCTCCAGAGTTGGTCCTTTTTTAAATCCCAAAAGACCATCTACTTCTAGAGGCAAATACATGCTTTCTGATGATCTTCAGCCCATTTTCCTTAGGGCTTCCCAACCCATAAATCAGCCACTTAAGGTCTAACCAGCTAGCTACCAAAGGGCTACTCAAAGTCTCAAGTCCTTACATAAACATTGTGTAGATCCTGTGCTAGTGAAACCCTTTGATTTTCTTAGAAGTAATGTAATAAATACAGTGGGAGCAACTAGGGGGCACAGTGGATAGATCTCTGGGCCTGTAGTCAGGAAGACTCAAGTTTAAATCTGACCTCAGACACTTAACTAGCAATGTGACCTCGGACAAGTCACATAATGCTGTTTGCCTCAGTTTCTTCATCTGTCAAATAAGTTGGAAAAGCTTCACTATGTTTACCAAGAACACCCCAAATGGGGTCATGAAGAGTCAGACATGACCAAACAAAAACAAACAAACACAATGGAACCTCACTACTTCAGAACTTGTGCTAATGCATATAATGTACACAATTTTCTTCCTTTGAGAATATATAAATTTTAAATCCTTGTATTGGTGTAGAGTTTTCTGCTTTCCAAAGCTCTCTCGTGACAACCCTGTGAAGTGGATGGGCCATTATGAAAGCATCTTTATGCAAGTGAGTGGTAAAGCCAGATTAAGGACCCAGGTCTCCTGACTTTTACCAAGTCTTTCTACTGAATTACACTGTCTCAGTCTACAATCAGAAACTTCTTCAAACCAAGAAATTAAGAAACAAAGGTTGTTTGAACAGGCTTTTAACTTATGTAAAGTTTCTAAATGCAATCACGAATTTGTTACATTGAATGATTTTCCCATGTTTAGTATCCATTTATATCTTACTTTACAACGTGTATTGAACTGAAAAGTAAGAAAATATTTCTTTTCAATGTTCCATAATTTTAACTTTTTAATAGATCAGGTTGGTTTCCTCCTCCATCACTTGATACTCCTTCCTGTCTTACCCAACTAGCACTGGTTCAATTTGTAATATTTATTTTTGACATCTTCCCCTTCAATCTCTCCCCACTTCTACAGAAACTTTAAGAGGAAGTTGGATAAGGAATCATGTGGATGGTGTAGTTTTGTTAGGACTCTGTTCTGAGACCTTCTCCCACTCTAGCGTGACAGTAGCCACAAAGTTCACTTCATAGTTTCATTGTATTTCTTTGCATTGCATTGTATTACAATTAGATTTAATCCCTAAACATTTACTATGTTCCTGCTACATTCAGAGCACAGTTTTTAAGTTAACACTGTCCCTTCAGGCTGTTGATGAAAATGTATATTATTGTTGTCTGTGTTGATGTCTAGTACACCATTAGACCAGGAATTCCTTAAGGACAAGGCCCATGTGCTATCTGAACTTTGTCAATTCCACAGCACCTAAAACAGTGCCCTGCATATATACATTTAAATTTTTTAAAAATATTTATTTTTTTCCAATTACATGTAAAAACAATTTTTAACCTTGTTTTTAAAAAATTTGAGTTTCAAATTCTCTTTCCCTACCTGTCTCTCCCTCCCTGAGATAGCAAACAATTTGATATAGATTATACATATGCAGTTATGGAACAAAGTTCCACATAGGAACAAAGTTCCACATTAATCATGCTGTGAAAGAAAACACAGACAAAAATAAACCCACAAACAAATAAAGTAAAAATTGTATGTTTCAATCTGCATTCAGATACTTCTTTCTCTAGAGGTGGATAGCATTTTTCATCATAAGTGCTTTGGAACTGTCTTGGCTCTTTTGATGGCTGAGAACAGCTGAATCATTCAGAGTTCTTCATTGTATAATATCGCTGTTACTGTGTAAAATGTTCTGCTCATTTCACTTTGCATCAGTTCATGTATATCTTTCTAGGCTTTTCTGAAAGCATCCTGCTTGTCATTTCTTATTGCACAACTGAATTCAGTCACAATCATATAACAAATGCTCTGCAAATATTGTGATTGTAATTGTTGTAATTAATTAGCAGGCAAATACTTAGGGAAGACGAACCGTCATCCCTAATTAAGTCACTAACTAATTCACATGAATAAGTTTATCATGGAATCTAGGAATATTGGGAGCTGGAAGGAATTTCAAAAGTCATCTAGTCCAACGTATTACCCAAATCATAAATTCCCTCTACAAAATCCTTGACAAGTAGTCATTAATACTTTGCCTGAATCCTTTGGTGACAGAAACCCTACTGTTTCCCTGGATAGCCTATTCCACTTGTGGATGGCTCTGCTTGCTAATAAATTTTTCTTTATATTTAGCTCAAGTCTTCCTCCCTGGGCTTTCTACTACTTGTTCTGTTTTCTGGAGTTACAGGGAACAAGTCTAATCTTGCTTTTAGCTATTTGATATTCAGGCACTTTAAAACATGCTCCACCAAAAAAAGTCTCCAAAGTCAAATGTTTTTGGTTCCTTCTTCATATAATATAGTTTCATATCTACTAGCCATCTCTCTCTCTGAACATGTGGAACCCAGAACTGAGTTGCATAGATGGTCTTATTCTACCCACTGGTACCACCATCTCACTCATCTTAGCCGCTAAGTATTTATTCACATTGCCTAAAATTGCACTAATTTTTGGTGCCTGTGGAGTAACACAATTGACTTGTACTGTGCTTCTTCCTTGGATGACAGACAGAGCCTGCCAACAGAAGAGGGCCATGATTCTCAGCAGAATAAACTGGGTCATGGACCATTGATCCTAAAGTTTAGACTTAAAGCTGACGTTAGAAGTCATCTAGTCCAATAACTGTAATTTACAGATGAGGAAACTGAGGAGGTAGAGTTATCTAAGGCACACAGGTAAAGGAACTACAAGTTGGAAGATGGTACCCATAAGAAAGATAGTGCTCTCCAAGACAAATTTTGGCTTACTTGACAATTTGGTATCCAGCCAAGTTGGCCCTGGACATTTCTTTCAAAGTTTCCTATTTGAGATAAGAAGTATCTGTCTTAAACATTTTCTGAGAATTTGTTTTGGCCTTGGATTTGACACTTTGTCTCTTGGCTTCCTGAAAGAGAACGAATCTCTGAGCTCATCCACATGGGCAGATTAAACCCCAAGAAGCCAAATCCCATATTTATCTTTCCAAATAAGCAACCAGTGACCTCTGCTTGGTGGTCAGGGATTCAGCTTCTTGAAGGGTAGCAAGCACAGAGGGCAAGCTGCTTTGATCCATTAGACAGACTGCCCTGTCTGCCTTTGACTAAGGACTGCAACAACAAAGCTAACCTTGTCTTGGTCAGCCCTAGAGATATCCCTATGGCTGAGGAACAATTCATTAGCTGGAAAGATGATCTTGATGTCTATACAAAGGTGAGGGTACTTTAACTTGATTTGCTTGGCTATGGGGAACTGGATTGTGAACAGAGAAGATAGATGGTACTCCTCCAGATAGTGCTTGTTTGGGCCTTGATTAGTTGGAAAGAAACAGTAATAGAAAATTGGAGCTAGGTGGAACTTTAAGATACAGACTAGAATGGGTTTTTAAAAAATAGATTTTTATTGATATCTTTTGTTTTTATATCACCTAGATTTCTTCCTGTATCCTCTACTTCCTTCCTCCAAAAAAGCCAACCCTAACTCTTATGACCAAAAAAAAAATTAAGAAGATCTGATATTGTATGCAATATTCCATGCCCATGAACCCCACTTCTGCAAAGGAAGGGGAATGGAATGGGGAAGGCATATTCTAATATCTCTTCTTGGGGGCCAAGTTTGTTCTTTGTAATTTTATGACACTCATCACTTAGTGACTGTTTTGTGTGGTCATTGTTTATATATATTGTTTTCCTGGTTTTATGCTCACTTCATTTTGCATCAATTCACCTTCATGCTTCTCTGTATTAATCATGTTTGTCATTTATTACTGCACAGTAATATTACCTTACATTGATGTACTGTAATTTGTTTAGCCATTCCTCCAATCAATGGGCTTCTACATTGTTTTCAGTAAAAGTAAAAAAAAAAAAATAGTCTCCAGGTTAAACGTTGAGTTCCTTCCTCATATGATATAGTTTCAAACCAAATGTTAATGTGAGAAGAGAGAAGAAATGTTAATATGAGAAGAGCCTTGAGAACATAGACTATTGAAAATTAGAGGTGTAAGATGCATCAGCAATTTTCTTGCTCAACACCCTCACTTTCCAGAAGGAGAAAAAAGGTTCAGTCATTTTCTTGGGGTTCTTAGTTTGACCTTATTTTAAAAGCATAACTCTGTCTATGAAAATAAAGCTGACAAGATATCTCTAGTGGATAGGAACCTTATGTTAATGCTTACTAAATAATATCTAATGTAGTTCCAGGAACAGTAGTAGGCACTCAATAAATATTTGTTTATCAATTGATTATGAGAGTTAAATATGTCTCAAACTGTAGCTCTCCAGCGCAGAGTGGACACTTAATGCATACTAGTTAAATGAATGGATGGGGATGGATGGATAAAAAAGTATTTATTAAGAGTTCGCCATGTTCCATGTATTGTGCTAAGTATTTGGAGATACAAATACAAACAGAAGACAATCCCTGGGAATACTTAAAATTGCAGAGGTCAGGAAGGAATATTTTGTCTTGGAAAGTTATAGGGAATTGTTATAGGGAATTCATTTGTATTATTTTAAGGTTTACAAAGTGCTTTCCTCACAACAACCCTATGAAATCGATGGTATATCATTATCCCATTTTACACAGGGAGAAACTGAGGCTCTTGAAGAAATAGGAGTCAGGAGTAGCAACTGATGTTTACAAAATGCTTCTAAGTACATATATGGTTTCTAATGTGATCTCTTTCAGTCTAGACCAAAGTCTTGGGAGATAGGTAAAATGAATATTGTTATTTCCACCTTCCAAAGCAGAAGAATGAAGGGATAAAGTGGATGACTATTCTTTCCATAACACTTTGAGCTTTATAAATCACTATATATCTCTATCTATCTATCTATCTATCTATCTGTCTGTCTGTCTGTCTGTCTGTCTGTCTGTCTGTCTCTGTCTAACTACCTATACTCCAGACCTCTTTCTACTACTTCATGCAATATATGACTCTTTTATGAGAGCCTACAGTAAATGAGTACATGAGGATACATTCTGAAACTCCTACCTTTCCTAGATTCAGACCAGGACAACTGATCCAGATTCAGCACTAACTTTGGTTCTGAGTGATCAGGATGATCTTGACTTTCATGTCTCTCCTGATGCCTATTGGCAGAGTTACACAGAACTGAACTTGAGTTCAGAGAACACTTGTGATAAAGAAATAGGGTTTAAATACTCAGCTTTCTGCTATGTGGTTTGAGGCAAGCTGCTTCCCATCTCTGGACCTCAGTTTCCTTCACTATAAAATGAGGAGATTGGATTAAATAATCCCTAAAGGCCCTTCTCATTCTAGATCCTCTGATATGGTGTTTGAGAATGGATCTAGATTTGTTAACAAACATTTCATACTTCCTATGAAGTGAACAAAGAAAATGGCAGGGAGTAAAGGCCTTCCCATAGTAGGAGATGGGAAATCACTCTTGCCCTCAAGGGCAATCTTACAGAATTGGGAGCCAGAAGAGATTTTAGTAAGTTTTTAATCCACCCCCCTAATTTTACAGATGAAGAAACTGAGGCCCAGAAGGGGAAATAATTTGCCCAAAGTCATACAAGTAATACATAGCCTTTTCAGGATTCAAGCCCATGATTTATGCTATGTCAAGCTAACACTAACACTTGAATAGTCAATAATACAAGTAATAAATAAATAGCTTTTTCCCATCTATTCTGTGTATAGCTTGCCTTTTAGATTATAAACTCCTTGAGGACAGGAACTGACTTTTATCTCTTTTTGTATGCCAAGTGCTTGGCACAGAGTCTAGCACAGGGTATGTGCTTAATAAATGTTTATTGACTAATTGCCATGGGGAATTTCCTGGGAGGAAACTCCCTCTCCTAAGGAAAATACACATTTATTCTATCTCCCACTTGTCTAGGAGAGCTTCCTGGATCCCAGAGAGAGATTACACAGCCAGTATGTATTGGAGGCCAGGCTTGAAGTGAGGTATTTCTGACTCCAAGGCAGGCTATCGGTCTGATTATCCACTTTGCCTCCCATAAAACAGACTATTTTTTGAGAGTCAATGAACACAACTTGTACTAAAGGTCTCTCCCAGTGCCTCACCATGACAAGTTGCTGACCCCTTCATGACTGGACCAGGGAAGCAGAAACAGCTCCTTTCAAGTAGGAAAGGCTTTGAGGACATGATTGTTGATAGCCAAAGTCTGTTGGGGTTGAACTTGTTTAACTAAATGTGAAGAGACCAAAGTGAAGATATGTATTTTTGCCCCACTAATTCATGATAAGGATGGGCTGTGACCACTGTAGGTAGAGTGTCTGCATCAATGAAATTATGGATCCTTGAGGCATTAAAGTAATAAAAAGAAATAAAATCTATAAATATATGATTAATATAAAAACAACAAAAAAACTCAGACTGCTAGGACCACATGTATATCTATCTGGCCCTTCACTTTTAAAATTGTCAGTACTGACAGCCTGGTCACATGCACCAACTGGTGTGATATGAGACATATTTAGCCTACAGAAGGAAGACTCAGGGTGGCTATTTTAACTGTATTTGAACATGTGAAGGGCTGTCATGAAAAAGAGGGATCAGATTTCTGTTCGGCTCCAGAGGGTAGAATCAGGAGCAAAAGGTGGACATTATAAAAAAGAAAAATATAAACTTGATTTCATGGAAAACTTCCCACCAGTGAAAAATATACATAAGTGAAATGGACCGCCTTGAGAGGTAGAGGATGAACGATGTCAGGGATATCCTAGTACTGGTTCCTCTTGGGTATGGAGGGAGTAGATGGCTGCTGTTGTCTGTGCCAACAATCAATTTCTGTGATTCTATGAGATCTGATAGGATGAGGAGGCAGTGTGGAAAGAACTGAGGTTTCAGAGCTTTGAATCTGGACTTAAACCTCGGTCATTTTCTCATTTGTTGCTTCTTTGCCTGAAAAAGAGACATTGCCCTGAAGGACTTAACCTTTCCAGTTCTGGAACTCCCCCTCTGGAGCCCTTGCCATCCTGATTGCCAAGTGCCTTATGTGGCACACTATATTTTTGCTATCTCCAGCTTTGCTTCATTTGGTCATCATCATGCCAGCAGCTTGCTGCCGGACAGCTGCATTCCCCATCCCCCTTCAATTCTGTCTCTATCCAGATATGAAAGTAGTTTTCCTAAACCATAGGTCTGCACACATCCCTCTCATTCTCAGTAAATGATGATAGTTTCCTATTACCTCTAGGATCAAATAGGAATGCTTGTGATTCATTTAAAGTCCTTCACAACCTGGCTCCATCCTAATCCTTCTAGGTTTATCAGTATTGTTTGTTTTTAAGAACTCTTTGGGCCAGAACTAGACAGATTGGTCTTCTGGATTTTCCTTAAACAAAGTGTCATGTTCCCTTCTCCATGCCTTGTCACATTCACAGGAAGGCTATGAATATGTAGGTGCATAGTGAAACTTTCTTTGTCTCTGACTTCCCTAGGGGAGGATATGCCAACCAATTAGCCCTTTTATTCCCAACAAGAGGTTGTGTTATATAGAGAGAAAATGGAAAACATTTTGAAACATTTGTTCTTTGGTTAGGAATTTGAGCTGGTCTTTTCTCCATTAAACATATAAAACTTTGATGCCCTGGGATTATTATCTTTTCTTTCCAAATAACACTCTAGTAAGTGAATTTTTGAGCAAAAAAAAGATACTGAAAATCTTCTTCCTTGGACAGAATCCAACCAGAAAGATGTCAACTGTTGTGCAGTCTCTTGTGCTATTTGATGAAGTGTTTCTGCATACCAAGAAAAGACAACAAAAGAGCATTTGTGCTCTTGTATCCCCTGACATCCATCCATTATACATGCTCACTTACAGGTCTCTTTATGCCCAAGTTAATTTTCCTCTATGCTGGAAACTCTAGACTTGACTCCTGAGTCACTACTCCAAACTTGGAGGCAGGAAATCCATATTTTATTTCCAGATCTGTCATTAATTTTGGTGGGTGACCTGGGCCTCAGTTTCTACATCTGTAAAATAATAAAGTTGATTAAGCTGATCTTCAAGGTCCTACACTATCTCTAAGACTCAGGGATAATCTCCTTATTGAAATAAAATTAGATTTATACCCCAGAAATTCTGCGTATTATAAGTGTGATGGAATGCAAGGAGCAACTGGATTTAGAAGGAATAAATTCAAAGCAAAATATTTAATGGGTGCTTATTATGTGCAAGGCCTCATGGGAAGAGCTAGGGATATAGACTGTTGTGGGTGGTCCTTCGTTTCTGAAGAAGACCAATGAATGACATCATGGGTAACATCTTGACTTCCTTGTGAATTGAATTTAAGTGAGGAAGACTTGAGTGATACAACAAAAGACAGTTCCAGCCCCCAAGAAGCTGACATTTTGATAGGGAAGTGTGTTAAAATTGTATCTAAATAATATTACCAGGAGGTAAGATTGCAAAAGGAAACCTGGACATCATGGGTAGACCATCCCAAAGATCACAGCAGCATAATTGGAGAATTGTATTGTATATTAGCCCAAAATAACTCCTTGGTAACATGTGCAAAAGCAGGGAAGCCATCTAGGCTCTGTTCTCAGGGCCTCTCCGTCCTATGTTATGTAAATTTCAGGTAAATTCTAGATATCCTCATAAAACCAGTGGAACAATAAACGTTACTGATAGCTTTGAGATGGCAGATACATTAACTTAAAATGACAACTTTGAGATGATTTGTATGTGTTAGTGAACTAACCCCAAGGAGACACAGAGAAAAATTAGTCTGCTCTCCAGTAAAAACTATAAAAATGAGACCCCCTGAGCATGTTTTCATTTTCATCTGGGTCCATGCTGTCCAGTGGTCCTAATTCTAATCCACGGTTCAAGTATGGCATGGTTCCTCCCCCATTCTCTTCTGAACGCTGCCTGCCTTCCTTCACCCCTGTCCCTACCCCCATCCCCATCCCATCTGCCTCTGTACTGCCCCCTCCACTTGTCTTTGTACCTTCTGTGCCTATTTACCTTGCCCGCTCAGTGCCTTTAGTGTGATTGCAGCCTCACTTCCTGCTGCCAGCGAGTACCCAAAGAACTGGGTGTCCCTGTTCCTTTTCATAATTCCATAAATTAATTGTAAATTCAGGGAGAAAAGGGAGAGGGAAGAGGAAAAAGCTTTTCTTAAGCACCTACTACGATCCAGGCACTGTTCTAAGTGCTTTAAAATGTTATCTCATTCAAGATAACATTCCACTAGCTATCTCTGGCTAGGGAGGGGACATGAGAGATCATCTAGTCTAACCCACTCATTTTAAAAAGAAGGAAACTGAGGACCAGGGAAGTCACACAAGTAAGTCATGTCAAAGCCAGAACTGGATTTTAGGTCCTCTGATCCAAATAAAATGTTCCATTCCTCTGCCTCTTATATATCACTTTGTGATTTATTAAATGCATTACTTACACAGAGTAAATATCTCATTGGACAGATAAGGAAACTAAATTTTGGAGGGGTTTAATTACTTGTCTTTACAGCTGCACAGATCATGGGAATTCAAATTCCAAGTACTGTATCTGGTCTGCTAGACCTGGGAAAGTACTCTATCTCATTAAGCTATAAGATCTGAGTTCAAGTCCCCTCCCTAGTCCTTATTGATTGAGTGACTTTGGGCAAGTCACTTCAGCTCTTTGAGGCTCAATTCCCTCACCTGTAAAATAAAAATACTTCTCATTACCCATTTTATGAGGTTGTTGTGATGAAAGTGCTTTGTAAGTCAAATTTGCAAATAGTGAAAAGCTAAAAGACTAGCTAGTCCGGGGTCCTAAAAGATGTGAAATAATTAAACAATGAGTTTTTGTTTTTATTTTGCTTTGTTTCTTCTGGAACTGTGATTGCAACTCTATGTAGGAAGTTCTTGGTAAAGAAACTCTTCATGGATGCAAATCCTAGAGTCATCAGCATCTTCCACATCCCTCCCCCAATTTATCTTCTTAGAGAGTTGCTTTAGGGCACTGAGAGATTAAGTGACTTGCCTGTAGTCACAGTCATTATGTGTCAGAGAAGAGACCCTAGCTCTTGACATCCATGTTTTGCTAACTCCAAAGCTAGCCTTCTTTCCACTCCAGCTAGGTTACCTTTCAGGACAATATAAAATGATAGGATCAAAGATTTTGAGCTTCAAGTTACTTCTGAGGTGATCTAATCCAACTTCTTAATTTTAGAGTGTAGGAAACTGAGGCCCAGCAAAGGTAAGGTACTTGTCCAGGGCCACCGAGGTAAAAGGTGGCAGATTTTAATCCAGGTCTTCCAACTCAAAATCCAATGAATCCAGTAAACTTGGAGTTCCAGAAATAACTCTATTACATATAGTATAGGATGAGGGTGACTTGATTAGATAATTGTTTGTGTGAAAAAGAATTGAGGTTTTTGGTGACTTGCAAGCTCAGCATGAGTTAACAAGGTGATGACCTGGGCAAAAAAGCTAATGTGATCTTAGATTACATTGAGGCATACTATCTAGAACAAGAGATCTGGTCAACTTTGCTGTACTTTTAATGGTTAGATCAAATGTGGAATATCTTGTTTTGTTCTGGGTGTCACATTTTAGGAAGGTTGTTGGCAGGGTTTTTGGAGTCAGGCTTTTGAGAGCCAATTGTTACATTTTCAGTGTGAGATTTTATACCTTGGAAATCAGCAAATGCTCTGATTCAGAGTTTCATTTATTGTTCTGTTGATTGTCTAGACTTAAGGTAATGATGGAGAAAATGCTACTATGGCAGATTAAACTTTAAAATGTGTCATGTGTACAGTTTCTCTCCCCACCCCAAGTTGGTTGTTAAACTTTGTAAGATACCTCCCTACTTTACAATGACATAATAGAATGTTTCTAGAGGAAGACAGCCAGGGTAGCCTATAAGTATGGGTTAAGTGAATTAAGGATGTTTAATCTGGAGCAGAGAAGATTTAAGGGGCAAAGGATAACTGTCCTCAAGTATTCTAAAGGATGTCATACCAGTGAGGGATTAGACTTATTCTGCCTGGCCCCAAAGGGCAGAAGTAGCAGCAAGAGGGAGGAAATTTCAGAAAGTCAAATTTTAACTTGTGTGGAATTGTGTGAATGCTTACCTCTTGGAGGGAGAGATATTTGGTACCTATTTTGTTTTTAATTTCCTACGTACATGTTCCTTCCCTTACCAAAATACCAACCAAAGAAAGAAACAAATGAAAAAATCCCAAACTCCATGAGGTGGGGATTGTTTTGGTTTGAGTCTTGGCATTCTGAGTATTGTTACTTTACTATAGAAGCTTACATACTACTGGGAGAAGGAACATGCATACAGAAAAGTATACACAAGGTAATTATTTTGGTGGGAGAGGGGAAGTATTAGCGGCTAAGAGAAATATCACTTGAAGTTGTCTGGACCTCAGTTTCCTCACCTGTAATAGGAAGGGGATACTAACAGATGCTATGATTTTTATATGGGAGGGACTTTAGAGAATATTTAGTCCAACAGCTCATAGCACAGTGCCTTGAATTTAGTAGGACTGCTCTGACTTGTCTCACTATATCATCTTGTCCTTTCAAGGTTCCCGTTAGCCCTAAATCCTATGGACTGAGTTAATTATGACCTCTGGAAGTACGGTGCTCCACTGGAAGTACTGTGCTCTACTGGAAGTACTGGAAGTACATCATAGCTCCTACCCATGTCTCTTAACAAAAAAATTAGGATGTGTGTTCTGAAAAAGAAGGCTTTGTGGTTATGAAGTATGTTTTTAATATATGCATGTGTGTATATATGTATATGTATAGATAGATGCATATATACCCAGGAATACACACTGTGTGATTACTGTATGTATATACACATTCATACACAAATAGCAATCATATGGTCTTGTATTATATATACATATAGATACATGTAGTACATGTGTATGTATATGTATATGCCATACCTATACATGTGTATATGTATCTTTAACATATGTATATCTACAACATATGTATCTGTCTATGTTACCTCATTTTCTGTAACAGCTATCAGTTTCTCAGGATTCCTTCTCAGATCCCCTTGTGCTGTGGGTGTTCTCTTTCAATTACTTAGGTCGCTCTGTTTAACCTTTTCTAAGTACTTAATCATTTTCTAAACCTGAGGCATCTGTGGTTTAGAAATAGCCTTAGCTTTGTCTGTGCCACTTAATAGATGTTTGACCTTCTGTAAATGGTTTCATCTCTTGAAATTGTAGTTTCCTAATAGTGTGTCATGCTTGAAATTGGGAGGATGTGGGTGCAAATCTTTCCTCATTTTCTTTTTTTTAACCATGTGAAAGATTATTTTATTTCCAAGGAAGTGCCTATAATCTTCAAATTAAAAACCAAGTTCTTTCATTCAACTTATGTTTATTAAGTGCCTGTAATGTACAAAGCTCCATGACAGAGGAAGAGATTATAAGACATAGTCCTTGAATTCCACTGATAATTCAGCCCAACCACTCCAGCCTTTCATCTGGGATCCTGCTTGGCTTTTCTCATTGATGGCCTGAGGTGGCTTAGCCCAGGGGAAAGAGCCCTTGAACTGAAGTCAGAAGATTATTTAGAGTCCCAATTCAGAATGTTACTAGCTGTGAGACGGTGGACAAGTTATTAACCACTATTTACTCGTCTGTAAAATAGCCTCAGACATTTCCTAGCTGTGAGCCCAGGCAAGTTATTTAAATCAACATATATTACTAAGTGCCTCAGTTTCCTTGTCTGTAAAGTGGGGATTATAATAGCTATAGCACTTATTTCATAGGGCTGTTGTAAGGTTCACGTGAGGTAATGTAGATAAAGGTCTTATGATCATTATAGAAATGGGAATTGTGTTTTCAAATCTATAAAGTGAGAGTAAAAACACTAGCACCATGTAGTTCACAGTTATTATGGGAATCCAATGAGATTGTGCATAGGAAGGGTTTTGTAAACTGTAAAGGACGGGCAGTTGTGCTGTGGTGGCTGGAGAGTTGTCCAGATTAAGGAAGATCTGGGGTTCAAGCCCCAATTTTGCCCCTGGGCATGATAACTAACCTCTCACTACCTAGGCAACTGGGGTAGCTAGGTAGATAGAATGCTGAGCTTGGAGGAAGGAAGACATCTTCTTGGGTCCAAAACTGGCCTTAGATATTCCCTGGCTGTGTGACCATGGGCAAGTCACTTAACCCTATTTACCTCAGTTTCCTCATCTGTAAAATGAGCTGGAGAAGGAAATGGCAAAACGCTCCGTTATCTTTGCCAAGAAAACACCAAATGGAGTCAGGAAAAGTTGAAGATGACAAATGGCTGAACACCACCATCCTAGGAAATACTCAAAAACCGCATCTTGAAGAGCTTCAGTTACTCTGCACTGCTAGAGGGACTGTCTTATAGACAAATGATATCACCAGTCCCAAAGAATTTAAATTATCCAGGTTTATATAAAAGTCAGGTTTTATTATGATTTATACAGTTAGGTGTGTCCCTGACACACTTTTGGCAGCAGACTACAAGCTCCATGAGGACAGGAAAGTGGGATGGCAAAGGAATAAGCATTTGTATATTGCCTACGACGTGCCTGGTACTGTGCTGAACACTTTAAAACATTACCTCATCTGAGCCTTACAACAACCCTGGGATGGAGATACTGTTATTAATCCCCATTTTACAGTTGAGGAGACTGAGGCAAATAAAGGTTAAGTGACTGGCCCAGGGTCATTCTGCTAGTAAATATTTAAGACTGGATCTGAACTTGGGTCTTCCTGATGTCCAGACTTTATCCACTTCTCCACCTAACAGTGACAGTGCAGTTTTAATACTGACAGCACCTCCCACACAGGAAGCACTTTAATAAACATTGGATTGAGTTGATTGTATCTGCATTACAAACAAAATGCAATTGGTAGATTTTTGTTGTGTCTGTTTAGTCATTTCAGTAGTATCTGACTCCTCATGACCCTATCTGTGGTTTCCTTGTCAAAAATTCTGGAGTGGTTTGCCATTTCCTTCTCCAGCTCATTTTAGATTTGAGGAAATTGAGACAAACAAGGTTAAGTGACTAGCCCAGGGTCATACAGCTAGTAATTGTCTGAGGCTGGATCTGAAAGATGAGTCTTCCTTACTCCAGGCCTGGAGCTCCATCCAGTGTGCCACCTAGCTGTCTCTCTTGGTAGATAGCATCCTTATTTTCTAGTTGGAACCACAGAACTCTATGGGTTTTAAAATGAACTGCCCTGAATTCACAATGCTGGTGGACTGGGAAAAGACTTTTGTCATGTCTTAAAAAGTTCTGCTATGTTCATAAGATTATCAAAAGAAAATCATCAATTTGTAGTTCTCTACTCATCACCTAAAAATGGCAGAGCTTTCCAAAAAAGCAACTTAATATAGAAACTGAAAGAGAATGTCATGGGACTTGGTGAGTCTTGGATTTTCACCTCTAATGGGCACAATACACAAGTGCTTTTTTCTTACAAAGGGCACTTTGTAGCACTGGGTACCAGGAAAGACTAAGTGAATCATCTGGTCTCCTCCCAGCTGACTAAGTCTGCATCTGTGTTCACAAGCTCTTGTCAGGGGTCTGCACAGAGCCCAGTAACCACTGTGAATGTTCCTATGGCAGAGAGCCTGGAGAATTCGATGTGTCCTATCCACTGGAAAGGGTATTGTTTTTCCACTGTAAATCACTTTGACAGTTCAAAAGACAAGCAGTTCTTCCTTTTATACAGTGGGAATTGTAGGATTTACAGCTAGAAGGGAGGGGTCTTTAGGTCATTCAGTCCAGCCCACTTACTCTACAAATGGGGAAACGGAGGCCCATTTACACAGCGCTTTAAGGTTTGCTAAGTGTTTTACAAATATTTTCTCATTTTAACCCCACCACAACCCTGGGAAGTAGGTACTAGTATTATCCCTATTTGACAAGTAGGGAAATTGAGGTAGATGGAGGTCTTAAGGTCACATAGCTATTCAGTGTCTGCTATTCTGGTCATAGTGACTTCAGGCCCAGCTCTCCATCTGCTGTGTCATCTAGCTGCCACTTGGTAGGGTTTTATCTTCAATTAGATTCTTGAAGTCATCCTGTCTAGATGGGCACTCTTTGGTCTAGGCAATATCGGGGCAGGGGAGAAGGGGGGTTGAAATCTGCTTTGATGTCCTCCAACCTCCCCTCAGCCCTTACCCCCAAGTACTCCTTGTCCTCACCAGGAACATAGGTTTTAAATTTGCAGGGGACCTTGTTCCATAAGCACAGAGTCCTTAGAGAGTATCTACTCATAGCTTCATTGGGTCCTGAATTTAGGGCCAGAATGCACATGAGAGGTCAGCTAGCCCAAATGCTTCATTTTACAGTTGAGTAGCATTGTACACACAGAAGGGGACAGAATGTTAAAAACCATTAAAACTTTCTGTGGGGCAGTAATAGTGCTATGACCATAGACTTAGACCTAGACCTTAGAATTCAGAAGGGTGGAATGGGAATTCAAACCTAGGTCATCCTATTCCAAAGGTAATGTTCTTTTCTACCTTATTATGCTACTGCCTTCTGACTGCCCAATGGTACACATTATGGCTTTTCCCTTGGATCTACCATTTCCTGCTGAGCATTGAAGCCCCATCAAAAGTTACCTGTTCTCTGTACTACTCATTCACAATCCTTCCATTTGCTAATTATCTCTTAGAAGGGAGTCTCAGAAATAAATTGAGAATAAGCTGTTGGTAGCTAATAACATCTACTGCTAGTTATTACAATTAGAAAGAACAGCAGGCCTGGGGTCAAGTACACCTGAGTTTGAATCCAGCCTCAGATACCTCCTAGTTGTATGACCCTGGGCAAGTCACTTAACCCTATTTGCCTCAGTTTCCTCATCTGTAAAATCAGCTGGAGAAGGAAATGGCAAACCACTCCAGTATCTTTGCCAAGAAAACCTTAAATGGAGTCACAAAAAGTCAGATACAACTGAAATAGCCAAAAGCCAGTAATAACTCAATGTGTTATCTTGCACAACGGTATCTCATATTAACTAGAAACTCTGGGAAGCCCCAAGCCTTAATGCCCAAAGTCTAAAGAAGAAGTCTTTATGAAGGATGGATGATGTTCTAGGAACTGTGTATACATGTGTAATAGGGGAAGATACTAAAACATTTTAAGTCCCAGTCTTTCAGGAGCTCACTTATCCTACAATATAGCAGGAGAATAAAGATTTTCCTAGTGCCCAATAGTGTGGAAATAAGTGCAATCTGGATGGTGCCATGTCAAAATAGACAATATGGAGAAAAGGGAGATCAAGGGAATGGAACATATTTTCAGAGGACAGAACTAAGGCCATTGGGTAAAGTTTATGAAGAAGAAGATTTCAGCTTAATTTAAGAAAATGCTTCCTTACAACTAGAGCTGTTCAAAAAGTACTCAAAAGTTCAAGGATGGCATAGAAGGGAGGTCCCAGATGGAACAAGGGAATGTACTCTTTTCTCACTGTGAGAAGCAGTGCTATACAGTAGACAGGGCAGTCTGGAAAACCTAGGCTCAAATGCCCCCTTGTAAAGACACAAGATATCTTCTGCCTTGATTATGCCAAATGTAGGAGAATCCTGAGATACTGAAGAAGGATGAACCTATGTCAGCTTGATTATTAATAAATTTTATTAGGGTAAATTGAGGGAGTTGACTTACAGGAGGCCAGTCCTGGGTAACAACAAGACTGAGTGAAATGGATCCCTGTGCTATTCTTAGAACAAAGAAGGCATGGTGCCAGGGATGGCCCAGAGTCACACTGGTATTGATGCTTGTCCTTTGCGTCTTGACTTTCTAGTAAACTGGATTTAATTGAGGTAGAGCTGTGCAAAGTCATCAGCTTCATGCTCTCCTCCAGAGTCAGTGGAGTCCAGGGGCAAGAAAAAGGATGCAGTGACCTTTTTAAACTAATATTTTTGCCAGGTCTCAGTTGCTCTGATGGAATAACCATTCAGTGATTAAGGGCTAGGTAGGAATTAAGACAAAAGATGGCCTAGTTTACTGTCACAAAAGAATCAATCTGCGGAGGAGAAGATCCTCAGATTTTATGGCCAGAACGGAAAACAACTGCTATTTCTACTCACTCTGAGCCACCAAAACCCAAACAATGAGCAAGAGAGACTTGGCCTGGGACCTATTATTGGGCATTCCAGGAAAGCCAGAGTGACTTGGATTTAAAGGCTTAGTCAAGTAACTCTGTTTGAATCACAATTGGCTGAAAGCCTGTTTTTTCAGAGCTATATTTCAAGAAATCATTAATGAAAACTGTACAAGACAAAAAGTTCCTTGTCCCAGCTCTTTGAAAGAAAAAAAAGATTGAAAAGGAAAATTTTTTAAAATCTAGCCACCAAACTCCAAGACATCTTACAAAATATAATGGAGGATCACATGCAAATGTTCCCATGAGATAGCTGGAGCTTCTTTTGCTGATTACTTTTATTCAAGGTAGTTTACATTAACTGTGAGATTGAGGTCATGTTTCCAGGCTCTGGTTTTCACGTTATTCTCCTTAGATACTTATTAGCTTATGTGAGCCAAGGAAGATGGTCAGCTTCTTGTGCCTCGGTTTCCTAATCTGTAAAATAAAGGGGTTAAACTCAATGGCCTCCAAGATCTCTTCCAGTTCTTTACCACTTGGAGTCTTGGACATCCTTTAAAATTTACTTCAATGGCTTCATGTCTTTCTGGTCTCTGAACTGTAATTTCCCATCCAAGGTTGTCTTGGGTTTGCTTTGTATGTGTTTCATGTGTCTCCCCCAAGACAATATAAGCTCTTTGAGGGAATTTTTCTTTTTTGTTTTTGTATTTCCCAGAATTCAGCACAATGAATTTCTAGCCCAAAGTAGTCCTTGAATAAGGGTTTGTTGCTAGATTCCTGTAGTCAAATAGGATGTTGAAATAGATGATCTCTAGAATCCCTTCCAATAAGTTTGAGGAGTCAAGAGGCCAGGGTCTGAGCTCTAGCTCTGCCACTTGCTTGCTGCGAAACAAACCATGGGCCAGTCACTTCATTTCTTGTAGTTTCCTCCTCTGTAAAATGAGTGAGTTGGACTAGATAGTCTCTTAAATATTCCCCCCCTTAGCCAAAGGCAGATAGGTAGTTGTGGATAGAGCCTAGAGTCAGAGATGCTCAAGTTCAAAACCAGCTTCAGACATTTACTAGCTGTCATTAAACCCTGTCTACCTCAGTTTCTTCAACTGTAAAATGGAGATAATAAGAGCATCTTCATCTCAGGGGTTGTTGTGAGAATCAAATAAGTTATATTTGCAACGTACTTAGCACACTGCGTAGCACATTGTAGGCATTTATACTTGTTTTCTTCCTTTCTGTGAATCTCTTTCCTCAACTATAAAAGGACGGGTTTGACTAAATGACCTGTAAAGTCCCTTCCAGCTCTAAACTTTTGATTTTTGTTCAAAAAAAGGGCAATACTTCAGCTAAGTCTTGAAGGCAGAGAATGAAAGGAGAAAAGGCAGACTTTAGCATCTTCTCATTCTTATGGACCTTTCTTTCTTTAGGTGTTTAAGGGAAGGGGCACCTCCTCTCAACAGATTACTCGGTTTTATGAACATTTCTTCACATTTTTTAATTCCTTTGAGTTTCTAGGTACATCTAAACTAAAAAACTAAACTGCCATGTTTTTCCCCTATTAAAAAAATCCAAACAAAAACTAGATGCCTATACTGTGAACGCCTAGAACCTGACTCTAGTCAAGTAAGAGAGTGACTCTTAAACAGGTCAGGAAAGAATCAAATACCACCTTTCAGGAGGCAGAAATTGAGAAGGAATTTGGTTAGCCAAAACCTTTTGGGCAGCCATAAGGTGTGGTTAGCCAAAACCTTTTGGGCAGCTATAAGGTGTGTAAGAAGACTGGAAATGCAGGAAGGCAGGTTATGAGTAGCTTCCACTACCAAACAGAGATTTTCATATTTGGTCCTGGTGGTGAATGACTGGAATTTATTGAGGAGGGGAATGACATGATTGGACCATTTAGAGAGAGCTTCTTGATAGCAGAGTGGAGGATGGACTGGAGTAGGGGAGAGAAATGGAGTTGAGAGATGTGACACTACAATAGTTCAGGATAGTGGAAGTATTGGAGGAGAGAAGGGATACCAATGGGAGAGATGTTACAAAGGTAAAACTGACAGGCCTTGGCAATAGATTGGATATGGGGGATGAGAGAATGAGTCAAGAATGACACCCAGGCTAGGAGCCTAAGGCAGGAAGCCAGTTTGTCAGGCTGCAAGGTAGATAATATAAGTGGCTGCCATTTTAGAACAAGGGAGGTATGAAATACCCAAGTAGCCACAAGAATATCTAGACTTATTTTGCTGACTCCCTCTGCTACCCCTCTTCCCCCCCCCCCCCATTTTGGCTTATGTGTCATCTGTTGTCAAACAAACACACCCTTTGGTAGGAGACCTGTGGTGATGGCACACAAAGGTGACCTGTGGTGATGGCATACACACATCTACTATATACACCTCCTGCAGGGGTTCCAGAAGTTCCTGTAACCTTCAGGATGAATGCGACAAGACCTCATCTCTTTTTATTTATTACATGGTCCCTTTCTTGTTTTTATCATTTACTGAGACCCTGAACAGCTATACAGAACTATTGGACAAAAAGGATGCAAATAAATAGAATGGGGGAAACAGGGACATAAGCTCTCCTGAGATGTTCATGTCAATCTTTGACAAATTCATTTAAATTCCACAAGTATTTATGAAGTGTTTATTGCATGCAGAACACCATATTAACCATATAGGGAAATAGTTTACAGATCATAGTCTAATAGGAGATAAGTCACAGATATTGATTATACATGTATATAATTAGAGAGATGCAAAAAATTATTATAAAATGGGCTCTGAGGGAAAATGGTTATTATCAAGTAGAGAATTAGGGAAAGCTTCCTGGAGGAGATGATATTTGTGATAAGGATGCACAGAAATTCAATGAGTGAGTGAAGTAGGGAAGTGGAGGACAGGGAGAGAAGAGACACCAACATGAATAGTGTGATCAAAGACCAAGAGCTAAGAAAGTACAGGGAAGGGATTGGAATGACATGTGATCTAGTCTGGTGGATATGGAGAGAAATAAATAGTATAAGATAAAGTTAGAACATCAGTATTAGGCCAGATTAAAAGAGTGTGAAATCTCTGTGGCAGGCAATATGGGGCCAAGAAAGCTCTGAACTACATGAGCAGCCCCAGGGTGATGGATTGGAAGGGGAAACAGTGGGCACACACAGTCATGTTAGAAGGTTATGGTTAATAATTTCAGCAGACATTTAAATCTAGGTCTGAGTCTAGACAAATCTGCGAAGCAAGCCTTAAAGTCCATGTGCTGTGCACAGCCTGAAATTTTACTGCTTCTAGTTTCTTAGCAGCATCATCCCATTCACTCTGAGGACAAAGAGATCCAAAATCACATATATTGTTACATGTGTTGCCCACCTAACACCCCATTTTTACCTACTTATCTTTGCACACAAAGCTCACTCATCCATATTCACTATACTTTCTGAAACTTTTCTTTTCTACATGGATCTTTTAGGGCAGGCATGGGAACCTTGAGGTCACATGTTCAGAAGGCTGAATCCAAGGACCTAGAAGGTCACATGCAGCGTGGAGGTCACAGGCTCCCCTCCCCTATAGGGTTTCAAGGTAGAAGTAACCTCAGAGATCACCCAGTACAACTCTGTCATTTTATGGAAAAAGAAAATCATCTATTGTTCGGTAAATAGCAGAAAGCTACAGAACCAGGGATGCTTACCCTGGAGATGAGTAGACTTATCAAGAATGTGATCCTAGGTTTCAAGTCTTTGGATTCAGAATGTCTGGGAGTAGGGGTGGGGGGAGTCTCATATCTACTACGTGAGGGGCATGAGGGCTGATTCATTTCCATTCCAGCCTATCACAAGACTCTATGAGTCTCTGAGAATGTCAGTTTCCTTATTTGTAAAGTGAAAGTGATAGTATCTGTACCCCCTCCACACGTGTGATATTGTTGTCATTAACAAATAGAACTATCCAAAAGCAGAATAAGTGACTTTGTGGAAAAGTGGAGAAAAGGGGGGAGGGAGGATGGAAGAAGTTTTTCCACTATGGAGATGATGAACAAGAGCCTGCCTGCTGGAAATGTTAAGAGTAAGGATTCCTGTTCCTATAGGGTTAGTTTAGATCACCTGGGAGGTCCCTTCCAGTTTGGAGTTCAATTCATATGTATTATGCGCTGATAATGTGCTGGTGCTGGTGATGGTGCTGGGATGGACCTGTGATTTCGCTGGTGGGTCAAGACTCTATGGAGTTGAAACCCACACTTTAAGTAGTGCTGAAGAGGTCTCCAGTGTAAAAGTTTTAAGAAGCCCTGGATAGAGAATTCCTAGGTGAGGAAACTTTTGCTGCCTATGGTGTCCCCCATTAGACTGTGAACTCCTTGAAATAGCTGGCACACAGTTGGCACTTAAAAAATGCTTGTTAACTGCTCAGCATCTTCATTTTGATTTATAGTTGTAGAAAAGTGCTTAGAGCATTGAGAGGTTACATAAATGGTACGTATAGCTAGTGTATGTCAGAGACTAAATTTGAATGTGTCTTCTTGGCTTTAAGTCCACCTCTCCATCTACTGTCTACAACATACTATCTACATCTAAATTATATAAACTCGTATTTACAATGTGAAACAATGTGGCTCCCTACCTTTCCAATCTTCTTGGACATCTTATACCCCCCAGGTCCTCTGTCATCCTGGGACTGGTTTTCCTGTTGTTCCTCAAACAAGAAATTCCATCTCAAAACTTCTGGCATGTATGTATCTGCACACACGTGTAACACACACACACATATAATTACTAGTACCCATAGACAACACCCGAATTTAGCAGGTAAGACTCAGTTTACAAAGCTCCTAAACTCTCCCTCCAATTAATTGTGCAAGGATGTCTCATCTTTGGGTACTTTTCCAGTCATTCACACTCCTCCCCCTTCACCTTCAGCCGGGATCTCCACCCACCTACCCAATATGCACGCCCCCTCCCATTTCCCGTGCCCTACGCCCAAGATCCACCCCCTTACACACTCGCACCATCAGCTTTACTCACTCACTCACCCCCTGGGATGGACAATCACGTTCCATCACACACACTCACACCCCACCACGTGTCCTGAGCCTTTCTCCGCCTCCCTGCCCGGAGGGATGCTGGCGGCCGAGCTGGGCTGGGGCCCCCGCCGGGGTATCACATGAGAGTGCCCGCCTTAGGCTAAGGGGAGGGGGGCTCCAGGAGCTCGTGGAAGCGGATTGGCTGCAGCGGGGATGCCGGCCGGCCTCAGGGAACACACACCCTCCAGCGGCAGCCAATGGGAGACGGGCAGAGCGCGGGCGCGTCAGAGGAAGGCCGAGGGGCGGGCTCGGTTCTCAATGAGCCACATTGTTGCGCGAAACTCCATCCAGAGCAAGAGGAGCTCCGGAGCGCTCCGCGTAACCGCCGTAGCCGCGGGACTGGAAACCGAGCGGCCGCAGGAAGCAGCGGGGGTCCGGACACGCGGAGAGCCCCGAGTCGGTCCCTTCATTTGTCCCACCCTGAGTTCCACCGTCCGACTCGTGCTTCTTACGGGCCAGGGCTGCAGTTGGCTGAGCCGGAGGCGCTCGGTCTGAGCTTGGCTTTGGTCGGGATTAGTAGGTGGCGGTCTCCTACTTATTACTGGAGTAATCATCCCCCTCAACGAAAACCATTTTGGGGAGGGTTGAGACGGCCAGACTTTAAACTTTTACCTCGCCCCCCTCCCCTTCCTTCCGTTTGCTCCATCATCTAAGCTGCCCCGAGCCCTCCTGATTTCAGGCGTCCCGAGGTCGGCTTTTTGCCTCCGGTCCAGTTGCGGTTGAACGCTTGGGCCTCGCCCGCCCCCACGATCGGTCTCCACGCGCGGCCCTTGCCGGTTGGACCCACGGCGCCCTCGCCCGCGCCCCACTTCTGTCCTAAAGCAGGATCCGCCTAGCGCAGTCGGGAACAGCTGGAACATGATAGCTTCGCATCTGCTCGCTTACTTCTTCACGGAGCTCAACCATGACCAAGTACAGAAGGTGAGGCGAGGACCGGGG
>CM053769.1:188921668-189015052 GCA_028658325.1 Potorous gilbertii
TCCGGGGAGATTGGCTTCTTCTTTCCCCCCACCCTGCCCCGGGGAGCCGGAAAAGACTTCTGTCCTGCTGGGAAACTCCTCCGCCGAAGCCACGTCCGCTCTACGGAGTCCGGGGGTGTGCGCGCACTTGGGTGGATGGGAGGGGGAGCTTGTGTGTGTGAGCGTGGGTGTGAGTGTGGGTGTACGTGTACGTGTACACGTACGAAAGCAGCTGGAGTGAATTTTCCTCCCCCACGTTCAGCCAAGAAAGTCGGGCTACACACTTTTTCACTTTTTTGGAGGGGCCATGCCTTTGCGCACGTGGTTTGGGAACCCACTTAGAACTACGCGAGGGGCTCTATAGGTGGAGAAAAAGTTCAGGGAGAGCCCAGCCCTTCTTCCGGAGTAGCTGGGGAACGTCCGTGCCTGTCCCACCTGGGGCAGGTCGCTTTGGCGGGCGGGGCGTGCTGGGGACTTGGTTTGCCCCGGTGCCTGTGGATTTGAGGGAAGGAAGCTTCTCTCTCTTCCGTTCCTCTAAGGGTCTTGTGTATCTTTCTCCTCCCCAGACCTGGCTGTTCCCCTCTACTCCACTGGGAGGGCTCTCAAACTTGGTATTCCCAGAGCATCATTTGAGTACCTTTTACTTTATTTCAACTATAACTCAGTGGAAACAGGGATCCGCTCTCAGTTGGACTGCGTTGTCCCCTGTAGGCGCTGTTGGGTTAGGGATTGTGAACCAAAGAGAAATCATTCCTACCGCCCCTCTGTGTTCGGAAAGCCTTACCCCATCTACCTGCACTTTCAGCTCATCATCATCCTTTTTGCTCTTTCTCATTGCACCTCTTTAAAGGTGGGGAGGGGGATGGCAGGACGTAAAAGAAACTGTCTGGATTTAAGGTTAGTTTCCACAAGTTTCTAGGGAAGGTTTTCACCTCACCCGCAGGATTTTTACTGCCGTGGTGAAATAACTTTGGACCTTTTTGGCACCTCTGTCGACAGTCTCAGTTTACCCAGCTGTGGACCGGGCTTAAAGGTCTTTAGAATTGGCTCTGGACTCTTCCTGATAAAGTTTTGATGGATTTACATGAAAAAAGCCCTTTTGCTAACCTCTGTTCTGGGCCTCCCCTACACCGGGCCTGTGGGGGTGTCATAGCCGCTACTCCCCCAGTTCAAGAATTTAAAACATCTCTTGGTTTGGTGGCTATAATAGGAGGGAGTACTTTGGCCTTAACTTTCTCCAGAGCTTGCGGTTGGGGGTAGGGTAGGTAATGAGGGGAACGATTGATGGTATGCAGGCATTGAATGAAGAAGCAGGCTAGCTTTGGTTCAGGATTGCAGTCCAGTGATTGGAGATCACACTTTTTAGGGAAGGTGGGGGCTGGGGAGCAAAGACAAACTTTTCCACATCAGGTGGTTTGTCTACCCTAGGACATTCCTTTAGCTTCTGTGAAACGGATCCACATGCTTGAGTGCCAGTTTTAGAGAGTCTGCAGTTAACAGAAATCCCTAATCAGACATTCAGGAGAGCAGGTGGGTGAAAAGCACTCAGCTAAGAGTATAAAAGCAAAATAAAATGTGATCAATTAAAATCTTGTTCCTGGAACTCTTGACAGAATAACCCTGCAAATAAACCCATGCCATGACAGGGCCTCAGTTTAGAAAAGCAATGGAAGAAAGGAGTGTTTTTGCTGAGCTTTACTCAGTATTTATAAGTAGTACTTGCCCACAACTCACTGTTGGAATGTAGCTTTAAGAAAACAGTGTTTCCACCTCCTGCTCAGCTCTTTTAATATCCTTTTATTGAAACAAAGTCTATGAGCAGACTTGCCTTTGCCAAGATCTCTAGGACTATCTGTCTGCCCGGGAAGGAGAGTAGCTATTTGAGTTGTGCCTTGGAGCAATTTTTTTCTTAAGCTTTGCTTTGAGAAATCACTAATGAATTAGAGAGGACAAAGTAGAACAGGGAAGAAATAACCTCTTGAAAGTCCCTCCAGCTTGAGGAATATTCCCCACTCCAAAGCATTTGGCAGCACTAGGGTGCCCTTTACTTTAATTAAATTCCTACTCTTTGTATTCCTAATGGGGGATAGCAGAAAAGCTTTGAAATGGGAGTTTAGAGAGATCTGGCTTTATTTAGGCCTGGATGTGTCACTAAATTACCTTCCCTTTAACTTTTCTAAATCTTGTTTCCTTATCCTGACAAAACTAAAGCGTCATATAACCATAAGGTGCTGTTATTATTAATCTCTTTAGATTGCTCTTCGTCCTTCTGGGCCTCAGTTTCCCCATCTGTAAAATAAGAGAGTTGGACTAGATGACCCTTAAGGTCTTTTGTATCCCTAGTTCCATGATCCTCTTACCTTTATCTGAAAAATGAGGACATTGAATTAAATGATTTCTTCAAGTCTAGCTCTAATTTTTTTGATCTCAGGGTTCCATTATCTCTGTCTCATCTGTCCTTCTGTGCCAATGCCACTTTACTAGTATCCACCTCCCTTACTTCCTTGGTGACATATAGGATCTTGATAGGTCTCTTGCTATCTGCTGCCAGACCAGTTTTTTTGAATTAATTTATTTTTAGGGTTAAGCACTCTTATTTCTGTAAGATTTTTGAGTTTTAAATTTTCTCCTTCTCTCCCTTTCCCTAAGATGGCGTACCATCTGTTATAGACTCTACAAATATATTCATATTATACATATTTTCACCATCTTCACATTGTAAAGAAGAATTAGAGCCCATGGGAGGAACCACACGAAAGGAGAAACAAAGGAAAACAAAAAAAGGAGAGCCAATAGTATGCTTCGATCTCCATTCAGATGCCATAGTTCTTTCTCTGGATGTTGATGGCATTTTCCATCATGAGTCTTTTGGAGTTGTCTTAGATCCTTGCGTTGCTGAGAAGAGCTAAGTCTGTTGAAGTTAGTCATGGAATATAATGTGACTGTTACTGTGTACCGGACCAATTTTGGGTGTCTCTAGGGTCTGGTTGTGTCCCTCTTCATTGAACAATCTTCCTTGGCTCCTAAGGGCCTCTTCAGTAAAGTTTGAATTGACATTAAAAGCCCTTCAAAATCTGCCACCAAACACCCGCCTCTCAGGGAGTTAAAGTGATTTGTCCAGGAAGCATAAGTAGGAGCTGGGACTGTTGCAGTCTGGTCACCTGATGCTCCATAAGATAAACTCATTTTTATTTACTTATCTTTGTGTTATATCTCCCCTGGAGAATATAAACTGCTTGAGGACAGGGATTGCTTCATTTTTTCACCCTAGTACTCCTAGTTCCTGTATCTGTAGTTCCTGTAGCCAAATGCCTGTAATGCTTGCTTGCTTCTCAGCTTATTTTAACACTAATTCCTTATTTGGTTCAGCCAGACTATACTGTATCCCTAAACTTGTACCTGTCATTTTTTTGCCCACACTGTTTCTAAACCTGAAATGTTCATCCTTCCCCAATTTTCTTGCTGTCCTTTAAACTAATTCGTAAATGCAGCCTGCTTCATGAAGTTCCTGGTTTTCTCAGTTGATAAAACACCTTTTTCACCCTTAAGTTTTTATGTAGCACTTGGGTAGCACCTTTCATATATGTGTGTGTTTATGTATATGTATATGTGTATGTATGTATATGTATTTTAGTTTATCTGTATCTATATTCTTCCCAGTAGCCATGAAGATGAAATATAGAGTGTTGTTCATTTTTGTATCCCCAGTGGCTGTACAGTGCCTAGACATAGAATAAATACTTAAATGTTTCTTGAATTGAATGAGGATAGGAAAGCCACCTCTTTAAATGACTTGTGGTACCTATCTCAATGCTCTGTACACAACAGGCTCTTAATTTGAGTTTGAATTGCTGAATTTGAATTTAAAAAATCATTTGTTTCTACCAGTACTACCAATTGATCATTTTCTCAATTTTTGTGAAGTTAAAAATCAGTAAATGACCTAAGTAGCATTAGACCAATAGTCTGTTTATTTTCTGTAGAACTCATATAACCGATCCCTTTCAGCTTTTCAGTAGCCCTGTGAAGGCGGGGGAGGGGATGATGTCTGGTGGGCCCCACTTGTAATCTCCATGTGCTGAAGAAGGAGACACAGGCCTGTAAAATTGCTTTCCAACAAGTGGTAATTTCAGCAGCTATGTTATTTGGGGCTACATTCCAGTGACAACAGTAGTTGTAGGGAGCCACATTTCACATGTGTTCACATGTTCCTTCCCCCCTCCCATTTCACCAGATAGCTCTTGTTTTCCAGACTAAAACTGTTTTAAAGAGCTTTTTTAAAGTTTGAAGCTATTAGAGATGAGTGTGTGTGTATGTATGTATGTATGATGTACACATGTATGTGTGTATCATTTGGCTTGAAGTCACTGAGAGAGGAGGCTTAAGTGTGTTGTCTTCTCACTTCACTGATAACTTCTAGTGCTGTTAAAACAATAAATGGCATTAGTGGCAGGAGGGCTGGCCACAGGCACACACTGGTTTAGTCTCCCGGCTTTACAGTTTATAAAACACATTCCTAACAACAGATCAACAAGAAGCTAGATAGTACAAGTTTCATCGATCCCACTCTTTATATAAATGGGAAAATTGAGGGTCAGTGGTTGAATGACTTATCTACCGTTATTGTGGGTCCATCTCAAATCTAGTTCTTCTGATTCCCAAATCCATTGTTCTCTCCCCTGTATCACCTTCTTTCCAATCTCAATGAATGAAGCAAACATTTATTAAGGGCATATTATGTACAAAACACCTTACTAAGCCTTGGAGATACACATGGAAAAAGACACAATCCTTACTTTCAAGAAGTTCACTTTCTAATGCAGGTGACAGTGCATACAGGTGGGCTTCAGCTGCAAGTCACATGGGAGAAGGAAGCTTGGGCAAAGCAGATGTAACTCAGTCTTCTTGAATATCATTTTCACTGATAAAATCATATCTGTTTCTGATGAAATGCCATTTCACTGCCATTTGATGGTGCCAGGAAATTTGATAGCAAGGACTGACTCTTTTCTGTGGCTTCTTGATGGGGCTGTAGTAGGAGCAGTTTGCCAGGTTGCATCTAGACATAGTTTGCTTCTTAGAAGGATGGTTTCTGGTCACTGAACTGGAAGCATTGCTCTTCTCAAGACTTAAATTCAAGGTCCTGGTCTTTCCATCATGTAGAAATTTCCCATAGTTCCACAATGATTTTCATTTGTTTCTTGATGTACTAGCATTGGAAAGAGTACTGAATTCATTTGGTAAGCAACCTTCTTCAAAAACCCCAAGGCATATTCAAAACTGTTGACTGAACACAAGAGTGTACTGCATTTAGCATATTTCCTTATACAGGATGGGGAACTTGTGGCCTAGAGGTCACATGTGACTTCCTAGGTCACCTTTGGAGTCCAAGTTTTACAAAACAAATCCTTTTATTAAGGGGATTTGTTCTGTGAGGTGTGGATTCAGTCAAAGGGTTGCACTTGAGGACCTAAAGGGCCACTTGTGACCTTGAGGCCACAGGTTCCCCATAGGACGTTTTCATCAAGACAAAAATTTCTTGATAGTCAAATAATGTAACCACTAAACTTGGAAATTCCTTTTTTTTATGGTACCAAGTACCATAGTATCATCCATTTGACAGCATAATATTGCTTCATGTTACTAGATATTAATATATAGTTATATATTCAATCTATTAGCATAATAAAAGGCTTCATATTATTAGAGAAATGTTCATGTCAATGTAAATTTCAACTTTCCTGATTCCCCCTCAGAAGCCAATGTTTCCTTTGCCCCAATTGTCTTTTGTCTTTTGCATATATTTAAATGTGTGCTACTCTTTTCCTCTAGATAATATAGAGTCCTTGAGACCTGGGACTTTAATTTTTGTGTCTGTATCCCCAGTTGGCACAATGCCGGAGAGATAGTAGGTGCTTAACAAATCCTTGACTAGTTTTTTTGATTGATTGGTTAATTGATTGAATGTATTGTAATGGCAGCTCTCTTCTAAAACTCTACTAGTAAACATTCATGTGTGTTTAAGCAGGGCCTTGAAGGCTGGTCAAAAGGATCCAAAAAAATGATTAAAGCACATTGGGGTGAATTCCTGATATCCAAGCCTAGGAGTAGGGACAATTTCATTTTTCGACGTAGGCATTTAACATTGTTAAATGTTGATTGTTAAGCCTTCTTACTTGTCGAATTCAGTCATGTAAGCTCCTAATAGGTTTTTTTTTTTATTGGGGGGAATAGAGGTAATAATTATAAAAAATGTTCCTTTTGGGTATTTCTTTTACCTAACTATAACTTGTCTCATGCAGAGCTTCTTATTTTTTAAACTAGAGATGTGATTTTTACTGATATTTCAAACCTCTTGGTAAGGAAATTCCCTCTACCATCACACTGTTGTAATTGCTCCGTAACTTTAGAGTCTTGAGAGTGGTGCTTTGGTACGAACTTTAGAGTCTTGAAAGTGGTGCTTTGGTACATTGACAATGTTAAGTGACTTACTCAGGACCACGCAGCCAGTGTATCTCTAAGGCAGGCTTTGTGCCCATGTCTAAACTCCCAAGGCCACTTCTTTATCTGCTACGTTGTGCTGCCATTCTGTATAGAGATAGGACAACAATTTGTAGTTGTTGTAGACCCTTCATTGACTTTTATCTCACTCAGGATCATAGATTTACAGCTGTGAGGAACATCTGGTTCAACTTTCATTTTACTTTTGAGGGAATTGAAGTCCAGAGGTCTTAAAAGTGCTTTGTCCCAGGTGAACCACATAGCTTGAATTTGAACGCAGTCCTCTGATTTCATTTCAGGACTGTTTTTATTGCACTATCTTGTTTCTCAAGTCTCACCCCTTGCAAATTCTTATCTTCAGGGTGAACTCAAGGAGCATGATCCTGCCTCAATTCTAAGACATGAGCTAGAAGTGAACTTTTGGAGGCCCTGTAGTTGTAAATTAACATTTTCTGTGATAACAGCTTTTCAAAATTGTGTTCATCCAGGATCCCTGGTTAGATCATTGAGGTTTCCAATTTGGGTTCTTTCACCAGTTATCTATGTAACTTCAGATAAATCAAGAAACTTTTCCCTGAACCTTAGTTTTCTTATCTATAATAATATACTACATCACAAGGTGTAGGTGGGATAAAAGGTTGATGTGAAAGTACTTTGTAAGCTTTAAACTATATAAACATCAATTATTATTCCTAATCAAAGTAAGTGCAAGTCCTTAAAAAAAGTCCACCATCAGAGGTAAGAAACTTAATGGCAGTGGATGAAATTAGGGACTCAAATAAGGATACTCAACTTTGTTTATTTGCCCTTAGTTCTTTTAAAATTTCTTTTTTGTCTTTATATCACAGTAATTTATGGGGGAGAAAGATCCCAAAAACCCTTTACTCTCTCCAATTTGAATATTCTTGTATTTTCAAGAAAAATAGTGAAACAAAAATTGAATCTGACTTAGTATGCAACATTCTACCTTAGACAATCCTGTGCATTAGGGTATTTGGTCTCAGGATCATTAATTTTTTTTTTCAAATAGTTTAATGCATGATTTTAAAAGTTAGCTTTTGATAACATTTTTCTTGACTTCAGTTCAGTAACATGGTTCTTTATTGTCATTGAAATCAGCAACATTGGTTTGTATGTTAATACTGTTTTCATCTGTCTTTTTAGAACAGTAACATGGTATAGTTGGTAGTACTGTACTATAGGGGAAAATACTGATCACACTTGGAATTCTAGCCCTCTCTTTGCCACTAGCTAGCTAAATGACTGTGGGCAAGTCACTTACTCCTCACTATCCTTAACTCTGAGACAGAGAATAAGGTTAGACTAGGTGAGTTAAGTTTCCTTCCAGCGCTAAAGAGCTACAAATCTGCTTTAGTTCTGCACTGTCACAAAGGAGAAACCCAGAAAGAAATACAACTTGGTACTGGGAATGGTTTAGAAGAATTGGATTCAAAACCTTCCCTTTCCACTGTCTAGTTCCCAACACCTTGGGTAAATTCCTACTCCTTTTATCTAGTCCTGATTTTCTTCATAAAATGAAGGGTTTGGACTGATTACCTCTAAGATCCTTTTTAGTGCTAAATATATGATCCCATTAGAAATGTATTTATTTCCTTGGATCTATGAGGCTTTCTTCTTGGTACTACATATACTAAGTCAAAGTGGAACTAAATTAATCTAGCACTTAAAATCAAAACAAAAATAGGGTTAAAGAAAGCATGGTGGTGGTTGGAGTCTACTTTTTATCGATATAAATTATGCCGTCTTACTAAGATCAGAGGTAGCATAGAAGAGTGCAAAAAGGCATTGACTTTTTGGTCAGAGGACCTTAGAAATGACCAGTTCAACAACCCCTTTACTGCAACAACCTCTTTACTGCTGAGGAAGTTGATGATGCCCAGAGAATAGAGATTACTTTGCCAAGGTTACGAAGCGTTGAGCTAGAATTTGAGCTTAAGCCATCTGACTGCAAAGGGACCAGGAGCCACTCAAGAAACCCAACTTAGTCTTTTAGATCGTCTAAGAATTTGCTTGGTCGTATTTTTTACCCATATTTTCTCCCTTTGAGGTGGGTATGTTTGTGGAGGCAGCTTGACAGGTCAGTCTATGGATTATGTTGTGGTACCTGGTCCTGATTGTGCTATTTTATTTTTATTATCTCAGGACTTCCCTACATTGATCTGTAATAGAGCCAGGCCCACCCTAAGGCTAAGGTGAGCTCCAAGTTTAAGTTTGGCCACTTCCCCCTTGTAGGCCAGACATGTACAGGGCTTTCCTGTCTGGTCATTTCAATTTCAAATTCAACAACATATAAGTGCCAGCTCTGTTCCCAGTACAATTTCTACTTTCAAAGGAATTTGTAATGTAGCAGAAGAGGGTGATGTGTGCAAAGCCTGCAGGACAGTTTTGGTGCCTTTTATCACTGGCCTTGCTCAACCAGGGGCTCTTAAGAGTGGAGGCAGAATTCCTTTTTTTGACTTGGTTGATTGGAACCTGTATTTGGTAGTTAAATAGCCCAAGTGGATCCTCAACCCCAGGGTTCTAGGTCACTCCTTCCTTCCTCCTGACCAGACAGCATTTAGTTTGTGCAATGAATGAGTCAGGAATCTTGGCCTCTTTTCTAGGGGATTGGCAGGCGGAGTCCCACTTCACTTAAAGTGCTTCCCTAATTTAGGGGTGTTGAAGTGTTTTTGCACTTTTATCTGTGGATTTCCACCTCCCAAGTACCAATCCTGTCTACCTTCCCTCCAGGGAGGGTAGGGTAGATAGATGATTGGCGTGTCAGAGGTCACCCAGCAGGCCATTGACAGAGCTGGGGAAAAGAGGGGCAGAGGTTGTTTAATGTCCTGGGCCTAATCCAACTGGTCACCCCCCCATGTTGGTGCCACTGCTTCGCCTGGAGTGGTCCTTCATTCCAGGTAATTTAGAGGGATTCTCTAACTGAAACATATTTTTAAAAAATAGCCCTTCTTTTGAGGTTGCCAACTCAGCTGTTGGCTGAAGGAAAGAAAAGAAGTTAGAAGAAGAGTCTTAATGAAGTGTAAAATCCGTTTAAAGCTACCATTTAAGTAAAGCCCTATCATGTTGGGTTGTCTGTATTGGGCATTTTCCCTTTGGGCTGTCTTCCCTCCAACTGTGCTTGGTTCTGAACTCATCCACTAGGTTTTTCCAGATGTGCCCCATCCAACTTTATCCAGTAACCTCCTGTTTCTTTTTCTTCTTTTCTCCTCCTCTTCCAAGAAAACACATACATACATACAGACACACACACACAGACACACATAGACACACAGACATACACACACACACACACACACACACACACACACACACACTCGCACGACCCAGTTATGTGTAGCACTTGGTATAACTTCAGGCGGTTGTTTTTGTGTTTCATAGATTTCAGTTTATATCATTTAAAAATAGAATCGAAAGCTGAAAGGGACCTTAGAGATCATCTGGCTTCCCTATCATGTTTTACAAATGAGGAAATTGAGCCCCACAGGGGAAGGGACTGTTGAGAACATAAGTTATTCAATGTTATAGAGGGTATCTTCTGTTTAGCCAAAAGAAGCATTGTGTCCCCCTTTATCTACAGTCAAGACTAGGTCCCAATCTGAGTTTTGTTTACTGGCTTGAAAAAGTTACCTCCTATTTATACTAAAAAATGAGTTAGCTACTTTAGTTTCCTCATTTGTAAAATTAGCTCTGATTGCTTTGCCGAAACAATTCCTGCACACCTCCTTGATCAGTTGAGGCAGCTGATAAACATGCCCTTGACCTTTGCTCTGGCCCTCTCTTTTCTCTCTGTCAAACTAAAATGTGTTTGGTTATAAGCCTCTTGAGGGAAGGGATCATTGCCTTAGATATTTATGTTTCTATACCTACAATCTCTTGTCCCCTCTCTTCCCCCTCACCCTTTCCTGTGTGCCTGGTACATTGTCTTCCTTGGAAACATTTCAATAAATATTTGTGGTTGGTTCAGAGTAGAATTTCCTTTCAGGTGAGTCATTATGGAGCCCAAATGGCTTTTTTTTTCTAACTTCATACCTAGCCTGTCCCATTGCTCTTCAACCCACATATGGATTGATGGACTGTTCTGTTGCAGTCCCATAAAATCCACTCACTTTGTCAACAGGGTCACATGTGTGATGATATCATTCGCATTTTTCCGTATTATGCATATTGTCATACAGCAGCTTAAGTTGTTTATGCTCAGGGCCATTAAGTACACACAGTGGACTGTTTAGGGGCTGCATGTTTAAGGATCCCAAGTAGCTCCCATGGTCCAGGGCTCACCAGACTTATTCCATTCTAGACCCTTAACTTCCTTTTTATGTCCCTGGATGAAATCTGTATGAAACATGACGCTGCAGACAGTGAAAACTGGATTAACAGGAAACTGTGTGACTCATGGCTGGTTGTAATAGGATCCTGGAGGACTGCCCCACATTACAGCTCCGTCATCTCCACACCTAAACAGTCACCCTAGCTTAGGCTGTGACCGGTGTGGTATGTCAGAGTTGGAATCATGGAGTTTGAGGGAGGGATTAACCCAGAATAAAGTTCTACTCTTAGCATCAGAAAGTGGTTGAGACTAAAGTTAAGATTTTATGCTAGTGTCTTAGGTCAAGGGACTTAAAACATCATGGGGTGGGTGTGTGTGTGTGTGTGTGTGTGTGTGTGTGCGCGCGCGTGCGTGTATATGTGTGTGTGTGAGATACACACGTTTGTGCATGCCTAGCATCTGGTATTTTCTTGGCAACTTTACAGTGTAAACTTGCGGCTCTTTGCATAGCCCTGTCTCTTGAAGAGTTTGTCCGTGTGTCATTAAAGGGGTACCTTGTCTTAGAACTGCCAGGCTTTATCCTGAATGGGCAATCCCAGCCTTGTGGTTAGAACAGAGAAGTTAGCTGTCAGGATGTTCTCCATTTTGCCAGGTCTAGGGACTTGGCACTGAACTTACCTTAGATTTTCTCTGCCTTAGGTTCCTCACCCATAAAAAACCCAACAGGTTAAAGCTTAGTTCAAAGAATCAGTAAAAAAAACAAACAAAATCCTGCATATCAACCAGAATTTCATTAGTAACTCTCCAGTTCCTTGGAAGCTCTGCCTAAGTAGATTCTATATTATCTAGATTCTTTCCGAGAATTCAAGGGAATTTGGACTCTTACAGTTTATGTATCTGGCACCTGGAACATACCTATTCTGGTAGACACCTATTCTAACCCCTTAATTTTAAAGATAAGGGAAGTTCTGGCTCGACAGGTTAAATGTGACTTGTCCAAGGTCACAGGCACTAAGTGGCAGAATCAGGGCTCAACACTGACTTGTGAGATTTCAAGGTCAAGCTTTCCATTGTGCTATGCTGCCTCATAGATTCTCAGGTCCCTGACAACTATAATGTATAGACTGATATTTGTTAAGTTGTATAATGTTATGTATATGACAATGTTATGTAATAAATACATGATACACTATAACATGTAATATACAATCTATTATATGCAATTATTATAAATATGTTGTGTGTATTATATACAGTATGTAACATGAAGTACATATGTTGTATAACATGCATGATATGTAAATTTGAGTGGTTATATTTTATTAATTTTTAATAAAATGTAATATACACAATTATATATACTATATTATAGATATATACAATATATTATAGATATATACATTTGTTGTTTAGTTGTTTTCAGTTGCTTCTGACTCCTCATGACCCCATTGGGGTTTTCTTGGCAAGGGTACTAGAATGGTTTGTCATTTTCTTATCCAACTCATTTTACAGATGAGAAAACTGAGGCAACCAGGATTAAGTAATTTTAACGAGCATCACACAACCTGTAAGTTTCCAAGGTCACATTTGAACTCAGAGTCTTCCTGACACTAGGCCTGGCGCTTCATCCATTGTACCTTCTAGCTGCTGCTAAATGAAATATAAAATACAATTATTAAATTATTAAATATAACAATTATATGATAATTTATCAGATTTGTGCATTTATATAGATAATACATTCATATTTCAGGAACTTAAATCTTTCAAGAATTTTTCTCAGTGGCAGAATTCTCTTAAGTTCACTTTAGCATCCACCTATATTAATTTTAAATACATATTTCTTTATGTTGGCATATAGGAAGTGCTGTCTCATTTTCAGAAACTTGAATTGTTTCTTAGGTACTTAGGATAGGAGAGAGTTAGCAATATAGAAGAGCAATAAATGGCATGAGTCACTGGTGAAATAAACCAGAACATCCTCAGATTGAACCTTAGGAAACTTAGGAAACATGCTGGTTCATGGACAGGGAGCTTAAAGGGACCATAGAAACCTTGGAATTGACCCTTCTTTTTACATTTAGGGAAAGCTCTGGAAATCACTGTTTTTAGGTAAATTCAGATTTAAATTGCTAAGCATTCTTTCTGATTCACATAATGTTAATTCCATGTGACAAAAGGCATACAGAATTCAGAAATCTTAATTACTAGACTAACATTACACTAGTAACAAGTTGAAGAAGTAGAATTTGAATGTAGATCTTTTATCTCTAGATCTGTGCTCTGTTAACAGCATCTGCAAGTTTTAGCAGAGCTGGGTCTAGAACCAGAATTTCCTGAAGAACCATTCATTCCTCCATTGCTAAAATGTCAACATTGGAAATAATGTTAATGGCACCTAGTCCAACTGGGTTTCTTTGTACTTTATAGATGAATACCTTGAAAGAGCAGTTTTGTGATTGCAGCATGCAGGGTTGGGAATCATAAGACTTGAGTTTCCTTCCACCCTCTGCCACTTATTAGCTATGGAACCTTGGACAAGTCACCTCTGTCTAGCTAGCATCTTCGTTTTCTCATCTATAAACTGAGGGGTATGGCATTAAGGTGGCATCCTTTACAGTTGGAGCAGAAGCTTTGAGATTCTCTGATATGTATGACTTGGTGGCTGATACAGGTGACAGTGCTTTGAGTCCTAAGGATTACTGGCTTACACAGCAAGGGGCTAGGAAAACCAGTTAAGGACAGACATTCAGTGTTCAGGCTTAAGTTATTTAAATACTCACAAAGGGTTCTTAAGTTTTCTCTCTTTTAAAGGAGGAGAAAAAAGGATCAAATGGATGTGTGTTCAAAGTAAGTGATAGCAGCCACTTATTCAAACAATGTCTAGATGACTATGTTGAGTATTTTGAGAGAATTCTTATTTGGTTATAGATTGGCCAAGACTCCTAACATGGGGATTCAGATTCTGGGGTCCCATTTTCAGGCTCTCTGCTTGGGTAAAGTTAGCCGTATTGTCCTATATTTTAAAGGATATGCAGTCTATAGCATTGCATGGGTCAGAGGTCTGTGACTGTTACTGTGTACTAGCCTATGATATCTTTGCCCTCATTTAGTTCCTTGAGGTCTTAAAGATAGAATTTCTAAAAAAATAAAACTGTAGAGAAGGAATTTCAGTTTTGGAAGAGACCTCAGAGGTCAACTCTTTTCACTCATACCTAAAGCATTCATTCCCTCCCACAGTCTGCCAGTGATGGGTCATCTATCTTCTGATTTTAGACCTCTGGTGGTGGGGAGCTTGTTAGTCTTAAGTTCTAAGTCTGATCCCTAGGACCAGGCAGAATGCGCCTACCCTAACCTCTACTCCCGATTAAAAGTCCATAGCTTTTTATAGATAGTATGGTTCATTGTAAACTATTACATATGGAGACAGAGTACCTGTATTTGTAGTCTGACTCCGCTACTTATCACTTGACTGACACTGGGCTGGGAGGTAACATTTATAAAGTACTTTAAGGTTTGTAAAGTGCTTCATATAGTTTTCCCATTCTTCACAACTCTGGGAGATACGTGTTATTTTATTTTATTTCATCATTTTACAGATAAGGAATCAGACTCAACTGCCCACTAACATAGTATCTAAGGCAGAATTTAAACTTGTCTTCCTGATTCCAAGTCTATTGCTATTGAACCTCTCTGGGCCTCAGTTTCCTCATGTAAAAATGAGGGGGGTTGGACCAAGTGACCTCCAGGTCCCTGTATGTTATGTTCTTTCAGTGGATCCTTCTGGGACATGGTTTTCAGGCCCTTCTTTGTGTAGATCACCCCCTCTAGACATTCTAGCACTCTTGAGTGTTGGGGTCCATGAACTTGCATGGGAAAAAAAAATCTTTATTTTTCCTTGGTTTCCTTTGTTCTATGCATTTTATTATATTTTAAAACATTGTTTTATATATATGTATATACAAATATTTGAAACATTCTGAGAAGGGAGTCCAGAAGTTTCACCAGACCGCCAGAGGGAGAGTCCATGATGCAAAAAAGTCTAAGAACCTCTGCTCTAACCAGGGTGGACATAGCCAAATAGAACAAACTAAACATAACCAAAAAGTGAACATACTAGTATAGATAGGACCTCACTAAGATAGTGTATGGAAAGATGATCTCTGCCGTCTTTCTGATTTAGGAGAATCTCAGACGTTTGGAATTGGAGTCAGGAAGATCTGCATTTAAATACTGCCTTTTATCCTTACTAGCTATGTGAACTTGGACAAGACAAACTCTGACCTTTAGTTTCTTCCTCTTTGAAATTAATAATTATTAAATCATAATTTAATTATTTGGAGATAATGTCTATATTTTCATGTTGCGAGGATCAGGTGAGATAATGGAATTCAGAGTCCTTTGTAGTATGTAAAGGGCCGTGTCAATGTCAGTTATTGTTATGACTTGATGCAGAAGCCTAAATTCATGTTAACTTGTTTCGGCTGTCATTTTATACTGCCAGCTCTTTGAATGTGATCACTATCCTTCCCAACACATGATACTCTAGTTGTGTTCTTACCCAGGCACAGTCCAGAGGACTATCATCTCTTTTGTTTGTGACACTATTCTTGGACGAATTTACTCCAAGCCCCTTTTAGCTCTTTGACTGATACAGAACCCTTCTGAGTGAACTTGCTGCCCAACAAAAACCCTTGGAGCTTTTCCACACTAATAAATGAAAGTATAAATTGCTTTCTGGGCATACTTTGCTTAACTTATCCTAGGGTAGTTGGCTTTTTTTGAACCCAAGGGTAGGATCTTAATAGGTTCCTATTAAGTTTTATCAGTTCCTCATTCTGGCTTATCAAAAATCTTTTTAGAGTCCAGTTTTGCCATCCAGAATAGTTGATTTTTTGGCTTCTCCACTAAGCTGCCACCAAATTAAATCCCATCATCTTGGATCATCCTGTCAAGTCTTGTTATTCCTACTCCATGAATATCTCCCAATCAATATCTCTGTACAGAAGAGCCATAAGCAGGACCAACTTTCCTTACACATTTCCTCATCCCCATGCTACTTTTATATCAACTTGCTTTTGCAAGTTGTCATCTCTCATTAAGTTCTTGAGGCTTAGGTTGGAATGCATCCACCTTCCCATTTTTAAAAGTTGGAGTAGTTTGTGTCTGACTTTTAGTTCAGTGCTGTTTCTCCCTGTTTACTTTATTTGTCAAAAAAACAGCTCAGGCAGCAGTAGTATATTCTTTCCCCAGTTGTCCTGGGAATGTAACTTAATTGATCCTGGCAAATTATATTCATTAAGGACAGCTAAATATGCTCCCTTCCTATCACATTGCCAAGTATGTTTTTCAATTCCTTGGCGACTCTTTTTTGGGGCAATTCTGCCAACTTTGAAGATTATTCTCCTTTCTAGAAAAAAGCAGAAGCAAAAAAAGGAGTTGAATGGTTTGGCTTTTCTCACTTAAGCCAGAGCTCATCTTGAATTTCCTGACACTTTTTTTCTCAAGACAATACTACTCTTGTGTTTGTCTTTTGATACTGGCCTCCTAGCTAATCCTCCCCAAGACACTCAGTCTCCTGACTCTGGGCATTTTCATTGGCTCTCCCTCACGCCTGGGATGTCCTTCCTCATCTCTGCCTTCTGACTTTCCTCCTTTTTGTAAGAAGTCTCTCTTGATCGTCCTCCTTATCATTGTCATCTTTCTTCAACTTGTTCTGTATATTTTTATCTACAGCTGTGTGTGTGTAATATATGTTTATGTATCTTATTCTGTCTACCCATCTAATTTGTAAGTGTCTTCCCCATCAGACTGTGAACTCCAACCACCATCCAACTTTCTTTTTAAGTCTTAGACCATGTACTTCTACGTATCTTATGTCTGGACTCTAAAAGGTACTCTTGTAAGTTTTGGAACACATGCCAGACCACACTTCGTGTTCCCTCTTCGTTTTATCACAGACTCTTCAGATTTTGTGGCCACTCTGTTGCAAGGTTCTAGTTGTTTTCAGTTCACTAGCCACTTGTTCCTTATTTATCAGAATCAGGTCCTGAATGGCAGTTTCCTCTTGTCATTTCTATTACTTTGGAAACTGACATTATCTACAAGTAAAAATGTTCCCTGCCTGCTCAGCTTTTAAAGGAGGTAGACCTTTTGCAGATAATAATTGCTGGAAGTTGTTTTTTTTTTATACTTCTGTCTATTAGTCGACAGTGTTTCTCAATTGCCATTAAACAATTTTTTTTTCCAATTACCAAATATTCATTTTTTCCCTTCTTTTTACTTTCTACCCACTGAAAAGAGAAGCAAAATAAGAAAGAAAAACATCGCATAAGCACAGTAAGGGAAAGACACATTACTATATTGGTCATATTAAAAAATGCAGTTCTTTTTCTCCATACTATCCATTATTGCTTTGTCATGAAGTGGACGGTGTTTTTCTTTGTTAGTCCTATGGAGTCATGGCTAACCATTTAGTTGAACAGAGTTCCTAAGTCATGAAAAATTGTTCAATTTTGCACTATTGATGTTATATATAAATTGTTTGCTCGTTTTACTCTGCATCATTTTGCATTAATCTCTCTGTGTTTCTTTGAGACCATCTTTCCCCCTCATTTCTTACAGCATGATGTAAGAACGTGTTCCATTTCATTCTGCAATGTAGCATATCCCATTCCCTTCGTATACCACAAGTTCTTCTGTCATTCTCTTTTTATGTCATGTTTAACGAGTTTGCCAGCTGTTTGGTGGTAGTTATGTATTCCATTTGAGAGAGTGCTGATCTTAAAATTCAAGGATTTGAGTTTCATTTGTGACTCTGAACCTCTGTGACCTTGGGCAAGGCAACCTCTCTGGGCCTTAGTTCTCTCATCTGTAAGTAAGGGTTGTAGCAATACAGTGACCTTTAAGGTTTCTTCTAATTCCAAATATGTAATTCTGTAAGACACTTGACCATTTACAGTCAGCAAAGTGAAGTTCACAAAAACCATAGCACGGAAAGGATATTCAGCAAGGACAAAGCATTAATTCATTTGGGTACAGCTTCCTTGCCTTTTGTGTTGGCCATGTTACTGGGGTGGTTGGACTCCTGATGAGCTGACTTTTTGTACTTTAGGTCACTTAGGAAGCTAAGTTAATGGGATGTACCTTAGTACCCTGAGCCAATTTAAGGCTCAAGAGTGGTTTCAATACCTTTTTTTAAGTCATTTGTTTTCAGTGTTCTATAATCACTTCTACATATCTTAGATTTTTTCCCATTTCTCCCCTTCCTTTCCCCCTACCTCCCCACTCCCTCCCTGAGACGGCATACAATTTTATATAGGTTCTACACATAATATTCCTATTAAATGCATTTTTACCTTAGTCATGTTGCGTAGAAAAATTAAAATTAATGGGAGAAACCATAAAACAAAACAAAACATAATACAAAAGAAAATGGTCTGCTTCATTCTGTGATCAAATTCTATAGTTCTTTCTCTGGATGTGGAAGGCATTTTACCTCAAGAGACCATTGGGAATGTTTTAGATCCTTGCATTGCTGTGAAGGGCTAAGTCTATCGGAAAAATTCCTCACACACTGTGGTTGTTGTTGTGTACAACTGCACCTTTCATTCAGCATCAGTTCATATAAGTCTTTCCAGGCCTCTCTGAAGTCTTCCTGTTCATCATTTCTTATAGCACAATAGTGTTCCATTACATCATATATCACAATTTATTCAGCCATTCTCCAGTTGATGGGCATCCCCTTGATTTCCAGTTTTTGTCCACCACAAATAGAGCTGCTATAAATATTTTTGTACATGTGGGACCCTTTCTCATTTTTATAATCCCTTGGGGATGCAGTCCTAGAAGCAATATTGCTGGGTCAAAGGATATGTATGTTTTTGTAGCCTTTTGGGCATAGTTCCAAATTGCTCTCCAGAATGGTTGGATCAGCTCACAGCTCCACCAACAATGAATTATTGTTCCAACTCTTCCACATCTTCTCCAGCATTTATCATCTTCCTGTTTTGTCATGTTAACCAATCTGATAGGTGTAACCAATTCTGGTACCTCAGAATTGTTTTGATTTGCATCTCTGATAAATAGCGATTTGGAGCATTTTTTTCATATGACTATAGATAACTTTAATTTCTTCCTCTGAAAACAGTTTCGATACCTTTTAAGGAAAAGTTGAGCATAGTCTATAAGGAAGAAGGTCCTAGAAAAAGCTAGTCCAGCCTATGTAGCTACACATAGTGATCTTACCACACCAGCCAAGAAAACTCATATCTAAATTGGTTGTCATTGCTCAGAATATTGTGTCTCATTCTCATACCATTTCTTTTCCTCTTCTTCCTTTAAACTTTGATTATTATAGCTTTTATTACCTGTAAAATTCACCTAGCACTTACAGACTTCCTTATACTGTAGTTGTGCCTGCCTTACTTCACTATCTGTGTTAGAAATGCCTGGAGGGAAGACCCCAGTTTACAATTAATTGTCTGCCTTGTACATAATAGGCACATAAGAAGCAAGTGCTAGTTAAATTAAGATGGCTTGAACTTGTTCTGTAGAACAGATCTAAGGTCATTGTAGAGGAAGATACAGAGAGGTATATATAGACTTGATATAACATCTTAAAGCATCTTTAGAGCCATCCAGAAGTGGAATGGGCATCTTTAGTGTGGTAGTGCATTCCCCATTGGATGACCACTTGTGGGTGATGCTGTTACTTTCTGCGTATGAGTGGGTTGGATCAGATGGCCTCTTAGGTGCCTTCCAGAACTGATTGTCTGAATGAATGAGATTAAGCTAGATAAGAGTAGAAGCCAAGTATTTTGTCCTTCATTATCACCTGTCCTCAACCTTTGAAGATGCTTTAAAGTGTAGAATTTTTAGGATGCTTAAGATAACGTCGAGCAAAGTGAACATAAAATAATCTGGGGTAGGGTAGACTTGTGATTTCGTTGGCATAAGGGACTCAACCAGTAAAGATTTGTATCTTTGTCACTTCTAGAACAGTTGAACATTTGGGACCATTCTACTCCTAGATGACTCAAACCAGATTAAAATATAATTGGGAAATATCTAACAATAGATAAAAAATTCAGTAGAATGTAGATAATGCATTTAATAGGTGGTTTTCCAAGTCAATATGTGGCACTCCAGGGATCCTTATGTACAATTTAGTGGCTCCAATTCTATGTGAGGTTGACATCACAGGTTTAGAGCACCCAGAGATCAATTGAGGGCCTGGGGTCACCGAGCCAGTGTCAAATAGGACCTGAAACCAGGTTTAATGCAGTTTTAAGCTTTATATCCATGATGCCACATTGTCTGAACATGATCCAAAGAAATCATTTACATATCATTGACTTTTCCTGTTCTTGATGAAAATAGGTCTCAATGTGAAAGAATACGGAAATTACTTTTAATTTACCTTTTGTGAACATCTAGTTAGTTCTTCACCTAGTGTATTTGCCCCAAGTCTTTGATAATGCCCCATAGGTAATTCTGCCTGTCAGTATCTTCCCCTCCCCCACCATAGAGGAAGTAGCCTAGTTCAGGGGGTATGGCTGTGGGGAAAGAGATAGAGATTACCCAACCAGGAAGTACTTATCTATTCCAGCTTGCTAGGGAGGATATAAACATAGCTTCTGCCACCACCAAAATCTTAAGAAAAACTTCCTTCTCCGTCTTTGGTGGATGAGTTCTTTCTTTCTCTTTCTAAGGTGTAGGTAGAAAGTCTTGAACTTGAATTGAAGTCTTGCCCGGCTCGGTGTTTGCCCAAAGACGGAGCACCTTGTATGGACTGCCTCTGAGCATTGAGATTGAACTGTTATGGGTTAATTGTGAGGTAGCATGGTAAAGTATAGAGTCATGCCAAGGTGGCTTTTGTTTTTGTTTTAAATATTAGGCCACATAAACCAAAAAAGCCTGGTATTCTGAATAGAGTTTGTCTGGGAGTTTTAGAGCATTAATAACCTTGTATCTCTCTGTTAGCATGGGTGATATACTTCACCACAGCAGCAGCAACAACCCAAAGAGGGATCAAAGGGTTCTAGTCACAAACTGATGGACCCATTCTCTTGGATACAATTGGTATCATAGGCCTCTGAACTAAAGACACACAGGGGAGGTGACTTCAGTTGTAATAACTCTTTAACAAGCTTTAATATGCCCATAAAAATCATTTGTGCAGTTACAGTTGGCCTAGGAAAGCAAGATAACAGCCTACAGGTGGGTGATGAAGGCCTTAGACTAGGGTCTTTAAGTGGGCTGCCAAGACCTTGATTCATTGAGATGTTCTTCCCACAGTGTACTTTTTGGGAGAAAGAAATACTTCTGTCTGCAGGCATCACTCCGAAGTGATGGGTAGGAGCAACCAAAAGGATACCATTAGGAACTTCACCCTGCAACCTCAGACAATAAGGAATTTGAGTCCAGGAAGATCTAGGTCTCTTGCATCCAAACTTCTGCTATGGTGTGAGAAACCATTCCAAGCAGATCAAGTTTAGGCCCTATTCCAAAGGGAAAGACCTTCAGATGCTTGAGGACAGTTCTCTGATTTTTCTCTTCTCCAAATCCCAGTGTGCCAGACTCTAAACATACTGTGTTTTTTGCTTAGGTGCCTAGCTCAGTGGATAAAAGCTAGGGCTGGAGTCATGAGAATCTGAGTTCAAAGTTGACCTCAGACAAGCTGTGTGATCCTAGGCAAGCTGCTTTTCTCTGCCTCCATTTTCTTCAATTGCAAAATGAGGCTAATGATGGCACCTACTTCACAGGGTTGTTGTGGGACTCAAATGTTTATAAAGCACCGTAAGGCACTTAATAAATGCCTTCCCTTCCCGTCCTTTTCTCTTTCTTTACCTTATTAAGGTATCTTCCAGGTCTTACATTCTCTGTTTTAAGGACCCTTCCGGGTCTGAAGATTCTTTATCCTCTGATCGAAGGCCCCTACCAGTTTCATCAGTGCTATAATTCTTGATGTCTGCCCTGTGCTTGTGTTTCTATGACTTTTCTGCCCATTTATATAATTTGTGATTGAATCCTTTCCAGTGGGTCAAATAAGGGATGACAGATGCCATTTACTATCCTTCAGCCAGCTGCTGTTATAACTCATACTGGGGAGTGAAGGCTCCTTAATGAGATTATAGCAAGGGGCTGGTTTGTGCAATTTGATCCCAATTAATAAGTAACATTTAATTGGATAGGCTTGATCATGGGAGAGTGTGATGGATTTCAGTTGCAAAGGATTTTGGTTTCCTGAACCAGAGGAAAATTCAATAGAGATAATTAACCTCATGCTGTTACTTCTCAGGTCCTTGTAGAATCTGCTGTTTAGGAAGGGGCAGGTATAAAATAAAACAAAGTTTCCTGTGATTTTAACCACAGCATTATTCTAATTCTTTTAAATGGGGGTCAGCATTTTGATGCCAGGAGACCTGGATTTGGTTTATTTCTGAGGCTTAATATCTGGGATACGGTGACAAAAATCCAAAGTGGACTGAGCATTAGTTTCCCTGTCTCTAACATTGGCACAGTAACATTTGCAGTATCTCATAGAGCTGCTGTGAATGAAGAAAGTGCTTTATGAACCTTTGAGACATCGTAGAAAGGTAAGCTATTATCATTTTTGCTTTGTTGAGGCCTTGCTGAGATTCCCTGCTCTTTTCTGCAAAAATCTTCGGACTCTTTACATAGTAGATGTCTCCTGGCCCCAGGTCTTCAGTCAAATGATTACATCATTTGTACAGGAAAGATGAAAAGAAGGAAGGAAATAGGAGAGAAGGAAGGAAATAAGTGTCTATGAAATAGCTGAATCGGGAGTGAAAGGAGAACAATGGATTGGAAATCAGGAGATCCAACATTTTCAATACAAACTCCCGTTTTACTGTAAAAAAAAAAATCTCCATTGCCCTCCATATGATAAGGAAGGGAAAGCACTGGATTTGGAGTCAGAACTGGACTTTGAACCAGCCTCTCTGTCTTTTTACTGTGTGTGACTGGGCATCTTCTCTCAGACTCAGTTTTCTTCTCTGTAAAAGGAGGGGGTTGACTAGACTTTAAACTGTCTATTAGGTCTAAATCTGTGATTGAGAAAATACATGAGTGGCAACATGCCACACTATGCATTTAGGAATACACCTTAAATTAATTTGTATTATTCACATCCCCATTTAGAAATTGAGAAATAGTAATAACACACGTATTATTACTATATTAGTTCAGTAGGTATGTTACCTCTTTAAAATACATTTTAGGAAAGGCAGCATGGTATAGTAGGTGAGTAGAGCTGTGGGCTTAGAGGCTTAGAAAACCTGAGTTCAAATTCCTGTTCAGACATTTGCTGGCTCTGATGACTGGACTCAGCCTTCTTTTTTTGCATCTGAAAAATGGGTAGAATAATAGTGGCGACCTCACACGATTATGTAAGGGTCAAATTAGATAATATATGTAAAGTACTTTGCATATTTTAAAGCACTAAGTAAATGTGATTTTAGGAGCTCTAAATCTGTGTTCCTGTGATCCTATAATAGCTCAAAGGCCCCCTCATGGCTCTTTGACCCACAGATGGGAGATTACTGCTCTATAGGATTTTCAGCAATTTCGAAGCTGGAACCAGTAACCACCAAGGTTCCTTGATGATGAGATCAAAACAGGCATACTGTTTCCTATTCCAGTTAATGACATTGAGGAGTCATAGATACTGCCCCACGTGGGACTAGGAATCCCCTGTACCACAATTCTGGCAATGGACTCTGGATCCCTGCTTGAAGATTCCCAAAGAGGGAGAGCAAGCCCTTTGTTGGTTCTACTTTGGGAAAATTCTTATTTGTATAAGGAGTCTTCTCTTGGACTTGGTTCATAGGAGGTACCTAATAAATGGTTTTTTCATTTGTTCATTCTCCAGTTCTTTTCTAATCAATGAGCTTTATATGAAGCAAGTGCTGGAGAACTAAAGACAAAAATGTTCAAGATTTTCTTTTCCAGGCTTTGATTAGTGGGCTTGGTGGAGGTAGGATTTGAGGGTTGGGGAACAGAAGACTTATCCCTGATTTTAAGGGGAGAGAGAGAGTGAGAGAGAGCACGCATTTTGTGTGTGTGTGTGTGTGTGTGTGTGTGTATTTCCTGGAAAGCAGAGAGAACATGAATTCATACAAGATCGTGAAGGATGGGAAATAAAAGACATAGATAGGGCCACTTCTAAATTTGTCCTGATTTTCCTTTTTCTTCAGGTTGATCAGTATCTCTATCACATGCGGCTCTCAGATGAAACTCTCCAGGAGGTTTCCAAACGGTTCCGAAAGGAAATGGAGAAAGGGCTTGGGGCTGACAGCCACCCCACAGCTTCTGTGAAAATGCTGCCCACATTCGTGAGATCTACTCCTGATGGAACAGGTAATGAATGATCTGGAGGATGGAAAGAAGGGGCTCTTTCTAGTGTACTCTGTAATAGTTCATTAGTCTAGGGTGTTTTTTCCTTGAGCAGTTGAATAGAGACATTTTCTGTAGTAAAGGATATTCCATTTAGCACAAAGTTAATGAAACGCCACTGTAACATTACTTACAGAATTCTGTACAAGAGTTTCACCTTGGATTCCATCCAAAGCCCTGAAGTAATTAAAGAGAAACCTGCTTTTTCACAAGGCACACAGCATAGCATATTGTAAAGAGCCCTGGATTTGAGTCAGAGGCCTGGGGTCATTTTAAATCTCCAGGTCTCAGTTTCCACCTTCAAAATGAGAAGGCTGAGTGATGATTCTGTCTTGGCGGCCATCTATAAAACTTTAGGACGTGACCTCTACATTGCCTTTCAGTTCTGGACCTGCTATCTTGTTGACTTTAAGGAAAGACATTTCTGGGCTCTGACCCTTGGGAGAAATAGTCCCGGAAGTTTTGGTCTACCTTTCTTGTTTGAAGGTATATTTCTACCAGGCATTCCTTAACCCTGCAGTGTTTACTTAAGCTTCTAATGTCTGATAATGTGCTTGGAAAGCATGGGGGTCTGTACTTTGTACAACAATATGCCCAAATAAGGGTTCTGTGAGAGTCTTGGGAACAGGCTTGACCTGACCCACTTGCAATATTTAACACTCATAAGGTCATAAAGTTTAAAGCTGGAGAGAACCTTAGTTCTTTGTCCACCTTGTAAACCCTGTTCATCCGTGTCCTCTCTCAGCCCTCAAAATATCATGGATGAAGAAACTTGAGCTCATGGAAGTTTAGTGAGCTTATTCAAGGTTATCAAGCTAGTAAGTAGCTGAGCTGTAATTCAAACCTATGGGAGGAAGTGCATCATGGTGGGTAGAGCATGTGCTTTTTTTATGGCGGGGGGAGAGGAGAGGCAGAAGACCTAGATTTTTATTCCTGCCTTGATGTACAACCTGAGCAAATCACTTAACCTCTCTCTGTACAATTTTCCCAGCTGCAGTGATAATGGCACCTAACCCCTCTGGGCTCCTAGGGGAGTTAAATGAAATGCAAAGTGTTCTTCAACTTTAAAGCACTGTTTAAGTAATTAAATATTAAATAATTACTCCACCTTCATTATTCTTTCCAGTATTCTGTGCTACTTTGATCATTTATCTGCTAATCTCATTTCTCTCTCAGTCTGTTTACTGTTTTTCTTGTCTCTTTCTGTCTTGCTCTGTTTTTCTCTTCCTCAGCTAACATTTATATATCACTTTCAAGTTTGCAAAGCACTTCATATCTCTAGCACTCCCTCTCTCCCCTCCCCCTCCCGTGTGTGTGTGTGTGTGTGTGTGTGTGTGTGTGTGTGTGTGTGCGTGCGTGTTAACTGCCATCTAATGCCCCCTGTGCCTACAAGCTAAGACTTAGCATCAGAGGCTTGGGCTCCTGCAGGGTAATTTGGCCTGAGCCTGTCCTCTTTCCCCGCCTCTCCCCACCCTAGACTCACAACACTTTTGACCTTCTCTGCTGGAGGGAAGGGATCCTAAGGTTGATTCCCACAGCTTCCTCATGCAGAAATTTAAAAACTTTTCAGTCTTAACTTCTTCCTCTTCAGAAAAGTGAGAATTGAATGTATAAACTGGTAGCATCCACATTTCCCCTTTACCATTTCTGATTCATACCTTTTAAGTGGAGTGGGACTTTTCCAGGGGAGTGTTATTTACTCTTGGCTGCTGGGTTTACATCATCCATTTGTAGGGCAATGTCAGGAAAGAACACCAGGGAGACTCTTAAGTACTTCTGGTCTGACTGTGACTCCAGCTCCCTAAAGTTTGAGTTTCCTCCCCTACAAAAGAAGAACTGACTGTTGTATTGTGTATTGGCAAATAATGGCATCTCCTTGGAGCAAGAACATTTGCATGAATTTGGAGTGTTTTTGAAGCTTTCTTTTTAGGCCTTGTGTCTCTGAAAGTAGTCATTTTTTAAAAGACATTGTACTCAACAATAGACATTCAAATAGTTGAAAAATGACAGTTCCTTCTCTCAAGAGGTTATATTCTAATGGAATTATACACTCAAGAATAATTATAGCTATTATTTAGGTTTGCAAAGTGAACATATGTTACCTCATTGATCCTCCCCACCATCTTATAATAGATACCCTTATTACCTTTGTTCTATAAAAAAGGAAACCAAGGCAGAGAGAAGTTAAATGATTTGCTCAAGGTCACATGGCTAGCAAATATTTGAGGGAGGGTTTGAATTCATTTATCCTGATTCCTACATCCTGTATTCTCTCCACTCATCCAAGACATCAAGAGCCCTCTAATATCATTTGAGGAGAGAGAGGTCAGTGTCAGGCAGATCATTGCAGAAAGACTTCATGGAAACGGTGACACCTAACCTGGTACTTGAGGGAAAAGGTGAGATTCAACAGGAAAATGAGGAAAGAGTGTTTTAGGCATGGGGAATGAATTGTCCAAATGTAGAAAAGTGGAAGATAAATCATAAAGTCATAGCTCGAGAGCTTGAATAGACCTTAGAGGTCATCTAGTCAAATCTTTTCATTTTACAGATGATGAAACTGAGACTTAGAAGAGAAGTTAAGTGAGCAGGATGAAATCAAGTTCTTCTTACTTGGAACACAGAGAGAGTAAAAAGGACAAATAGTATTAAATAGGACTGAAACATTAAGCTGGAGCCAGATTCTGGAGGTCTTTATAATTCCAGATGAAGAAAACACCAAAGATTTTTGAGCGCTGGAGTGGTGGTGGACACTTCTTTTTTTTAATCCTGTGGAGGATTGGTTGGAGAGCCAAGGAGACAAGGAGACCAACTGAGGCCATGTAGGTGGCCTGAACTTGGGTGATAATGGCGATGGTGATTAGAGAGAAAGGGATGGATGAGCGAGATGAGGGATTTGGCAGAAGTGAGAGGAGGAGGCAGATGATAACATAAATGTGCTATTTCTGGTGGAAATCATCCAGATGGAGAGATTTTGCTGAGTTTCACAGGAAGATGAGACCAGAGGGAAAATTCTGTCTGAAGCTGCAGATACTGACAATCATAAAATTTAGAAATGGAAATGATTTTAGAGGTCGAGAGAGATTAAATGACTTGAGTCAGAGATAGGATTTGAATTCAAGCCCAGCATTCTGCCCATCATGTTCCTTAGAGCCCGAAAGTAAAATTCGCTTGTGGCAGACTTTCTTTTGAAAAACCTTTTATTGATACATTTTGTTTTTGTATCACCTTTGTTTCTGAATGTTTCCTTTCTTCCTTCCTTCCCAGCTAGTGATCCCTTGCAACAAAAAAGAGAAAGAAAAAGCTGTCTTCAAAAAATCATTCATCAAAACCAGCATGTCAGCTGTGCCTGACAGTACATGAAATTTTCTACATAATAGGGTGCATACTTCCACAAAAAATAAAAAGAGGGAGGTGATTTTTCTTAACTTTTCTTAGGGACTGTTCTTGTTCATTATTATAGTTAACAGAGCAAGTCATTTTCTTGATTGAGTTTTTACATTTATACCTTGTTCTTTCTGTTTAATTGTTTTCAGTCATCCAGCCCTTCATGATTCCATTTGGGGTTTTCTTGGTAGAGATAATGGAGTTGTCTGCCATTTCTTTTTCCAGCTCATTGTACACATGAGGAAATTTGAGGCAAACAGGGCTCAGTGATTTTTGCCCCAGAGTCACACAGCTAGTACATGTCAGAGGTTGGATTTGAACTCAGGCCTTCCTGACTCTAGGCCTGGTGCTCTATCTACTGCGCCACCTAGCTGCCCCCAGCTATCTATATTGTTGGAATCACTGTTTTCCTGTTTTTGCTTAATTTATTCCGTATTGATTCATAGAAGTCCCCTTGTGCTTCTCTGTCCTTCATATTGTTCCCAAAGAAAGGCACAGTAATATTAATATATTTTCTATTAATGTTAATCTAAAATTTTATTTTAAAATGAGCATTCTAGCTAATATCTAGGCAACTCTTAGTTATTCTGTTCATTTGTTGCCATTTGTTTAGCTGTTCCCTAAATCAGTGGGCATCTAATTTTGTTCCCAGCTTGTTGTTACCACAAAAATTGCTGTTGTAAATGTTATAGTGTATTGGCCTTTTTGGCTCTGACCTCCTGTTACCAGTAGGATCTCTAGGCCAAAGGATCCAAATACTTTGACATTTGGTTTTTTTAAAGCATAAAGCGGATTGTTTCCCAGAATGGTTAAAGTGAATTTAAAGCTTTGCCAGTGCTTTATTACTCTGCATTTTCTGCAACCTTTCACCATTGATTATTTCCATATTTTTGTCATTTTGATGGGAGTGGTGCAGTATGTTCAACATGACTTCATCTTTACCAAATCTTAGGCCCTTGAGATAGTCCCTGTAGGAAGTAGTCTTAACCTTCCTGAAATTTGCATCTTAAGATTAGATACGGGGGCCAGCCAGCGCTCTGCCGTACATTGCTTGGGGCATTGGCCCCAAAGAACTACAAATAATCTGTCCGGACCTTGCTTTGCATGTGTAGAGTCAGTGCCAGCTGTGGAAATCTAGTAAAGTCATATAATAGAAAAAGTATTTGTGTCAGGGCCACAGCCTGTAGAAAATCCAGTTTACTTCACAGGGCTCCCTCCTGTTCAGGGGATGGGAAGCTCATTACTTCATGTTTCCGAAGTTGTAATTATTGATTGAAAGTTTTTTCTTGTAGTCTTTACTATCCTATCCCCTAAGGTTAAATTTAGATATGTAAAGACTTAATCTCCCTTCCTGTGCACTACTTCCCCCCTACAAAAAAAGCTTCAGTTTTGTAACTCTCTGGGCTCTCGTGGTTGTTATATAGACCTTTTTGTGAGACTTTCTGACATTCTGGTCAGATTATCTGGGTCTCATGTTTTAGAAAGAAAATTGCTGAATTTTGGAGGAGGAGAGAGACCAGGACAGTGAAGGAACTGGAAACCATGGTAGCTAGATTTCAATTGGAAGAATGGAATTTTTAAAAATAACTTTATATTGCAGTCTTTTGTTTTTACACCACCTACATTTTCCGACATATCTCTTCCCTTCTCAGTTAACCCTTATAGTAAAGAAAAATTTGAACGCTGAACCTCTGACTCCAAATCCAGTCATTTTTCTAATACATTATCATCCATTCCAAGCCATACCTGAACAAGAATCCCTCCTACAACAGGCCTCTCGAGCAGTCATCCGCACTCATCTTTCTCCTACGGCAGTCCATTTTCAGTGGGAGACAACTAATTGCTGGAATTTTTTTTTTATTCAAATACAGAACGACTAAAATGTCCTTAACTTTTGACCCAGCAATTCTAGTATTAAGAAGTAAATGACAAAAATGAACACAAAAATATTTATCACAGCAAACAACTGGAAACAAATAGATAAAAATTCGACCAAGGAAAGAATGACTTGACAAACTGTGGTGCACAAATTATTATGCCTATTAAAAAATGGGGAAAATTTAGACTAATGTGAATCAATGAAATGGTAAGAACAATCACCACCACAGCAAGCAAAGGAAATGATGCTAGGAAAGTTACAATGGATAGTTTTTTACAGAAGGTACTCAGATGGAATTAATATGGACAAAAAGTTGCAAAATGAGGGGATTACTGCAGCAAAGCTGGTTTCTCTCTATGGAAGTAGGTCAGTTTTATATCATTCAAACATGAGAAGCCGCACTGTAATAACCAAGGTGAAAATTTGCCAGTGATCCAGTAGCTTGTTCAGTTTCAGAAACAAAAGTAGCTTCATGGTAGCTTACCTTCCTCCTCAGCCAAGATTGCATAGGTATCATTCTGTCTCATTTAATGTAGTGGGCCACCAAAGGCTTGCTCTGTGCCACTCATTTGGCATTTATCATACAGTTCTTTATAGTTTCATATTTATGTTTGCACCCCTTCTGACACCCATCCTACCAGATTTCCTCAATTCCCTAATTATAGTGTGGAGGTGAACTCTGTCAGTTATAGGATGGTAGATTTTTTAAAAATGACAGCAAATTTCAGAGATTACCTCCTAAGGGGTTGTAATCTGTTTGTACTGAAGTAACTAATGGTAGAGTGAATGCTGTATAGGATGTTAAGAAGACCTCTGTTCAAATCCCACTTTTGGAACTTCCTTAGATGTTTGAGCATGGACAAGTTACTTTGTTTCTTTGAGATTTAATTTCCCCATTATTAAAGGGGTAGTAATAAATGTCAGCCATTTTTATAATTATTAAATTCGTAGGAAGGGTCACTTATGCCAACAAAATCACAAGCTCTTGAAATTTTGAAGTATGTATCTCCCTCACTGGATTGTATTCCTTTGAAGGGGAGGAGAATATTTTCTTAACTAGGGTTGGGGAATAATTAAATGGTTTTGAATTAAGAATAATATTGATGAGAGTTAACATTTATATGTCATTTTCCTGTTTATAAAGTATTTTTTATGTGTATTATTCCAGTTTGATTCTCACAGAAACCCAGTCAGTTAGGTGTGAGCATTGTTTCCATCATACAGATGAGAAACCTGGTATGTAGAGGTTGAATGACTTGCCCTAGTATCATACAGCTAAGTGGCTGAGATGGGATTTGAACTGTCATTTCTGACTTCAAGACCAATATTGGATCCACAATGCTAAGCTGCTTCTGATTGAGGGATGCCTTGGTGCTTCATGGCTTTCTGAGTGGGAGTAGAGGAAGCCAATGGAAATAAGGTAAAATAACGCTTGGCCCCTGCGTTTCAAGAGTTTTTCTGGTTCCTGGGAAAACAAGGCTTAGGCGAATAAAACTCAGAGCCAAACAGGTTAGTTCAGTGCAAGTAATATATGATAAGGGGAAGCTGGATTGATGCTAGGTACATATGGTCTGTTGGGATTAGGGAAGCAATAAAATAGGTGATTGAAGAATGGATTTATCTTGGCTGCTACCTTTTAATTACGCCAACAAACTCAATACTGTTGCTACGTTGATGACCTTAGTTAGCTCTAATATATAACATAATTGTCAACCCAGGAATGAATTGACAAATAGCCACTTGTGTTAAGAAAGAACCAGTAAAATCTGCTATATTCCTGTATTATGTCATTCAGAATAATTAATGGTTATAATGATAACCCAACAAGGGAGAGGTAATAGATAGTGCATTAGTGTTACATATTTTATTGTTCAAGGTTATCCCAACGATAACCTTATGTAATAGACTTTTGGGACAAGCTTTTATTCTTTTTCTTTTAATTGGCAGCCTTATGTAAAGTATAGATAGTGGGAAATGAAATAATAAAATTTCTAATTGGAAAATGTCTTTAATCTGGGTCATGGGTATTAGCTCATCACATATGTTGCTATTGCTAAGTTCATACCAATAGAATATGAATCAATATGAATCAATAGATCTCACTGTACCATATTTGAAAATATGATTGATTTTGTTATGGAAGCTCATTTTTACCTCTCCATACCTTATTGTAAACTTCTGTGGACACAGAAAGTTCTTCCCATGATGGTCTTATCTTTTGATGGTGGGCTTCTCTGAATTTAGCCTGTTTGTCTATGTAAGCACCTATGGGAGGCTTTTTCTAGCTTGGTTTTGAGCCTGTTAATACCTGGGGGACAAGGGAGTCATTTCCACACCACTGTGAGGCATTGGCACTTTTGCTGGCTCACATCTCTGAAGCCACAGGAGCTGGCCCTGTTTTTCTGTTTCATACAGCAAGTTAAATGGAAGAGATGGTTAATATTGTGAAGTCACTCAATAGGATCATCTAAGAGCCTGTTAAGAGCTAGAAGTAAACTTAGAGATTATCTAATTGAGGAGTGGGGAACCTGTGACCTCGAGGCCACATGTGGTCCTCTAGGTCCTCAAGTGTGGCCCTTTGATTGAATCCAAACTTTAAAGAACAAATCCTCATCCTACAAATTAGGAAATTGGGGGCTGGAGAGGGTAAAAGATGTCCCCCAAAACACAGGCAGTAAGTTGCCTTTCTACTAAGCAGATCTTTCTACTATGTGATAACACACTACCTTCTTTCAATCTATTACTCTCTCAGAGGAGTTGGAACCTCGTGGGCCCTGTAGTGTCTCAAGATAAAACTGGTTAGTGTGATGATAGAACACCTTAGGCTGGGCACCTTAAGATTGTTTATTTAGAAGAGGTTATCCTCGAAGATAGCTTTTTTTATATCTGGGATATTTCTCTTAGACCATAAAGGATTATATAAAGTTCAATATTTGGCTAATAACTGAGTGGTAATATATATAAAGACTAGATTTATTCCTGCTACAAATACCATAAGTATGTTTCATGATGAATTCAGAGTTGCAGGACATCTTTAGAAGAGAAAAGTGGAACAAGAAATATTACTGTCATTTTCAAATGAAAGGAAGTGAGGCCACTGGCCAAGACAGAACTAATCCATTCCTCTCTTTCTCTTTGTAGACTGGCCTACGTTGTCCAATCCAAGTTCCTGAGGAATTTTTCCATACCTCTACCCTCTTTCCCTTCCTTAGAAACCTCAAAATGACCTCTAAAGTGATTCTGGAATTATTGGGTGAGGTAGGAATCACCTTCCCCCTTTGGGGAAAGGCAAGGCATAGTAACTGTTTTATAACACCTTAGGGAATATTGCCTAAATTTAAAGGCCTCAGTGGGGAGCCATAGTCTAAGAATTTAGTCTGTAAAACTAGAAATTCTTGGTTGGTGGTTGCTCTTTATTCTGGAAGAGGACCAAAATGGCATCACCATGTTGGAATTGAGGTATAGTGTGTCCGTCTGTGACTGATCGGCCCAGTGTGAGCTTCAAAGTCTCTACCATAGGTTAGGCACAAATAGTTCGTGTGAAATTTGAAGTGGAGATGTCTCTAAATTTGTGCATCTTACATTTCTTTTTGAGCTACTACAGTTCTGCTTTGCTCATAGAGCACCGTGCCTTCTTTGATGTGGGCACTCCATGCTGGATGGTTGGTTCTGTGCCAGTGCCTCTTATGTCTCACAAAAGGCTTCAGAGAGATCTTGAGAGTGTCCTCACTTAGCTGGTTGAGAAAGAGCAAAATTCCATTCAATTCCACAGGCATTTATTAAATGTCTCCTTTGTGCTAAGCTGTGGGATTGCAAAGAGAAAAATAAACCAGGCTCTGCCCTCAAGGAGCTGACATTCTGCTAAGTCACAAGATATTGAATCCAACCTTGGGCAAATCACTCTCTCTATTTCTGGGTCTCCTATAACATGATGATGTGGGACTGGAAGATTCCCAAGATCTCCTTGGCTTACAACACTATTCTGAGATCCCATTTATGTTTCATGTCAATAGTCTGTTTTTAATTACCTGGCCAAGGGCCTGATGATGATGCAGAATGAACTCTATTAGAAAATTCTTCTAAAAAAGAAACCTTTGGTTCTCAACATTTTAAGACCTCTTCCAGCTTTGTCATTCCACCTTTTATATTGTCAATTTTAAATTAACTAGTAAGAGCCTAGGGCAACTAGGTGGTACAGTAGATAGAATGATGGGTCTGGAGTGAGGAAGGCTCATCTTGAGTTCAGATTTGGCCTTCAGACACTTACTTGCTATGTAACTCTGGAGCAAGTCACTTAACTCTGTTTGCCTCAGTTTCATCATATGTAAAATGAGCTGGAGAAGGAAATGGCAAAGCATTCCAGTATCTCTTCCAAGAAAAGTCCAAATGAAGCCATGAAGAGTCGGACATGACCGAAAAATGACTGAACAGCAAGGGCCTAATGATGCAAAATGAACCCTTTTAAGAAAATTCTTCTAAAAAAAAGAATTCCCCTTTAGCATTTTTAAGCATCATAAGAATATTTAAACATAGAAGTAGTTAATCAGGGCTAGTTTCTTCTAGTTTAGGTTGTGGATTGTTGTAATTACTGATGATGTATCTACTGACCTTGCATATATTGTGTTAATACATTGAGCCACGAAATGGCATTTGAATATTTGCTAGGCATGTGAAACTCCCAGGAGGCCAGGGAAAACTGAGACTACTTTATCTCTCTGACCTTGTGTTTCTGATAAGGTGGATACTGAAAATGGGAAGAAAGGAAAATCATGGTAGTAAATAGTCTCCTCTCAGTAATAAGAATTTCCTTTGGACAGTTCAGTTTCTCAAATCCAAGTGTGAGGGGAAGGGAGGTTTAGTGCTTTTGGCTCCGATTTATCCTTTCTGCTCGGTGTCCTCATCTTGTTGATCACTTGTTTGCCTTCTTATAGGGTATAGAGTCAGTGACTCCTGTAAATTGCCTGTTTTCAAGACAGAAGGCAACATAGCAGGGGTCTCCTCGAGGCAGCATGGTGGAATACAACATTCCTTGGGGTTAGGAAACCAACAAGTGGGTTGACCTCAGTTTTACACTTTCAACTTGAGTAGTAGGTGAATGTCCAGCAAATCGTGACTGTTTGCCATGAGGCTTATCATTATATCCACAGTGGTGCTAGTGCATCTCACTCCATGGCAGAACCAGTATGCTTCCAGACCTTTAGAACGGGTGGTTTACACATAGATTTAATTCCATCATTTTCTACTCATTGTTCAACTTCTTGCATTCTGAATTTCTGCAACCCCTCCAAAAAAAAAAATTCTACTTGAAACTGCTCTTAGAAGGTCTTCAGTGACCTCCTGATTGTCAGATCCAAGGACCACCACCTCCCTTGAGATGCTGCCTTGATTTCACAGACACTTTATTCTGCTATGTCTCTTCCTGGACTCCTCTGGTTGGTTGGTTTGTTGTCCTCCCACTACTTAGGTTTGAAAGCATTGCCTCAAGGCCCTGTGCTCAGCTTTTTTCTCTCTGGGAGCTCCCACTTTTGGGGTTCTAGTTATCACTTGGATGATGACAGACCCACCCACATCTGTATGTATCTACCTGTCCTTGATTTCCAACTGCCTTCTGGACATCCTAACTTGGATTTCCCACCAACACTTTGTACTCAACAGGTTTAAAAGGTTTAAAACCTGTCCTTTTGGCTAACTTTCAAATTGAAATGACTGCTCCCATTCCACATGCATCTGTATTTAAAACCTTGGACACATTTTTGACCAACCCATGTTAAATTATTTGCATAGACTTGTCTCCCATGACTGGAATTGGTTCTCTCTTTCTCTCCACCTCAGAATCCTTAGTTGCTTTCAAGCCTGTGATCTGATGCCTTCTTCTACAAAATCTCTTCTTCCTCTCACCTCAGTTACCATAATTTAATTTGTACACTTGTGGCATCTCTTCTTCACTTTGAGAACACTGGTGCTTGAAAGGAAGAGAGTGTTTTCTTTTTGTCTTCATGCAGGCAGAATGCAGTGCCCTATACACTGTAGATGCTTAATGTTGGTTAAAATGAATTGAATGAGCTGCCAAGTTCTGTCAGTATAATCTGATCTCTTAGATTTGTCTTCTCCGTCTAGACCCAGTGTTTCATTATGTCTGACCTTTACTGTTAGTTTCCTCACTTATAATACAGCTAGAATGCAGCTAAGTTTGAATCCAAAAAGAGAGATGAGAATGTGCCTCTTACCCTTCTTTGCCAAGGTTGGGGGAGGGGTATTATGAACATCGAACAGATAGATATACTGTCTGACTTAATGTGTTTGTTAATTTAGCTGAAAGATTTTTTTCTTACCTCTTTATTTCTTCCTAGGTGGTAGAGAGAATTAACTAAGGGAGATTTGGTTAATGAAGGTGATGCAAAAATGTATTACTGTAAATATTGATACAAAACAAAGTAAAGATAATTCTTGCATAATCTTTGCAAATTTAAGGGCCTCCTACCTGATCTCCCTTTGAGAATTATTTTTCCCTTACAGAGTTGCTCCTGTCACTGCCCTGCCCATAAACAACTTGATTAGGGAGAGATTTGTTGCTTTTTTTTTATTATATTCTTCCTGGTACCTCTCAAAGTGCCCAGCACTTCAGCTTTAAGCTAAAACGTTGAATTGTAAAGGTTTTCTTTTCACTTTCCCCCCTTGACCCTTGCCCATTCCTTCGAGATGGTAGCCTTCATGATTGAAATTTCAAATGTGGCTACCTGTTATAACATTGGTTTCAGTTCCACCTTTTTATATTTGTGCCTTTTAAAAAAGCTACAGATCCTGCTCCCAGCCTGAATTACATCATCTTGTAAACCGTTTCTGCTTTTAAGGGTTTCTGCATGCTTTCCTCAAGGGCCAAGCAGAGCAAGTCATTTTTCTCTTCTGCATGACAGACCCTTCAAATATTGAAGAGTGATTTCAGGTCCACCCTAAATTTCCTATTCTACAGGCTAACCATCCTCCAGTTCTTTTAATTCATGCTCATGGCATTAACTTGAGGTTATTCATGGTCTGCCTTTTTTAGTAAATGGGGTGGTCAGAACTGAACACAGTATTTTAGATAATCTCTCTCTCTAGGCCTTGGATGCCGTGCTTCCCTTAATGCAGCCAAAGCTTGCATTCACTTTCTTGGTTAGGATGTCATGCTGTTATTGGCTACGTTGATCACACAGTCTGCAGAAATATCTAGCTTCCTTTCCCTACCTCCTTCCCCCTCCAGGTATACTGCTGTCACGTCTTACCTTGGAGGCAGTTAGGTGGTTCAGTAGATGGTGCCTGGGACTAGAGTCAGCAAATCAGTAATTCAACAAATGTGACTTCAGACATTGAAGTTTCTGCCTGCCTCAGTTTCCTCAGCTGTGTAACAGGGATAATGATAGCACTCACCTCACAGGATTGTTGTGAGAATGAAATGAGATGTTTGTAAAACAAACAACACTTGACAGAGTGCCTGGCATATAGTAGGTACCATATAAATAAATACCTTTTCTGTCTCCCCTATGTTGCACAGTAATAGCTAAGAGATAATATGTTTTATAGATCTTGCTACGTGCAAGGCACTGTGATGAAGGCCTGTCGTAGTTATCTCAGTTGATCCTCACAACTACCCTGGGAGGGAGGGGCTGTTTTTATTATTTCCATTTTACAGATGAGGAATCAGAGGAAAACAGGCTATGTGACTTGCTCAGGATCACACCACCAGTCTTGAGGCTTCATTTGAACTCAGGTCTTTTTGACTACAGGTCCAGTGCTCTGTTTCCTGAACCTCCTAGCTGTCCTTTATGAAGTAGCTTTTCTCAAGCCAGTAAATTTGACTTGGTGTTCTTGGCCAGGTGTCAAACACTGCTTAGTGTGACCCAAACCAGATTAAAATTTAATTGGGATATACTTAACAAAATAAATAAAAATACAGTAGAACTTAGGTAATATTAATATGTGTTTTTTCTAAGTTAATATGCAGCCACAGGGATCCGTATGTATGGTTTAGTGGCCCCATTTCTTTCTGAGTTTGACACTACCGTTGTAAACCATCAAGGTTTTTTTGGATTCTAACTTTACTGCCCACGACATTAGCAGTATCTCCCAGTTTTGTGTCATCTATATATTTGATGTGCCTACTATGTCTTGCCTTGATTCTCCAGCTGGACCTTGAATCCCCAATGAGTCCTTTGAGTTTCCTGTGCAACTGATTCCAAGTTTATAGAATTTTTTTGTCTTGTAGCACACATCTCTATATCTTATTTCACAAGAAGAGCATGACTGCCCAATTTTTAAATAAAATATAAACTATACAGAGAAGTTCCTCACAATTGTAGCTTGTCTAAAGGGGGCATACAGTTAATCTGACAGAAACTACTCTTGATTTTTTTTCTAGATGGGTCATTAACCATTCCATTAGCATTGGGTATTGTAGATTTTTTTTTTTTCAGTAGTTAAAGTCAAGCTCACTGGCCTATGGTATAGAGATTCCATCTTCTTTTTCTTTTTTTGGTGAAAACTAGGACAATTTGCCTCTCTGTTCCTCAAGCACCTTCTCCATTTCCCCAGAACCTTTGAAAGATCATTTTATTATTTCTTTCATCCTTATCAAAGGTAGTCAGATACTCCAGTCAGATACTGTAATAATCTCCTTACTTGTCTTGAACAGCAGTTTTCTGTTAGTCATCTTTATTCTGTCCCCTTTCATTTCAAAGACCATTCCTCTTGACCAAAAACACAGAAGCAGTGGAAGAGTGCATCAACGTGTCTACCTTTTCTCTGTTGTCCGTTACTGTTATTCTACCTGTTGAGAGAGGTAGCCATTTTTTTTCTTTTGTCTTTCTCTTCTTCATCTATCTTACTCCTTTTGAATTAGGAAAACATTTGTAGACCAGGTTCCAGTTAAGTCATGCATCTTGTCCCATATGTCTCAGTGGTAACTATTTGTCCAAATTTGCCTTTTTGAATTAGAATCTGATTCATCTTGCTGGCTATTCATAACACTTTAGACAGTTGTGTGTAGACATCTGAAGGTAAAGGTTTTATTACTGACTTTATCCCTTGGGAACCTCTGGATGTTTCCTATGGTCTTCTTCCTATAATGTTGCCGCTCTCTGTGGTATCAGACTTGGTAGTAATATTGCGCCCACGAAGTTTTCTCCTTCCCACTTCCTTTTCAGTTTATAGCTTTTTTGATTAGATTTACAGGACTCTAGGCAAATAAACTTTTACCAGCCTTTGTTAACTGTTCTTGTATTTTATTTAAGCCATGGTCCAAAAGTCTAAATTCTGTTCTTGGAGATCATCTTCTAAATGAGCTTTAACAGGTCCCCTCTAGCTCTCATATTCAGTTATTCCATACTTGGAAGAGAAACCGTGGGCTCAACAGAAAAGATAGGAGAGCAGGATTAGCTTGGAGGAGATGATTTGGACAGACAGACAACAAGAAAAGACATCTATATCTCAGTCTGGTTCCCTGTCTTCATCTACTGCCCACCCCACCCCATGCCACCTGTTTGTTCTGAGTTCCAGAAGAGTCTGGTTGGTTCCCTGTTTCCTGCGTGTTTTCTCTGTATCTTTTCCTCTTATTTCTTGGACTGATGGAGTGAGTACCATTGATTGCTGGCTTCATGCATGATACAAGAATTTCTAGTGCGCTCACTTCTTACCAACTTCAGCCCTAGCAGATTTCTTTTAAGAAAAGAAAATTCCTAATCCATAGCCATGAAGCTGTGTATCTCTTATACACATTAACATTTGTCTCAGGTGGCTCAGTCTGCGGGAACGGAGAAGAATGCTCATTTCTGACTAACATTCTGGAGATGGGGGCCTACCTCTTGTTAGAAGTAAACCACTTATGTTTACTGTCTACAAAAAGAGTTACGCCCCAAGCCAACTTCCTATGCCGCTATAATAGTACTACTCAAGGACCCTAACACCCTGCTTCCAAGGCTCCTTCCACTAGAGTATATTCGTAGCATCTCATTGCAGAAAAACATCTTCGGGCTCAATCCAATCCAACCTCATTTTACTACCGAGGAAATTAAAGTCTAGAGAAAGGAAAGTAATTTGCTTAAGTAGTCAGGGTTTGAACTCAGGTCTTCTGACTCCAAAGCTAATCCTCTGAAATGTACTTCAGGATACTTTCTCTGCTTCTAAGTTTTCATTATTTAAAACATTAAACTTACATTATTCAAATGCTTTCAAGATAATTAGAGTGTCCTTTACAACAACAGACTTGGGACTTTAACAGTATTGTATGTGTTCTCTCCATGTTACTACTGAGAAAGTTGAATTTAGAGAGTTTAAATACCTTATCCTTGGTCACATAGCTTAGAAGTTTTGGAGCCAGAATTCGAACCCACATTTCTGACTTCAGGTTCCCTTGTGACTTTGCATTGCATTGTGAAGACTGCACCTTGTGAAACAGTCTGCTAGCTTGGGGTTATATGGCCATGTCTCTGGATTTTTTAAAAACTGCCTAAGGTAGCTTATATTAGGAGACATGGATTTGCTGTGCCCTAATAACAGGGTAATGTACTAACAAGCTTGATTTAAAAGGGGCTGCTTTGCTTTGTCTTGTGTTTGCATAAAATTCATTCATTATTTATTATCTATTCTATGCCAGGTATTGTGCTAGAAACCGTAGCCTGGAGAAGAGATGCTTAGATAAATAGAATAAAGTCCCAGTGCCAGAGATGTCATTGAGGACAAGATGGCCAAGTCAACTTTTCAGGCATGCCTTCCTCTTTCTGGTGACCTATTATGTTCCCATTCTCTTTGTCTTCCTTGCTGGGTTTATCAAGTTGACTATCCCATTTTTTATTGTTGCAAATAGATGTCAAAAATCATCTGGTTCAACTCCTTCGTTCTTACAAATGGGAAAATGGAGGAAGCACATAGTAAAGGAACCAAGCTAGGCTTCTAGCAGACTCAGATTCCTTTCCCACTACATTATTTCCAAAGCCCTTTGTTCTATAGCGGAGGGCACTGAATTTCATTGAGAGGAGCTGATTTATCCAGACTCATAGCTAATTGATGACCCAACGTGACTAGATCACAAAGCACCCACTCTCTCACCCAGTGCTGTCTTCAGAACACATTCTCTTCAAGGCCGTTGAAATCATGGTCAGTAGATTCCTTAAGGCTTCCCTGTGTGGGAGGGGGCTGGAATACTGATCTAATTCTTCTGTGTCTATAGTCAGATGAGTAATATTGCGAAACAAAGGGAAGGAAGAGGAGACCTGAGATCCAGTCACCGAAGCGTAATGGGAAGGGCATTGGACTGAGACGCAAGGCAACTGCAGTAGGGATCTCGAGTTTGCTGACTGTGAGACCTACTCGCTAGATGTGTAATTTTAAGGAAGTGACTTACTTTCCTTGGGTCTCCTTTACTGCTTCTCTGAAAGTAAGAGAGTTGGGCTAGATAATCCCTTGTGGCCCTAAACTTCAAGACACGAGTGACTTCTGCCTATGTCCATGTGGACATACTTTAAAAAGTGTGACATGGTTTTGTGATGTAAGGTTTGGGGGGGGGCTATTGAGTAATAATTTATGCCTTAGTCTGGTATATCTCTTAGGACAGATACATACATATACACATATGTGTACACAAACCTGTATATATCGATATACATTGGTACATATAAATAAAATTTAGATTTCAAGGGGTAACTTTATTAGCTACTTGGAAAGCTATAGAAAGTGTTAATGAAGGAAATTAATAAATATATAATTTTATATAAAATGCCTAGCATGTAACAAAAGAGGACCAAGTAATTTATGGGCAGCAAACAGAAAATGACTATCCCCACTGTCTTTAACTTTGTTTCCCTTTTTATAGTTAATAGGTCAGTGCTTTGTTTCAATTGAGTCATCTCATTTTGCATCATTTCATATAGCTTTTTATGTATTTCCTCCTGCTTATTTTTATTATATCAACATTAAGATTCAATTAACACAACATTTAATAATTTATTTAATAATAAATATTTGATAATTATCAATGCTATTTCGTTAATATCATTGCTATTCCATTAATCATAATTTATGAAGCCATTCCAGTTGTTGGACATACAGGCCATTTCTGTTGTCAGGCTTTTTTTTCTTCTAGTAACAAGTGTTTTCAAAATGTATTTTAAAAGGAAACTTATTGCTTAAATTCTAGTCCTGTAAGAAGAAACCTAAGGACCACAGGGCTATTTGAACTCAACTCACTTCTAATCTAACATTTTGGAGTTCTGAGTGACTTGCCCAGGACCACAAAGCACTGACTCTAAAATGCAGGTCTTTTAAATGATCTCTTACAGCCACAATTTAATATTGCTGCCTCTACATCAGTTTTCTTCAGCAATTTATTTCATAGTCTAGAGTTAATTATAGTCTAAAACTGATACCCTGTATTACTATTTACAAATCCTAAGCCAAACTTAAATCTGATTCCCTAAATTAGATGCTTATGGATGAATTTTTCCTGTCATGCAAGGAATGCAGGCTGGGGAGAGGTAAGTTGATGGGTCCCTAATATAGGTAAAAGAATTTGCCTGATGCCAGCCACTTCCCAGTAAAATCAACCATTGTATCACTGCTTCTGTTCAGTGTGACATTGCCCTTCCTCCCATTCCTCTCCACTATAGGGCAAGTTCAGGATAGGCTAAGCTTTTCCAGTATGAAGTATAGTATTGATCTAGTGGAAAGAGAGAGAAATTTGGAATCAGAGAGCCTGGATTTGAATCTTGTTTCATTAGCAGTAGTTGCCCGTGTGCTATAGTAGGTAAATGACTTCTCCTCTAGGCCCCTCAGTCTACTCGTCTGATAGTAACAGGGTTGGTGCAGGCAACCTTTAAAAGTTCCTTGTAGTTTTTGGGCAGTAAATTGTAATTCTTTCATGCAAGCAATCATAATAAGATAGGAATCTAGAAAGCCTTCATGTGTAGATAAAGAAGTTGTGATCTAGAGGGCGAAAGTGATTTAAAAGGTGAGATAATATACACAAAATGACACATAATTGTCATTTGTTGTTATTGTTAATCAAAATTGGGGCAGGTTGGAAATTATGAAAAACTGTAATTCTGAAAAAAAATACTTGGCCTTTTTCAGACACTTCTTCAACATTCAACACATTGTATCTTTTTTAAATCAGCATTTTTCAGTGAATAAAAATCGATTTTCTCCAGTGCTAAACTGTTGAGGGGAATATAAAGAGAAACAAATGTTTAATATGACAAATATGTATAGTCAAGCAAAGAAATATTTCTGGCATTGGACAGGTCCAAAAAAATGTCTCATTTCACATTCTTGAGTCTATCACCTCTCTCTTCTTAGGTTAATAACATTATTCTTCCAGGATCATGGTTATTTGAGTTGATCAGAAATTAGTGGTTTCAATTGATAGTGCTATTATTGTATAAACTTCTCCTTATTACATTCATTTTTCTCTATATCGGTTTCTGTAGGTCTTAATCTGTCCCTTTCATTGTTTCTTATGGTACAGTAATACTACATTACAGTACCATAGTTTATCAGTCCAGTAGATGAATTCTCCCTTAATTTCTAGTTCTTTGAATAGAAAACCTGCTACTCTATTTTTCCTCTTTTTCCTCTTTTTGATCTCTTTAGGTATGGGCTTAATAGTATGTATGGGATCAGAGGGTATGCTCAGTTTAATGAATTTGTGCAATTTTCTGTCATATCTTAAAACAACTACTGTACAGCTTTGAGGCCCTTGTAATCGACTAAATCTCTCACACCTGTCTTTGTCTTTTTATCATTTTACTACTACCATAATTCATATTTGCGCCTGGGAGAAGGACTATTGAACTCTGCCCCAAGGAGGAAGAGAGATGGGGATCTCACATTCTGAAAAAGATAAAGTCAGAAAGTAAATCTGACAGCTCTTAGGTGGACTTGGAAGGCCTGTACAAAAGTATTGCTTCATCTCTTGCCAACAGTTATTTAGTGTTGACAGGAAATGAAGACATTCAGAGTATGTCATGGACTCATGTAACCTTGTCATTCAGGGGCAGCCTTCTCCTGAAGTACTTTCCATTGCATCTCACCCCCTTCTTTTAGACCAGATCCAGAAAGGAATGTTCCCACTTGGGGACATGGGGGTGCAGAGGGAGGGCGGTAGTAAGGAGGATATGATAGCCCATTTTATAATAAGAATAATTAAAAACTCTCTTTGGTGCTTGAAGATTTCCTTTCCTCCTAATAGCCCTATGAAGTAAGAATTTCAAATTTTATTGTTCCTTTTTTTTTTTTAAGCTACCTGGAAGCTGAGACTTAGCTCAGAAACCTTGGGTGACCTTGCCCATTGTCGCCCAGTTCATGCCCAAGCCAGATCTCAAATCCAGCTCTCCTGATTCCATATCCAGCCTTCCTGTACAAGTTCAAATTCTATACTGGAAATAATTATTGAGAGTAATTGTGCATGGCTTTTCTTCCTTGTAATTCATCAGAACGGCCACGGCCAAAGCCTAGGAAGGTCAAGGTGATCGACCCCTGTCATGAAGATGACTTCTGATCAGAATCTGCTGGGGAGTTGGCCTCCTAAATCAGCCCAGCTTTAGTTTGGTCTGGACCCCATCCTCGTGAGAGCATCCCCCTGGCACAAAGGCAGCCCCAGCCGCCTTAATCCCCGCAGAGTAGCTAGCTCAGCGCATTGAATGTGTTCAGAAATTAAGAGTGCTGATAGAGGCAGTTTGACTTTCTTTTTATTTGTCAGCCCCCATGAGAGATATTTAATCAACCAGCATGCAGCTTTCGTAGAATCCTACTGAGGCTTGAACTACCCAGGGAAACTCAGAACTGGAATATACTCAGAAATGTTGCCTCAGGCCAGTGGAGGGGGGGTGAGGAGAAGGAAAAAAAAAGTCGCACCAGGGTGAGTCCCAAAGTTTCCATAAAAAGACTGGAGTTGCAAAGGCCTTGTAAAAGCCACAGCTGGGAGTGGACAGTTCACTGGAGGACAGGACCTGGTGAGAAGTAAAATCTCAGTCACTGAACAAAGACAGTTGCATTTCTGAGAAGGATTTACATATTCTTCTCTATCCTTGCCTTGTTTCTTAGCAACCTAGTCCTGCATGATGGGTGCAGGGTATCTTTTGCCTTTTTTTCTTAAAGAAGGCAATATAGAAGTGAGAAAATCTCAGATTAGGAGATGCACAACTCTCTGATTAGGTGATTTCTAAGACTTCCTCTAACTCCCAAAGGCTAGTGTTTAAAATCAAGGGAGCTGGGTTTTAGCTCCTGTTTTTCCATCAAGTAGACAGACCAGCCAATAAAGCTCTCAAAAGAAGTGCGATTTAAGAAAGAACCTTCCAAGCTATAAAATTCCCCAGCCTAGATTGAGGAGGTCAGGGACACAGGTTGGCACTTTTGCCTCAGTGTTACAGCTATGGGAAGGCAAGGCCAGATCTGGATACTAAATAACCTTATTGGTTGACTCAGAGTCCTTTTGTCTTGACCCTCCAAATCTTATAATGGTTTTCTATCATGAACTGAGCTAAAGGTGACTAAGAAGTACCAATAGGTGATACTTTGGAAAACTCTTTGATATGGAGGACAGAGGCTATCCATGAACAATTCATGCTGCTGGAGGGAACTGGGTGCTGCTTGCAGGTTACTCCCTTGAGAGAGCCCTCCATCTGTCTGCCCACACTGATCTCTTTCACCTATAAAGTTCACAGCACCTAAATTCTCTATCTGTGTGGACAGTGGAAGCAGCCTCTCAAGACTGGTTGGAGTCACACTCCATTACTTAATAGCTTTGTGACACTGAGCGAACCATATAACTTCAGTTTTTTTATCTCTCAACAGATGATAATACTCATCAACTCACACAAATGTTCTCTAAACCTTAACCCACTATGGGAAGGTAACTTATTTTGTGTTATATAGCCACAGCATTGTGAATGGCAGGTAATGGAGGAAAGTCTTGGAGACAGAAGACCTAGGTTTCATTGAGTCTTGGCCCCTCAATAGTTAAGTGACCTGGAGCAAGGATAAACAAAGTTAGAGGAAGAGACTGTTGATAACTGGCAGAAAAGGAAATCCAGAAGAGCCTCATGGAGGACGATAGCGGCTGAGCTATGCTGTGATGGAAACTTAGGGATTCCTCAAGGCAGAGGTGAAGAAGGAAGGGCATCCCAGGTGTGGAACACTTGGGCGAATGTCATGGACAGAGAACAGCTAACAAGACTGGAATGAAGATGTGAAGGAGTTGTTCAGTTGTTTTTCAGTAATGTCCCACTCTTTGTGACCCCCATTTGGGGTTTTCTTGGCAAAGATACTGCCATTTCCTTCTCTAGATCATTTTATAGATGAGGAAACTGAGGCAAGTAGGATTGAGTAACTACCAGTCAGTCAACATTTATTAAGCACCTACTATGTGCCAGACATCATGCTACATGCTCAGGATATAAAGAAGGACGAAAAACAAGTCTCTTCTCAAAGAGCCCCAATCTAATGGGGGTGACTACATACAAACATTTACAAATGAACCATATACGAGAATTGTACAAATAGATAATCCCCAGAAGAAAAGCTCTAACATTTAGAGGGTTTGGGAAAGGCTTCCTATAGGAGATGGGATTTTAGGTGGAATTTGAAGGAAGTCAGGGAGCGAGGCATCAGTGATGAAAAAAGCATTCCAGGCATGTGGGTTAGCCATTGAAAATGCCTGGAGCATCCTATTGTGCCAAGGAGTTCGTGGCAGGTGTAAGAATACTGGAAAGGTGGGAGGGCAGGGCAGTTTATGGAAGGTTTTGAATTCCAGAGTGTGTTTTTATATTTGCTCCTGGAGTTTATTGAGTAGAGCTTTAGGAAGCTCACTTTGACATGGTAACTCTAGTTAACTATTTTATACATGTTTATATTTATCAACTTCATATTTATTCTCTATTTTTATGCTTTTTCAGTTTCTCTATTAGAATGGGATTGTTTCATCCTTTGCGTGTGGCACGAAGAAGGTGGTTAATATTTCTTTGTTGATTGGTGATTTCCCAAAGAGGCAAATTGTGATTGCTCCCCAACAGGTACTCTAGGAATCTGTAGTGGACTTTAAATAAAGTGCAGTAACCATTTTTACTTCCTGTCCTATTACTGTAATAGTCACCAGGGCTTTTTTATGACAGGACCTCCCTTCTGGAAGTTCCTTATCAGAAATCAAGAAAAAAGGGTAGTTTGCAATGTGACTGACTCATGGTATGGCTCACACCCTCAGTCAGTGCCAGTCAGCATATCCGACCTCATGGAGTAGTGGATTTCCTTCCTCTTTGAGAGGTAGAATTGCTCGTGAACTGGAGCTCAGGGGTTGGTTACTATAATTATCCTCTGAATTGTTCCAGTAGTGGGCCTGATTTGTGTTGAGCCGAACTGCCGGCTCTTCACAAGGTCTGTTTGGGCAGGATTAGGGTTTCTGTCTACATCTGGGAAGTTCTTCCGGATTCTGAAGGATGGTAATGGGGGGGGGGGTTTAGTTTGTTCTCTATTATAGTTTTTTTTTTTTTCTGGAGATGTCTCTCCAGGGCAAGTGCTTACATGGTGGTCAGAAGAAGTGATACAAGGACATTCTCAAAGTCTCTCTTAAGAACTTTGGAATTGATTGTGTGATCTGGGAGACACTGGCACAGGACTACTCAGCATAATGTGTTCTCATCAGAGAAGGTGCCATGTTCTATGAGCAAAACAAAATTGAAATAGTTCAAAAGAAATGCAAGATGCGCAGATTTAGAGCATCCATTCCAAAGGGTCACATGGACTCTGTACCCAACCTGTGGTAGAGCTTTTTGAGCTCATACTGGGTCTGATCAGCCACAGTCTGATGCATTGTAACTTGACTTTAACTAGTGATGTCATTTTGTCCTTTTCCAAGAAGGAATGACAACAACCAACCAGATTGTAAGCTCCATGAGAGGGAAAGACTGTGTCTAATCTGAATTCTGTATCTCTCACATCTTTCATCAGGTGATGCCTGATTAGTATTTGTTCATATATGAATGACTGTTCCTGAGTCTGCCTCCTGGAATTTCAATGGTTTTCACATAACAATGTTGTGCATTTTCTTTCTTGAAGAAAATGAGTAATTGCTCATGACATTTCAAAAACAACACTATACGTTTTAGTTAATCAGTTCAGTTTACAAACATTTAGGTACCTATTATTGGAAAAATACCATGTTATGCCTTGGGGATACAAAGAGAAAATGAAATAGGGGGAGGTTAAAGAGAAAATGAAACGGGGAGGTTAGGGCTGTGGGTGGTGTTTGTGACAGTGATATATGTGGTCTTTACCATAGATTTTACCATAGATTAGTTCGTAGTGTGTAGTGAATTCAGCTTAATTCACAGATCTCTTTTTAGGAGGAGGTTGATGGGATGCCTATTGCTTCAGCCTGTCCCACTTGGAGACAGCTTTAAATATTGACCAGATGTAGTGCATAAAACTGAAGCATAAGACTTCACTTAATGTCTGTTTTACTCATCTCCACTCCTTTCTCATACCAGAACTTGGTTGTTTGTGTTCCAGTGGTGGCTCTTGAGCTAGGTAGTGCCATAATGCACAGAGCACTGGGCTTTAGTCTTGATGAAAGGGAAAAATGTCCTAACTAACCAATTGGCTGTTCCCAAATGGATTGACTTGCCTCAGGAGAGATGAGTGAGTACCACATCCTTCTGAGTCTTTCAGTAGTGCTTGTCTTGTGATAGATGTACATCTTCCTCAGATCCAGCTTCGACAAGATGTATGTGTAGTAAAAGAAATGCTAGATTTGGAATTAGAAGACTTTGGTAGACTTCTTCTGTCAGTGTTTTAAATCACTCTTGACCCAACCTCAACCCTGAATTCTTTCCATCTTTCTTCTGTCTCCTAACTTTTATAGGCTGCCAGTGAAAGCTGGAGAAAGTTGGGTCCACTAAAATTTATCTTACCTAATCTTTACTACAGTGAAACAAGTCATTCCACTCCTTCCTAATTGAAGGAGACTATGCTAAACTTCCTAATCTCTCTAAGCTTCCAAGGTACCACCTTCACCATTCTAATTGAGAGGATGGTGGTGATGATAAAGGCATCCCCCTGAAAACGTTCACAGGGTCATAGAAGGAGTTAAATTGGATTGAAGGCGTGGGAATAATTTTTGTTAGGTTGATCTTAAAAGAAGAAAAAAGTAAGGGAAGAAAAGATATATTGAGGGGATAAAGGAGGGAGGAATGGGGTGGGAACTGATTTTCTCACATAATTGATATCACAAGTACATACATAAATCTTTCTGTATACACACACACACATATATATATACATATACATATGTGAATAACATAGCCTGCTCTTATGGAACCTAGAGTTTGAGGGAGAACTTATGTTCTGTGATACACAAGAAGATCAGTTAACTGTAATGGGAAAGGTCCGTGTAAAATGCTAGGAGAAATTTGAAGAGGATTGCTTTTACCCGGTGTTAGCAGGAAGTGAGTAAGAGGGCGTCCTGGAAGACTTCATGGAAAAGGCAGCTGTACGGTAGAAAGAGGAGCAAATACTCATCTTTCAGCATGGCCAAAGTGAAGCATGGTGAAACACATTTATTTGGGAATTTGCTTTCCAGGTTAAATGTTTCCTTTGTGATTGGGGTAGGATCAGAGGAATTCTGTGGACATAGTGCATCGTGGTGTTATGAAGTGTTTGGCATGACTTCTGTTGACACCATGTGGGCTGAGTGATAGTGCAGTGATCCAAAGCCAGTTGAATATCGATCAGAGGGCATTTATCTGAAAAGGTCATTAGGGTAGGGAACAGTTCAGGGTAGGAAAGGGAAGATCTGAGGAATTCCCAGATGTTGGGAATTCTGAATTGACCAAGAGTAGAGTTACTAGGGAGGTGTGGACAGTCGTTGAATTGCTTCCTACAGCTATAAAAGTATTTAGGTTGATTACAATCATTGCTTAAAGGAGAGCACCTGGAACTTTGTCATCCTGACAGTATATTTAGCAGACTTATAGATTAGCATATGATTCAGAGGTGGGAGGAGTCATAGGATATAGATCTCCACAGGCAGGCATCAGGGCCAGGTTAAAAGAAGAAATCTGCATTTGTCCTACTCAGTTGAACAGTTAGAGACTGTGGAAGACCTGCTTAAATGTGCGGATCTTTTGAAAAAGTCCTAGGCCTTTTCGTTGACTATAAGTTCATTGGGATGGGGATGCTTTAAAAAAAAAAAAAGGAATGCCATTTAATATAAAAAGCTGTGTTAATTAATACAAGTGTAGTGAGTAAATAAGGGTGATCCATTATTACTCTGCACTAGTTAGGAGTACTGTATTTACTATTGTGAAACTAGATTTGTGTTCAGAGGATGGCAGCTTGGGAGCTGTTGTGAAGACCAGATAAAAGTGTTTTGTATATCCTCTGTTTTGTATATCCTCAAGTGCTGTATCCATGGAATTGTTATTATTACAGGGTCATAGGACCATAGATTTAGAGGCGATTTGATTTAACTGCTTAATTTTATTAGATGAGCAGTTGAGATCCAGAGAAGTTAAGGGACTTGATCACAGAGCGGGCTGCTGAATTCAGAGTCAGGAGGGCCTGGGCAAGTCAATTTCTTCATCTGTAATATGGGAGAATAATAGTTACATCTGCCTCCCAGGGTTGTAAAGATAAAATGAGACAATATTTGTAAAGCACTTTGCAAACCTTAAAAGCACTATGTCAAATCGCCTTTTATGATTCTACATCTAAAGCAGGCTTTGGACCCAGGCCATGCTGATTCCAAATATAGCATTCTGTTCATCCTACTATATACTACCACCTCTAAAGAATTTTTATTGGAAGATGGGGAGGATATAATCACGATCTCCAAATATTCTAAAGTATCATGGAAAGTAGGATAACAAAAAATAAACAACTGGCTTATGTAAACTCTGAACATGGTCTATAATTCCATTGTGTTTCCTCCTAGGTTATATGGTTTTCCAGGGTACAGACTGTGTTGGCCAACCCCACATAAATTGTACCTTCAATTTTCTCAGTATTTGCTAAAGCTGTATTTCACAATTATTGTTTCCTGGATGAATTTTATTGCTCCCTCAAATGTTTAAAGACCTAAGGGCCCTTACTTTTAAAAGCCTCAGATAATTCCTTCTCCCTTATCTGTTTTCCCAGTTCCAGTTCCCTCCTTCCTCATTCATAGGCTCTGCCTTCTTTGAGCTTCTGAGAGCCTGGGGCTATGGAAGGTAGAGCCCTCTAGGAGGCAGAGGATTCACACAGCCTAAGGGTTCCTCATATTTGTAATGGTCTGTCATATGGCCTGGTTGGGAAACACTGACCTAGAGGTAGGTCCTTGGACAGCCACCTCTCTGACCCCACTTCACAGCCTACCTGTCTCTGCTGCCTCTTCCAGCGATCTCTCTTGGTTTTTAAGTAAGGAAACCAGAAAACCCAGAAATTTGAAGGGATTTGTCTAAAGCTTACACAGGTGGTAAGGTAGTTGATCTAGGTTTAAACCCAGTTCTTTGGCATTCATTCTGTACTTTGCTCATGCAAAGATGGTGCACTGTATACAGGATTCTGCTGCCGGAAGATCCATGAAAATCTTTGTTCAGTGGATGATTTTGTACTAAGTCCAAAAGCATTTATCTAGTGTCAGGTACATGGAACATTGCACTGAACACAGCATCTTGGCAATGGCTCCAGTGTTGCTGCTGTCTCTGACTGAGTGAAGCACTGCTCAGTTACTGTCTTCTTACTGGTGAAGTCTTCTAAGTGAGGAAGTTGATCAAATCCCTTTGACCTTCAGAGAAAGGTACCAAGAAATATATTTTTTTTTTCTTCTCTGCAGAAGACGGAGACTTCCTTGCCCTGGACCTTGGAGGAACCAACTTCCGTGTTCTGCGAGTGAGAGTAACAGACAATGGCCTCCAGAAAGTAGAAATGGAGAACCAGATCTATGCCATTCCAGAGGACATCATGCGTGGCAGTGGGACCCAGGTGGGTCTCTTGGGGGAGGTTCCCAAACTCTACATTCTAAGGCTTTTCTCTTTGGGGAAGGCCTTGCTGCTGGACCACATGTGTCCCATTTCCTGGGCATACTGCATGACTATATGCCAGAAGCTCCTGCTTTTTGAAGTAGCCTTTTTGGAATGGTAGAGCCAGGAGCTGACCTGCCTCCATTGACTCCTTTCTGCTCCATCAATCTGGAGATGCCCAAGAGATGCCAGTGGGGCAGCCAGTAGAGTGGGCCTTCTCTTAGTTGCACATGTGGGTTTGGAGCTCAGGACAGAGAAGACCCTTTACCATCTTCACTACAGATCATTGTATAAACCTTGGTAGGAGATTCTCTTCCTTAAACTCCTCTCATGTAACAGAGGATGGAGAACATTAAATAGGGATTGGAAGACTGGAATTTCAAAAGTTCTGGTTTTTTAAGCTTTGGACTCAATGGGCCATAGGTGAGCTTATTGGTTTGCTGCCTGCCTTCATTAGTTATAGCATATAATTTACCCATCTGTATGTTGGGGGAGGGGAGGCTGTTTTTAAACAAAACATAATCTTTCAAATACAAATGTTCTAATGGGGCCTCCCCTGCAAAGAAATGTGTATGAAACCATGAGCTTCTATTGGTTTCTTTTCTTTCTTTTTTTTTTAAAGTGTTGATCTCTATTTCTATTCCTGCTTCTTGAATTCTCAAGCCACATTTCTTCTTGACTGGCATTTCACAGGAAACAATGTGGTATAATATATAGTAGATTGAATTGACTGTTACAGACCTGTTCTTTCCTGCCTTAGTGACCCTGGGCAAGTGACTCTCTATTGAGTTTCTTCACCTATAAAGGGAGAGGGTGGCGTCTGATTATGTCTCTTCTAGATTTGGTTCTTCCCTGTTGCTTAGCCCTGACATCCAGTCAGCTGCCAAGTCCTGTTGATCTATCTATCCCCCTCTTGCTGTTCTCCTAACCATCACTGTCCATCTAGTTCAGGCTCCTTCTTGGTCTTACTTCATTTATTTGCCTCCAATTTCTCCTATCTCTAATCCATCTATCATACAGTTGCCAAAGTGAGTTGTCACCACCTTTGCCTGCTCAGTTCTTCAGAATTTCTCCTTCCCACCCAAGTGTAAGGATAAAAAACACCAACCCCAAGTATTTGCAAAAAAGGCTTAAGCTTTTATCTTTCTCTATAGAGTGAAAAGCTTTAGTTCTTATTAAGATTTCTGGCAATTGAATTGGTGGTGGAAAGAGATTTCCCTGGGGAATGGGATGTGCCAAGTCCTAAACTAGGGCTGCTGAAGATATAAAGTTAGTCCCTGCCTTCATGAAGTGTATGGTGTAGCAGGAATAAGTATCACTGGGGCTGTGTCTGGTAAGGGGAAAAAAAGGTGAATTTAAGAACCTTTGTTTTTTTTCAGAAATGAACGTTTCTTAATCCTTTTTTTTTAAAAATGTATGTAAGAGTAAATAAAGGAGCATTTGATTTTAGCTTCAAAAATAATTTATATCAGAAAAAAAGACCAGATAATCTTTTCAGACAGCAACTAATTAGCAGTGGGTTCTAGACTGCTTCCAAGAGAGGGTAAATAACCTTAGCCATAGGCAACTTCCAGATCAGGAAGATCAGGTCTTGATAGGAAGGATAATTCATCACTACTGGAGAACTCAAAGCAAAAAGAAATGAAATGAAAACTGATTTTTGACTTTACTAAAGTTCCTTCTGAACCAGCCTCCCAGGCACTTAAAAAAAAGACTTAATACTAATTACAGTCATTTATGTGAATTGCCTACCATTTATGCCTAATTACCATATAGCAAAACAAATATGCATCTTATTAATACATATCTTACTGTGTTCTAACAGTCACCTGTGTGAAGGTGTTCAGCCTTTGAAGTATGCTGCTAGTGGGCTTGGTTATCTAAGTCTACAATTTAAAAAAAAAATAAGGTGCCTTTGTTCTTCCACTAGAACTGTGGAATACATAGTAGAAAGAATCTTAGATTTATAACAGAATACCTGGGTTTGAATTCCTACTCTGCTCTTTATTTTCTATGGGACCTTGCAGGAATACATTTACCCTAGGCCTCAGTTTCCACTTTTATAGAGAGAGGGAGTTAGATTAAATTATCACTTAAGTCTCTTCCACTTGTATTTTTGTGTGTGTGTATAATTGTAATTGTGTATAATTTTATGATCCACCATTTCCACTCACTTGTCCAATTATCTATAGCTTCTCTCATCCTAAAAGTGGTCTTTGGTCCTGATTCTGTAGCTGAATTGTTCTCTGTCACAGATTATAGTGCAGTTCCTTAGGAATGGAAATCTCAGAACCACGCAGTCCTTACTTAGAGTCTGTAAGGGAGGGGGGATTATCTAATCCTCAGATGACTTCTTAACCTTTTTGGTGGGAAAAGGATTGGATCTTCCTAAAAGGGGCTCCTTCTGAAACCTTAGCAGAGATAATTATTCTACATAGTATTAGCAGCCTCTTTATGACAGTTATTAGAAATCTAGATTGGTGAAAGCCTTCAACTTCTGGGGAGATATACAACCCTTGTTCTGGAAGCTTACTGCTGCCTCTTTCCTTTTGCCTCATCCCTTCTCTTCCTCCCAAAATCTCAACTAGTCAGCAAGTATTTTCTAATCTCCTACTATGTATCAGGCACTGCGCTAAATATTGGGGATACTAAAAAAGGTAAAAGGCAGTTCAGTGTTCAGAGGAGTTCAGTCCAAGAATGTGAGTGATGCTGTAGCAAAGGGGACTGAGGAACCACAGTCAGATGAAGGAAGCAAGCATTTATTGAGCTGCTACCATGTGCCAGGCATAGTGCTAAAAGGCAAAAGTCAAGGAGCAAACAATCTGATAAAAAAGATAGACTCAGGATAGATTGGAGACATCTCAGTGGGAAGGTACTAGCATAAGGGGGGGGGCGCGATTAAATAAAGGCTTCTTGCAGAAGGTGGGATTTTAGATGAGCAGTCAGGGCTGAAGAGACTGGCCTAGTAAAAATCATTCTGTTTCCTTCCCCCCCTACTCACCTTCCTAAAATTCCACTCACTGTCAGTTATCTGGCTGTATCACCTTTCCCAGTTTGTTTCACTTCTCTTTTTTTAAGAACTGTTTTTTAAAAAATCACTTATTTTTGTTAGGATGGGATCATAGATTCAAACCTATAAGGGACCTGAAGTCTGTAGGATTGTGACCCACAGTTTTAAGAAATGCTGATTCTAGTTTGGTCCCCTCATTTTATAGTTTTATAGTTTTAGGAAACTTGGACTTGCCAGGGGTCACTCAGTGAATGGCAGAGCTAGGCTTGGCCTTCATGGGGTTCTAAGAGGAAGCTTGGTGAAGTGTACAGTGGGCTTGCCTCAGTCAAGAATATGTGAATTCAGACCCAGAGCTATGTGACACATAGGTAAATAAATCCACAGAATTGTCTAGGACTGGAAATTAAAAACTTGCTAGACTGCATCTATCATCTTCATGGTAGAGAGAATTTCCACATTTCACCTTTTCTTCCTTTGCGTAAGGGTAGTGGGGGTGGAAAAATAGGACTATATTTCCCTCTTTAACCATTTCTTGACATGGGTGGAGCTAAACCTTGTTATAGGCTTAAAATTATGTGGAAAGTGTAACAATTGATTTACAAAACACTTAAGGTTTACAAGACAACTTTGTGCAGTTACCCTATCTAAAGCTTCTAGCAATCTTGTTATTAGAGATATCAGAAATCTCATTTTACAGATGAGGAAACAAGCTAACTTCTCTAGGCTACATAACTTGCCCTTTGAACACAGTTATCGAGTGGGATCCAAGACTTCCTGGCTCCAAATCTAGCAGCCTGTCCACTGTGGCCCAGTGCTCCCAGAAGAAAAGTTAATGCCAACTGGGTCACTGTGGTCTTTGTGGGTTAGGTACAAGAAGACTGATGCCAAAGTATAAAGTGTGTGTGTGTGTGCGTGTGTGTGTGTGTGTGTGTGTGTGTATGTATGTAAAACTATAAACTATATATAAAACTATAAACTATATATGTATATATAATATACATAAACATAAATATGATAAATTGATCATATGAATATAGCTTTATTTCTGGAAGGTATACAAAACTTTAACTTTGGCTCTTTTCCTGACCCTAGCTCTTAAGCATTAGGCCTTCCCTCCTACCTTAGTTAATCTTTTTCACTGTTCTCCACCACCTCCCCCTTCTCCTTTTAAAGTGCATATGTCATTGGGTAGGGTGAATCCATAAGCCTCTTTCTTAAGGGATTTATACCCCATGACTGTACAAGTGGGGTGGGTGGAGCTAGGAATGGGAAAAGGTCTTTCTAGGGCTGCTGTTGTGAGAGAGAACTTCATAGCTCAGCAGCATCTTTCATTTGGTTGCTAACCTTATCTACCATAGGAATCGAGGCTATGGGAGAAGGGAGACTTCAGATTAGCCTTGCTCACTTTAAGCTTGCTTATAGATTTTCAGATGATCTTCAAACCTGTTAACTGTCTGCTATGTACAGAGCCAGGTGGTGGGCAGTAGAGGACATATAAAACTTAGATAAGACCATGGTCCTTCCTTCTTGAGGAATAAGACCCAAGCAGAAATAAGAATAATAAACACCTGGTTTGAAGGTTTGTGTGGAATAGTGGAAAGAAGCTGGGATTTGAAATCAAAAGAACCTTGATTAAAATTACTGCTCTGCCATACTGTTTGACTTTAGACCTCAGTTTACTTATTTAGAAAATGAGGAGGTTGGACTAGAGGATTCCTGAGGACCCTTCCTGTTCAAAATCCACTATCCCAAATGCATGTAGCTACTTGCAAGATCACATGTGGAAAGGGACTTCAGAGGTCACCCATATCTGTAGCATGAATTCTTTGTAGAGCTTCCTGTCTCTTCTTCCTGGAATAAGTTAAGCTTTTTACCTAGAACCAAGAAAAGGGAGTTTTAATGTCATGTAAACAAGGGGATGCCCCATTGAGCGTTCTGGTCTTTCTTTTCTTTAAGCAGGAACCTCAAGAACTTTAGGTAACTGAGAAAGCCCAGTTTCTCCTTAGACTCCATGGTTACACATTAGCAATTGGCATGTGATGTTATGGGAGAAATGTCACCTTTTTGAGTTTGTGTGGTAGGTAACTGCAGCTGAATAAATCTGCTATAATGAAGAAGGACCCCTGACCTTGGAGGAGTCTTGGAAGAGTAGTCAAAGGCACTGAGAGGTTGAGTAGCATGTTCTCTGATCACACAGAGTATGGAACTCTGAGAGGAAAGACTTGAACCCCGAGTCTTTTCCTGGCCCTCTGTGCTGCTGCTCACAGCTCTTCTAGAAAAGAAACCACTCCCCTGTGAAGTAATTAACACAGAGTATGTGCATTATAGTTAGCCATGTGATTAAGTGATTTGTGTATAATTCCATAGCATGTGTCCAAGGCCTCTCAGAACTCCTCTGTGCAATAATTGAGCCCTTCCTTACCTTCTCAGCTGTCCTTGTTTCCCCTGCATTTATCCTGGAATGTTGTATATTGTTACTTGTTTCTATCTTATTCCCTCTACTAGACTGAACTCTGAGATTGTTTTATGCCATAGTACTCTGCATAGCATAGGTACTTTATCTTGCTTCTATCCCAGGTAAGTCCTCCTCGGATCTCAGTTTTCTCATCTGTAAAACAAGGCAACCGGAATAGACATCTGTTCTTAGCCTCTGAGGTCCTTTCCAGCTCCTGGATCTGTGATCCTTTGATAAATGTGTGAATGAGTGAATGTTGTATGGTACCATGCCCATAGGACATACTCAGGAGGAGTCTTTTCCATATGTGTTGATTTGTGGCATTTTAAAGTTAAAGAATAAAGATTGCTTTTTAGTGAGCATGCCATTTTTTCCTGGAACTAATGGGGTGAAATGCATGATTATACTGTCTTCTGATGGGTTGCCAAAGTGGTGCCCACAAAGAATGACTCATCTGGGTGAAGGAAAGGCTTTGCTTTAAACGTTTTTTAGTGGCACTAAGAGAATTGATTGGAGTGGGTAACAGGAAGTTTAACAGAAGAGAAAAAGAGTCACCACGGTATATCAGACCAGTCTCTCATCTAGCTGCCACTTACTTTTGACAAGAGCACCAAGGGATGGCCCAGATTTATCGGTGTCTTTATGAATAACTTGACATGTCCAAAATTTAAGTACCTTCAGACACTCTATCAGAGTTTTTCTTTATAGAAAATGAGAAAACTGAGGCAGAGCTACTGTATTTTTTTTCTCTGACTCACAAGGATGGTTTGGACTGTTGGGCTTTCAAGTCAGAAGGCCACAGGCTCCAGTACTCTGGGCTGCAGTCTCCTCCTTTTTAAAATGAAAAGGCAGAATTGAATGATATCTTCCACTTGGAAATGCTATGAACCCAAATAACCTTTTTCCACCCTGATAACCCCATGTATCTACAGCTATTTGACCATATTGCTGAATGCCTAGCCAACTTCATGGACAAGCTACAGATCAAGAATAAGAAACTCCCTTTGGGATTTACCTTCTCATTCCCATGCCATCAGACCAAGCTGGATGAGGTAAGACAAGCCCTGGAGCATCTCAATTTGGAATTTTTTTGGCATGAGGGCACATGTCAGGGTGGAGGGTTGGAGCAAGAGTGGGGAAGGGAAGGAGGGGAGGAAGAAGGGAAAGGACCATCAGGAGTCCCTAGAAGAAAAGAAGCAGGAAATTGTAATGAGTGAGTGAGGGTGGGAAAAGGTAGGCAAGCCTCCCCATTTCTGTAACATACATGAAATGTCTGTTTGCCTGAAAGCCTAGGAATTCACATTCTGGCTAATGGGAGAGAATGCTTTAGATCAGGTCCCTAGGTAAGGGTACCTGGAGTCATAGCAAGATTTCTTGGGTGTGGACCCTTTCCTTCTGGGTCCATGATCTCTTCCCATGATTCCCCCCCTTTCCTTTGTGATCTTATTGACAACCAGTAAGACTTCACTTAGGCATAAAAGGCAGAAAGACATGTCTGACTTGGAAAAGGCATCAGACTTATGCCACCATGGGATGGGATGGGATGCCCTGAGTGCTACACTTGTATCCCCACAATATTGAGAGAGCCAGAGAAAGGCCTCCAGGGCTGGAGGATTCATGGAAGGACATGGACAGTAACCACATGGAATCAGAAGGCATGGATGGGATGTTCTCTGAAGGAATGGAAGAGCAGTGCCTACACCAATGGGACCCATCAAAGTATTAAAGTAATTATATAAGGTATTAGTCACCCACTCACTGCAGGTTATAACAGTTGCAAAGATATCCTCAATGGCCTCCTCATCTTTCCACTTTCTTTTCCATTCCAGTACCTCTTAGATCCTAGCACACGTGTCCCTCAAAGAGCTTCGTTGCTTTGCAAAAGCCAGTATTCTTATTCTAGTTACTGAGAAGTGTTTCCTTTAAACATAGCATCTCTTGCCTCAGGTTTCCTGCTTTTTCTGAGGGCATTGACCTTGGAGTATTTATTTCTCCCTCTTGTCCACACATTCTTTTCTTTTTCTCCAGAGTTACCTGGTTTCATGGACTAAAGGGTTCAAATCCAGTGGTGTGGAAGGGAGAGATGTGGTGTCCTTGATCCGGAAAGCCATCCAACGGCGAGGGGTGAGTTTCAGGTTGGCAGTGAGAATGTGAGTCAGTGCTTAGTGCTCTCTGAAGAAATTTTATGGTCAGAAAACAGTGGGAAGAGGATTGATTAGAGAAGGAACTTGAAAATACAGCTTTTCCCTCATTTCTGGCATCTTTATACACATATACACACAAACACACAATATGAGTATTAGAGCCCTCTGCAGTATTCACAGAATTTTTGTAGAATATGCTCAAGCATTGTAAATTACTCTTGTATTTCTAGGTGAGCTTAAAAAATCACTTATTTATAAATATTTATGGCATAGAAAAACCAGGCCCCTTCAGCCTGAAGACTTGTTTAGTGGTTGAAGATTTTATGAAGGCATCTTAGTATAGAGGAAAGATTTTAATCCTGCATATGCTATTTTAACCTTAGACAACTTGCTTAACCTGTCTGAGTCTCAGATTTATAAAATGAGGGGCTTGTACAAGATAATCTCTCATTCCTTCTAGTTCTTGTTGCTCTGAAGGGAGAGACAGAAAGTCAGACATGGAGGGTTTTCTTTCAGTGCAGTGACAAGACAGGGAAGCAACTGAGAGTTGGTGACAAGAGGGAGTTATGAAGAAGGCCGAAGGGGAAGGAGAGCATTTTACAGATAAGAAGAATACCTCAGTTTCCTCACCCATAAAAAGTAGGAAGGGAAGTGAGTGTGTGTGTTTGTGTTGCAGAGAACGTGAGGGGATTTGGAGATCAGGAAAGGGCTATTGGAAGCAAAATTATGAAAGATTCCTCCCAGTTTATGATCTTAAGGTGATTGGCTCATAAATAATGTAAACCAGAAAAGGACCAAAGGATCCATCCATCTTATTTTACAGAAGAGACCACAGCCTAGAGGAGATGAAGGTCATGCAGGCAGTCATTGATGCATAACCAGGATTCAGATTTAGGTCCTCTGACTTCTAGTTAAGTGATCACTTTTATAGGCACCAGGGGGAAGAATTCTTCCCCTCCCATTTCAGCTCTTCTGCCCAGTTGCTGTCTCTCCGTCTCGCCATGTTCTTCGTGTCACTGTGGTGGCTTGAAAAGGCAGTGCATCTGTCTCTTATTGTTGCAGGACTTTGACATTGATATTGTGGCCGTGGTAAACGACACCGTCGGTACCATGATGACCTGTGGCTATGATGACCAGAACTGTGAGATCGGCCTCATTGTGGGTGAGTTCCCACCAGAGCCAAGGCAGGAGTGGTGTTTCTTCACATCTGGTCCCCAGACTTTTTTTCATTATTCTTTTTGATGATGGACTCAGTTGGGTGAGGGAGTATAAAATCCTACTGCTCCCACTCCCTTGGACAATTCTCCACACTTTCTTTGGTCTATCAAACCTTACCTTTGGGCAGAACAATAGAAGGGGAGAAGGTTTCTTCCTTTTTTTAAAGCTATGTAAATTTCTTGTACTTTGTGCACACTAACTGCCACATTGATAAGTGTTTACAATCCATTAGGGGATGTTTGAAGCAGAACAAGTGATTGACCACGTCAGGGGTACCCAGTTTTTGACTATATCCAAAAACCACGTTTCCTTTAGATCTTAAATTTATGATACATTCCTATCTCCATTAGAAAGCATTTATTAAGTGCTTACTGTGTGCCAATCACTGTGCTATACAAAGGAGGTAAAAAACAGTCCTTGTTCCTGATGACTTCTCATTCTGGTTGGGGTGCCAGCATAACTAGGTATATAAAAGATACATGCAGAGTTGACGGGACTTGGTCTCAGAAGGTAATAATGTGCTAACCATTCTAGAAGTAGCAAAGATCCTTCTGTAACATTTATTGTATTTCTGTTTTTTCAGTTTTTGTAATCAGTCAGTTAACCAGCATTTCTCACAAGGACCTTCTGTGTGGTAGGCACTACACTATGTATGTACTTGGGCTTCAAGAACAAAAAGTTAAAATAGAATGTTCCAAAAGTCAGTGCAGTTTCAGACCTACTTTCATTGTGGTTAATAACATCTGTGGTTGTGAAGAGCTTCAAATAACAAGCAAAAATCTCAAAAAAAGTATATGAGATTAGACATATTAGAGAACCACTCTCACCCAAGTGACAGATAATATAGTTGGAGGAGAGATGGAAAAGCCAGTGTGCTGTGAAGCATTTACTAATGATGACTTTGGGCGAGTCTTTTCTCTTTTTAGACCTCAGTTTTTTTCTTTTAAAGGAGAATGTTTGACTCTCCAGCCTTAACTTTCTATGATTCTCTCTGCCCAGGGACTGGCACCAATGCCTGCTACATGGAGGAGATGAGGTACATTGACACAGTGGAAGGGGATGAAGGGAGAATGTGCATCAACATGGAATGGGGTGCCTTTGGAGATGATGGAGTACTCGATGATATCCGCACAGAATTTGACAGGGAGATTGACATGGGTTCACTCAATCCGGGCAAGCAACTGTGAGCAGCTTTTTTTATGTGTTCATTTTAGGGGGATGGGGAGGGTTCACAACTGCATCATTAACGATGATGTAGTGTAGAGGACATGGGGTGGACTTGGCAGCACATAGACTCTACTCCAAGATGTCATGCTACATGCAGGTTTGTATTGCCCGTTGGTATTTTTCACTGCTGCTTGGATTGGCCAAGTTTCCCTTAGCCATGGGGGTGCGTCAGACCCTTTGTTTGGGCGTACAGTTGTCAAGCCACTTGGATGATAAATGTGCCTGAAGTGTGTTGTCCTCTTCACAGTAGCCCTTGGGAGGAACATGCTTTGTGTATTCCAACAAAGCAGCCATTTTCTGAAATGTTTCTTTCTTTAGTTTTCTTGTTTTAATTGATGCTTTTTGTTTTTACATCACATTCATTCTTTCATATCTTCCTCCCACCTCAATCCCTGCCCCTATACATCTAATATTGCAACAGGGATTAAAAGAGAAAGGAGAAAAAAGCAGTTCTGATAATGTAAGTTGCCTGCCTCAGTGCTGGTCTTCTGTCCCTTTAATGAAAGGAGAAAAGGGGCGTTAAAAAAACAAAACCGACTTTTTTTGGAGCTAAGCGTATTTCAAATATTTGTGAAATTTGCTCCTTTTAGAATTACCTATTTTTCAAAATCCAGGAAAAAACGGGTATCTCTTTGGATTTATTCACTTGTTTTTGACCAAAGAGCATCTTTTCTCACCCGTGGTAGTGTGCAGCAGTTGCGTTTGTTTCAGGCTGTGAGCTTTGCCAAGCTCTTCCACTCACCTTAAATTCCTTGAAAATCCTAAGTGTGCTATAGTAGAAATAGCATGAGATTGGGAAGGGTTCAAATCCTAGTCTTCTGCCTTCCCACCTCTGTGACCTTGGGCTAATCATTTGCCTTCTCCCTTCAGTTGCCTTCTCTGTAAAATGAAGTAATTGGACTAGATTGACTTAACTTCCTTCTTACTTTGAATCCAATGGTAATTTTTCCTGTTTCCAAAAAGCAAATCCTCATTCAAATAAATGAAATTTTCCAGTGTAGAGGATATTCTAAGATATGTCCTACAGTCTATGGAGGCAATTCCAGAAGAGTAAGAAAACTTTTTTTTAATAGCACTGCCTTGTTTTGCTATCTTAGTTAGGAAGAAATATTTTAATTTACTTCAATCTTGCCCTCTATTTGTCCCATCCCTAATATTGCTCATATGCTCGTGACCAGTGTTGCTTCAAACTTATGTCTTTGCCTGCCTGGGGGAAGCTCTCTGAGTAGACCACCACTGGGGTCTCCTTGCTTTAGAAAGGAAACCTATTATACAAATAATGAAACTGAACAAACAGATCCAGTGGTGTGTGGTTATTTGTCATATTAATGGATTCTCTGTTTTGCAGCCAAATTCATTATATATATTCCTTTCTAATACTAAGCTTACATACTGTCAGATGTAGCTACTGAGATAGCCACAGCACACCTATCATAGAATCTTTGAACGTAGAGATGGGGAGCAGGGTCAGAGATAGGGAAGAAGGGTTGTTGGGAATCAGCTGGTCCAACATCTTCATCATGACAGATGAGCAAACCAGGAAGGGGTGGAGAAGTGACCTCTTTGAGATCATGCAGTTAGCACAGAGGCAGACTTTGAGCCAAGATCCTCCTCCCCCATTCCATTGCTCTCTTCCCTCTGTCACCTCCTTTTTTTGTAAAACAGCCCATCTTGATTTTTGTGAAGACTTGTAGCAACTAGTCTAGTGGAACCTGAAGCATGTGCTCAGGAGGGAGAAGGCACAGAGCAGTGCCTATGGGAGCTAGTGGGTGAACAGTTCCTTGGCCCAAGCATCAGCAGACCCTGGGGATTCTCCTTCAGTGTCCTCTTTGTCCTAAAATGCTGTACGTCTTTACATTGTTTTCCACTTTCAAAGTCATTCTTGCCTAGAATAGAGTGTTTTCTAAAGCATAGAAAACAGTGGCACCTAGTGTTGAGAAATCAGATTCTCTTACTAGTTTCCGTGCTCTGTGACTGCTGTCTGTCACAGTCAGCAAGGTTATAGATGAGTTTATTCAAGTATCAGGGGTGTTAAACACTTCAGTGACAGTGACTCTCTCTTACTGCAGAATTAGAAAGTCCATCAGTGGTGGTGCAGTTTGAGTGGCCTGACACTGTGTAGATCAGTAGATTAGTGGAAGCTCACTGTAGATCAGTGGAAAAAAGCACTTGATTTGGAGCTAAAGGACCTGGGTTTAAATCTCAGCTCCGCTGCTTCCTTCCCTCTGTGCCTTGGTTTGATCACCTGCAAAATGGAAGGGTTAAACTAGTTAATCTAGACGAGTTAATCTCCAAATCTAAAGCCGGTGACCCTCCCTAGTCGTAAATCTCACCTGCCCTGATATAATCCCAAGAGGGACAGACTGGCTAAAAATCTGATGGTTTTTTGACCTGGACTTGTTCCCTGGCTTCTCGTCCGTTCCCTTGATTTCCTTGGCTTTGTTCTACACTGGTTCTCAGACTTCCGACACAGTTACTCTTTACTGACTACTTCTCATTCTCCAGCTGTATATCGTTCCAGACCCTAAGTTCTATGTTCTCTACTCTTCTCTCAGTTTATGGTCTCTCTTCCTTAGATACCATCTATTTGTAGGACTCCAGCTTTCACCTCCTCAAATGAATTTTTTCCCCCATATTTCCAGTCCAGCCCCCTCACCTCCCTCTCCTTTGGCTCCACATGTCTATGTACTTGAATCTGTCCTGTCAGACATATCCAACTGGATGGAAGAGTGATTCGTTGTCTTTTCCTGTCAAATTATCACCCTCTCCCAAATTCTTGATGTCTTACTCCTTTTCCCAGTCACTCAGGCTTGAGTTATCTTTTGACTCTTTCATTCTTTGTCACTTTCCATAGCTCAAATCAGTCATGTCTTGTTAATTCTTTAAAATGTTAATTTTATCTCACTCTTCCAGTCTGAATGAGTTCACTGTCCAGGTCTTTCATCTCTTCAGCTGTTCTATGGAATTATTTCCTCCTTTCCTCATTGATCTTTCCCTTTTTAGAACTAATGGCACTGTCAATTCTATAATTTTAAAAAAGGTTTTGTATAAAATTTTAAATTTTCTTACGTATCCCTTCTCTGGCCTCTCTCTCTCTCTCTTTTTTGTTATTCTGTTAAATATAATCCACACTTAAAGCAAGTATGTAACAGAAGTTTACGGTTTTACCAAAATCTTTTTCTTATTCTTATTGCATGTTGAAATATTCATATTGGTTAAGTTCTTTTTAAAAAAGAAAGGAAAACTTCAAAAAGACCAGAAATGGAGAGATCCAGTGCTAGTGCAAGAGTCAGAAAATGCCAGAAGGCAACATGTTATAGTAGCTAAAGTACCATCCCTAAAGTTGGCTAGACCTGGGTTCAAATACCACTGTAAATGAGATAACATGTACAGCACCTTGCAAACCATAGGGTGCTATATAAATTCTAGCTATGATCTCTGAAGCTTATTAGCTTTTTGATCAAGTTGTTTCAACTTCTACAACTTCAAGACATATCTGCTAAATTAGGAATGGGTAGAAATTGGCATTGTGAGGATTTCCCACACTGAGGAAAAGTCACAGTTCATTGATAAATATTATTCACCTATTTCTAAGAAGAGAATTTAACATTCCCATGGGTTTGGAAATGTTCCTGAGTTTCTTAGGGGATGGTTCTCTTTCATGCACTTTTTGTATTTGAAAGATGGCATGATATATAGTATAGTATATAGGAGGTTAGCTTCAGAGTTAGAGCTGGATTTAAGTCCTACCCCCTGACATATCAATTATTATTCATTTTTTGTTTTATTTTATGTTCTTCATTTTAATTCTTCTGTGCAACATGAATTTAATAGAAATGTATGTGTAGAACCTATATAAGATTGCATGCCATCTCAGGGAGGGGGGAATAAGGGAGGAAGTGGAAAAAAATCTAAGATATATGGAAGTGATTGTTGAACACTGAAACAAGTAAAATAATTCAATTAAAAATAAATGAAAATTTTTTAAAAAGCCAAAATAAAAAAAAAGAAAGCCAGCTCTTTAAGAATTAAAAAGAGGAAGAAAAAATGTTCAGAAATAACTAATTGAAAAAGTCACAGTGTTCCACACCTCTGCAAAGAAGTGGGAGGAGATCTCTTTCCTTTGGGGACAAGCTTGGCTGTGCCGTCATAATTTCCAGCATTCTGTGTCTGTTGCTTGGGTGTTGCTTTTGTCATTACTATGTAATTTAATGCTTAAGACGTGTCATACATGCTGAGTAAATGCTTGGTAGCCAGGTATGGAAAGAGCCCTGGGCAAATACTGCGTTGGTCTTGGACTTAAACCTTTCTCGGCTGCTCTTCCCACATAGGGAAATAGAAGGACCAGATGATCTTATCTTTCAGATCCTTTACACTGTTGATATTTTTGTATTTGAAGATCATAATATTAGAAGATATGTAAATTTGATCACAAAGTCATATAATGCCTCATTATTTGAATTTTACAAATAATAGGATCTTAATAAATTCCCATCTTGGAATTTCTTGCAGATTTGAGAAGATGATCAGTGGCATGTACATGGGGGAACTTGTCAGACTCATCCTGGTGAAGATGGCCAAGGAGGAGATGCTCTTTGGTGGGAAACTAAGTCCTGAGCTCCTCACCACAGGGCACTTTGAGACCAAAGACGTTTCTGATATTGAAGGGTGAGTTTCCCCCTTCCTGCATCCCATTTCTTTTCTGCTTTGGAGGGTATTTTCTCACCTTATAGCTATAGAGTGAGGACACATAACAAATTGAGTTCTGTCCATATAACTTGATACGACAGCCTTACTGCTACTGTTCATCTGTCATTCCCCCAGTATGTAGATTTAGATCTTGTAGCTGTTGTTGAAGAAAAACAATATTAATACCATTCTCTGGGTTTTAGGTACAAGTGAGTATTCTAAATCCAAGCATTTCTATCCTAGAAAAAGAAATTGCCAAATTGGCATAAATGAAAGAGCTTTCTCTATGCCAAGATGATCTGAAGTAACATTGATAGGAATCTTGAACAAAGATAATACTGTAATTTGTTAAAATACAGTTTAGGGTTAACATTCCAGAATACCCCATAACAACACAGAAATGTGTTAAACTCAGTTTGGGGTCAACATTTCAGTCACTGCTTAATTCCTTCATTGAGCCACTCCTCCTCTCTTACCCTTATCTCTGCAGAGATTGAAAGCAAAGGTTTTCCCTTTCCCCACGATCCTTTCTGAGTCATAGAAGTAAGCATTTCCCGTGGCTGGCTAGGGAAATGGTACAGTAGGGGATGGGGAAGGCAAGTATTTAAGATCATTAAGTTTGGCGATTACCCGTAATTCAGTTAACTAATCCTTGATTTAAGAGGAAGGATTTAGGTTTAATTTTAACTCCCTTTCTCAAAGGGAAAAAGTCTGGAAAGGACTTTAGACTTGAGAAATATCTTTCTGAACATTTCCAGTTGTACTGGAAGGTTGTTAATTTTCTTCCATACTCTAAAGGGTAGGACTGACCCAAGTCTGTTGCTCTCAGTCTTCCTTAGGTTTTTTCTTGAAAATTCTGGGCCTTCTGACTAGATAGCATCTGGATTTTTGTGTTTGATCCTGACCCCTCATTCTCTCAGGCTCTCTTATTGAGATGCAAGATCTGACAGTTTCTCCCAAGCTGGGGAGAGTCTGACTGAAAGAAGTGGGAGCTCCCCAGACTGTTTCTATCTTCTTGGCTAAATGGAGACAGTTTTCTTTCAGAGGGCACTCTCATCTACCCTTCAAATTTTTTAAAAAAAATTTTTATAATGAAGGAACTGCCTGATATGGAGAGAACTTGGAATAACCAGTGAGGCCTTTGACAATTCCCTTGCCCTCTCTAGGCCTCAAATTTCTTCATTTGTCCAATGAAAGAGTTGGACTAGAAGATCTTTAAGATCCCTTCCACCTTTTGATCTGTGCCCCTGTGATCCTCAGTTGTGCCTTTCATGGGCTGCCGTTTGCTTCAGCCCCTTTAACATGTACCCTGCAATGGAGCAGAACGTTTGCTTCTATGACTGCTTATCCCTGCAGGGAGAAAGATGGCATCAAGAAAGCCCTTGAGGTCCTGACCAGGTTAGGCCTGCAGCCATCCCAGGAGGACTGTGTGGCCACACATCGCATCTGCCAGATCGTGTCTACCCGTTCGGCCAACCTGTGTGCAGCCACGCTGGCTGCTGTCCTTCGACGCCTTAAAGAGAACAAAGGCGAGGACCGGCTACGTTCTACCATTGGAGTAGATGGCTCTGTCTACAAGAAGCATCCACAGTAAGTCTGCCAGGGGAACAGAAGCATCTTAGGGTTGGTCTTCTTGGGTTGAGGCAGAGTTTGGGTAGTAGAGAGAACAGAACACTGGACTAGGATTTGGAAAGGCTGGGTTCTAGTCCTGACTCTGCCTCTTGATTATCATTAGGGTAAGTCATATCCCCCAGCGGACCTCATTTTTTTAAATAAAATGAGAGGTTAGACTAAGGCAGGTAGGGGCCAGGAAACTATGGTTGAAAGGCTTGAATCCAACATTAAAAAATGTAAAATCCATTCTTAGCTAGGGCTTTACAAAAATGGGCAATGGCTGAATTCAGCCCTTGGGCCAGAGTTTGCCAGCCCCCAGACTGAGGGGACACAAAATGCCTAAGCATTTGCTGTAGTAGGAAAACAGCCATAACAGAACAGGATTCAGTCAAAAACCCAGTTCCAGATCTGCCGGGTAGGCAAGTTTCTTCTGTAAAATGAAGAGAATGTCTTAGCTGACCTCTAAGACACCTCCCAGGTAAGAGTTCTTTGACAAGTACGAGCTACAGGTTGTCATAGGGTGAAATCCTTTATATATGTACGCTCTTAATTTTTCTGGTTCCCATTTGCTTTGTTTCTTTAGAATCTGGTGAATGTAGTGCAAAAGTGGTAAAAAAAGACCTCAGAGATTTCTAATGAAAAGTGGTTGTGTTTAGAAGGCAATGCAGAAGTCAACACTATAGGGTTTTTAGTTAAACGACCTCTGTCCAGTCTAGCTAGTGTTACTGTTGATGGCAACGTAAGTAAAAAGCAGCATGTCAGTACCTTTTCCTTCGTGGGCCTAAGTTTTTGCAGTTGTAAAATGAGAAGTCTGGACCACATTATGTCTGAGATTGCTTTCCAATTCTAGATTTTTTGAAGGTGACATTCTCCTTGCTTTTGCATGTTATAGTGGATCCTCTTAGGCATATGAATGGATGAGCTGGTTGTTTGCCAACTACTGACTCTTGGGTGTGGGTGATTTTTTTTTTTTTATGGCCCTCTTGGGGATAGGGAGGGCATGGTGTCTTTGCCATCTTTGATACCCATGTTAGGATTTCTCAGACTTTAATAGGCACATTTGTAATGGCATGCCAAAAGAGAGACCCCAAATCACTGCTCCATCTTTTCCAACGCAGTTTTGCCAAACGTCTTCACAAGACCGTCCGACGCCTGGTGCCAGATTGTGATGTCCGCTTTCTCCGCTCAGAAGATGGAAGTGGCAAAGGGGCTGCCATGGTGACAGCAGTAGCCTACCGTCTGGCAGACCAACACCGGGCTCGACAGAAGACCCTGGAAGCTCTCAAGCTGAGCCATGAACAGCTGTTAGAAGTGAAGAAGAGGATGAAAAAGGAGATGGAGCGTGGCTTGGGCAAAGAGACCCATGCTGATGCTTGTGTCAAGATGCTGCCAACTTATGTGTGTGCAACACCTGATGGTACAGGTAGGGGACAAGTAGTCATTCATTTTTGTCAGGTGGGAATGCACAGTAGGCTGAAGGGTGGGCTGGATTTGGCTGTAGAAATAGGCAAAAATATTTGAGAATCACTGCCTTAAATTCAGGGATGTACCAGGCACTTGCCCCACCATGCTTCTCCACTAATAGGATGCACCTCTTTGCTCCACAATCTAGCTGTCAGTGGATTTTCTCCAGAAAACCTTACAAACAGGTTCCCAGATTTACTCTGTTTCCTTAGTGTCCTTGCATTCACTTGTTCTGTTAAATTTCTGCCCTTGGTTACTTGATTATTCCGGATGTTTGTTATTTGCCCTTACACTCCCTGCTCACATTCTGGGACTGAGTTGGTGACATCCATGGGAAGATTGTCTCCTTTTTCCAAACCATCTTCCTTGATTTGACTCTCCAGTGATGGTAACTGGACCTGCTCTAGCTTCCTTGTGGAGCTGGGGTGAAGACCAAACAGGAAGCTAGAGATTAAAGTGCTTTGAAAAGCTTATTCCACTGCCATCATGGTTATCATCACTATTTGTTATTTTCCGTTTCAGAGAAAGGTGACTTCCTGGCCCTTGACCTTGGCGGGACAAATTTCCGCGTGCTCTTGGTGCGTGTGCGGAATGGGATGAGACGCGGCGTGGAGATGCATAACAAGATCTATGCCATTCCTCAAGAGGTTATGCATGGCACCGGAGATGAGGTGAGAGAGCCCCCTCCAATGCCCATGGGGCCCAGGTTAATAAATCTTATGCCAGCAACCAGTTCACTATTCTTCCCTTAACCCCTGGTGCGATTTGGGTGGTGGTGTCCCCAGGAAGTGATCACCCTTGAGTTGGGCTCCTAGATCGACTATTTCTTCTTGCTTTGGCCAGTGAGGTTGGCTCCCCAAGGTAGAAGGATACTCTAGGAAACTGGTTTCCTTGCATTCTCAATCCTAGAAAGGCTTTTTTTTAAGTCATCTGTATCTCCAACGCGGGATGTTCACCAGGTCCCTGAACTTTCGATCCTTAGGATAGTGAGAAAGCCTTACTAGATTTATACTGAAGACACTGGGTTTGAACCGTGAACAAGACACTACAACTCAATATACTTTGATTTTCTCATCTATAAAGTAAAAGGTTTGGACCAGCAGACCTCCAAGGTCCCTTCCAACTCTCCTGGAAGGAACTTTGGAGGAGATGTGTGCTGCTAACCAGGACGTTTTTCCCCCATGCTCCTTCCTTCCCTCCTGTAGCTCTTCGATCACATTGTCCAGTGCATCGCGGACTTCCTGGAATACATGGGAATGAAAGGCGTATCATTGCCTTTGGGCTTCACCTTCTCTTTCCCCTGCCAACAGAATAGCCTGGATGAGGTAATGTGTTCTCAAATAACTTCCATGTGACCCATGGACACTTGACTTTGCTTTCTTTATAAAGTTAATGGTGATTCTCCAAAAGAAAGTTAGTACAGAATGAGCTCCTCAAAACAGGAGACCTGTATCTCAATCCCAGATGACACTCCTTGCCTCTTTGACCCTCCATTTCCTCATCTGTAAACTGGAGTCAATACTTTGTGCTTCCTGCCTCCCAGAGTCTCAAGGAAAAGTGCATAGTGTGAACTATTAAGAAATGTGAGGAGTTGTTACTACCTGCCAGCTGTTGACATTTCTCTCTGGCATTGAAGATTTCTCTTTTCTTTTTTCTATTCTCTGGGTTGGTCTGGCTTCTGCAGTCCTGCAATTTCTCCACCTTTGCATTTTATACTTTTTCATGTAATCCCAGAAGGGGATGTATGCATGTCTACATGAGTGTGCTTAGATATGCACACATATTATAGAAGTGGGAACTTGAGGACTGGAGACTCTCTTAAGCTGCCCCTCGAATTTGAGCCCATGTCCAGAACTGATTGATTAAATGCTGTCAGATTTGAGTTAAACGTTCTAACAGACTCTAATAAACTTGACTGTCCTGATCAAGTGATGAACGAACATTAACTCAATGCCTCTTGATATCTGAAGATTATACTCAATACCATGGAAGGAAATCCAGGTGCATTCCTTTTCTGATGATATCCTAAAGACTAGCTGGAAAGATGGAATGACCAGAGTCTTCTCTAGTAGAAAATAAGCTTGCAGAAGGAAAAGAGTTATCTTTTGTTTTCTTGGTATTCTCAGAAGCTTGTGCAGGGTTGATTCAACAGGACCAGGTAGTAGACTAAGTACCTAAGTGTTTGTTGAATTAAATTGAATAAAACTATAGCATTTTATAATAAAGGATTTCATGGATGCTGATGAGAGGTAGAAAAGGAATTAATTGAAGGCTTTCCTAGGTTAAGGTGTATTGGAAGCTAGATTTCAAAGCCATATGGAGTAGGGATAATACCCAGCCAGGGGAAGAAAATGTCATATATCAAAGAACAGAGATGAAAGCAAGTGGGCCAGGAGCCCTGACCAAGTCATTTCCCCTCTCTAGGATTTAGTTTTTTCATCTATGAAGGGAGCTGGTTACATTTCTCTAAAGTCCCTTCTAGGTCTGATATTCAGGGATTCTGAGTCAGGAGACTGTCAGCATATTAACTTGTCTGCAACTGAGTCAACATACTACCCTTCTGTGGGCCTCAGTGCTCACATCTACAAAATGAGGGTAACATACTCAATCCATAAACATTTTTAAAGCACCTACTATGTGCTAGTTACTGTAGTAAGCATTGTGCAATACTTAATACCTACCTTGGAGAAATATTTATATAATGGGAAACTTTACCCACCCCTCACCCCCCTACCAGTACTGCCACTTCTGTATTGGAACTATATCAATCTTCATCTAATAGATGTTAGTCTAATCTATGTGTTTATGAAAGCATCCACTCTAAAGGGGAGAGGCCACAGAATAATCCTGACTAGCCAAGAGATCAGGAGAAAAAAGGAGAGGAGAATTATGCTTAGAAGGTGTAGTAATATGCTTGGAAAAATGAAGAAGAGATAGAGAGAGAAGATAGGTAGTACATGTTGTGTAGAATCCAAGCTTAGATTTCAATTGATAGTCCAAGGAACCGTGATAAATTGTAATTATTCAGCACATACTTCTTAAGCAGAAAGATGCCCTAGTTCAGGCCTTCTTCTGGTCTTCTTGGTAGTGGCACTTTTCTCAGCTACACCTGAAACTAGCTCCTTTGTGAAGGAGGCTGGATTTGGTTGGCTTTCTGCCCTTGACTCGTGGGTGGCCTTGGGCAAAGCACTCAGTTCATTCTCTGCCCTCCCTGTTGCTCTAACTCTTTGTTAAAGGAAGCAAGGAAACTCCCTAGTAAGTGAGGGTTGGGTTGGTTACATTAATTGAGGTTTGTAAAAGGCTTTGACATCTGGAGATGAAAGACTCTTAATTACCATCCATTGGCCTTTACTCTTGCTTTTTTCACATCCCTCTCTGGAGAAGTGTGTTCTTGGCTTAGACTCAGCTGTTTCTGAAACTCCCCCTGCCTCTAAACCAGTGAATCATTTGCACCCTGTGGTCCTCACTTTAAAAATACAGACGCAAACCAAGGACCCTCCCAGGTCTTTTCATTAGATCACATGTAAAAGGTCGCTCTTGGGCTGAGCATGCTTTCTGGACTCTTTGCTTTCAAATCAGCCATCTACTCGAATTTTTTGCTTTTTGATGTGAAGACATTTTCACAACATCTCTGGAGGTTTCAAAGCCTTTTTTGTTTACAGCCAAGTCTGTGGACGTGGCTGACTTTGAGACATGAAAGGCCAGCTGAGATCCATTCGGACTAGCAGGATCTATACTCAGAGCACCTTTGTGACAGTGTAGTTTATGGACATTGACAGAATAGTTCCAGAAAAGCAGTTGCCCTAAGGCTGTGGAACACACTTAATGAAGTCTCTTTTTACATTGACTGGCTTAATTGAATTCTCCAAATACTGTCTTACCTCCAGATGGGCAATAATTAAGTAATCAGCTAGGTAGGTGTTCACCTTTGGCTGTAGAGAGACATACTCCTTGCTGGAGCCACCTCTCTAGTCGTAGTTATCCAGAGTTACAGGCTACAGGCCAGGGTCTCTTCTGCCCATGCTGGTTATATAAAAAACCTCAAGGGTGGGGTTAGACAAGCCAAAAGACAGGTTTTCCAATGACTCGTCCTCCGCGGAAAATTGAATTCCAAATGGACTTCAGAATGAAGTTTGTGTTTAGAGAGTTAGAAGAAATTCTCACTGAGTCTGAGTGGCATCAGTAATTAAGGCTGCCTTTGTTCCTACATGTTTTGGCTCTCTGGTGAGTTATATTTTCCGAGACACTTCTATATTTGCAAAGATCTGTGCTTTTCTTGATGGGTCGGCTACTTTCTTTACTGATGCAGGTTGCTTTCAAAGTTTCTTCATGAGCTGCTGTGACTGAGTGCTTATGACTAGTCAATCACCTGGTGATGAGCCTTCCCATGCTCTTAGCTAGGATGACAGTTGAATGATAGATAGATACATAGCTTTTTGTTTTATTTGTTTTCCTCCAGCCAGTATTCTGAGCCTTTCCGGCTCACCTGGCAAAGCTTGTGCCAACCCAGGACTGCATCTGCACCAGGGTGAGGCATCTAAGGAGGAAGTAGATAAAGCTTAGAAAAGAATCTTGTTCTCTAGCTAGGCCTTCAGCTCTCTCCATTAATGTGGAGAAGTGATCCCAGAGCATTCACTTAGCATGAGGTTGCTTGAGACAAGAAGTGGGGGGGCAGCCATTGGTAGTGTAGCGGTCCCAGTGCATTCACTCAAGGTGGAAGAGGTAGCCCACATGTGAGGCAGGGTCTATTATTGTCCTTTTACAGACGGGAAAACTGAGGTTGATAGAGGTTAAGTGACTTGCTCAGGGTGACACAATGAGTTCATGTGACAGACTGTGAACTCAGATCTCGCCTGACTCCAAGTCCAGCACTCTCTTCCATCTTGTTGCCTTGAATAGCTCCTAATATCACTGTTGTGGAAGGATATTGGCCAATTTTCTGTAAACAGTGGCTTTCCACTGTAAGCGCTGTTTTTTGTTTTTTGTTTGGCTCATAACTTTGGGCATTTACTCTACCAGCAGAATCAGTAAGGAAACTCCCTCTACTAATGCCATGGGATACTCTTGTAGAATTTCCCATGGCCCTTAAAGGGTTAAGCAACATATACTACAAGGTCACACAGCAGCCAGTGTGTGTCTCGTCAGACAAGCATTGATGAAGTATGCCAAATACTGTACTGAGAAAGACAGGCCCTGACCTCGACAGTCCCTGTCCTCAAGGACTTTAGGAGTTTGTTATCTTGGGAGAAGATAACACATAAAAGAGAGATGAAGATACCCTTTTGAGTTTGGGGGAACCTTGTAGAGAAAATCCAGAGGATCAGAATTGAAGCCTGAGAGGAGTGAAGTCATGGCTGGTTGAGGCACCCTCCTTAAAAATGGAGGTTTTGGAAGGAACTAGCCAATCAGAGGGCTAGACTGCAGGGGATTTCTGATGTGGTTCTGGGGCAGTGTGGAGAAAGTCTGGGAGAGTCAGTAGAGCCAGGAATAGGAATGAATAATATATCAGAACTGATCAGAACCTAGGTCTTCCTGACTTGAACTGGCCAGTTCTTTATAATAGACTCACTTGTTGCTTCCACTGAGTGGGACCATGAGCTTGTGTGCTGTTCCAAACCTTCAGATCCGTACCTGCTTCTGCAGAGAACAGAATACTATTGATAAAGATCTAGAGAGTAGGAAGGTTTCCCTTTGACCACAGCCAGAGAATACCACTTCTCAGTCTCCTCCAGAGGCTAAGAGGAGAAAAGAAGAAGTACTCTTGGCTGGAGTTTTCTTGTTAGAAAACAAAAAACAATTAGTGAGAAAACAATGTAGTTCATTCATCAAGTTGCTTCAAAATTGTCTACTAGTATCCTTTCCTAAGATAAATAAAATTCTGCTTTACGTAGTCAGCTTTTAGAAGGTAAGTCTTATTTCCTGAGTCAGCCAAAGTTGAAACTGTGGTTTCACATAAAATTAAGATTGATGAATAGATAATATTAACAAATAATGGGTATAATATTAACAAATAATAGAAATGAAATGGAAATTTAGGACGTCTTCAAGTCGGGAGTTTGAGGACAGGAAGACCCACTCCTAAGAGGTGTTTTGTTTTCGTATCAGAGACAAAATCCTCATCTTGATCGTCTGGGGGTCTTACTATTTAAATTAAGGCTTTTCTCCTATGCTCATTCATGTTCATCTGTGATATTTCTTTAGAGCATTCTCCTGAAATGGACAAAGGGCTTCAAAGCAACTGGCTGTGAGGGAGAGGATGTGGTCAGCCTACTGAAGGAGGCCATTCATCGGCGAGAGGTAGGGATGGGATCAGGATTGATTCAGCCTTGTGCCTACACACTCACTCACACTCATGCAAGCATGGATCTGGCCATTACACTACGTGATTATATTTATACCAGAATTCCCAGGAAATTTTGTATAGAGATCGATGAAGAAAGAGATGTCTCACATAAAAAAGAATGTGGGTTCATGACCTTAAGGGTTTCTGTTGTCAGCTAATTGCAAACACATGCTCCCTTTGAGTAGCTCCATAGTCTTTTGTGTGGGTGACTGACTGTTCAGGTGTAGCTGAATTAGGAGGGTTTGGTTTTAAGCACAGGACTGTAACAGAAAAGTAGAGTTTGGGAAAGAAGGCTGCTAAAGGTTTGAGGAGGCAAATTCCATCATACAGTCATTTAGTCACATTTTCCCTGTTAATTTCCTTTCAGGACTCCCTGGTTTTACCCATTTTCTACTCCATTCACTGATTGCTTATTTCTATATTAGGCTACTGGGTTTTGGAGTTTTGAGAAACCCTAACTCCTGCCTGACCTGGCTCAGCCCATGTTTGATGTTCCCTTAGGAAATTGATGTGGCCCTTTCTTCTCTTTTCCTCTGGATGGGGATCTCCCTTAAACACCAGGAATTGGCCCACTTATTAACATGTTGACTGCCCCTAGGTAATATGACATGTGATTCTCATGGCATCAAATAATTTCTTGCTTGCCATACAGCTTTATTAAATATGATGAGGAAGTAAGGGCTAGGTCTTCACATTACTTTTTCCTATCTGCGTTTTTGTAAAAAATAAATTAAAAGAATCATTTAAACCTGCATATTTAACACAGTTATAAAAAGTTGCCACAGTTTACTTGTTTCTAAAATAACCACTCCTGTTGGTTAGCATAGGTATGGACATGTCTTGTAATGCATTTTTTTTTTCTGACATACCGATTGGTTTTGCTTAATTTTTTTTTCTGTTTTTGCAAAAAATTCTTCATTATGAAGGATGGCCTCTAGGTAGAAGTGAGAAATTTAGGCAACAAAACAACAGATGTCAACGAAGAGATAGGAAAAATAAATAATTCATATGAAATCTTTGGCCTCATTTAAGTTTCTGTTTGCAGTCTAGGTTTTTAAAAGTTGTGTTGGTTGGTACCTTTTATTTTTGCATCACAATCCAGATTACACCACATTTCCAGATATGACTAAGAAATTGTCTGTAGTCATATACACCCCATATTCACCTACCTTGAAATTCAGACGAGTAGGGTGGTGGTGAATGTGTCATGATCTGTTCTCCAGGACTCTGAGGTATCTGAGTCATGAATGAATCAGAAAATGGCTGGTTTTAATGACTAGCCATTGTTATATTATTCTTTTGGTTGGACTTATTCACCCCACATCAGTTCATATAAATCTCCTCACATTTCTCTGAATTCCTAATTTTTGTTATTTCTTCATAATAGTTTTCTGTTACATTCAGATGTTTGATTTTACCAATCCTCAGGCAGTGGGGACCCACTTTGTTTTTTTTTTTTTTCTATCACCAAGAGTCCTGCTAAGATCATTTCTATTTGTAAGGGACCTTGCCTGATTTGTTTTGGCATCTTCATTTTCTGAAGGGTCTAGCACTTTTTACCTGTTAATGGTAACTTTCCTTTTGCTGAATAGATTTCGCTGTTTCTTGTTTTTGTTTTATTACATGTTTTTTGGTCCTGGGAAGATCCAGTTCTACAAGAAGTAAAGTTTAAGAAATATTCATTCAAGCGCATTTTCCTTTCTTGGTTTTCTAATGGCTTTTCCCTTACGTAGCTGGGAAGTTGCCAAGAGAAGCTAGAGTGCTAGGAGCAATTCCTACTTCAACACCTCTCTTCCTGAGTCTAACTCTTTAAAACCATTACCCAGATGAAGCCACTGGAAAGTCTTAGACCTGTCTTTTTTTTTCCTCCAAAGAGTTCTAGTACAGAAGAATGGAGTGTAGAGGGGGAAGTAAGATGACCTCTGGGATTGAAGGCATTGAAAAGAAGGCTCTTTGCTCCTACACTGTACTTGTCTTCAGCACACATTTCCCTCCTACAGTTGGCCTCAGTCTGTGTGTCATACCTTCAGGAGAAATCTGTCAAGCTGTTCCTGAGCACCCTTCATGTGCTCGGTATTAGGAAAGATACAGAAGTGTAATTGAGACCCAGGATTGAGCTGGAAGAGAACTATCCAGTCATCCAGTTGGAGAGCTAACATCTGTGGTCAGTGTCAGACCTGTCCAATAAGAGGCAGTGTATTGGGGTGGTAAGAACACTGGACTTGGAGTCAGGAGAAACTTGGTGTAATCTGTGGAAAGTGTGAGCATCAGATGAAATAGCACATGAAGCACTTTGCAAATCGTCAAGTCACTTAAAGGGTCTTCCAAAGAGCTCAGTGCAGTTTTAAGCTATTAAGAATTAAAGCTGCACTAAGGGAAATACTTTTTGGATACCTTGTAAGTGTTGTCTTTTTTTTTTTTTTAAAGGGACATACTTTTTGGATACCTTGTATATAAGTGTTGTCTTTTTTTTTTTTAAAGGGAAATACTTTTTTGGATACCTTGTATACAAGTGTTGTCTTTTTTTTTTTTTTTAATTGGGGCAGCTAGGTGACTCACAAGATAGAGCTTTGGCCTTGGAATCAGGAAGACTCATGTTCATCAGTTCAAATCAGGCCTCAGACAATAACTAGCTATGTGACCCTGGGCAAATTCATCTTGTTTGCCTCAGTTTCCTCATCTGTAAGATGAACTGGAAAAGGAATGACAAACCACTCTAGTATCTCTGCCAAGAAAACCCCAAAGTGGGGTCACAGAGAGTTGGACTCAACTGAAACTCTACTGAGCAGCAACAGATTTTTTTTTATTTTGCCATTGTACCACACTGGTCTCTCCCTTTAAGACTCATTCTCATTGCAATGGTGAGACTCACCATCGTGAGATAGAAGTATTTATTGAAGTCTGTGAGTGCTCAGGCGTGGGCAGGATCATGGGAGTGGTCGGGGAAGAGAAGTAGGACTTGAGCTGCGGCTTGTGAGGACTAGGATTTAGACTGAAAACAGACAGCAAATAGAGATGGGCAGGAGGACTTTCCAGGGTTGGGCTTGGGAGATCAAAGAGACCTGGGTAGAATTCTAATCCTGCCACTTGTGTGACTATAGTTATAGCACCCTCTCCAAATTACCATTCAGTTATTTCATCTATAAAATGAAGTCTTGGATGATGATGATTACTTCCACTCTTAAGTATAATGGCTGGAGTTTATATAGTAGTTTGAGGTTTGTAAAGCACTTATGCATTTATCTCATTTGAGATAACACTAACCCATGTCTTAGCTCTCATTCAGTTCTGTGTTCTAGGGTCCCTTCCAGCTCTGACATTTCTATTTTCCAAGATCCCTTTTGACTTTCACATTTCATGTTCTGTCTTCTAAGGCCCATTCCAGTTTTCACATCATGTAGCATAGGTTTTAAGGTCTAATCTGGCTTTTACGTTCTGTTTTATAAGGTTCTGTTTAGTACTGACATACTTTATTTTGTAACCTAATATCTCAGGTTTTTAATTTTATATTCTGCGTATAAACATAAACTTAGTTTTATGGTGGCATGTAGAAGGTCAGAAGGATATTGGGAAATAGTGGAACAGATATGTAGGTAGTGCCGCAGGGCCTCAGTGCTGGCATTCTTAATGGTTGAAATTCCAGTGTATTCCAAAAAGGAGAAATTCTCCAATGAGAATGAGTCTTAAAGGGAGAGACCAGTGTGGTACAACTTTGATTTGATGTTGCATGAAGAAGGTCTCCTGAACATTTTGCTGGGAGGCAGTCTTCACAGGCCCTTTGGGATTGAACATCACACTTTGCTTCTGTAGGAATTTGATCTGGACGTTGTTGCTGTTGTGAATGATACTGTGGGGACCATGATGACCTGTGGCTATGAAGACCCTCACTGCGAAGTAGGACTCATAGTTGGTAAGATACCACATTGTCTTTTTCTGTGGAGTGTTGTCCAGGCCTGGGTGGGGAAGGCCAAGGAAAGAGCTCAGACTCCTTTTCGTTTTCACTTCTTTTGTAGGTACTGGTAGTAATGCCTGTTACATGGAGGAGATGCGCAATGTGGAGCTAGTAGAAGGAGATGAGGGGCGGATGTGTATCAACATGGAGTGGGGTGCTTTCGGGGATAATGGCTGCCTGGATGATGTCCAAACTGAGTTTGACTTAGCTGTAGATGAACTTTCACTCAATCCAGGGAAACAGAGGTAAGCTCCTGAGGGAAACATTCACCTTCCGAGGTGAACAAGAACGTCCAGAATGGCTGTCAGTTGGGTTGTGGATATGTAGTAAGAATGATTTTGAAGAGAAGTCCTGGTAGCTCTGGTCCTGGGGAAGAAAGGTAGCCCATAAAATGGGCCAGTTGGTGGGAACCAGGTAGAGTATCCTCTTTTGACCTGGGGAAAGCAGGCTTACTGCTTTTCTCTCCCACATGGTGAGACTGACCATCTCCACATAGCTATGCTCCTTCCATACCCACACCCATTCTCCACTGAAGTCTCTACCATAGTGTTTTGAAGATTGATCCTGAACTTCAACCCCCATTCCCTTATCTTCCTCCTGAAGGTTTGAGAAGATGATAAGTGGCATGTACTTGGGAGAGATAGTACGCAACATCCTCATCAACTTCACCAAACGTGGGCTGCTTTTCCGCGGACGGATCTCAGAACGACTGAAGACAAGGGGGATATTTGAAACCAAATTCTTGTCTCAGATTGAGAGGTGAGAGTGGGGCCTGGGATGGGTAAGGCTGTGAGTAGCCATTTTTTAGCCTGAGGGAGAGCTGTTCAGCTAACTCCTTACAAAAGAAATCAGACCAAAAAATAATAGGAACCTGTGAAGTGCTTTGTGCTGTGCAGAGAACTGTTCTAGGCATTGGACTGATAAACTGTTTGACCCAGCCACAGTTCTCATTTATTTCCATTTGATTCGTGTAATTTTATTAACTGCTTTCTGGACACACAAAGGAATCTGCATTGTACCAGGAGGGAGAGGTGCAGAATATGTAAGCAAATGCCAGGTAATTGGAGGAGGGAGGCAGGACAAAGAACTTAGGGGTAACAAAGGAAGATTTCCTAGGGGAAATGACATGTGAGCTAAAGAAGATGAATGAAGGATTCTAAGACTAGAAAAACAAGGAAGGAGTATATTCTAGTTATGAGGGATCAGCCTTTGCAAAGGCAAATTGAGAGGAGATGAAATTTCTGTTTAGGGGAATAGCCTAGTTGATATGACTGAAACACAATATGGGAAGGGAACTGATAGGAAAGATATCTGGAAAAGGCAAGGGTGGAGCCAGTTTGTATATGTTATGAGTATAGGAAGATTGGGGGTTAGATTTTATGTTTTAGCTTAGAGGTGATAGGGAGCCATTGAAGATTTCTGAGCAGAAGAATGATAGACCTTGGGACTTTATAGTCTAATTGTGGCATGATTCGAGATTGGCTTTATATGTGAATGAATTTTTATAGATCATCTGCCCAGATAGGTACACTAACTGTGTATTGTTCTTATAGCCAAGAGACACAAGATGAGTTTAGCATACGTGGAATACTGGCATAATGTGGTTTTGACTTATGCAGATTGTTTGACCCCAGGGAAGCCAGCAGACTATGTGCTTTCTCATGGCCTTTTGCCTTGTTTTTTTTTCTGAAAAGTTAGGAAAGGGAGGAGGGCAGGTGATTTCAAAAGTTTCTCTAGCTTTTATAAATTTGAACAAAAGTGGATCTTTATGGGGGAGGGTGTACTTGTTTTGATAAATGAATATTTTCTAATTTTAGTTTGCTAATTATCTGTCTTAGAAATTTTCCTCGAATCCAAATGTAGACCATTAAATCTTTCTCTTGGAGTTCCATTGACATTCGTGTCCAAATTCAAAGTCTTCTTTAGACACTTAGCTGGCTCTGTCATCTTGGGCAAGTCCCTTAACTGACCCCTCTTTTCCTCAGTTTTCTCATCTGTAAAATGGAAGTAATCTCCCATAACTATTGTGAGGCATCAAATGAGTTACAATATGTAAAGCACTTTGCAAGCCATAAATGCTAGCTATTAGCTGCAATTATTATTAACTTAATTATTAAGTAGAAACTAGCAGTTTTTACTTTTCTGTCCTATCCCTAGTGACTGCCTGGCCTTGCTTCAAGTCCGGGCCATTCTGCGGCACCTGGGATTGGAGAGCACCTGTGATGACAGTATCATTGTCAAAGAGGTCTGCACTGTAGTGGCGAGAAGGGCTGCCCAGCTTTGTGGTGCAGGCATGGCAGCTGTAGTGGACAAAATAAGGGAGAACCGCCAGCTGGATTCGCTGAAAATTACCGTGGGAGTTGATGGGACTCTGTACAAGCTACATCCTCAGTAAGTTCTTTCCCCTACCCACTCTCTTCTCTTTTCCTCTCCTTCCTTACCCTCCATCTTTCTTGTTTTCATTTCATTTCCTCCCTCCACTCTCCTTACCCTCACCCCTCTGTCCTTCTAAGACTAAAGTTTTTATTTGCCTAAGGTTTGGAACCAGTTGGTTCCTGGTTGAAGTGTCAGTAACTCTGGCCCTGTCCCAACAATCAGTAAGGGTGGATCCTCTGTCAGCAAGCATTTGTTTTAGTATCGGCTCTGTGCTAAGCCTTCAGGTATAAAGAAACAACAAGAAAGCAACAAGTGTCCCTGCCCACAGAAAGCTTCCATTCCAATGGGAAAGACAATGTGTACAGAAATTTCTCACAGTCCCTGTCTCTCTAGGATTCTGATAGTCACCAAACCAAGAAGAAAATGTTCCCTCTTGCTTGTGAACCCCTTCCCTTTCTGCCTTTACTCACTTCCTCTTTGTTCCTTGAAGGGTTAGAACCTGATTCATTCCCTGTTGGCATGAAATTAGGCTATGCTGTTGACTTCCTTTGCCCACTTTGCCTATGATAACACCACGGAGTATCCTACTTTCCTCCATTCTCTGAGGATGTCTCCACAGACTAACTACAGTGGTACTCTTCATCTGCATGGGGCAGGAACCTTTCTACTGTAGACCAGGCAAAGCCAGGGAAACTTTCCTTAGTTGTGAGGTGGAGCAGCTACTGGACTGGATCACCACTGTTAGACTTTCATTGTAGTCCATGGTGGTCCTCCCCTGATGGCGGCACATCATTGTTTGGAAAGCATCTGAGTGTGAAGAGACATTTCAGATGAAAATTCACGTCAGGCCTGGTGATAGATGCCTTGGTGCATTATGAAATGGATCTCCAGCTCCTCTCAGAGATAGCTGGCATTATTGGGGCAGATTTACCAGATAAACCTGTTGCTTTCAGAGCTTTTTTTTTATTAGGTATTTAGAAGAATCTGAACTTTTTGGTCAGTGCATGTTTTCATAGGTCAGGGTCTGACTCAGCTGTTACTCAGTATCTTTCTTTCTTTTACAGCTTTGCAAAAGTCATGCATGAGACAGTGAAGGAACTGGCTCCAAAATGTGATGTTTCTTTCTTGGAGTCTGAGGACGGCAGTGGGAAGGGAGCTGCTCTCATCACTGCTGTGGCCTGCCGGATCCGAGATGCTGGTCAGCGATAGAGAAACAACTGAGCCCAGGGCAGAAGACTTGGGGGCTTTCTTGGCCCCCTCCTTTCTCTGTTTTTTTTTTTTTTAAAGAAAACATCCTTTGGTAAATTGTAAGTGAACTTGCACCATGCTGAATCTCCATCCCCTTGTGTCACAGACAGTCTTCCTTGCCTTTTTTCTTTCTTTTTTTTTTTTAAATTTGATAGGACATCAGAGTCCTGAGTTTTGTCTTGAGTTTCCATTCTAGAGTTCTGTTGAGTGCCTAGAAACCTGTACCCTCCGAAGATAAGCCAAATGTCATGTGGCTAAATTACAAGTCCAGTCAATTTCCATTGTTTCTCTCAGCAGCCCGTTACCTATTAGTCTTTAGTGACCTCTTCAAGATCTAGTGATATGGAGTAAGATTAATGCTTAGTGCCCCTTGAGGGCTCTAGGATTTGTCTCCAGTCTGCATGCACTGTGTGTCTGTAGGATCTTTTACACTTGCATGTTTGACAGTACAGTGTCATCTTTTTAGTGGAAGCTGCTAGCCCTACAGCTTTGAAGTAGCAAAAGCTAGGATGTGTTGGATCCCTACCTCGACTCCAGGCCAAAGAGAGGAGACATCCCTGTGGCCTGAGGTGCAGCAGAGCCTTGACAAAATCTTTGGCATCTCCAGAAAAATGAAAAAGAGGACTGGCTTTGAATTAGAGTGACCCAGAGGCCCAGGCATGGGAGTGGGGAGGAGGCCGCCTCTCCTGGTTCTGCACACTCAGCCGCCTGCAAGCCATGAGCCTGTTTGCTGGCTTCCTTTCCCCTTTCTCTAGAAGTGAAAATACTGTATTTTCCAACTATGTTTATAGAGCAAAGTTTATTTAGTCTGTGAAGTCAGTCTGCACCTTCATCTTGATATTGTAGGTAATTCATGAAATGTATGTGTTATATTTATATAGTTTCTTTAATGTATATAGTCACAAAAACTGGTCAGACTGTCTGTGGGAATAAAATTTTGTAGTTCAAAGACAGGCAAAGTTACTGGGCTTCTTAAGGATGGTTTCTTAATGTGTTGTGAGGAGAGGAGATTGATTGAAGGTAGTGACACAGTCAATGTCTTGTCTCCTCCCTGTCTCCTTCCTTGGGGTAGTGTGGAGTAGCAAGGCATGGGGTGGGGATACTGGTAGCAAACACAATGCCACAGTAAGTGGCTGTCTTTGTCTTCTTTCCTGGGGGCGCCAAACCACAGCCAGGAAGCCTGAGCTTGGTACTTCAGCTGTGAATGCTTAGATGGATCTCTCATTTCACTGCCATGGGCCTTTTCTTAACTGGTACAGCTTATAACCATATAAGAAGATACTTAGTCTCCAGTTGACATCCAGCCAAGAATAAAAAGGGCCAAAGGGAAGGGAAGGGAAGCCATTTTAACTAGACTCATCTCCCAGGGTCCCAACTCCCATAAGTTTCCCTATGCAGTCAGCAGAAGGACATGTCACACAGCCCTTGGGGGAGTTAAGTCCAGAGGCATGTTTCAGTTTTAAAATATGACCTATTACTAGTCGATCAGAAACGTTAAAAACAACCCCACCCTCGAATCATTGGGGGCAACCAGTTGGACTGTTGACTGCCAGCAAATTGTATTTGGGCTTTATTTTGTAACTATATCACATGAGATGATGTTTGGCAATGTCTGAGCCCCTGTGTGTGGTTCCCATCAGTCCTGTTGGTACTTTTGTATGTTTTTTTAAAGTCTTTGTTTCAAGCTGCTGGGCACAATGAGGGTGCCAAGAGATGCTGCTCTGTGTGCTTTGTATTGCAAGAGCACAAATCCGGAAGCCTGTTTCCGAGGAGAACCTCTGAAATGCTTATTTTTTTTATAAGCTGAAACTATTATACGTAATAGAGAATGACCTTGAGAAAATGAGCTTAAGTATTTGGAAGAATCCTAGTAATATAATTTCAGAAGAAAAAACCTAATTTAGTGGCATTTTAGATGATTTTAAATTAACAAAATTAAAACATAGTGGGGCGGGTTAATAGAACATAGATGACTGGACCTGGAAGGGAACATTAGCGTTTAGAAGTTAGAATGCTAGACGTGGAAGACACCTTAAAGTCCCTGAGTGTAACCAGCCCTCCCCTCGCCCCTCCCTTATTGTAGAGAAAATGGGCCCAATGCAAAGAGGGAAAATGAGCTGCCCAAAGTCGTGAAACAAATCTAGTAGCAGAACCAGGGCTGGAAAACAGGTCTTCTCTCTCCTGATCTTCCCATTCTAGTAGACTGCCTTCCAAGTACACAACCAGAAAATTACATATGTTGTGTTTGTTCACAGTAGAAAAGCTGTTATAGCAAGGCTGGGTTCAAGGCGACCAGATAGCTTTGTTTGGCTAGGACAGGCTGGTTTTGATGACTTTTACTGGGTGGACAAACATCCAGGGAAAAGCCGTAGGCAAGCTCAGAAGGGCAACTGCATATAATTTTTGATCACCCCTGAAGAGTGCCTTTTGGTTTTGTGAATTAGCATAGCTATTCTCAGCCTAGGGAAAAGGCACAGTTCAAGAGATTCCCAAATCACTGCTACATCAGAAGTCTTTATTCAAGGATTCTTAGGGTCTGTCCCAAGGTTTCAGGATCGAGGTGATGCCCAGGAAGGAGCTGACTCTTGGCTTCTCCCTGTGGTGGTAAACCAACAAATCATTTATTAAATGCCAAGTGTTTGATTAGTGCTGTGCTAAGATGGAGATGCAAAGGTACTCTAACTCTGTGTCCCTGCCCATAAGAAGCTGAAAACCTGAAAGCCTCGCCTGGAAGCTGTGGAAGAGGGAGAAGGGCTGACTTCTATTATGTCCCCAACTCCATCCTATCTGCTTGTAGTCTGGCCTATTGGGCACTTCATCATGCATTGGATAGTTATAAATTGGATCTTCTGATAGAAATATAAAAAAAAAAGATTATTCTATCCTGTTCCACATAAAGAAGACCACTCAAAAGAGAGCTTGTGTATTGATACAAATATAGGCCCACTTTCCCCTTCGTGTTACTTTTTAGTGTATACATATGGGTTTGTTGCTTTTTTTAAAAAAAAAATTCCATTTTAGGGGTGTTACCTGTGTTGGGGTTTGGGGGAAAGGACCAGCCTATATTCAGACCAATGGGACATAATTTTTTTTTAAACTTGAGAGCTAAGAATCATTTATAAATTATTTTGGGGGACAAAAAACCAGTCCACTGGATCACCATTGAAGAATGAAATTGTGTCCCTAAATACAAGACCTTTGAAAGGTGGTCAGGTTTTAAAGGAGGTTATTTCCTGGTTCCAGCCTACAGCCTGCACTAATACAGCTTTGCTGATGTAGCTGCAATGAATTCGTTTGAATGAAGTATCTTGTGTAACAGATGTGATCCCAAGGCCCTGTCTGTGTTAAACCCAGGGAAGATGTTGTCTTCTGTATAATAACTATTTAAAACTACCTGTACATGTTAAGTATTCTTAATAAAATTTTGAAAAAATTCAAAATGTTTTACTGTTTTATTTGGGGCATGTTAAAGTAAAGAAACTATATTGGGGAGAGGGGACAGGGAAAAGTGTTGCTAAAAATTAACCAAGATGGGACTAAGAATTTTTCCCCTGAATCAAGCAGCACAAAAATGTGCTGGGTGAAGTGGTAGGCTAGGTATAGATATTCTTTTTTTGTACTGACAATTCTGATTTTTTAAATTTATTTTTTAGCTTTCAACATTCACTTTGTAGGATTTTTGAGTTCCAAATTTTCCTTCTCTCTCCCCAAGATGGCACGCAATCTGATATAGGCTATACTTGTACAATCATATTAAATATAATTCCACGTTAGTCATTTTGTGAAGGAAGAATCAGAACCAAAGGGGAAAAACCATGAGAAAGAGAAAATTTTTTTAAAAAGAAAGAAATGAATACTTTGATCTGCAGTCAGACCTCAGTGCTTCCTCATCTTCTATCTCGATTCTCTTAGAATTGTCTTAGATCATTGCATTGCTGAGAAGAGCTGAGTCTGTCATGGCTGATTATCACCCTAGCGCCGTTGCGTGTTCTGATTATGTTCCATCCCCTCAGCATCAGTTCATGTAAGTTTTTCTGAAATCTACCCGCTCATCATTTCTTATAGAATGATAATATTCCATTATATTTATATACCACAACTTGTTTAACCATTTCCCAACTGATGGGCATCTCCTCAATTTCTAATGCTTTGCCATCGCAAAAAGAGCTGCTATAAATAGTCAGGACATGTGGGTCCTGACTAGGTAAATCAATTTTTAAAAACATTCACTTATGGTGGGGAGTCACCCTAGGACTCCATCCCATGGTGGGAGATACCTAATGAGGAAGCACACTGAGTGGAAGAAATAGGCTAAAAAAGGTAGCTTCCTATGTTAAGGAATTATTCTTGGAATCTTGTTAATGCCCTTTGACTAGCTAAGCCCAGTCAAAGTATCACCCCACCCCTCACTCCCGTTAGCCTTCATTCACCTACCCCTAGTTACAGCTTTAGCACCTGGAAGTCAGAAGGTAAAACTGGGTTCATGTTTCAAGTCTTGGTTACTTCTGCAACCAATGGAAAGTTTTCTAGAAAATGCAGCACTTGGCTAAGCAATGAATTGAGTCTTGAATATAGCCAAAGATTTTCCTGGAATTTAAGCTAGGAGGAGGGTCCTTAAAAATATATTTAATCCAATGTCCCTTACCGTACAAATGAAGCCAAAGTTCAGAGAAAAGGAGTGAAGGGGGAGGGGAGGGACAGTCATCACAATCCTGCATCATTACCGCTTTAGGGAGATAGGAAGCAGCTGCCTGAAGAAAAGAGAGTTTTCCCTCCTGTATAATCTTGGGCAAGTTAATTAAAGGTGTTCAGCTAATAAGTCCCTGAGGTCCATTCCTGTTCTAACAATTTTAAGACTATCAGTTTAAGTTTGTAACGCTGTACTAGAGCTGCTCTTTGTGTGTGTTCATATATGTATACACACAATATTTTTGTTCAGTTTCAACTATGTTTCACTTCATGACCCTGTTTGGGGTTTTCTTGGCAAAGTTACTGGAGGGGTTTACATTTTCCTTCTCCAGCTCATTTTACAGATGAGAAACTGTGGCTGACAGGGTTAAATGACTTGCCCAGGGTCACACAGCTAGTAAATGTCTGAGCCTGGATTTGAACTTAGGAACACAAGTCTTACTGATTGCCCAGGGCCCTTATCTACTGTGCCATCTAGCTGCCCCTATAAGTGTTTGTGTGTGTGTGTGTGTGTGTGTGTCTGTGTCTGTGTCTGTGTCTGTGTATATCTACACATACACTTATCTAATATATGTACTATATGTGTAATCTAGTACACACATAGTATTCAACTAATATACATATATATATAGTGTACTAAAATATGTATAATGTAACACTTAAAAAATTACCCAGACAATTTCTGGGTAATTAATCATTTTATCAATAATGCTAGCATTTCATAGAACCCAGACAGTGCTTGTATGCCCTTGGAAGGGTGGGTGTTCCTGAGGGTGGCAATAGACCCAGATTGGTTAACAAGTAAGAGAGACTGAATATTACAATAAGAGACCTATCCTAATGGGGGAGGGAAATGTAATTTTGATTACATCGTTTTCTTCTAAATGGTTCACTCTTGGGTATTCTAGTCAGAATTTATCCCCAACCAAACTATGGTCAAAGCACAATGGGCTTCCTCACCTTGGATTAAATTTCTTGTAAATTTGGTTGGGGTTTGATCAAAATTGAAGAGAAACTTAATTCAACTTTCAGAGACTGATCTTTGAAATAAAGACTTAAAAAAGGGGGAACTCAGGGTCTACCCAGATCACTGGTTATTAATAATCTCTTCAGTATATGTGTGTGTATGTATGTGTACATATTACATATATATATATATATATATATATATATATATACATTGTCAGGCTTTACAAACATAGTACATGTATATGTATGTATATACATTATACATACACCTAATGTATAAGATACTATGTATATACATGGTGAGTATATAAAATATCCACATCTAATTATAGCATACACACACACAGCATGGCTTTACAAACTCATTATACATGTATATATGATAGACATGTAAATAACATGACTACATGTATATATATGTATCTGTAGATAGACATATGCAAACACTTATATGACAACCATCACACGCACATATTTATGTATATATAAATGGAATAGAAATCTGCATTTGGAGGAAAAAACCTAGTCCCAGGTCCTCATTATGTTATTTCACCTCCTGGGTGCCTTTGAGTAGGACATTTCTCAGCTTCTTTCTCTGAGCCAGTTTTAATATCTTATTACCTTAAGAATAAGTGAAAACATGTTGAATCTGAAACAATTTCCCTTGGAAATCCCTGGAGAACCTTCTGTATTTTGCGACCTATGTAAGTTCCAGGATGCAAGTCCTTACAGCATCTCAATCAGCGAGTGTCAATATACATGATTCAGTTTATTAAATTTTAAATGCTTGCTGTAGGGATACACAGATAGAAAATAACAAAAACCAGGAAAATGGAACACAAAAATTTTTTTCTAACATGAACTTGATGAACATCAGAAAACATAGCTCAAGAAACATTTTCAAAGAGCAGGAAGAGAATATTGTACATGAATCTGTACATTTTTTTAAAGTATGTATTGAATTTAACACAATATTTCCAACCCTTCTCTGCTTGTTTGTGTCCCCTTCTAAACTTCCTTCAGCTCAATTTTTTGCAACACAGCATTTTAACAAATATCAACTCTATAAAACTCTGTACTGGACCCTTGGAGATGCAAAGTTTAAAAAAAAATCCAGCCTGCTCTTACTGCCCTCACAGGCTAGAGGAGAGATAAAACAAGCAGAAATCACAAATCATTAATAATCCACAATTCCAAATAATACATGTATCAGAGAATAACAAACTGCCTCATGAGGTTGGAGAAGGCCAGAAGTTACTGGTGACCTTCCATGGACAGGAATAGATGGGAATCAGGGAAGATATCCTGGAGAAGAGGGTATTTGAGATGGATTTTCACAGATGAGTTAGGGATACAGTAAGACAGCTAGGTGGTGCAGTGGAGAGTACCATGCCTGGAGTCAGGAAAATTAGAACAAAATCCAACCTCTGGGACCTTGGGCAAGTCACTTAGCTCCTATTTGCCTCTTTTCTCATCTGTGAAATGGGTCCACACCAGAGAAGGAAATGGCAAAACACATCAGTATTTTTCCCAAGAAAACCCTATAAACTTGTCGCTAGTCAGACATGACTAAACTAGGGATGCAGCAGCGAAGGTGGGGAGAGGGGTTGTGTATAGGGGACGAAAGGAAAGCACAGAGATGGAAAAGCGTAGAATACGTATGGGAGATAAAAAGGACCCCAGTCTAGCAGCTGAGAGGCGTAATATTAAGTAATGAAAGCTGAAAAGAAAGAATGCCATCAAATCATACAGTTTCTGGAAATACCAGCAGAGGCATTTTCAGTTTTGTTTAACATCGCCCAGAACTGGAATGTGTAACCAATGAAAAGTCCAAGAAATATCATTTCTGGGTAATGAAGACTCAGGTTATAAATTACAGTTAGCAAATACAAGAGTGAGATGAGTGGCTTTCTCTCATGGAGCAGAGATGTTCTCACCCCAACACTGAATGCTTAAAAAGCCTTTGGAAAAGAAGGTGTACTTGAGGGTGGAAATCAACTCTGATTGGTGAATAATCAATGAGGGGGTAGACATATTAATGAGGAAGTATGCAGACAGTTTTCAGGTCCTCCTGCTGAGAAGGTGACCCAATCATGAGACAGCCACTTCCAGCAATCTGGACAGAACAATCCACCTCTACCCAGACTACCCTGGCTGATTTTCCCCTTCATAAAGTTGGATCACCCTAAATTCTAATGGAAGGTTCCAAGGACTAGGGTTTGTTTCCTAAGGGCAAGATCTCACCTAGACTGAATTCTGTTTGTAAGGTCTTCTAGTTGGGTGGGATCCCCCCCAAGATTGAGAAGCATTTGGACAGTCTCATCTATCAGCAGTGTCCTTCAGAGGCTGACTGAATAATTTACATGGGGGCTGATTTCTGAATGAAGAAATAATAGGATGGGAAAGCTTTAAACTTAATTTAATGATTGGTTATTAATATGAGGGAAATAATCACTTCTTTCCAGTGGATCTTAAAGATCTAGTGATAAATAAAGAAATGATGGCCCAGGGAAGTTGTAACTGGCTTTAGGATCTCATTGATGTGGGCAAGTCCTCCAGCATAGTAGATCAATACATGCCAATGACTGTCCATCCCCTGGATGACTCATCCCTCAATTTCTGCACTGGAGGGTCCACCTTACTCATAATCCCAATAGTAATTATATTACATAAATAAATTGATGTCACTTGGAATAGTTCTTATCAGATGGAACTAAAGATATCCTGGCTGGTGAACTGCTTACATTCTGAAAGTTCCCTATCCACTTATCACAGATTTTATATGACCTGGTGAGCTCTTGGATTAGAAAAAAATGGGAGGAAAAGTGTGTGGTAGTGGGAAACCTTAAAGGCAGCATTAAAAAATAACTTCCTAAAGTGTAGCTTATGGCCTGTGTGCCTACACAGCTGGGTGATAGGGTAAAGAAGAAAGACATGGGAGGTGGAAGAAGATAGACCAACTCTGCTTATTGATCTGAGGGTCTGGCTATTTATAGACAGAAACTGCAAGTCTATGTGACATTCTGCTTGTCTCCTCTCCTAGTGATTTGGCCAGTCTTATTGTCTTAAAGACTGTTAGCCTAGGGGGCATCTATTTTGCATATCCCTTGTTTTCTGTAGTTTTCTTGTTTGTCTCAGGAGACAGCAACATCTGGGGGGCATGAAGAGCCATTCCTGATGATAAAGAGCACAGTCTCAAAGAACAGTTTCCCCGAAGGTCTATCCTGATCCTGTCAAACGCACTTCACCCTGGCCTTCAACACTAAAGTGATTATTGTTGATGTCAGGAGAGGGATGTCTTGACTTGCTAGGGAATTAGATTTAAGTGAGGCAGAGTTATGCAAAGTCATCAACCTCACTTTCTCTTTCAGGGTTATCTGAGTGCAGTGCAAGACATAAGCCAGAACAATTGGAAATGACCCCAGATGTACTGGGAGACCTTGGCCATTAAATAAGCTAAGGTCTTTCTCAGGTCTCAGTTTGTCTACCTGTTCAATGATTTAAGGCTAGATAAGAAATGAGGCAAAAGATGGCCTCGTTTACCTACCCAAAAAAACCAAAACAAACTGGAAGGAAAAGACCTTCAGAGTTTGTGGCCAGAACAGAAACAGCTGCTATTTCCACTCACTCTGAGCCATTCAAACACAATGACCAAATGAGGCTTGGGCTGGGAGTTATGACTAGCTAATTAGTGGGAGGCAGAGTGAGAGTAGCTCTATGTGAATCCCAATGGCCTTTATCAAAGCCTGATTTATAGCTCTATTATAAGAAATCATAAATGAAACTCCATGGGTCAAGAGTTTTTGTTTTGTTTCTTTATAGATAGAATAAATAAGTAGGGAAGAGAAAAAGAAATCTAGCCCCCAAGTCCCAAGATATCTTACGAGACCTCAAGGAATCAAAATTTATATTCCTTTGGGCATAGCACCCCCATGTAAGGGTATGATTCCCTATATAGACAGAGGGAGAGTAAAGAAGGAGGGAAGAAGGAAGGAAGGAAGGAGAAAAGAAAAGCATGTGCAGGAAGGAAGGAACATTAACCTACTGAAACTGGCCAGTTGAGTCTCCAGTGGGGCAGCTGGTTGTTGGTTGGTTGGTTGTTGTCCTTTGTCTTCGAATAGGACCAAAATGACATCACCATGATAAAATGAAATTTCAGTGTGTCTGACTGTGGCTGATCAGATCAATACAATCTCGGATGCTCTACTACAGGTTGGGCACAGAGAGTCTGTATGAATATTTGGAGTGGATATCTCAAATTTGCACATCCTGTGTTTATTTTGTAGTGTCTCCATTCTGCTTTGCTCAAAGAGCACAGCACCCTTCCTGATGTGGGCATGCCATGCTGAGCAGTCCTGTGCCAGTATCTCCCATGTTGCACAGTCAAATCCAAAGTTCTTGAGAGAGACCTTGAGAGTGTCCTTCTATCGTTTCTTCTGGCCATCATGTGATCGTCTACCCCATATGAGTTCTCCATAAAATAGTCTTTTTGGCAAGTGTACATTTTGCATTTGAAC
>CM053769.1:189015152-189031151 GCA_028658325.1 Potorous gilbertii
ATAGTTTGAATACTTGATGGTTCAGCTCAAGCAGGGACTTCAGTGTCTGGTACCTTATCCTGCCAGATGATCCTCAGAATCTTCCTAAGACAGTTCAAATGGAAATGATTCCATTTCCTGGCATGGTGTTGGTAGACTGTCCATGTTTCACAGGCATACAACGAGGTCAGCACAATGACTCTGTAGACCTTCAGTTTGGTAGTCCGTCTAATACCGCTTCTCTCCTAAACACTCTCAAACATTGAGTTAGCTCTGGCGAAACATGCATCAACCTCACTGTCAATGTGTACATCCCTGGAAAGTACACTGCCAAGGTAAGTGAACTTATCCACAGCATTCAGAACTTCTCCATTTGTTGTAATGTCAATTTCATGAAGGCATGGTTGCTTGGGTTCTGGATAATAGACAATGTTCTTGTGCCTTCCCAGTCACCAATGGAGTGAAACAGGGTGTGTGTGGGCCAGCTACAACAGTTACTCCTCACAGATTTCTGTTTGTCCGTTCTTAATGATATCAGGAGGGTGATGTCTTTCACTTGCCAGAGTGAACACGCTTGTTGGAAGAGATAGTCTTTGTAACCAGGACAGATCCCTCAACCAACCAATCAACCAATGAAAAGCATTTTTTCACTTTCACATACCAAGGCAATGTGTTAGGTTTTAGGGATATAGCACAAATGTCAAAAAATGAAATAATTTTTACTCTTGGTAAAAGGGTTGCTCCGTAAATGCTTGCTAATGATGAATTAAAGCTACTGACTGTCCTTGGTCAGAGACTTACAGTCTTGCTTTCATACATACTTGTTGGTTTCCTTGGATATCTTATTCACCATTCCTACACTCGCAAAGGTAGAAGAAAGAATAGACCATGAGGTAGAATTTCCTTGATTACTTTAATCTTTTTCTCTTCCCAGGACAGAGGATTGAATATTATTGAAGCAAGTAAATAATTTATTTACTTAGTGATTTCATCAGTTATTATAAAATTGAACTTAATTATTAAAATTAATTCAAAGATTACCACCAATTTTATGAGTGTGGAACATCCTGCTACTTACAGATTGTAAACCTTCTATAACTTAGCTGAACATCTAAATAAGTTAAAAGAAAAAAAGTCATGACCTGGTAGCCAATTTTACCCAGGCTGGCTCTTAGATAACGTAGTAGCCTAGCATAGTCTTTGAAAATCAAGGTCAAAGTGAGTCTGAGGCATTGGAAGATGCCTTTAGCAAAGATTCATTTTTTTAAAGAAATATTTTTCTTTTTGATGATCTCAGAGATTTCCTGAGATTTAGATCAGTTGCTTGTGTTTCCTAAACAAAGTTTCTGAAGGATAGAAAGAATGCTTTCCTTCCATTCAACAAACATGTATCAAGTTTCTACAATGGGCAACATACTGTGCTAGTCTAAAACAAGAATCTCTGCCCCCAAGGGGCTTACAGTTTTTCGGGAGGAGACTGCAGTATAACATAGCATCATTGAACCATAAATTTAGAGCTAGAAAGACCTTTGTCCAGTTTTTTTTTCATTTGTATCTGACTCCCGGTGACCCCATTTAGTGCTTTCTTGGGAAAGATACTAGAGTGTTCTGCCATTTTGCTCTCCAGATCATTTTACAGATGAGGAACTGAGGCAGACAGGGTTAAGTCACTCGCCCAGGATCACACAGCTGGTAAGTATCTGAGGCCAGATTTGAACTCAGGAACATGAGTCTTCGTCATATAGACCTAGTACTCTATCCATGGTACCAACTAGCTGACCTTCAAAGAGCCCTCATGGGCCATTTAATTGGTCCTCTCATTTTATAGATTATTATTTTACAGATGATTACAGAACAGAAACTCAGAAAGGTTACCAATTGTGCCTCTCTTCTGACTCTAAGTGTAGCATTCTTTCCCTGTACCACTCTATCTCAGCATGTCTATGCATGTGAATACAAAGAGATTTCAAAACAGAGGGAAGACTGACAACTGGGTATGTAAGGAAAGGATTTGTGGAGGAGGTTACACCTGAACTGAGCTTAGAATGAAGCTAGGCAGGTTTGAGGTTAGGGAGGAAACTGATGTACTCTTCAGTCTGCATCAGGCATTATTTGGGGTACAACTAGCTCTAGTCAACTTCTGTTTTTTTGCTTTGTTTTTTGTTTGTTTTTGACTGTTTTAAGTCCTGTAACTCAGACCTGTGTTTGTCATTGTCAGGGATGTCACAAAGCAAACATCTCTAATCCATGGTATTCATTGTCTTAAAGGACTGGTCCAAACCTTCCAAGGTCAGTGGTTCTGGATGTGAAACTCTGACCTGCTTGGAAACTCAAAAGAAGGCACTGATGTGTGTAGTCTTTGTTACACTTCTTATATTTGTGGGCTGTTTCCTCTTGTTTTCCTGTCCAACCCACAGGGGCTGGAGCGGCGAGTTCACATCTGGCTGACTCCAAACAAAGGAAAATTCTTCAGGGTGATCTAGAGCCTGTCTTGGGATGAAAAAGAGTTGAAAAGCTTGGCAGACACAGTCAATGGCTATAAAGATTGAAATGTCCTATTTTTCTGAGGCAGTAGAGAGTTTCTTATTTTCATATTTTTCATGTTGTTTTCTTAGTGTGAACTTACTGTATCTAACAACTCTTCTCTATGGCAAGAAATTCATTGTTGGGTACATTTGACCTTGTAATCTTTTGGTTTTGCTATATATTGTGTTCATTTGAACAGGTTTTTTGGGGGGTTTTTTGGTTGTTTTTCGACAGAAGACCAAAGAGACCACGCTTTAATTGGACAAGTGTAGGACAGCATTATATTGTATAAAGAGCTCTGGAGTTATAGAACCTAGATCAAACTCTAACTCAGTTACTTACTACCTGTGTGACTAAAGTCAAGTTAGTATACCTGTCCCTTGGTGAACCAAGTGAGATTTAAACCCAGCAGGTCTCTAAGAGGCCAAACTTACTGTAAAACAAACTGTAGTTTTCTTGTCTGTAAAATGAGAAACCTGAAAAAAATGAGGGACCTGTCATATTGCAATCCTTTTCCCACTTTTTCTCTTGAGTTTCTACCAATCCTTTACTGCCCACCTAAAATATCAACTCCTCCTTGAAATCTTTGTTAACTCCCCACTTGATAATGACCTTCTTCATGGAACCATACATTGGGACCACTATTTGTTCTGAAGTTCTCTAATGGACTATCATGGAATGTTGTGTACTACCATTATCTATGTTTATGTCATGTTCTATTCATATAGATATGCATATATGTACTTACATATATGTATATATAACACACACGTATGTATATGGATATGTACATATATATGTATATATGTATATATGCATACACATAAATATATAGATTTTATTTTTTAATTAACCAAAATCTGCTTTTTCTCCTTTTTACCTCCCCCTACCTTCATTGAAAAAGAAAGAAAAACAAAACCTTTGTGACAAATCTGTATAGTCAAGGAAAAAAAATTCCTTCATTGCCCATGCCCCAAATATGTATTATGCGTCAATCTGTACTCTATGACTATTTCTACATTTGTTTAGATGTCCTAATTTGTGTAAAGTATATTTTATAGTTATCTTTGCATAGTTCTTGGTATGTCTTGTCAGGTCAATTTCCAGGTGTTATATATTCTATAGTTATCTTAAATGCAAATTTCTCTCTTCCAGGATTTTGTTGGTAATATATAAAAATGCTCATGATCTATATGAGTTTACTTTACATCCTGCAAGTTTGATAAAGTTATTGTTTAAATTAACTTTTTAGTTCACTTTCTAGAGTTCTTTAATTAAACCATAATAGTCAGGATAAAGCATCAGTTTTGCTTCTTCTTTGTCTATTCTTATTACCTCTATTTCCTTTTTTGGGGGTCTTATCCCTATAGTGAGCATTTCTAGCACTGTATCAAAGAGAAATAATGATAATGGACATCCTTGCTTTACCCCTGATCTTTTTAGAACTGATGCTAAGCTTTTGGTTTTAGACAGATACAACTTTCATTAAAGAGAAATTCATTTTCTTACATTTTCTAATATTTTTCTTAGGAATGGGTATTTTACCTTATTAAGGGCTTTTTCAGCATCTGTTTAATCATAAGATTTCTGTCATTCTTGTTATTGTTAAAGTCTATTATGCTTATAATTTTTCCTAATATTGAACCTATATTCCTGGAATAAATCCAATCTTGTCATAATATATAATCACTGACATATTATTATGGTGTCCTTTCTAATGTTTCACTTAACTTTTTTATTTCTCTATTTATTAGGGATATTGGTCTATCATTTTCTTTCTTTTAATTTTCCCTGGTTTAGATATTAAACCATATTTGTATCATAAAAAAATTTGGTAACACATCTTTCCCTATTCCCTCCCAACCCCCTTTCTCACATAGATAACTTCTGTAATAATGAAATTAATTGTTCTTTAAATGTTTGATAGAATTCACTCATAAATTCATTTGACCTCAGGGTTCTTTTTCATTTCGGAACTTGTTTATGACTTGTTCAATTTCTTTTCCTGACAGTGGGTTACTCTAATCCTACATTGCTCATTTTATTAGACTGGGCATTTTACTTAAATTTCATAAATTCTCATCCATTTGATTTAGATAGTCAGTTTTGGCATATAATTGGACAAAATAATGGCTAATAATTTACTTATTTCTTTATTTGATATGAATTCCTCTTTTAAATTTTTGACTGTGGTGATTTAGTTTTTCTCCTTTTTAAAAAAATCAAAATAGTTAACAGTTTGTCTCTTTTACTATTTAAAAAAATACTTTTATTTAAATTTTTTTTTTGCTTTCTGATTTATTATCTTTTTGATTTTCAGGATTTCTAATTTTGTGTTTAATTCTTAAAAATTTGTTCACTTTCTAGTTGGTTTGTTTTTGTTGTTGCTGCATGCCCCATTCACGGATCTTCTCTTTATCTCTTTTATTGATCAAATGATTTACAGATATAAAATTTCCCCTCAGGATTGCTTTGACTGTGTACCCTGAACTATATTGACTCTTTCTAGTCATTATCGTCAATGTAATTATCAATTATTTCTTTGATTTGTTCCTTGACTCACTATTTTTAGAATTAAATTATTTATTCTCCAAATAATTTCAGCAATTTCTTGAGTGGTCCCTTCAGAGAAGTTATTTTTTGTTGAATTGTAGTCATTATACACACACACACACACACATATATATAGTATGGTCAATTTTTGTAAAAATCTCACAAACAGCTTAGAAATATATATATATATATATATACATACATACATATATATATATATATATATATATATATATATATATATATATATATATATGTATGTATGTATATTCTTTTCTATTCTCATTCAATAATCTCCAGAGGTCTATCTATTTTATCTAATCTTCTAAAATTCTATTCATCCTTAAATGCTTTCTTGTTCATTTTTTCAGTTAAGTTTATCTAGGTCTAAAAAGGACATGCATTTAGCTTCCCTACTATTACAGTTTTAATAGAGTTCTGGGACTCGATGATGAGTCAGGAAGACTTATCTTCATGAGTCCAAATCTGACTTCATATACTTACTAGTTATATGACCCTCGGTAAGTCACTTACCCCTGTTTGCTTCAGTTTCCTCATCTGTAAAATGAGTTGGAGAAAGGGTCAACCACTCCAATACTCTGCCAAGAAGGGTTGGCCATGACTGAACCACAAGTATTATAGCTTTATTGTCTATTTCTCTTTACAATGCATTTACATTTTCCTTTAAGTATGTAGATGATTTGCCACTAAATACATATGTATTTATTGATACTATTCATTATGGTACTTTCAGCAAAATGTAATTTAATTAGACCTATTTTTGCTAATACTTTCTCTGATATCATGATTGCTGTTTCTGCCTTTTTAACTTCAACTAATAGATTTCACTATAGCCCCTTACTTTAACTTTGTATGAATATGTATGTTTCTGATGTTGCTTGAAAACAATATATTGCTGAATTCTGTATTCTAATTTGTTCTGCTAACCTCTTCCATTTTGTGGGTAAGTTCATTACATTCACATTATAAATTATGATTGTTAATTGCATATTACTCTCCAACCTGTTCTCTTATACTTTTCCTTCTTTTTTTTTCCTGCTCCCTTTTTATAAAGAAGAGAGTGGTGTGAGAGAGAGTGCTCAGCCCCAGTGCTATAAGTTTGATATAATCGGCTTCTGCTCCCATGCCTCTTCCTCTCACCCAGCTCCCAATTGCATGTTTTTATCCTTTCTTTTGTTCTTTTTAACTCTCTTCACAATAAATCCTCCAGAATTAGAGTTTGTTTAGAATTAAATCCTTCATTCTACTCTACCTCTTTTTCTTTCCTTTTCCTTCCCTTTCTTCCTTGTTTTCCTGTAAATTAAATGTTACTTCTCTACTCAACTCTGTGGGTATAGTCTTAGTTTGACCAATTCAAATGAAAGTGAAATTCCAATATCAACCACTACCCCCACATTCTTTTCCTTCTCTGTTTAGTTTTCTACTTATATGTCCTACATATGAGTTCATTTTCCCTATTCTTCCTCTCCTTTTCTTTTCTATTTATTTCATTTTCACTTTCCTTTTGCTTTTTTGAGATCAACAAAACATTTCTTTTTTATTTTTTAATATATAATTTATTTATTTTCAGTTCTTAACATTCACTTCCACAGGAATTTGAATTTAAAATTTTCTCCCCATCTCTCCCCATCCCCCACCCCAGGACAACATGCTCCTCATCCGCCCTTCCTCCAGTCCATCCTCCCTTCTATTATCCACACTTCTCCCATCCCCCTTCCCCTCTACTTTCCTATAAGGCAAAATACATTTCTATACTCTATTGCCTGTATGGCTTAATTTCCAGTTACATGCTAAAACAATTTTTAACATTCTTTCTTAAAGCTTTGAGTTCCATATTCTCTACCTCTCTCTCTTCCCACCCTCATTGAGAAAACAAGCAATTCATTATAGGTCATACATGTATAACCATGCAAAACATTTCCATAATATTTATGTTGTAAAAGACTAACCACATTTCCCTCTGTCCTATACTGCCCTTCATTTATTCCATTCTCTCCCTTGACCTGTCCTCCCACAACAGTGTTTGCTTCTGATTATCCCTTTCCCTAATTTGCTGTCCCTTCTATTACCTTCCCTCTTCCATCCCTTTCCCCCTTGCCTTCCTGCAGGGTAAAATAGATTTCCATATCCCTTCCTTACTTCCTTACTTACTCCCTCCTTAAGCCAAATCCCATGAGAGTAAGGCTCAATTATTTCCTTTCATCTCTCCCTTCTTCCCCTCCATTGTAAAAGCTCTTTCTTCCCACTTTTATGTGAGATGATTTGCTACATTCTACCTCTCCCTTTCTCTTACTCCTAGTACATTCCATTTAACAGTAAATTTTATTTTTTTAGGTATTCTCCCTTCATATTCAGCTCACCCTTTGCCCTCTGCGCACACACACACACACACACACACACACACATATACACATACACCTATGTACATATACATACCTATACATATATAAATACACATACAATCTACCCATTCACATCTACATACATATATTCCCTTTAACTACCCTAATACTGAAAAAAGTCTCATGAGTTACAAATAACATCTTTCCATGTAGGAATGGAAACAGTTCAACTTTAATGAGTTCCTTAAGACTTCTTTTTCCTGTTTACCTTTTCATGTTTTTCTTGATTCTTGTATATATGTCAGATTTTCTATTCAACTCTATTCTTTTCAACAAGAATGCTTCAAAGTCCTCTAATTTATTGAAATTCCATTTTTTCCCCTGAAATGTTATACTCAGTTTTGCTGGGTAGGTGATTCTTGGTTTTAATCCTATCTTCCTTGACCTCTGTAATTCCAAGTGCTTCATTCCCTTGATGTAGAAGTTGCTAAATCCTGTGTTATACTGATGGTATTTCCACTATACTTGAATTGTTTCTTTTTGAATGTTTATAATATTTTTCCCTTGACTTGGGAACTCTGGAATTTGGTTATAATATTCCTAGGAGTTTTCCTTTTGGGATCTCTCTCAGGAGATGATTGGTGAATTCTTTCCATTTCTACTTTACCCTCTGGTTCTAGAATATCAAGGCAGTTTTCCTTGATAATTTCTTGGAAGATTATGTCTAGGTTTTTTTTTTTTGATCATGGTTTTCAGGTAGACCAATAATTTTAAAATTATCCATCCTGGATCTATTTTCCAGGTCAATTGTTTTTCCTGTGAGATATTTCACATTGTCTTCTATTTTTTCATTCTTTTGGTTTTGTTTTGTAATTTCTTGGTTTCTCATAAAGTCATTAGCTTCATCTGCTCCATTCTAATTTTTAAAGAACTATTTTCTTCAGTGAGCTTTTGAACCTCATTCTCCATGTCAACAATTCTGCTTTTTAAAGCATCCTTCTCCTCATTGGCTTTTTGGACCTCTTTTCCATTTGGGTTAGTCTACTTTTAAAGGTGTTATTTTCTTCAGCATTTTTTTGGGGTCTCATTTAGCAAGTTGTTGACTTGCTTTTCATGATTTTCTTGCATCATTCTCATTTCTATTCCCAATTTTTCCTCCACCTCTATTACAAAATCATTTTTGAGCTCTTCCATGGCCTGAGACCCATGCATTTTTTTGGGGTAAGTTTTGGATGTAGAAGTCTTGACTTTTATGTCTTCCTCTGATGGTATGCTTTGTTCTTCCTCATATGAAAGGATGGAAGAAAATGTCTGTTTACCAAGAAAGTATCCTTCTATAGTCTTATTTTTTTCCCCTTTTTTGGGCATTTTCCCAGCCAGTTACTTAACTTTTGAGTCCTTTATCAAGTGGAGGGTATAGTCTAGTTACCTGAACATTCTCAGTTCCTCCAAGCTGGTGCAATCAAGGGAGAGGAGCTTACTCCTCTCCTGGCCTAGGCTCTGTTCTGTGAACAATCATAAGTATTCTTATCTGCCTAAGATATGTGAGTAGGATTCCCTCTCCACAGTCACTTCCAGCCACCATGCCAACTCTGTTCCTCACCTTGGGACTGCCACTGAGAACTGAGATCCAGATGAGTTGCTAAATTCCCCCAGGGTTTTTAGACTGAAGGCTCCAAAAGTGAATGCTGCTGCCTCAGTGGCTGCTGCCCTGGAATTGGGACTGGGGCTGGACCATCCATCCCCCTCACATGGGTGAAAAAGCTTTCTTACTGACCTTTGAAGCTGCCTTTGGCATTTGTGGGTTGAGAAATCTGGGAACCACAGCTGCTACCTGTGATTCTGTGATTCCTGAGGCCTGCTTCAGTCCTGTCCAGGCTGTGCAGCACAACCAAGGCTGGCCTGTGCTCCACTCTGAGTCTGTTGTGATCAACCTTTCCTATCGGTCTTCCAGGCTGTCTTGGGCTGGAAATCTCTTTCATTCTGTTGTTTTATTGCTTCTGTTGCTCTAGGATTTGTTTAGAGTCATTTTTACAGGTTTTTTGGACTATGGCTGAAGAACTTCTAGAATTCTGTCCTTCTACTCTGCCATCTTGGCTCTGCCTCCCACATTTCTTCCTTCTAATTTTTCTTTTATTTTTTCTCAATTGCATGTAAATAAAATTTTTAGCATTTGTCTTTTTTAAAGTTTTGAGTTCTGAATTCTCTCCTTCCCTCCCTCCTTCCCCTCTCCTTTCCCTGAGAAGTCAAACAATTTGATATAAATTATATATATATATATATATATAATTATGTAAACCATTTCCATATTAGCCATATTGCAAAATAAAACACAGCCCCCCCTCCAAACTCAAGAATAATAAAGTAAAAAAAAAAGTATGCTTCAATTTACACTCATATACCACCTTTTCTTTCACTGGAGGTGGATCATTTCATCATAAATCCTTCAGAATTATCTTGGATCATTGTATTACTAAGAATAACTAAGTCATTCACAGTTGATCATCATACTATATTACTGATACTGTGTACAATGTTCTCCTTGTCTAGGTTCCCAGGAAGAGATCATTGTCACACAGTTAAATTCGAACTCTCCCAGGATCCTGGGGTATAATCTAGTTGCAGGAAAATACAACCCCTCTATTCACCATTTTTGCTCTAACAGCCTCTTCCCCCCATCTGAAGCATATTCTATCTATGTAATCATCCACTCATAAATAAATACACCTGCACAGTGTGTGATATTTATGCAACAAGCTGCTAGTAATGATGATACTTTTGGATCTTAAATATAACAACAATAAAATGACAATAGAAATGATATAATTAATACTAATATGCCACAATGCACATATAAATCTGGATCACACATATCCATCAATGTACTCTCTGGTGACAACTGGACACATGGAAGGACACGAAGGAGGAAAACTCATATGCTTAGGGCAGGTTCTCCAATCCTTACTTAGGGAACTCTCAACTCTGGACTATAGATTTTGATGTTATTGGTACACTCAGGAACATCAGCACCATGGCAAGGTACACCTCTTTTCTCTACTTTACTGGGCAACTCTTCTTTTCTTTTCTATTTAGAGAATTTTGGAGCTATTTCAATCCACTGTTATCCATAACGGACCTTTAGAAGGTGTTAGTTCTTATTATGAATAGCAGTTCTTTAAAACAGCAAAGCTCTTCAGACTGACTCACTCTAGGCTATATAGACCAGACTAGCACCCAGATGCTGTGTGGTTCAATCTTACAACTCTTGAGCTGTGGGAATGGAGCTCGTGACAACCCAGCTTGAGTTTACTTTTTAGGTGAGCCAGACAAACCTAGTCATGCTCATAAGGGTGCCGAAATAGCCACAACACTCCCACTGCTTTTCCTTCATCAAGAGGAACAAGCACTAATGTGAAACCTCACCTCTCTCAAACACTAAGTGGCTCAGAAGGGCAATAGCTATAATTGAAACTCTTGGCCAATGAAGTTAATTCTCTCCACCAATCAGGAACTGTGCTAAGCAAGGATACAGTTCTTGCTCTAAATGAGCTTATATTCTTATAAGGCTAGATAATGCATTTCAGAGAATAGTGGTCAGGGAAGGAAGTTTTAGTGTGGGAAATCTCATGAATCATCAATTGATACATAGGGCAGTTGATTGACACGCTTTTTTTTCCTAAAAGCAATGGCACTATATGAATATTGTGACCATAGCAAGAAGTGGAAAAGGAAAGTAGAAAGTGGCAAAGCAGGCAGATGGCAAGATGGCTTAATGCATAGACTACTTGGGAGTCTGGGCCCAGTCAGATCACAAAAAATCACAGAATTTGAAAGTTGGAAGGAATCCAACAATGTATCCATCTAAACCAACCATATATGAAAAATATTCTCATTATAAACCTCTCCAAAATCCTCTGCTTGAAGATTTCCCAGGAAGGGGATTCCTGCCACCTTTACCTCCCACTCCTTCTCAAGACAGCCCATTTCACTTTTGGTATCTGAAGACATATGCATATCAAGAGACAATATGGTCAAGAGATGCAAACAATTTTGAAGTATACTTCTAAACCTTCAAATTGGTAAAAATAATTAAGAGCAATGAAATTCAATGATGGGTGGGATTGTGGAAAAATAAGACCATTCATTCACTGCTGATGGAGTTCTAAAATTTTAGAGATTTTCTGGGTAGCTAGGTGGCACAGTGTAGAGTTCAGGGCCTGAAGTCAAGAAGGCTCATCTTCCTAAGTTCATCTGCCCTATATACTTTGACAGGCCTCTGTTTCCACTTCTGTAAAATGAGCTAGAGGAGGAAATGGAGAACCATTCCAGTATACCTGTCAAGAAAAACCCTCAGTGGGGTCACAAAGAATTGGACACATCTGAAAACAACACCAATAACCAAAAGAATTTTTCTGAAAAGCAAGCTGTCAATATACAGTACAATTTACAGAAACAATCATGTCCTTTGACCCAGTAATTCCATTGTTTAGAATATACCCTGAAAGGTTATCTAATTTTTTTTAAGAGCTACCTCATCAAAGATGTTCATGGCATCTTTGAGATTGGGATTCTAGCCTCACTCAGTTGTAGAACTGTCATTTTGTTATGTTTCTGGAAATGTAGTGCAAAGGGTTCTGAGTAGCTTCGTTATTGCAGCTCTGGAAGCGTGAATGTGATGGTAAATGTATAACAGTGTGAAGGAGAGGGTGGTATGGTGGTGAAGATGGCAGAAGAATGTATGAAAGATACACCTTTAAGTTTAATGTGCATTATTAATATTTTCTCCTTTATTTTCTTAAGTGTAGATAATCAACAAAACATTATGGCAAGCAAATCTGAGTGTAAAAACTCACACTGAAAGCTTAGCAATGGACTCTTGAGAGCCAGTAGGAACTGGCTTTTAAGCTTACCCCTGCCTGGAAGACTCTGTGAAAGGCCACAACTCTAGGCAGAATCATGGCACTTGCATATGCAGTTTCATTAGTCATTAATACTTTACCATTCTTTGAATAGTCTGGTGGGGTGGAGATCCTGTGCCCTCAAGGCCACATGTGGCCCTCTAGGTCCTCAAGTATGGCCCTTTGACTGAATCCAAACTTCACAGAACAAATCCTCTTACTTAAAGTATTTGTTCTGAAAAACTTGGACTTAGTCAAAAAGCTTCACCCAAGGACCTAGAAGGCTACATGTAGCCTCTAGGCCACAGGTTCCCTACCCATGTTAGAGGCTGCTACAGAGCTTGCTGTAACTTCTCTTTGACTATGTCCATTAATTTTGTGAACAGTTCTACAGATTTATTAATAAATGCTCTAATCTCCTTGCACTATGCCTTCCACTTGATTTGCCTCCTCTCATCCTTTGATTCTCTTTCCTCAAAATTTTACATAAAAAAATTTTTGCTTTTGTTTAACCATTCTGGGATCTTCTTGTTGTCTATCTCCTCTTGGAGCTTCTGGGATAAATATTGACACATAGTCATATATTTTAATAAAGCATCCAAGAAGATGTTGTGCCCTATGAGCAAAGCAGAATTGCAGTAGTTCAAAAGAAATGTGAGACGCATAAATTGAAAGAGATCTCTACTCCATAGCTCCTATGGACTATTTGTGCCCAACCTGTGGTAGAACCTTCTGGGCTCATATTATCTGATCAGCCATACTAGGACACACTGTACTTTGGCACCAACGTAGTGATGCCATTTTGGTTCTCTGATGACAAAGGACAGTAACCATGCCTGGTCTAAAAGTTAGTAGAATAGTAGTAGTCATTTCTTCCCCAACTATATAGTTTGTAAGTGCAAAAATCTGAAAGTAATCTACATGTGCAATAAGAAAATGGACAAAAAGATTGTGGTGTAATTGTGTTTCCTCCCCATCCCTCCCCCCCAAACCTTGAGTCTGATGAGCCCTGAGTCCTCTTGCAGTCTGGGCTTATCATGCTTCAGAGAAAACTGAGCCAGGTGCATTTGCCTATAAAGTCTGAAAAATAATGCCTTCTACAACATTCTTGACAAATGCTCATCCAGATTTTGCCTGAAGACCTCCCCTGAGGCAATCAGTTAGTCAATCAACTAAGCACAAACATTTATTAAGTCCCTGCTGCGTGTCAGCCACCATACTAAGCACTAGGGTTACAAATACAATAGTGAGATGTTCCCAGCATTTGAGGACCTTATATTCAACTTTTGCATGGCTCTTAATGCAGAGGTTTCCTTATGCCACACCCATTGCTCCTGGTTCTGCCCTCAGGGCAGATCAAGTCTAAGTCCTCTTCATCTTGACAGACTTTTAAAAATTGTTTTTTTAATTAATTAAATTTTTAATTTTTGGAATAAAATAAGCATTTTCATAATGTGGCATAAAATTTGCACCATAGTAATAGACTTAGAAGGGACTCAGGAGGGATCTAGTTTAAAAATCTCATCTTACACATGAGGAAACTGGGTGCCAGAGAATTTAAATGACATGTTCAAGGTGACATAGTAAGTATTAGAGCCATGATTTTAACCTTCCCAGTGCTTCTTCTACTATATCACCATACAGAAAAGGCCAGTCTCCTCCTGCACCCTGAGCTGTCATCTTGACTTATGTCATGTCACTGGACTCTGATGAATTTGTGCAGAGAGGCCTCACTTAAATCCAATTCACTTGAAAGTCAAGACATCACCCTCATGGTGTCATTGATCCTCTTTGAGAATGAAGGATGAACAATACAACCATAATAGTCTCCCATTAGAGATGGCTACCAGATCCTTCTGAGTTATTTCCTGTTAAACATGTCCAGGTCCTCCACTCAGTTTTCACATGTTCTCACTTGTCATCTTGCCCTCCTCTTGATGATCTTGGTGATACCTCAAACAGAAGAGGATTCTACAAATCTGATGAGTGGGATTATTGTCTCCCCCCTGCCAGAATTTATGCCTCTCAATGCAGCACATGACCCCTGAGAGTCAAAGACAGCCTAGACTTTCCCCAGGCTTGGAGATGCAACCTTTTGTCAACTCTCTCACAATATGTTTGCAGTTCTCTAACACTCCTGGATCTCTGTCAAATTGTTGTCAAATCATGCTTCCTCATCCTGTAAGCATGAAATTGACTTTTTGGATCCCAGGTATAAAACTTCACATTTATCTATATTAAAATTCTTCCTGTTAGATTTAAACCAATGTTCTAATTTGTCAAATCTTTGATAGACCAATCAATGACTTTTTGGATCCTTGCTCTCTCATCCAGGGTATCAGTTGGTCAATAAACAGTTATTAACTTCCTGTATGTTAGTTATTATTCTAAGAGCAAAAATAGTTCCTTCCATGAAGGAAATTTTAGTGGAAAAGATGACATGCAAGTAACTAGGTACATTCAGGATATACAGAGTATGTAGAAGATAATGTCTTTAGGGGAGAACCTAGCAGCTGTTGGGCCCAGGGAAGGCCTCCTGCAGAAAATGGGGTTTGAGCTGAGTGCTGAAGGGAGCCAGGGAAACTAAAGGCTATGGGAAGGGGGTGATGAAAGGGAGCATAAGGAGCAGCCCATGCAAAAATACAGATAGGAGATGGAGTGTCAGGTAGAAAGAATGGTAAGCAGACCAATGCAGCTGGATTGTAGAGTGTGTTGAGGGGAGGAAGAAAATGTAAGAAGACTAGAAAGGTAGGAAGGGGCTAGGTTATGACGGGGTTCAAATGCCAAACCAAAGGAGTTTATATTTGATCCTGTAGGTAATTGGATGCCAATAGAATTTATTGAGTAGGTCGTTATGTTTGTCCTTCATTGTCAAAGAAGACCATGCCATCAGAGAAATGATGACATGACTTGCACTTGACTTTGTTCTGAGTCAGGGAGGGCTGTGCAGGTCACCAGCCTCACTTCTCCTCCAGAGCCATCTGAATCCAGTGACCAGATATTCATCAGGATAACTGGAGATGACTCTGGATGCCCTGGGTGACCTTGCCTCTTTAGACCAAGGTCTATGCAAGCACTCACTTAGGGTGAGGTAACTCCCATTCATTTAACTGGTCTGTTTAAGAAGTAGCCAGGGCATGGCTAGGTTGGTAGGTCTAACGTGGTCAGACGTGTGAATTTAAAAAATTACTTTGGCAGTTAGGTGGAGGATGGATTGGAGAGAGGAAAATTTAAGGCTGTTTTTTTTAAACCAAAACCTTAACAAATCCTTTATTAATGTTTGGAGATATATGGAGTGTATACAATTAACAGCATCACACCAGTTACAGGAAGTACTGTGTCAAGGAAGTACTTCAGAACAAGGATTCTAGAGCACCAGTGGAGTTGTCTGCTCTGATCCAACTTGGACATGCACAGGACAAAAAATGCTGCAAGTGGTTTTAAAATGGATCTTTTTTTTTAATTAATAAATTTATTTAAATTTTTACATTCATTTTCACAAGATTTTGGGTTCCAAAATTTTCTCCCCAATTGTCCCCTCCCCCCTCCCCAATACACTGGACATTCTAATTACCCATATCACCAATCTGCCCTCTCTTCTATCATCCCTCCCTTCCCTTACCCCATCTTCTCTTTTGTCCTGTAGGGCCAGATAACTTTCTATTCCCCATTACCTGTAT
>CM053769.1:189031651-189108989 GCA_028658325.1 Potorous gilbertii
GAGCTCCTCCATGGCCTGAGCCCATGGGGTATCTATTTCAGATATTTGAGATACAGAGGCTTTGACTCCTATGTCTTTACCTGATGGTAAGCAGATCTCTTCGTCTTCAGAGAGGAATGGCGCAATCATCTGGTCACCAAGAAAATAACCTTCTATGGTCTTAGTTTTTTTCCCTTTTCTGGGCATTTTCCTAGCCAGTTACTTGACTTCTGAGAGTCCTCTCCACCCCCTGGCCTAGGTCTGCCCAGCTAGTCCTTGGGGTCTGAGATTCAAATGCTGCTCCCCAGCCTCAGGGCTTTTGGTGGCAGGCCTGACTGCTCTTCAATGGGAGCTTATCTGCTGGTACTCAGGTGGGGGCAGGGCCACCTCTCAGGCTCAGTTTCCTCAGGGGGTTTATGCAGAGAACTTTTGTAATGCAGCTGCTGTGGAGCTCCTGCCTGCCTCTGGCCAAGCTGCCTCAGCCTCTGCGGCAGCGGCGGCCTCCCGAGGGGGTCTGAGTCCCAGAGATACCCCACTCCCCTCTCAGCCCGTCTCTCTCACTGAACTGTGAGTCTGTGGGTGGAGGGACCTTCGCGGCCGCCAGAGAATACGGACCCTGAAGCCTGCTTGGGTCTGCTCACACCTCTCAGTGTGGTGTGGCTGGGGCAGGGGGAGGGGAGGGATCCGCTCCCGTCTGGGGCTCGATGGACCCCTGGGGTCGGTTTTTCAGGGCTCTCTGCAACAGAAATCTCCTTCACTGTGTTGCTGCGCGGCTTCCACTGTTCCAGAATTTGTCAGGAGTTCTTTTTAGAGGAAATCCATGGGCTGTGGGTTCGGAGCTAGCAAATGTGAGTCTTTCTACTCCGCCATCTTGGCTCCGCCCCTCTAAAATGGTTCTTAAAAAAAAAAAATAACAAGAGTTAGAAGTTAAAACTCACCTGAGATCTGAGAGAAGGCAGCTCCACTAGTATCATGGAGTTGGCCTGTAAAAAGGCTAGTTCGGACATGGAAGGTCAGAAACAAGAACTGACTGGGTTGACTGGAAAGGTTTCATATTCATTGTGGAGACAGATATAACCAGATGGTCCAGGCTCGGTACATTTCCTGTAGGAATCCACTGGGTAAATAGAGTTTATAAAATGGAAGGCTGAGAAGTGCCAACTACCCAGTTGTGTTTCTAATTCTGATTAGTAAGCACTGACACATCAGAGGGCTATAAAAAATTTTGATCACAAAGCAAGTGTATAAGTGACAAGGCTGAAATTAAGTTTTTGGTTCAGTTCGCCAGGTTGACGATGAACCTTTCTATTTACTAGGCACTGTGGGTCCCTTCTGCTGTCTCCTGTGTACTTGTGAGACCTTTATTTTAATTTTCCACTTTGAAAAAATCCAAAATTCAAATTCAAAACCCTCGACCCCATTCTCCACTGAGTCCTGATCCCCCTAGTCTAGACTTTTTCCTTCCTCTTTAATTTGGCACTTTCTTGACAGTTCTGTTCTTGTTTAGAAACTTCAGGACTTGCTCTTTATGATCTAAAACCTTGAGTATGGAGTCTCTGACTTCAATGATTTGATCCATCACAAGTTTACATCTCTATGTATTTTCTTGTATCAATTAATTTATTTGGTGTAGATCATCATCAATTGCCTTTTTCTTAGGGATGATGCCTTCTTATAAAATGCTGAATTGTTTATATACTTTTTGCTCCAGATTTATCAACTGTAGTGACTGGGTAGCACAGAGATGAAGTTTTCAACCCTAGGCTTGGCAATATACTCCTTTCTGATTGGGTATTTCTTGCTACATGGCTTTCTTTTCATTTTTGATATCATTATTCCTCTGGAAGTGATGATAACCAGTAATGTCAGAGCAGAATTTTGGAAGTATAGGGACATACTGCAGAAAACTAATTTCCTTCCTTCCTTCCCTTGATCTTGCCATCACTGGTTATAGTTGAAATAGAGTGAAACAGCAGGTCATAGGAACAGTGTAGATCGAGGTAGGGGGAAGTTGGGGTATTTAAAAGAGCTACCTATGCCCTCTGCCAATGCTGCCAATATATATTTTATATTCTAAGGCCCCTTCCAGCTTGAATGTTCTATGCTATGTGTCAAAAAAGTGTTTTCTGGTTTATTTCCATAATTACAAGTATTTATTGCCTTGTCCTCTCTCTTAGCCACCAGGTGTCACTGTGGGACAAGTTAGGAACTGCTACAGGCATCCTATGTTTAAGCAGAAATGCCAACCAGTTCTCCGAACAGCTGTGTGGGTCAGGGGTAACATGCAAAGGGCTTTGTGGTTGCTTGTCTCAAGATCTGACTCAGAGAGACTGGCATCTGGGGCTTGCAGTGGCCTTGGCTGCTCCTTAGGCAGGCAGAGTAATTAAGGTAACTTGTTCATTCATTGGTTCTTTCATCCCAGGACTTGGTTCTGATAGAATATATGAATAAAGTAGCTGACAATCATGATATTGTCAAACTGGATCGATAGAACCTTTGACAATTCACAAGATGCTTTTATGTATACAATTCCATTTGTGTGGTCTGTTAAAGCCCTGGATTTGAAGAGTCAGAGGACCCATGTGGGCTTTGGCAAATCAATTAATGTCTGGACCAAGTAAGCTCTAGAACTTATGATTTGGATTCTGTGATGTTCACCACAATCTTTTAAGTCACACAGTGCTCAGAGAAGCTGAATGACTCCTCCAAAGTCATACAGCAAATTAGGGCTAGTATTAGATTTGGAACAGTTTACCATATGAGGATGCAGTTAAAGAAAGATTGGGGTGAGCTTGGGTATGGCCATCACATTCCCTTAATCAAAAATTGGGATGTCTGGTTTGACAAAGGATATTCTTTCTGTAAAGTCTTGTGAAAAGCTCACCTTTTTTTCTCCCTGAAACTGTATTGCAGAAAATGTGAGCTATGTGACAGGATCACAGGATTTGGGACTTAAAGGAAACCTTCAAGATCAACTTATTGAGATTTAATAGACTATGAACTTGGAGCCCAGAGAGAAGTGACTTACTTACAGTTATACAGTTAGTAAGCACTGTCTTGGATTTGATCCCAGGCTTTCTAAGTCCCATTTAAATGACTTTTCTACCACACTGGACAGCACAGCTGTGGGGTTGAGTTTTTTTAAGGATTTAAGTTTTTTTTTTCTTTTTTGGTGTGGGGGAAGGGAGGGAGGAGGAAGACTGAGAATTGTGTGCTTGGGACTGTGGTCAGGATGATAGGAAGATTAAGGGGAATGTCATTCCTCAGTCTTTTGACTTCTTATACAATCTAGGCTGTAGCTACAGCTACCCCATGTCTGTGCCTGTCCTACTCAGGCAATGGAATGGATTCACAGGGAAAACTAACTTCTAGCTTTGACAGTTATTTCACACATGAACTTCAACTTCTCCATCTAAATATAGCCAGTACTGCAATATTTGTTTCTTTCCCATCTCTTTTAAATTTGAGTAAATAGGTGAAACAAAGTATGTGGCCCAGAGAATCTGGGAGATGGTGGGTAGAGCTGACAGTTGGAAAGATGGAAGGAAAAAGAGAAAAGGATGTAGACAGAGGTGGGGAGGAATAGTGGCAACCAGGAAAGGAGATGAAGACCTAGAAGAGGGTTTTGCAGTTGTCTTGCACGCTGGGAGATAGCACTGAAAGACAGCAAGACTCTATAGAGTATTATTTTAGCCTGAGAGACTGAGTACTCAGTGTGACCATGTTATAAATCAGTACAGATTACAAGGAAGGGGGTGGGGGAGAGAGAGAGAGAGAGAGAGAGAGAGAGAGAGAGAGAGAGAGAGAGAGAGAGAGAGAGAGAGAGATTGGAATCCAGGGAGACAGAGAGGCAGAGACAGAAAAACAGGGACAGACATGGACATAGAGACAGAAACAGAAAGCTATGCACAGAGACAGAAGTAAAGAGACAGATAATGAGGAGAAAGTTAGTTTGTATCCCCTCCCCTGCCTCCCTTTTCAGTGATGGGGAAGAGCCTGAGGGCTAAGGACTAAGAACTTATGGGGCAGAGTGTCTGCCGAGAATGCTCTCATATTCAGAACTGTAAGTGAATCTGGAGATTTATGTGCATGTTTGGGACTAATGGTTGCTTATTTTAGGATTCCTGCCTTAGTTTTAATAAAACTTTTCTTTATAATCCTAGATATTGGGCTTGCAATTGAAGAGTTGGTCTCAACATAATAAGATATGTGCATATATGTTTTCAGGTTTTCTGGGAGGCAACCATAAGCCACGACACTGAGAAAATCCCCTAACAAGTGCCTGAATCCTTTGTATCATGAAAGAGTCTCTAATGAGCCACTAATCTTCTCCTCTCTCAGGTTCTCAAGCTTAGTGTCACTGGGAACGGTTCACTCTCACTTATCCCACACATCTAATCAGTTGTCAAATCTTGTCAGTTCTATCTCTTCAATATCTCTTGATTATGTCTCCTCTCCACTTAGAGGGCCACCACCCTAGTCCATGTTCTCATAGTCTGTTGCTTGGACTACTTCCTGCCTCAAGTTTCTCCCCATTCCATCACTCTTCACTCAGCTGCCAAAGTGATTTTCCTAAAATTGCAGGTCTCACCTTGTCACCTGACTACTTAAACTCTGTTGGCTTCCTACTACCTCTAGCGTCAAATATAAATTCCTCTATTTGACTTCTTAACACTCTTTATAACTTGCCCCCACCCAACCTTTTCAGCCTAATTCCACATACTCTATGATTCAGTCAATATGGTCTTTTTGCCGTTCTCCATTCCATTTACTGTTTCTGTCCTTTTGAATTGATCATACTTCATGCCTGGTACACTCTCCCTCCTCATGTCCTCTTCTAGGTATCTGTGGTTTTCTTTAAAATGCAACTCAGTTTCTATACGAGGCCTTTCTTGATCCTTCATCTGCTAATGCCCCCCTTTGCTCCACTCACCTTACTTTGTATTTATTTTTATATGTTTTCTTTGTCTTGCTCACAAATACATGTACACACATATATGTATGTGATATATGTATATATATATATATATACACATACATACACATACATGTAATTGTGTGTGGTTATCCACTAGATTCCAAGCCCTTGATGAGCAGGGACTGTTTCACTTTTGTCCTTATATCTCCAGCACTTAGTATGGTGACTAGCACACAGAAGTCACTTAAATATGTTTGTTGATTGATTACAGTTTGGAGGCCACACTCTCCTCCCTACAGTTACTTGCCTAATGGTTGCTTAGAGTGTTATTTGGCATTGATAAATTCATATATAGAATTATAGTGAGGTTTTGTTTTAGCGCTAAAAAGAGACCTTAGTTGTTAGCGAATCCAATCTCCTTCTTTTACAAGTGTGAAATCTGAACTGTCAGAGAACTCTCCATAATACTCATTACCATTAACTACATTCAAATTAAGGAAAGAATTATGCGTAGCTCAGAATCCTGGGGTAACTGGGTGGTGAAGTAGATAGAGTGCCGGGCCTGGAGTCAGGAAGACATCTTCCTGAGTTCAAATTCAGCCTCAGACACTTTACTAGATGTGTGACCCTGGACAAATCATTTAATCCTGTTTTAATCCTGTGTCTCATCTGTAAAATGAACTGGAGAAGGAAATGGCAAACCAAATGGAGCCACAAAGAGTCAGACACAACAGAAATGATCGAAAAAAACCAAAACAACAGAATCCTAAACTCTCAGCCTCAGGAACTTCAGTGATTATGCTTATAGGACTTTAGTTGGGTATGTCAGTTTATTTAAGTTAAGTGTTCTTTTCGTGGAAACTATCTGGATCAGTAGGAAGTATTCTTGCACCACTCTCCTTTCTCCAATCCCCTCTCCCTGCTCCCCTCCATGGCTTGATTGCTACCTGAAAAGGGAATTTTCTTGAGTCATCTTGCTTGAGCTTGAGCTAAGAGTGATTGTTGTTCATTCATTTAGTCACATTTGACTCTCTGTGACTCCATGGACACTATCTCCCTTATCTCTTGAAGTCCGTCCAAGCTCAAGTTCTGTGCTTCCATGAGGCTATCTATCCATCTCATCCTCTATCACCCATTTTCCCTTTTCCTTCAATATTTCCCAGCATCAGGACCTTTTTCAGTGAGTGCTGCCTTTTCATTATGTGGTCAAAGTATTTAAGCTTCAGCTTCAGTATTTGCCCTTCTAGCGAACAGTCTCAACATATTTCTTCAAGTATTGACTGATATGATCTCCCTGCTGTCCAAGGACTCTCATAAGTCTTCTCCAGCAGCACCATTTGAAAGCATTGATTCTACAATTTTCACAGTCATACATTGCTACTGGAAAAAGCTATGGCTCTGACTGTATAGGCCTTTTGCAGAAATGTGCTCTCTCCATTTTATCATATGGGGTCAAGATTTGCCATAGCTTTCCTTCTGAAAAGCAAGGGTCTTTCAATTTCATAGGTAGGTACCAACGCAGTGATCTTTGAGACTATGGATATAACATCTGACACTGCTTCCATTTCTTCTCCCTCTGTTTGCCTGGAAGTGATGGGAGCAGTTACCATGATCTTTAGTGTTTGGATTTTTTTTATGTTAAGCCTCAGTCCAGTTTTTACAGTATTCTATTTCAACTCCATCAAGAGGCTTCTTAAGTCTTCTTCACTTTCTCCCATCAGAGTGATATAGCTTGCATCTCCGAGAAGGTTAATATTTCTCTTGGCTACCTTAATTCCAGCTTTTGATCCATCTAGTCTGGCATTTCAGAAATAGAAGTTAAATAAATAAGGTGACACTATACCTTCTTGTTATACTCCTTTTCCAATTTTAAACCATTCAGTTGTTCCATATTTGGTTCTGTTTGCTTCTTTACCTGTACATAGATTCCTCAGGAGACAAGTAAGATGATCTGATACTCTCATCTTTTTGAGGACTTGTTACATTTTATTTTGATCCACATAGACAAATTGTTTTAGTATGGTCAATGAAGCAGAAGTAGATATTTTTCTGGAACTCCTTTGCTTTCTCTGTAATCCAGAGAATGCTGACAATTTGGTCTCTAGTTCCTCTGCTTCTTTGAAAACCAGCTCATTCTTCTGGTAGTTCTCAGTTCACATATTGCTGAAGTCTATCTTGCAGAATCTTAAGCATAATCTTGCCAGCATGTGAAAAGAGCATAATTGTTCAGTAATTTGAACATTTCTTGGCATGGCCCTTCTTTAGGACATAAACTGATCTTTTCCAATCCAGCAGCCACTACTGAGTTTTCCAAATTTGCTGACACATTGAGTGATGTGCTTTAACAACATCGCCTTTTAGAATTTTAAATAGCTCAGCTGAAATTCCATCACCTCCACTAGCCTTATTGTTGGCAATGAGTCCACTTGACCTAATTCTCCAGGAGGTATGGCTCTAGATTAGTAACCACATCATCAAGGTTATCAATGATGTTAAAATCTTTCTTATATAATTCTTTTGTATTTTCTTCTCACCTCTTCTTAATCTCTTCTGCTTCTGTTAAATCCCCAACATTTAATCTTTTATCATGCCTATTTTTGCTTGAAATATTCCCTTGATATCTAATTTCCTGTGAAAAGATCACATTATTTTCTTCTATCTAGTTACATTCCTCATAAGGAATCCTTCTTATCCCTCCTTGCTATTCTTTGAAATTCTGTATTCAGTTGGGTACAGCTTTCTATTTCTCCTTTACCTTTTGCTTTCTTTGACTATTGTAAAGACTCATGAGACAGTGATTTTGCTTTCTTGCTCTTTTTTCCCCTTGGGATGTTTTTTGATGCTGCCTTCTGTACAATATTGTGAACCTCTATCCATAATTCTTCAGGCATTCTATCTACTAGAGTTAATCCCTTAAATCTATTCATCACCTTCACTTCATATTGGGATGCTTTTGAGGTCATACCTATATAGTCTGATGTTTTTCCCTACTTCCAATTTAAGTCTAAATTTTGCAATAAGAAGATCGTAATCTGAGCTACAGTCATCTCCAGGTATTGTTTTAACTGATCAGATAGAGCTTCTCCACCTTCGGTTACAAAGCACATGCTCAACCTGATTTTGATATTGACCATCTGGTGATGTCCATGTGTACAGTCACCTTTTGGGTTATGAAAAAAGAGTGTTGGCTCTGACCATCATTCTTAATTCTGACCTCCCTGTATCCTCTGTGGTTCAAAGATGATACACCGTGATTGGGGTAAGCTACACCAAATAAAGAATAGTTAAAGACCTAGGAATGTTTAGTGAGGGAAAGAGAAGACTTTTGAAGCATGGTACTCACTAAGAAAATAGCTATAAGTTACAGAGAACCAAACCACCTCTATGTAAGGAAAACCCTCCTGACCAGTGGAGTTAGCTCAGGAGGTATTGAGACAGACCAGAGGTGGATGGACACTTTTCAAAGATTTAAAAAAGATTCCTGTTTGGATACAGTTTGGACTACATAGTAGCTGAGGTGCTTCCATTATTGGTTTCTGGGATTCTGTGACCAACCCCAACAAATCTAACTGCACAATGAACTCTTATCTCAGCACCCACAGCATTTCAGGCTCTGCATCCAAAGCAACACTTCTAAATAAAGTAACTCGAGGAGGGAGGGTTCAATTTGAGGGAACCAATTGACGCCATAAACCTTCTCATTGCAATCAAAGCTGTCAGAGCCAGTTATCGTGGAAGCCAGCTGGGTGCCCCCAAAGTTGCTGTTGCCTAGGAAACCTCTCCTGCCCTGTCGAAATCCTTCTCCTTGGAGTAGGAAGTGGTAATCACCTTCTCCCCTCTGCCCTCCAAACTGGCAGAGCCTGTTGGTTGTTGCTGGGCTTCATCAAGTCTGTGGAAGGAGCTCAAGGATCTCAGCAAATTTAAATTTTCTGCCAGCCTCTGAGAAAGAATTTTAGATGGCACAAGAGGGTATTATCTATTTGGTAGGTGAGACAGACAGAAAGCAAAGTTTTCAGCATCACTGATAGGAAAGGCAGAGTCCACTTGAAACATTGTTTTTCTTTCAACTGTTTCCTTTCTTTTTAATACATCACTATTTCTTCCCTGTGATCTACCCTCTCCATTAACAAATACAAACTGTCAAATGAAAGAAATCAACCCATTGGACATGCCAGATAATGTAGACCTCATTCAACATCTATAGTCCTCCACCTTTTCTCCAAGAGGCACCTTTTCCTACCAGTCCACTAGTCATGACTGTTCACTTCATTGATTAAATTTCTTTTTAAAATATAGTTTATTTTTTCCCAATTACATGTAAAGACAATTTTTAACATTTTTTAAAAAATTTTTTTGAGTTCCAAACTTTCTTCCACTCTACTTTTCCTTCTGCCTTCTTGAGACAGTAAGTAATTTGACATAGATTATATATGTGCAATCATGTAAAACATATTCCACATTAGTTATGTTGTGAAAAGTAGACATGGACCAAAAGAAAAAAAACACAAAAATAAAGATAGCTAAAAATACTAGGCTTTAATCTTCAGTCAGATTCCATTAGGTCTTTCTCTGGATGTGGACAAAATATTATAAAATTATAATATAAATAAAATTTAAATTAATTTTATATTAAAAATAAATAATAAATAAAAAGAAAAAGAAAAAGAAAATGACTACCCCAATTCTCATTTTTATAGCACTTTAAAGCTTATAATGTATATTCTTCACAATGAATGAGTAATACTTGTGTCAAAGAGTCTAATGACCCCAAAAAGCCCAGGTAGGTGCCCTATGAGAAATTTTCTCACTCTCTCAGCTTATGGCCCCCAGGCAGGAAATCTGGGGAAAAATATTCATGGCATTCAGTATATTGAGACCGACTCCCTCAGTTCACAATCTTACAGAAGAAAGTTTTATTAAGGAAGTAAACTAAAGGAAATACTTTTAAATGAGAAACCATTAGTCCTGAAGACCTGAGTCTTCAGAGTCATGTACAGTCCTGAAAATGAGGCTCATTTGACTGATCCAGCCCAGTCCCATAAGCTTTATTTTGACCCTGCCAGTCAAAAGTTTGAGGGCAGGATGACGATTACGGCTCTCTCTCCAGTCCTATGCTATTTGTTAGTGCTCTGTGCTCTTTAGGGTATTTATCCACGCAAATCATTTCTCCAGCAAAGAGAGTGAGTCTCTAGAATTCCCCAGTTTTTGGTTTCTGGCTCCTCTGGGCAAGATAAGGACGAAAAACTCCAAATCTTTTTCTCACTAATTGCCCCTGTTCCTCACTCAGGCTATCCTTGTCTTTTTTTTTTCAGGTTCAGGTCATTCTATAGGTCTGCAATCCTCAAATTATAATTCATAGATTCTCCCTGATATGTTTACTTTTAATAGTCAGAGTACACAGCTAGCTTAAAGCAGAGGTATTTACTCACATGACATCATACTGCCCCCTTCCAATAATACTTGAACAATCACTCTCACAACTACACAAATATACGCTGCATCATTGGGAGGAGTGGGTAGACATGTAATGGACACACATACACACACACATGGCCCAGGAAACTAACACACTACAGCCTTTAGCAGGGTAGGTTCCCAATATTCTTTCCCTTCTTGACACAACATCTCTGGGGGCAGGTAGCACTTTGGGGTTCCATTGACCTGTTCCTTTTTTACCTCAGTTCCCAAAGGCCACAGATAGATCTCTTCATTCACACAGCATAGATTCTTCAGAGCTAGGTCTTTCCTGGTTCAACTGCTGAGTCTTCTCCTTGCTAGGCATGTTGTCTCTAACTTGGCTAGTATCTTTATTGCAACATGGCCTTTGTACGGAAGAAGAGAGAAGAGAAATCACCTCCTTTCACCCAGAGAGAATGATTCCCTCTCAAAGGTAAGTTCTTCCTCCTTAGTTGCCTCTCTGCTCTGATGCCAGAGGTCCCATTCAGAATTATCTCCTGCCACTATTTTTCTTTAGAGAGAATATCTTGCTTTTTAAAGGTCACCAGGAATGTGACCAGTCTTTAGCCAGTCAATGGCCCAATTTTTTGAATAATATTTTATTTTTTCTTGTTACATGTAAAAACAAATTTTAACCTTCATTGTTTTAAAATTTTGAGTTCTAAATTCTCTCCCTCCCCTTCCCTCTCCTTGAGATGGCAAGCAATTTGATGTAGGTTATACATGTGGAGTCATGCAAAACGTTTCCTTATTAGTCCCCATATTTTTAATACCAGTATTCTAATGGTGTTGCTTATATGCCAGTGAGAAACAGCATACAACTTTGTAAAATAAATGGAGAATTTTTAACCTAGCTTTTCAAGGTCTCTACAATCTGGCTCTTATCTAACATCTCACATACCCTATGTTTCAGCCAAAGTGAATTAGTTGCTAGTCCCTAAAACTGACACAGTCTCTTACAGGCTTTCTTCGTGTCTGAAATGCACTCCTTTCTCATCTCTGCCTCTAAGAATCCCTGGCTTCCTTCACAGATCAACTCGAATGCCATTTTTTCCAGGAAGCCTTTCCATTCTCTCAGTTGTCATCATTCCCACTGTCCTTGAATTATCTATTAGTTATTTAACTATCTACACCTTGTATCCCCATAATGGGTGACCTTCAGAGCCATTGTTGTTTGACTTCATCAGCTCACACAATGGGCTACAGTCATGAAAGCCATTTTTGGGAGTCAGACTAAATGCTGAGCCAAACCACTTGTGCAACTCCTGTAACTCCAGAATCCTGATCTGATCCTTATTTGGGCAGAAAATGCTTGAAACTATTTTTCTTAAGTCTTGTTTTCTCAGAAACTGCCTCCTCATTGGGGATTCTACAGAAGTATGCATAAAGTTGCAATGTAAGATAAAAAATCCTGTGTATTGGGCACTATTATAAGATGTAGGTAATGGAATTGCAGGGACAGGTAAGTGATGAAGTGGATGAAACTCTGGGCCTGTAGTCAGGAAGACTCATCTTACTGAGTTCAAATCCAGCTTCAGACATCTATTGGCTATGTGACCCTGGGCAAGTCACTTAACCCTCTTTGCTTCAGTTTCTTCATCTGTAAAATGAGCAAGAGAAGGAAAGGGCAAACAACTCCAATATCTTTGCCAAAAGAAACCCCAGATGGGGTCACAAAGAGATGCACGTGACTAAAATGACTGAACAACAAAATAGAATTGTAATAGCAAAACCTTAGGTAAAGTTTTCAAATAAACCTTAGGTAAAGTTTTCAAATAAAGGTAAGAGCTATTTATATTAAAAATAACACATATAAAAGATGTTATCTTCATGTTAAATATGAAAAGAATACATTTTAAAATAATTTTGGCTATAAATTTTGTTTTTGTATCACCTACATTTCCCACTGTGTCTTTCCCCCTTCTTTCTTTTAGAGAAAATGAATTTTAAAAACAGGAAGAAGAGGAAAAATGTTCCACAAAACTAATCATCATGTTAAAAAATGTCTGATGTTATAGGTAGTATTCTACAGTTGTGTTCCCCCCCCGCTTCTGTAAAGGAATGGGGAAAGGTACCTTTTCTTATCTCTTCTATGGCTCATCAGCAGAAATGGTTTATCAGTATGTGGTTGCTACACAAGGTACAACTTCTTAAAGTCACAGGTGAGAGTTGGATAGATCAGGTAGACACCAAAGGTGGATGAGAAGCCCTGAAAAAGGCTTGACAGCCCTCACATCAGAAGTACTAGTCTTCCCTGAACACCCTTGCACATGGTAGATACTAAATAAATAATTCCTGGATTGAATTGAAAACATTTAAAAGACAGTCATATGGAAGAGGAATTAGACTAATTCTGGGTAGCTCCAGAGAAAAGGATTAGAATGAATGAGAAGAATTGACCTCCTGTAGGTGCATGCAAAATGTCACATAGGAGTCCTACATTCCCTTCCAAGTTTAGTGTTCAGAGTATTGAAAAGTGCCTTGGCATGTGGTCAGGGCTTTTGTTCTCTTGTAATTTATTGTGAGGAAGATTTAAATTCAGCATAGGAAAGACCTGTAGAACAACTAAAACTACTCTAAACTGAATGGAGGGTAGAGTGCCCAGCCTGGAGTCAGGAAGACCCAAGCTCAAATCAGCCTGTAGACATTAACTGTGTGAACCTGGACAAGTCACATACCCTTGTTTACCTCAGTTTCCTCACCTGTAAAATGAACTGGAGAAGGAAATGACAAAGTACTCCAGTATCTTTGCCAAAAAAGCCCCAAAATTGGATCATGAAAAGTTGGGCGTATGTAATGATTGAAAAACAACAGAATTGGATGGGCTGCTTTGTAAGGTGCTGAGCTTTCTGCCAATGAAAAGGTCAGCAGAGATTGGATGCACCTCTGTCAGGATGGTTGTATAGAGGGGATTCCTTCGCCGAGTTTGGAGGATGGACTAGATTCTAAGTCAGTTTCTGACTCTAAGATTCTATGAATAGCTCGACACTTCCAAAATTCACTGATTTGTTTTTTTCAAATGTTAAAATTATCCAATTTTGCCTTTGATTAGCTCTGTGATTCACAATACCATCTGCTGCTTAAATATCTATTTACACAAAAAGGAAAACCCAAGACAGAAAGTACAGAAATATTCTAAATTTTGAATGTTAAATGATTTTTATTAGAGGCTATTATCTCATTAAGGAAGCCAGGGCTGCTGAGCAGAGGGGCCAGCAAATGAGCCCTGAACACTGCACTACCCTTTCTTCTGTTCTGGGGCTGCCTACAGACAGAAGCACACTGGACTGGTGTTTTTCATCTGGTCATGGCATATTGTGGTCACAGAAAATATTGTCTTAGAAGGAGAAATAGAAGGAGGGAAAATGGTTAATTAACTGAGACCAAGGCTGTCAAATGACTAGTATTTGTCTGGCTTAGGCAGAAGCCAGTTATTTCTTACTGCTATGTTGTGTTGTGGATGGTATTTTGATTTTGGTAAGCCTAAATGAAGTGTGTGCGTGGCAGATTACGGTAACTTTAGGGATCTGGCCTTCTTGAATGCCTCTTTTCCTGCATTTCTGTGATGATATTGTCCATGCTGTATATGTCAGTAATAGCTGTTTCACTGGCAATATTTTTGTCCCATCTTTATCATCTTGATTATTCCTGTACAAGTGATCATAGAACTCTGAAAACAAAAGTCATAGAACCCTGACAGAGGCACCATTATCTTTTCAAATAATATGATCTATCTATAGCAAGAATTCTTAACCTGGGATCTGTGGACTTATTTTTAAGATATTTTGATAATTGTATTTCAACATAAGTGGTTTTCTTTGCAATCATATATTTTATTTTCTATGTTTAAAAATACTATTGTGAGTAAGAGGTTGATTTGCTTCACCAGACTGCCAAAGGGGTCCATGATACAAGAAAGGTAAGACCCTCTCTCCCAGAGGGAATGCCATTTATTCTACTCACTTTTGGGGAGGAGGGCATACTTCCTTTGTTCATTGTTTTTCATCCATTCACTCCTCAGCAAATATCATTAAGAAGCGTCATCACATAGCAGATAACAGGGCACTGGATTTGAAGTCAGGAATACCTAAGTTAAAATCATGCCTCAGATATTAATGACCCCAGGTAGGTCCCTTAACTTCTCTGTATCTCAGTTTGCTCATCTGTAAAATGAAGGGGTTGGACATGATGGGACTCTAAGGTCTCTCCTAGCTTTGAGTCTTTGATCCTATGATCCTATGGGAAAGATCCTACTTGAGGTACTTTGGGAAAAACCAAGATAAATAAGACATGGTCTCTGTCTTCTAGGAACTTACAATCTAGCAGGGGAGATAAAATGCATAGACTGGTAGCTATCAGTAAACAAAGAATTTATAGAACTGAATCCCAGAATTATAGCATTTGAGATGGAAGTGACCTCAAAACCATCTAGTTAAACCCATATGCAAAAGCAGTCTTTATTATAACATACCTGACATCTTCTGCTTGAAGGCCCCCAATGAGAGGAAGCCTACTCCCTTTCAAGAAAGTTCTTTTCACTTTAGACAGCTCTGATTGTTTGTTTTTCTTGGCATCAAGCTTCAATTTGCCTTTTTGCAATATCTATGCTTTGATTTTAGTTTTATCTTTCGAGGCCAAACAGAACAAATCGAATCCTTCCTCCACATCACAGCCCTTTAAATACTTGAAGAACTACCATGGTCCCACTGAGTCTTCTTTGTAATGGGTTTCCTTCAATTTATTCTCATCTGTCATGATTTCAAGGCCTTTTATTATTCCACATGACTTCCTTTGCACACTCTACTTTTAGCTTGGTAATCATAACTGAACACAACATTTCATATGAGGTTTAATAATAACTGAGTATAGTAGAATTATCACCTCCCTGTTCCTAGAAGCTCTCTCTCATAATGCAGCCCAAGATCATAATTTTTGTGTGTGCAATATCATATTACTGACTAATATTGATCCTATAGTTCACTAAAACTTCCAGATCTCTTTTAAAACCAACATCCATACATTTTTCCATCTTAACTCTGTGAAGTTGACTTTTTTATCTAAGTGTTAGACTTTTCCTTTATCCCTACTGAATTTCATCTTAATAGATTCAGTCCTTTGCTCTAATTTGTCAAACTGATCTTTTTGGATTCTAAATGATATCCACTGTTATTTCTCACTCAGAATTTGGTGTCATCTGTAAATTTGATGAACATAACAGCTGTGCCATAATCCAAATCATTGATAGAAATGTTAAAAAGCACAGAGACAAGCACAGATCGATCTGACATTGAGTTATTAACAGTTACTCTTTGAGTCTGGACATCCAAACCTTTCTGAATTCATTCCATTGTCTAATTCCATATCTCCATCTTCTCCCAAAGAAAAGTGTGAGATACTTTATCAAAAGTTTTGCTAAAATTTAGATCCTCTTATAATCTTATCAAAAAAGGAAATGAGGTTAGTATGGCACTATTCTGGTTGACTCTTTGTAATCAATTTCTTCCTCCTCTGCCTTTTTCTTCTTCTTCTCTCTCTCTTCTTTCTCTTCCTTCTCCTCCTCTTCCTTCTTCTTCTTCTTCTTCTTCTTCTTCTTCTTCTTCTTCTTCTTCTTCTTCTTCTTCTTCTTCTTCTTCTTCTTTCTTCCTCTCTTTCCTTTTGTCTCCTAGGTTGGAATTGTAACAGATATACACTACCAATTAACATGGAAGTTTTGACTTATTCTGTTTCCAACATGGGCCTCTTTGTCCCAACTTAGACTGGTGACTATTTCTGGGGCCTCACTATATTGTTTTATTAAATTGTTGGACTTAAGTGGACACCTGATGATCTTTAGCTCTACAGCATCTGAAAACTCCTGAGCTCAAGAGATTTACCAGCCTTATTTGCCCTAGTAGCAGGAATGATAGGCCTTTCTTTCTAAGTATTTGATAACCAACTTTTAAATGATCTATTATAGAATTTTTGTATAATTTGAAGTTAAAATCACCAGCTTAGTTTGCAGATTCTGTTTCCTTTTTGATATTTGGAATAATATTTATACCTAGGTTCCAACTTATGACCTCTTTACTTACCTTGACCATTGATTACAACTCATTATTGTACTGTTATTTCTTGTATAAAGGTCCTTCTTACTTTTAGAGAAAATAAGCAGCTTTGACTTCTCTCTGATGTGAGTTATCACCCTATCTACCCCAAGCAAATTATCTATCTCTTCTTTTATCCTCCTTTTTCTCCCAATATAGCTAAAACACCAAATTCCTTTTCTGTTCTCCTTAACTCCTTTTATGTACTTCAGCTCCTTCAGAACTTTTGCAGCATGGCACTGTGGCCTTGAAGGCAGGAAAACCTCAGTGCAAGACTAGCACTGATTGGTGGCACATAGTAACTGTAGGACTCTGGGCAAGTCATTTTTAAGGGCTCTAAACAACTTTCTAAGGCTACCAGTTGCACAGCAGATGCTGGTCTGTATTAGTAGAGAGAATTCCCTTCAAGGAGTTTCCTGTACCAATGAATGTTGGTTGAGGACATGCTCCAGGGATAGCAGAGAATCTCTTAAACAGGCTGTACCTTGTGCCTAGAATGGTTTATCTGCACATTCTGTGATTGCCAATATCCTTTCCTTTCTTCAAAGGATAGCTCAAATTCTACTTGCTACTTTCCTGATATCTTTAGATAGAAGTGATCTCTTCTTCCTCAAAGTTTTCGCACATCTATTTGACTTCCATTATGTACTTATCACATTCTCACTTGTGTTATAGTTATTTGTGCAGAGTCCTCATTATTATACCAGGTTATCAGATTCTTGTGGCAGAGATTACCTTCTTTTTTGTATTCTTGCCACCCAGCATAATGTCTTATATTTACTAGGCACTTAATAAATGATTATTGAAATTTTGATTTGAATTGTAGATGAGTTGTGGAAATAGATTGACCAAGATACAAGTAAGTTATTGTCACCTCAGGACCTTCTTGTGATAATAGAGTAATCCCAGGCTGAGTACATACTTGAATTGTCTTAAACTGCTAATTGAAAAGGCCAAGCAATATACAATCAGGGCATCAGAATCATGCCTACTACTGGACAGATTGAACCTCTGGCAAAGTCCTAGCATTAACCAACCAGTGCCTCAGATGTTAAGACTGAGTACTAAAAGGACTAGGGTCTTGAACATCAGACCTGGCACAGAGCTAAGGACATGATCCACATGTGAAATACCTTCAGTGAATGTCTCACTCTCTTCAATCTTTGGATGTACCTACTATGCTTGTGTCATGTGTGAGTCCCTGAGTACTTGGAGCAGTGGATTTTATGACCCTGGATAAGTCAGTTAAACCTTTCTAGGTCTCAGATTCCTCATCTGTAAAGTGAAGGTTCTAGATGGGATGAATTCCAAGTTTCTTATGGCTATAAATCTATAATCCTATGACTAAATGTTTTCTTGATCATTTTCTTCTCTAATCTATGATCTTACTAGACTGTGCATAGCACAGTACTCTAGGTTTGTTGTATTCATTATTATATAATTCATATCTTGATGTTTCAAAATAGTCTTGGTTTCTTCAATGTACATACTCCCTCCATTGACTCAAATAATAATTCCCCCTACCTCTTAGTAGACAATATGTTTTCTGTGATCAAAATAATCTTATCTGGTTGTCAACTTTTCTTTCATTTCTTCCATCTTTCCTCCCTCCCTCTCTTTCTTCCTTCCTTCTTTTTTGAAAGACTGGGTATCCCTATATTTCCTGGATTAGAAGTGCAGGGACTACTCATGAGCTTTATCTCACTACTTATCATCACTGTGGGAGCCTTGACTTGTTCCATTTCCAATCTAGGCTGGTTTACTCCTCCTTAGGAGCCCCTTGCTCCCAAGGGCTTACCATATTGATGCTGGACTTAGCATAGCCACCTGATTAGCTTAGCCCACTGAATCTCAGAACTCTTCAGCTCAAGAAATCCACTAGCCTCAGCTCCCCAGTACTTGAGATTGCAGACATTTACCACCCTGCCTGGCTAGTGGCCAACTTTCTCAAGATGAACCTTTTCATACTTAGTTAGTCTGGTTCTAGAGGTCTGTCTCTAAGCAAAAGACTTGTTCCTGTATGAGCTTGAACTTGATGGTATAACTTTGCAGCAAACAAAGTCTGCTCTATGTCCCCATGTATTATGGGGGCAAAGAGAGGATTTTGTTGAACTGAATTATCTATGAGTTGAAGGAATAGATTGACAGAGATATAGGCAAGTTATAGTCACCCTAGGAACTTTTTGTAATAATAGACTAACTCCAAGCTGAGGACACATTTAAATAGTCTTAGTGCTGATTCAAACAGCTAAGCAGTGCATAATCACTGAAAGACTTTTCTGAAGGGCTATAATATGAAAAACCCATTGAAAACAAGGTCAACATTATTAATTCAGAAGGTCAATGCTATAAAATTTAACCTGGCAAAGGGCTAAGGAAAACACTTTAAAATATGTAAGTTTATTCTTCTAGAAAAATCAGTCAGATCTTGGCTTTTAAAATCTCTTTTAATCAAAGTTTCATCATCTTTTTGAAGGCAGGATAATAAATTTGATGGAGCCAGACACTACACTGAAAATTTCTCCCTTAATCTTTAAATAAATCTCTTGATGAGAATCAATGCCTCATAGAAGCAGTTAACTTCTGAACGAAATTCAAAATGATTAAAAGCATCTCTTTATTTCATTCTCAATAGTGACCATTGCCATTTAATACTCATGGCTGCAAGTAGGTGCAGAAACAAATAAGGAAGAGCAAAGGCTGAGAGAATCCAGTATGTGTAAGAGTAATGGGAATAGGTGTTAGCATCCTAGTTTCAGAAGCTCCTCACCCATTCCATTAGTTGTTGCCTATAGCTCATAATCATTGGTTCATTATACATTTTCTCATTCTTTCATTGGTGGAGTGGGAAAAGTTTGAGAGCCACTAGACCTGGGTTTTAGCTTAAGCTCTGCCATTAATTATTTGCATAATCTCAGGCAAGTCATATAATTAATGGTAGAGCTGGGCCAAGGTTTGACCTTACTGGCTCTCATTTTCTGAAGGGTTTGGATTACCTCATCTTCAGGGTTTCTTGTAAGTCTAAAGTTCTGTGTTTGTAAAATTTACCTTCTCAAGTAGATTGCATTCTTCTTATGAACAAGAACCATATTTAAAAAGTTCATTTGTATTGCATAGCATCAGGCATGTATCTGACTGATGCTCACTTGATATTTCTTGGTTGATGACACAGTGGCTATGTACTTGGAGTCAGGAAGATGAGTTCAAATCCCATCTACAACAGTTACCAGCTAGGTGACCAAGAGCAAGTTACCAAATTCCTTGAATCTCTGTTTCTTTATCTGTAAAAGGAGCATAAGATATTGTATTTTCCTTGAACTCAAGACTGAATGGGAGAGAGGCAAGCATCTTTTTCCAGAAATGATTTTCTAGTTAATGAAGGGATTAATGAATGAATCTTGCTTACTTTCTTCCCTGACCTCCAGTCTATTTTATCCTGTATCTTGGATAGGGAAGGAAACAACAAAGATGTAATAGAATCACATTAGAAAGCTATAATTACTAATAGAACTATAGAATTACCTGCTATGGAAAATTTTTAATAGATACAAGTGTGTATGTTTGTCCTTGGTTGTCAAAGAAGACCATGCCATCAGAAAAAGGATGACATGACTTGCACTTGACTTTGTTTTGAGTACAGGAGGGCTGTGCAGGTCACCAGCCTCACTTTTCCTCCTGGGCCATCTGGCTCCAATGACCAGATATTCATCAGGATGACTGGAGATGACCCAGGATGAGGCAATTGGGATTAAATGACTTGCCCAAGGTCATGCAACTAATGAGTGTCAAGTGTCTGAGGTGAGATTTGAACTCAGGTCCTCCTGACTCCTACACTGGTGCTCTATCCACTGCACCACCTAGCTACCCCAATAGATGGAAGTAGAAAAAGGTCAATAGAAGACAATAGGAGTTATGACTTCAAGCCAGTTTTCTAGGTCACCCTTGACTATGGTCATCTAGTTTACTCACTCAGTGATGAAAATAAATGTCATATATCATAAAATCATAGAATCTTAGATCTGGAAAGGAGCCCAAAGGTCACTTAATCCAATTCCAAACAGTAAATCAAGCAAAATGAAACATTAATTATCTTCCTTTTTTATTGTTCTTATTTTATCTTCACTTAATGCCTGGATCAGCAGATGATCCATGGAAAGAACAGAAGGTGATAAATACAAAATTCTAAAAGGACAATTAAATACAAGTTTACTGCTTTGATGTAGGGAAGGGAACTGGTACAGAAAGCTAATCAAAGCACTTTCAGAATTAGCAAAAGACTTCTGTATTACTCTACTTGACTAGTGTCTGGTTTAATCTACAAAAGTTGTAGTTGAAAAGAATTCTCATTCAGAGCAATAGAACCGTATGTGGTTAAAAAAACCAAAAAAGCACCTCTAAGTTCTTTCACTCATATCAATCTGTCCTTTGTCAAAAGGGTCTCTCAAAAAATCTTCCTTTTAATTTTTAATAGCAGGGACTATTAGGAGACCATGCTGTCTTTTTCCTTAGTCGTCCTTGATGATTGAGAGAAAGAAGCCTCAGTATATATTCTCACAAAAGAATCTAACACAACGTTAGTTTTATCATTGGCCATTACTTCTTATAACATGACTAGTTCCTTGCAGTTTAGTTTTGTCCACCTGTAAATAGATAAAAACTAGTAGGTTTTTCTTCCTTCTTCCCTTCAATCCCCAAGAGATTCCTACTCTCTCAACTTCTTCACGAGTGCCTGTCTCTGATTTGGAAAGATGTAAAAACTTGTTGTAGCAGGAGCCATCCAATGGAGCATTCATGGGAATAAGCTTGTCTCTTTCTGATTGTTCTATGCTCTCCACCCCTTGCAAAAGGATGTGTACCATTAGAGACTCCTGGGTGGCTCCTTGGCATTCATGAGGGGGAAAACAGTAGTGCTGTGTCCAAGATGATTGCTGACTGAGTCAGAAAGAGAAGCTTACTATGATTTCTGTTCTCTTTTAAAGTGACCCTTTTGTTGGGACATCCCTGATGATGTTTCTCCTTTGGAGTTCCAGAAAAAGAAGAGAGGGAATTTATTTCCCTATCCCCCAGTAGCTATGATGGCTCTGTGTACATGACAACAAATATATATGCTTACCCCGGTGAGGTAATAGGTTATAATTTATATTTTAAATATTTGTTCATTCACATTTATTATTAGTGTTTTGAATTTTAGGTATTTCTTTTGTGTTAAAGAAAATGAATAGCTGTACTGTACCTGATATCTACTACTTTATACGGGATGTTCAAGGTGGACCAGTACCTCTGGTGTGAAGGCTTGCCAACCCTTTTTCAGGGCTGCTTATCCATTTTCGGTGTCTGCTTGGCATTCAACTCTCACCTGGGGCTCCAAGATGCTGTAGAATTCACAGGGACCACCCCCCAGCAAACAGTCTCAGCAGACAGGCTCGACCAGCTTGAGGGTAATCGATGGGTTTCAAACCTGTCAGTGAGTTTATTCCCCCACACTTTTGTAGCACTCTATAATTATAAATCATTTGATGTGCACTATCCCATTTGCCCCTCCCAATACCCATGTAAAGAAGGAAATGCAAGTGTCATCCCATTTAACAGAAAAGAAAACTGAGGCTCGGAGGAGTGAAATGGCTTAAAAATAATAGCAAGCATGTAGGCCTTTAAAGTTTGCAAGGTGTAAATATTACTTTGAATAAGTGCTGTGGAGCACTTACAGCTTGATTCCACATTGGAAACACCAAAATAATCCACTGCATCCCAGGTCATTGCTAGTTGTTCTGACTTTTGACTTGCTGCTGGCCTTCAGTACTCTGGAAGAGAGGGTGTGGCTGATGACTTTTTGCAATACTGCCCCACTAAAATCCAATTCACCCACAAGTCAAGATATCATTCTGTCATGTCATTGGCCCTCTTTGAAAACAAAGACAAACAATAACTATGTTGTACATTGAGAAACCTTCATAAAAGAAACTCTCTTCATTCCTCTCAGAGAGACCCTAGATATGACCCATACTTGATATTTATTTATGATCTTCCACGGGACTGTGGGGTGGAAGCATAATTGGAAGAATATAAGAAAAATCCTGAATTCCACTTTTAAGGTGAGGTTTCCCCTAGGACTGAACCAAGTCTATATGAGTCTAGAAAGAGTCTAAACCCTTTAGTGGGAGAGAGGTGCCCCCCAGGCCATGGGAGACATCACACAAAGGAAGAGATCCCAGACATTTTGGAACTGCTTCCAGGCCAAAGTCCTATGAGAACCTCCTAGCTCCAGAATCCTTCTTCAGCAAGTTATAAGGGGGTCCAATCAGGTCACAAATGTCAGAGGACCTCCTAATAATGAGAAGTTAACTACTCCTGGCAAGGACAGAAGTTTATGAAAATGAAGGGAGGGAAGAAATTAGGGGAAAACAAAATAAGAGGACCAAGAGGACTTTGTGAAAAAGATTGCTTTTAATCAGAAAAATTACAGCTAAAGTTTTTCATGATGCCTTCAAATGCATGGATACTATAGTGACTATTTTTGAAAAAAATTTTAATGGAATGATTTTGAATGCTTTTGCTTACCATAGGGAAATACAGGTTGTTCAAAAAATCTTAGCTCAGTTTTAAGTTACTAAAGCTTAAAACTGCTCTGAGTTTTGGAATATCCTTATATTCTGAGAAGGGAAGAAGGAAAGATGGATGGAAGGAAAGAAACAAGAAAGGAAGGAAGGAAGAAAAGGAAAAAAGGGCACAAATGCAAATTCCCTGGACAGCTTTTAAGACATTTCTATAGGGATCCAGTATCCAGTTGATAAGACAGGTCAGTTTAAGAATGGTTATGACTTGGAAACTATACATACCTGCTGGAATAGGGCAGATGATCTGAAAAGAATCTAACAATGGATATTAGGACATCTGGACAAGTGGGGAGATGTCAGAGGATTTTGGCACCAAATCACAGGAAGGGATTTGGGTATGTAGTTAGTGTCAGTGAGGTCTGGTAGTAGATAGTGGAGACCCTACCTCAACCTGAAGGTTGAGGAATTTAGAGTTCCTGTCTTTGGGAGGATTGATGAGAGTAAAACAGGATTCCAGCTCCGGAGGTTAGAATGTAATTTACCAAATGACAGGGACAGTTTCATTTTTTCTTTGTTTTCTTGGCATGTACAATAGTACTTGGCATGTGATAGGCATTTAATAAAAACCTGCTTCATTGAGGAATTGGGGCACTAAGGAGGTACCAAGTTAGGGACATAAGTAAAGGAAAAAAGACATGGGCCCTTTAGTGGACTTGAGTTGCAGAGTGGCAGTTTGGTCTTAGGGAATAAACAAAGGACCAGGATATATGTTCTGATGGAGACCAGCAGTAATTGACAATGCTGAGTCGCCAGAGCAAGGCATATACTGGCTTTTACTTTTCCTCTGCTTGTAAGCTATATTGGCCCTAGGGCCTGGGTCCTAAAGTGGAGCTGAGCTTGCAGGTGGTCATTGATTGGTCCCATCTGTGGAAATTGCAATGGTACAGATGGCGCCAGGCCAGTCATTACATTGTAATACATTCAAGGCATCTCCCAAAGGTCTTTTTAATTCTAAAAGAGCAAGCCAAGTTAGTTAAATACTAGTTTAGGTTTATTACAGCACGCATATTAGTTTCTGAGAAGTCAAGATTATGAGACAATGGTTGTATTACATATTATATGTACACTTAATGGTACTTCAGGGCCAATTGTACAATCCATACACAGAACAGGACATTGAATAAGAGAGGCAGTTTGGTGCAGTGGAAAGAGAACTTCATTGGGAGTCAGGCTGTGTTCCAAATCATTGCCATTAACTAGCTATGTGACTTTAGTCAAGGAGTTAAAGTTTCTTGGCCTCAGTTTCTTAATCTGTAAAATGAGGAGATTGTATAGAATGATCTCCAAGGTACCACCCATTTCTTACACTTTTTTACTTGCATTGTAATTTTATGTTAGTGTTTGTAGATATTGATAATTGCTTTATATTTGATACTGATGTTGTGTAAAGGATACTGGACTTGAGCCCATCCCCCATTTCTTTGCCTTTGTACAGTCTGTCCCCCTTGCCTAGAATGCTCTTTTTCCTCATCCCTGACTCTTAGAGTTCCTACTTTCCTTTAAAGCTCGTGCACCTTTCCACGAGACTTTTCTTGATCCCCACTAACTGTTAGTGCTTTCTCTGCTCATTTAACTTGTATTCATTTTGTATATATCTTGTATGTACTTTCATATATACATGTTATTTTTCCAAATAGTATGTAGCCTCCTTGGGAGCAAGGGTTTCATTTAGTGCTTAACACTGTGCTTGGCACATTGTAGGTGCTTAATAAATGTGTGTTGATTGATTTTGTTCTTTAAGGAGTCATTTAAGGAGAGACTTCATTATTTTTCATTTTTTAAAAAGTAATTATAATTATTTTCTTGCCATCAAACATTTTCATAGAACCTAAATTAATTACATTTCTTATAATCAAAATAAACTTGTTTTCAAATTTCTCCCTTTGCCTTAGTGTTTAATCATTTTCTCTAGTTCTCTATACTTATCCTTATCAGTTTCAACATTTCTACCTTTCTGGAAAAGACATATACCCAAGACCACGAGCTTTGTTCTTATTTTTCCTTTTCTTTCAAAAATCTCCTATGAGCACTTTCTTTGTAGTCATAGCCTGCTCTCTGTTTCTTTCACATAATCTTGGTGGTTCCAAGTCTTTTTTAATATACTACATTCAGAGACCAGGTAGGTTACTGTCTCCTCTTCTTTACACTTTTTCCTATCCCCAAACTTTCTTACCTTTAGTACATTGTACAGAACACATTCTATTTCCTAGACTCTTAAGGATCTTTCGAATGTTGTCTGTTTATACTCTATAGCAACTGGTTTCCTGTTTCGTCATTTTTGCATATAATCTATTTTCTTTTTAGATTTTCAACTTTTTTTCTTTTAGTTTGCTATCTTCCTCATTGTGTCCGAAATAGAATTCGTTATTGCTCCCTCCAAATCCATTCCTCTTTCTGACTTCCTTATTTCTGTTAAGGGTACCAACATTCTTCTGGTCATTCAGATTTATGATTTCCAGGTCATCCTTGACTCTTCTCTTTCCCTCCATTTCTTTTTAGTTGCCAAGTCTTTTTCTGGGCAGCTTTAGGCAGCATTCTAAGACTACGATTTGCAAAATCTGTGCCAGCCTTCATTGGTACAAGGAGCTTTCCCATCTGGCAGTTCAGTAGACCAATGAATTCACAGATCTTTATCCCTTACACTGTATGTATTTTAAAATTTACTTTATATAGGTGCAGCCCCTCTGATTGAAGGACTGAGGTTAGAGGAATAAACTCCTCAAACATTGCTTGGCCAGCTAGGTGGTACAGTGGCTAGAGTGCAGAAGATTTGTCTTTCTGAGCTCAAACCTGCCGTCAGACATGTAACTGTCCCTGGGCAGGTCATTTAACCCTGTTTGCCTCAGTTTCCTCATCTGTCAAATGAGTTGGAGAAGGACATGGCAAACCACTCTAGCATCTTTGCCAAGAAAACCCCCAAAGAAGGTCATAAAGAGTTGAAAATGATTCAACAACAAACTTCCCTTTAGGAGGGTTCAAAATCTTCCAGCTAATTTTATTTCTTATCAGTTGCTCTGCTTGGTTTGGACTCCAAGATCATCACAGCTCCCCTCCCCCCAAACCCCTCTCTTCAGTTATTTGTTGCCATTTTCTTCCCTAATTAGAATATAAGCTTCTTGAGGACAAGGATTGTTTTTCTTTCTCTTATCTGTATCACCAGCATTTAACCATTTATTAATGTTTATTTTCCCCCTGGAGAGTAGTTTGCATAGCTCGTTGAAAGTATGTGCTATGCCATGCAGGGTTACCCAAGACAGATAGGTCATAGAGGAAAGTTCTGACATCAGGCGATCCACTGGAGAAAGGAATGGCTAACCACTCCAGGATCTTTGCCAAAAAAACCCCATGGACAGTACTAAAATGATAAAAGAGACATCTGGCCTCCACATGAGAAAGCCTCCAATATGGTACTGGGCAAGAGTGGGCTGGTTTTCAAAGAAGCAAAGGAATTAGAGATCGAATTGCCAGCATTCACTGGATTATGGAGAAAGTAAGGTTATTTTCAGAAAAATATCTTCTGCTTCATTGATTACACTAAAGCCTTTGTGTGGATCACAACAAAATGTGGGAAGTCCTCAAAGAGATGTAAGAACCAGATCATCTTATCTCCTGAGGAACCTATATGTGGGCCAAGAAGCAAGGTAGAACTGAACATGGAACAACTGGTTTGTTTTAAGATTAGAAAAGGAGTTTGACAAGGCTTTATATTGTCACTTTATTTAGTTAACTTATATGCAGAATATGTCATGTGAAATGTCAGGCTGTATGAATCAAAAACCAGTATTAAGGTTGCCAGGAGAAATAGCAACAATCTCAGATATTCAGATTATACAAGCCTAATAGCAGAAAGAGAAGATGAATTAAGACACCTTTTGATAAGGGTGAAAGAGGAGAGTATAAAAGCTGGCTTAAAGTTTAACACAGACATGCACACACACACACACACACACACACACACACACACACAAAACAAATCCCTAAGATCTTGGCAACTGGTCCCATCAGTTTCTGGCAAATAGAGGGAGAAGAAATGGAATCAGTGTGAGATTTTATATTCTTGGGCTCAAAGATCATTGCAATCAGTGACTGCAACAATGGAATTAAAAGATTCTTGCTCCTTGAAAGGAAAGTTATGAGAAATCTGGACAATATACTAAAAGCAGAGACATCACCTTGTTGACAAAGGCCTGTTAGTCAAAGCAATGATATTTCCAGTAGTATCGTAAAGCTGTGAGAGCTGGACTATAAGGGAAGCTGAGCTCCTCAGAATTGATGTTTTCCAACTGTGGTGCTGGAGAAGACTTTTGAGAGTCCCTGGGACAGCAAGGGGATCAAATCAATCAATATTTAAAGATTATTCATTGGAAGGTCAAATACTGAAACTGAACTACTTTGGCCATATGATGAGACAATGGGACTCACTGAAAAAGACTGATATTGGGAAAGATTGAAGACAAAAAGAAAAGGGGAGGGCAGAGGATGAGATAGATAATGCCACTGAAGCAATGAATACAAACTTGGACACACTTCAAGAGATAGTGGAGGATAGAAGAGTCTGGTGTGCTATGGTCCAAGGGGTTGTAAGAGTTGGGCACTACTGAACAACAACAAACGTTTATGGACTATTGGCTCTAAGGTCCCTCCCAGCTCTAAATCTATGCCTTGGATATCTGCTTTACTGATTGAACTCTACTGATTGAAAATGAGCTAAATAACAATTCCCTGTGGGTTATTTACTTACTTGAATGTCCTGATCCCTAGGCTATGTGAAAAATGGATCTGGGAACTGCAGGGGACCATCTGAGGCTTGATGCTGGCAGACTATAGACTTTAAGGGCTGGGTGTTCTAATGGCCTGGACTTCTTTGTTTTCAGTATAGCAAAGTAATTTAAAAGGAAAAAAAAGTCATTTATTGCAATAAAGAAGGCTGCACTGAAAAAAATACCTCTAGTTTGTGACTGACCTTATAAATATACAACAGATTAAAAAAATATGGAAGATGTTAATTAAAATTTTGAGACAGTAACATTATTTCATCAATATTCATAAAGCATATCATCACAGAATTTCTTACATTTTTACAAGACGGCTAAGTTCACCTTCCTGATGTCATAGCCCTCTCCATGTCACTCCCCTTCCTGGTATCACCTCCTCCCTTTGGCCTTATATTACAAAAATGAAAACTTTTGTAAGGGAAGAATTGTTTGCTCTTGCTTTGATTTCCACATGCATGTTCATTCTTCTTGTAATAAACCTAGTTTTCACATAAGTTTTATGAAGGCATGGTTTCCTGTTGATGTTAATAGAGGTAAACCCTCAGGTGTTGTATATCCTGAGAATTCTTGTGCCTACAAAGCAGTTCTATCCAGAGGGGAAACTAAGTCCCAGAGACTTTTCTGAGGTCACAAAGACAGCAAATAGTAGAGCCAGAAATTGAATCCAGATCCTCTGACTTTATATCTAGTGCTTGCACCCCTAAACCATGATAAATTAAAGGACAATGAAAAGAACAAAAGAAAGTGGTGGCAGGTTTGACAGGTTCAGGGACCAGCCCCTCCCCCCAAGGACTGAAGTGCAGGAAAGGGTGGTTGGTAATGAATTCATGGACTCAAGCATTCTTTAAGTCAAGGTGACAAAGGTTTATTGTAATGCCTTGGGCAGAGTCCCTAAGGGAACTTGTATTCCCTAAGAAACTTGCAATTTAACTTGAATGACGCTAAAGTTTATGTAGGAAAAGTAGTGGATTATCTGGCAGATATGCTAATTAGGTGATAACCTAGAACCTCGATCGTAGGCCAACTTACAACTTTACAACTGTGGTCATCCACTACTTGAAACCGGGGGAAGGGGTTTCTCAGGAATGTATTTTTGGTCTGTGACTCTCTAGCAAGATAGCTTTGAGAGTTGATGTGTGTAGTTTGACCTCTGGATTGAATATAACAACTTTGGGAATTGATACATGTTAATTCTGTGATGACAAGATAGTTCTGTTTTTACAAGAGAATTTCTTCAGAGATCAACTTGTTCTTGTCATGGGGAAAGAATGTTTTACTGGAGTCCACTCCTGAGTAATTGTTGGGGGGAAATAGTTTGTCTTACTGGGACCCACTCTTGAGTTCTTGCTAGGCATAGCGTCCTTGGGTTGGAGAGTAAACTGTGAGGGATAATGTTTTGAAGCTAGGGAGAAATGTGATCTTGGAGTTGGGGTCCAAGCACAAGCACCCAAGCACCCCATCAGCGGGAGATAGAATAAGGAGTGGAGATTGGCAACAGTGGTAAGGTCTAAGAGATGAAAGAAGACATCTCTCAGAATTCATTCCCTCCAGGGTCACCACTTTCTCTGGTCAACACCAAAGGGACTCCATTCGTGCTTAATTTCTTTGCGCTGGTTTCAGGATTTCCAGGTGTTGTGTATAACCTGTCTCATGGGCTTCCTGATGGCCAGATGTTTTCTCTCCATGCAGACCTCTGCCCTGGGCACACAGAAACTTAGAGGGTTTGGACTGACACACAATCACTCCGTAGGGCGGAGAGCCTGAGCTGGGCACTTGTGGAAAGTTTCACCGAGCCTAGAAACAATGTATTCTTACTTTAAGGTCAGACCGTACAGCAAGTCTTCCCTGAACCTTCCGTCCCTCCCCACCGACCTGGAGCTGGCATCTCACACAGCACTTTGTTTCGAACCTATCCCACGCACTTACGTACTGTTAACTTTTATTTCTCAACCCTCTCCCAGAGCCTGAGCTCCAGGAGGGCAAGGGCGTTGTTCTGTCTGGCAATTCGGTGCGGTGGAAAGAGCCTTGCTCTAAGTCTTTCCCCCGAAGCTGACTTGCTATGTGACCTTGAACATCATTTCCCCTAATCCGGGCCTGTTTCCCCCTGTGCCAACTGGGGTTTAATGAATGAATAAACAAGGAAGTGAACCCTTTCAGGTTTCTAATCTCAGCATTTAGCACAGACGGCTGAATTTTCGTAAATGGTTGAGAAACCTAGGCGTCCTGCGGTGGGCTGATCCTCAAGGTGGGCCAGGACAATAAGACAGAAAAAGCGACGCGCGGAGGATTCGGCCGCTGCCACCCGTAAATACGGTAATGCAGTGCAGCTGCTCCGCGGGGGTGGTAGGGGCGGGGCTGGGGCTGGCACGTGGCAAGGAGGGGCGGGGCCAGAGGGGGTCCAGGGCGGGAAAAGGAGAGGCGCCCGCGCGCTCGCGCCCCGGCTGGAGGAACGCGCACGCGGCACGCACAGGGGCTCGGGATGGCGGCGGCGGCGGCCACGGCGGCCACGGCGGCGGGGTCGATCGGCCCGACGGCCGCGCCAGTGGCGGAGGAGGGCCCCAGTGGAGAGGCAGCGCCGGCGGCGGCCCTTCCTCCGCAGGCCCCGGCAGTGTCGGCCGCGCCCCGCTTGTCGCGGTTGCCCCTGGCGCGGGTGAAGGCGCTGGTGAAGGCGGACCCAGACGTGACACTGGCGGGCCAGGAAGCCATCTTCATCCTGGCTCGAGCCGCGGTGCGCGCGGGCGGGGCCTGGCCAACTGGGGGCGGGGCCTGGCGAGCTGGGGGCGGGGCTGGGAGGGACTTAGTGGAAGAGGGTGGAGCTGGGGGAGTGGCCTAACCAGCTGTGTCTGGGAGATCCATGGACAAACTGGGGGCAAAAGCTTTTAGGAAAACCTAGGTCTGAAGATCACATCCGACGCTTTTTAGCCGCGCCGTCCTGGGTAAATCACTTAGGGTTCTTTGAGCCTCAGTTTCCTCATCTGTAAAATAAGGAGGCTCCTGGATTTCGAGAGCTGGAGAAGACCTCGGGAGCCATCTGCTCTAATCCTCTCATTTCACAGGAGAGGAAACTGAGGCACAGGGAGGTAGAAAGACTTTCCCCAGATCGCGCAGGGCTAGGATTTGAACCTGGGTCCTCTGACTCCAGGACCAGTTCCCACCCAGTCTCAGTGGACTGAGAGTCCACTCTCAGTGACTTCTAATTCCCGTCTGTGGTCTGTGTTCCATGATAAGGGAGATGAAGCTGATGGCAGCGTGAAGGAGGAGAGGTTAAGGGGAAAGACCTAGAGTAACCATCTAGGGTGGTGGTAAGAGGGCTGTGTAAGATTAAGTGCACAGGACTTGGTAGCTGATTGGATATGGAAGGTGAGGGGCAGGGAAGAATTAAAGACAGATAACACCAAGGTTTTGATAGGAATAGCGAAACTGGGAGGAGGAGCAGATTTTAGAGTTAAGATGTCATTCCACTTTTGTGCTTGTTGCATTTGAGCAGCCATCGGGACACTCGGGGGAGATGTCCCTTGGGCAAGTTACAGGTTTTAGATCTGAAAGAGATCTTACTTGTAGACACCAGAGGCTGGGAGAGAAATGAAGGGTGGAGATGATCGACTTGGGATTTTTTCTATGATAGCTGAAGCTATACTGCTAAATTCTGTTTCTCAGTCATTCTCAGTTGTGTCTGACTCTGTGACCCGGTTTAAGATTTTCTTGGCAAAGATACTGGAGTGGTTTGCCATTTCCTTCTCCAAAATATGTTGTTTTAGGTGCCACTTTTTAAGGAAGGACATTGACAAATTAGAGAATCCAAAGGAGGATACCTAGGATGGTGAGTGGTTTCAAGTTCATGTCCAGTAAAAATTATTTGAAGGAATTAGAGAGGTTTAGTCTAGAGAAGAGAAGGTGTACACGTGGGGGATGTGATAATTATCTTTTTGAATGACTTGCACATGGAAGAGGGATTAGGGGTTCTCTTTGGCCCCAGGGATCTAAACTAGGAGGAAAAGGTAGAAATTTCAAAGATGCAAATTTAGGCTTGAGGTAAAGAATAACTTACCAGTTTTAGAGCTGTTCAAAGGGGAATGGACTACTTCAAGAAGTATAAGACTCTACCCCTTGGGAGCTCTCCCAGAGAGACTGGATGACTACTTGTGGGGTGTCTTACTCTGTATTTACTTTACGTATTTGGTATTGTTCAGGCTATAGTCTCTGGTAAGTTATAAGCTCCTTAAAGGAAAGGACTGTTAATTTTCTTCAGTCTGTATCTCCAGGGCCAAGAACAGTTTCTTGTTTCTCCCCCTTTACCACCCCTCCCTTAAAAAAGTTTTTTTTGGCATTTCTGATTTCATTCATATAGGGAACTTCTGCTGAGAATATTTATTCTGTCAGCAACTTAGTATGTTGTTTCTGGCATTCAAAAGTTGTGACTTACCCAATCTCTGAAATTCTGTAGGAGTAAATGAGATTCCCAAAAGAGGAAACATATCGAGATGAAGGCTAAGTGCAGAACCTCATCAGGCACCCTCCTCTCTTCCTTTCCATACCTCAAATAGCTGAGGAGAGATTGAGGAGCCAGGAAGGAGACGAAAGAGTGGCGAGGGAAGTAGGAGAACCAGGACAGTGGTGTATCTGAAATTATAGAAAGAGGAAAAGGGATTTATATAGGAAAAGTGTCAATCAGTGCTCTATCCTTCAGAGAGGTCAAGGACATTGATGACTTTTGAGAGAGCAGTTTTAATAGAATACTGTGGTTGGAAGCCAAATTGCGGGAGGATCAAGTGTAACTTTGAAGAGATGAAAAGATAATGCAGTAGCTGGATGGGATAGAAGGGTCACGGAAAAGCTTTCTGGGATTGGGGAGATCGGAGTATGTGTGGAAAGGGAGATATTGAAAAAGTGTAAGAGAGAAGGAATGATTTCGAGAATAAGGTCCTAGAGGCAGGAGGTTATGGGATCAAGTGCACTGGCTAGAAGATTAGCCTTAGTAAAAAATAAATATATCTTCCTTTGAAAATGAAGGGGAGGAAGATAGAATGGGTGCTGATGGTGAGAAGCTTTGAGGAGTAATAGAGGGAATTTAAAGGCACTCCAATGTCATAGGGCACTTAGGTGGCACAATGGATGGAGTGATGGGACTGAAGTCAGGAAGACTTAACTTTGTGAATTCAAATCTGGCCTCACACACTTACTAGCTGTGTGACCCTGGACAAGTCACTGTGCCCTGTTTGCCTCAGTTTCCTTATCTGTAAAATGAGCCGGAGAAGGAAATGGCAAAACAGTCCAGTATCTTTGCCAAGAAAACTCCAAATGGGGTCACGAAGAGTCAGACTGAAACAACTGAACAACAACCCATCTGATAGCCTTAATCTTCTCAGTAAAGTAGAAGTCTGTTACCTGTTGTAAATGTTGAGGTTAGGTGTATGATTGCGGGCTTGAGGAGAGAGGAGAACATTTGGAACAGCGGCGATGGGGAATTAGATAAGGAGTCAGTAAGAATAGGGAAGGAGTGCTGAACAGTAGTAAGGTTGTATTGATGTCTTAGAACTGACCACCTTCCTCTTCTTCTCTCTCATCTTCTGCCTGCTTTCACTTGTCAGCAAGAAGCAGAGTCCTCCTACTTCATGCTGGGACTCAGTTATATGATCTTTATTTTTGCCACAGGAACTGTTTGTGGAGACAATTGCAAGAGATGCTTACTTCTCTGCCCAACAAGGGAAAAGGAAAACTCTCCAGAGGAAAGACCTGGGTAAAGTCTCATTGTGTTTGTTTTTCATTCTGCCTTTCCGGAGGGTGACAGGGTCACATGTCTGAAATGCCCACTTTTAAGGTCTGTTAGCTTTAGGATGTGGGGAGGGGGGTTGCAAAGTGGGCCTGGAAGTGAGAGTGCTTGGCAAAAGGGGAGTGGTGGCAAAATGTAAGGAGTATAGGGGTATCAATGAAAATTTCACCAGCTTTTACATTTTATGTAAGATTGGCCTCAGTACCGTGGTCGATATTGTATTTTAATCTAGTGACTGGACTTGGGGAGTATGTAATCTTACTCTCCTTTTAAGCTGACAACATCCTAACTTGTTGAGACCATGTTTCATCATTTTTTTGTTCATTACATTTTCCAGTTCCTCTTCATTTGCTGCTTTTTTCCTGTCCCCACCCCCAAAACTTGCCATTTATAACTTTCAGACTAAAGAGGCTGGAGTTCAGACACTCTGCTGGTGTTGTAGAGAGATACCTTCTTTTCCCAGCTCACTCAATGTTTCCTAGGGTTTCTTATACTCACTGACACCTCTGATGGTAAGGACCAACAGTATGCCCCAGAATTACCATTCCAGGACTGAACAGGGTAGATCTGGACTTCCTTTGGCTCTGTTGCCAAGGGGCTAAAGCACCCTTTGTCTGCCCTTATCAATTGTATTTTCCTTTTCACCTTATGCTATAGATAATGCAATAGAAGCTGTGGATGAATTTGCTTTTCTAGAAGGTGAGTTTTCTGCCAGTGGATTAACATGCTTACTCTTTTTATTCTGCATTAGTAGTTTGGGCTCTGAACCTCATAGTAGAAAGTCATGGTGAGACGTTTTTCTTATCTATGGAATGACTTCTAACTGTCAGGTTCCTTACTTGGGGAACTGGAACTTCTTCATGACAAATGCTAATAATTGAAGAATGATGAAAGATTTAAAGCCCACCGAATATAATTAATGCCTGTTTATTCCCCCTCATCAGTCCTAAGTTATCTTTCTCCTATTTCTAATGTTTGATGCAAATATGGTTGCTAATTTAGCAGTTTACAAGTCATTGTCTATTAGCCCATCTTTTTCCCTTTCAAGGAATTTAAATGGCATTTAAATGATTATTTTGAGGCAATTAATTGGAAACAGATTTCTTAATCTTATCTATTTGCCTGTGCCTCTAATCATGTTGTCCACCTCCTTCTGAGAGGCAGCATGGTATAGTGAGTGGATAGTAGCCTGCCATAGTGTTAGGGAGACCTGACTTCAATCAGTTTATACCTCTGGAACCTCCTGGTGGTGTGGCCCTGGCTAAGTTATTTAACTTTTTAGGACCCCAGGAATTTCTCTGGGACTCAGTTGCAGAGAAGGGACTGATCTGCTGTGCTAGAGGAAATTTCCTTATCAGGAGTTTTCCATATCGCTGAATTCACAGGTCCAGTTTCATGCCACCCTAAATATTTGTACTCAGAATATTTAGGTATAGCTTCCTAGCTTTTTGTCCATTTGTACCAAAGTAGAATGGGTTGGTTCAGGAAGTCATCAGTTCTCTCCCAGGGGAGGCTCCACAGCAAAAGTGAGATGACCCCTTGCTAAACAGGTTTTAGTAGAGTTCCCTGTTTGGGTGGTTTGTATGTATTTTCTTGGCTCTACTTACACTTTTGTCATTATTAGCATCTCCTATCAAGTCTTCACACTCTCTCCCTCAGGAGGCAGTGACACTCCATCCCATCCATGAACCCATCTTGGCTCCCTTCTTCCTCTGTCTCATTTGATTCTCACAGTAATCTGGGACAGGGTCTGGGTGCGGTGGGAGATGTCTGGCTTTATCCTGGCTCCTCTCCACCTCTGGTCCCTTCTGGAGCTTCCTGCTCACAAGGCAGCCCATCCTTTTCTTTGGAACTGTTTGCATGTGTGCTCTTCAGAAATATTTTTCCATGTTCTCAGCCACTGATTCATTTAGCAAACACTTGTTGGCTGCCCAGATGCTGGGCTGGGTGTTGTGAGATTACAAAGATGGTTAGGACATGGTCCAGGCCTTCTGGGGCCCTTCCCTCATTGCCAAGGGCAAAGACAAGTTTCTCTTTCCCTTCATTGTAGGCAGGTTTGAATAAAGCGTTTTCCTTCATTATACCTCATTCTCATTTGCCTTTTATTTTCCCAGGCACTTTGGACTGAGCTGCATGTGCTCTGCAGATCCTGGAGTCTCTTCTTGAATTCCTGCATTCTTCCACCTGCTTCAGCTGTGTCTGAACACTGTCCTAAACTGACTGTTGTCTAGGGGAACACTGTTATTCCAGCCTGTTCCTCTATTTCCTATTGCCCTAGTGATCTCCTAAAGGGTATCAGCCCGAGAATGGGCTAGTTTATGATCACTCTTGGATTTTTTTTTTTTGGCAAGTTTCACCACTGCCTGTTTCTGCCCATGATGGGGTTGATTCCACACCTGTTCCCTGCAGAGAGCAAGATGAAGGAATTTTTCTTAGTAAAGAGGCCTTTTGAAAAATGAAGCACAAAATAAAAATGTCTAGACCAACGTGCATTTAAATGTTGCCCTTTTCCTTGACAAGAGTTGCTTATAAGTCTAATCTTAGGACCTCCTCCCTTCCCTTTTCCTATGACCCCATCCCATCTCTTTCCACCAACTATTTGATCCTATTCTCCTTTTCCTTCTGTCTTTCTTGTTCTGTTTCCTCCATACCTTGAGTTAGGAATGCAGTAGCAGTGTTAGTATACATAGAGTTGTATGTAACTGTGGTGACCGAAATCCTGATTTCAGGAAAAGGAAGTAGTGTTTTTAATATGCCTTCGTAAACAGTATCTTTTGTCAGATTGCTGTATAAGGAACTTTTTTGGCTGCAGAATATGCAGGGTGCCAAAGGTACCCAAAATCCTTTAAGTATATAATTGCCATGATATAAGAACAATTTGAGTTATTCTGTGTGAGAAATAGATAGGAGATTCTGGGACCCCAGCATGGTGGAATCTGGGAAAGAAATCTTTCTCAGGCATGGATACGGTCATTTGCTAAACAGTCTTAACTGAATCATCAACTTAAGAGTTCACTGCCTGGTATTTAATACTCTTCTCTGGGGCAGCTTGTGGTGCAATGAATAGAGCACTGGGCCTTGACCTGAATTCACCTCTGGTCTCCCACACTTACTAGGGCAAGTCACTTACCCTCTTTGCCTCAGTTTTCTCATCTGTAAAATGGAAATAATAACATCACTTATCTCCCAGGGTGGTCATGAGGATCAAAATATAACTGTAAAGCCATTAGCCCAGAGCCTGGCACCAGAGTAGGTGCCACCGTAAAGATGTTAGCTATTATTATTTTATGACTACAGTTACATACCAATCTACCTTTCAAGCCTTGTTTCCTATTACTGCTGTCTACAACGTTCTTCAGCCAAACTGGATTATTTTTTATTCCTTGAATAGACTGCTCTGACCTCCCTGTGCCTGTTCTCATACCTATCCCTCCTTCACTCTTTAGGCATGTTAGATTGATATTGCTTCTTTGAAGTCTTACTCAGATGTAATTTTCTCCATGAAGCCTTCCCTTTTCACCTCTTCTGTCAATTCATGACCCTCAGAACATATATAGCATTTTTTGGTGTTAAGAGTTATCCTTGTTAGTTTCTTGCCTTTACTGTTCTGTGAGCTCCATAATGGTAGCCTGCTTTTGTCAGTTATCCCTCCCAGTGCCTAGCACAGTGGCTGTGCACATTTGCAGGTACTTAAATATTTACTAAATGAATTAGGATGTCCTAAAATTGAGCACTGGGAAAGTAAAAGTATGGAAAAAGGAGTTGCTTCTACCAACCTTCTGTCCTACTTCTATGACTATATGAGAGAAAGTATGGAAAGCTTTATGGAATAAATCAGGAGGCAGCTGTGGTAGAGTAGGAAGAAGGTTGGATAAAACTGGAGGGTGGGGATGGTAGCCTTAAGCTCAACCACCAACTGCATTATCTTGAATAAATTGTTAATATTTTCTGAGTCTCAGTTCTTCACCTCTAAAATAAGGGGAAGAGACCCTGCACAGTGGCTATGCCTGCCTCTAGTTCCTGCTTTTGGTGAGGACTGAGACTGTGGAGCCTGGAAATTTTGAGTTGTAGTAGTCTAAGTCAGTCGTGTGAACACACTCAGTCTGGCACCAATATGCTGAACCCTTGTGAGGAAGGGAGAATCAAATTGCCTAAGAAGGGATGAACCAGCCTAAGTCAGAAACAGGGCAAGTCAAAGCTCCTGTGCTGATCAGTAGTGATATTGGATACCTGAGTGACGGCTACATTTCTAGTTTGGGCAAGATAGGGAAACCCAGTCTTAAAATAAAATTATCTTATCTTTAAGGTCACTTCCCACCTTAAAATACAGCAACTCTAACATTGATCCTTGCAGGTGTGTATCAACGGCATCTAAGTTTAAGGGGTTAAATCCCTCCTTTTCCCTCCTTATTCCCCTCTCCAATCTTGAAGCCCCAACTTTCCAGTGATAGAGAATAGGGTCATTTCTATTATTTCAGTCTTGTTAGGCCATAGAAGGAAGAAGCCCCACCAATCAAAGGATGATGATGATCACCTGGTCCTAACTGAAGACCTAACCATAAAAGAGGGGAACGGCTTTGTGACGAGGTCTGTGTCTCTGTTGCCAATTGGTTTTGTGATTTTACAATCTTTTCTCCATAATCAGAACAAGTTTTGCTTAAGAGGTATCAGCCCCATCCCTAACATGGCAATTTCCTAAAAATGCTTAGCTAGGTCCCCAGTCCCTTTTATGCCCTTCTCCAGGATCTGATGCAAATATAATCATTTCACATCTAAGAAGTTATTGAGGGTCTGCGTGTATGCTTGTGTTTGAATCTATGACTGTGCAAGTCATTATAGTTGGGAAAACGAATGATACAGAATCACTAAGAGGAGGGATAAATAAAACATGTCCCTTCTATTTCAGAGGCAATCTCCACACTAGACCTATGGAATTTCAATATTGTCAGATTCTCTAAAGAGATGTTTGACCCTGGCTAGGATATAGAAAATCAAATAGAATCTGTGTTACCTAGAGTAGTTGTTTAGTGATCAGGTGAAAAAAGAGGTCATGAGATTTAGAGTTGGAAAAGATCTTAGAAGGTTATCCGTGCAATACCTCACTTTATAGGTGAGGAAATTGAGGGCCAGAAGTGACTTACTCAAGTAGAACTGGATATCGTTGGCATGGTAAGTCGCTATGAAGAAAAGTAGAGTCTATATTCCTGCAGAGAAGCCTCACCTTCTCTACTTTGCTGTGCCCTTGGGTGATGATAGTACAAGAAGTAAGCAGGCACTCAGGTGCATGCCACCAATAATTCCAATCTACATATATTCTCCCCCCACTCCAACATGTTCTTTAATAACTGAGAGGAAATCTGCAACCTATCTGCCCGCAGCAGAGCAATAGAAGGCTCTCCAGTGTAGAGACTGTGAATAAGGTAGTGCAGGGACTCAGTCAACACGTGTTGATTGATTTGATTGGCAATTGTCAGAATAATCTCAGGTAATTTCCTGCACTGCTTGTCATAAGGAAGTGCCATCAGCAGACGTGAACTTTTTTCTTTCCCTCCTACTAATAATACCAATTGCAGAAGTAAAGTGCAGCATATTGATTATATAGAAGGCTCTCTTTCCATCCAGGTTTCCATTTTTGGCAGAGGAATCATGAATAGAACAGATGTGAAAAACATTCTCCCAAATCATCAGTGATGCTGTCAACAACTACAGCTGAAAATGATGTAGCACCTTAAGGTTTTCAAAATGCTCTCCACCCATCTCATTTGAACCTTACCAATATCCTCTGAGGTAGATAACAGAGGTATTGTTATCTCGTTTTTGTGGATGAGAAAATTGAGCCTTGGAAACGTTAAGTGATTTGCCCAGAGTCAAATGGCAGAGTCAGGTATGGTCTGATGCTGGTTGCAATATTTTGCGCAAAAGCCATCTGTGTCCATTGGCCAGATATTGATCAGGACAATTGGAGATGGCCCAGGGAAAGGTGCAACTCTTCTTCCCAAAAGGAGGCTATAGATCTAACCAGACTCTGAGTGCCAAACTGTGTTGTAAGCAGAACTTGAATCCAAGTCTCCCTGGTGTGTAGTCCAGTGCCCCATCTGTTGATGGAATGATTCTTTCTTTTGGCATCTTGAGTGTTCAAGAATTCTTTGATTAGAACAGACAACCCGTGGCATGGAACCTTCACCATTATGTCTACAACCTTAACAGTGGAAACTTACATGTTGAGTTGTGGTCTACATGGTAACATGGACTCAAGAGTAACCCTCATATAGAGAACTCTCTGGGTAGGCTTATGCACTGCAACTGATGCAGTTTGGGGTGCTAGGAACCCCAAGTGTCAGGGTAATGGGCTGCATCTGCTGGCATGAATTCACTCACTCTTGCCTTATTTCATTCAAGGTGGCAAGGTTTATGTGAACCCCAATATAATTCCTCTCAGGCTAGATTTTGTTCTTAAAGACCAAGACTTAAACCCAATCCATTCTGGATCTCATTGATTGGACAATAGTAGGTACTTGCTCTGTCCAAGTGCGGAACTTCAACCTGCTGCAGCTTGATTTCACAAACCATATACGTCTGCCTCTCCTTATCTTGCAATGTAACCATGACGTCAACCTCTAAGTAGAAGTTGACTCCTGAAGCAACTTGGTTCAGTCTCTTGTTTCCAAGTCTGCCCAAGTGAACAATTTGTTTGTGTTCTCTTCTATTCCTGCATGTGCTCTTGCCCACTATAGGTGACCCGTGTTTAAACTGTTGCGCAGGACACAGCACCCAAGCATCACTTAATGGTTAATTTTTGGGCCTTCCTGGCTCAGAGTGAATGTAAATAGTAACTGTTTCTCTTTTGGACAGCAACCCTGAGGGTCTTCCCCTCCCAGTTTGACTTTTTTTTTTTGGTTAAAGGGTCCATCCCTTGACTCACTTCTTATGGCTATTCACCGAATGGGTGTTGCCTCACTCAAACTGAGAACCTGAAAAGACCTTAGCTTAAAAAGGCCAAGGTCTCCCACTGTATCCTGAGCCATCTCCAGCCTTCCTGATCTATGTCTGGCCACTGGACCCAGATGGTTCTGGAGGAAAAAGTGAGACTGGTGACTTTGCACAGTCTTCCCTCACTCAAATCAAATTCAATTGCAAGTCATGTCATCATAGCCCTTCAAGAATGAGGGACAAATCACACAACCATAACTTTGCACAAAATCACACTGTATCATCTTGTTCAACGCTGGTTTCTTCAACAGCATGCTTCTGCATTTCAGAAGATGAACATTCTCATGGGTGCAGGTAAACACTCCATTAAAGCAAATGGCATAGTCCCTCTACCTTAATCAATAAATCTTTATTATTTGCTCTGACCAAAAAAAGTCACATCTCAGGGTCCAGCCTTCTCATGATGAACTTCTTTGCACCTCAGACAACATGGGGGTTTACCAAAACTAGCATAACTTCATGAGAAATGTCACAGCACTGGAAAAGGACTTTAAACATTTTTGTACAGTATGTAATAAGGAAATCTATATTCTTGCTACTATAAACCAAATCAAGTCTACTTCTAGAGCTTAGCATGGTGACTGATAAATAGGTACTTAATAAATGTTGATTGATTGACTACATTCTCCCAAATTAGCCATCCATTTAACAATTTATTGTAAGATTGTGATAGGACATATTTTTGACTAATTTTCACAGAGCTGACAATTTATTAGGCAATAAGACATAGCCACAAGAAACTATAATATAAGGTTGAGTACCTTATTTTCACAATACAAAAAAAGAACAAATTGATTTAAGAGCCCAGAAGAGAGCCCATCTGACTAGGGGAAATTAAGGAAGACTTTCTTGGAGGAGGTGGCACTTGATTGGTATTTTTAAGGAGATGGAGAAGGAGATAAGCATTCCAAGTGGTGGCCCTTCATGGAAAGTTCTCCAAGAATCTGGTGTTTCTCCAAATTGCATATTTTCCACATAGAGTTTTCAAATGCTTTTCCCTATAGGATGTCTGCGGCTCAGAAATGTGACCCTAGGCTTAGGAGAAATTGCACACTGCATAGTAAATGAGAAATTTTGCATTAAAATAATATGATAACAACTGACCCCTTATAGTACTTTGAGGTTTGTAAAGAGCTTTCTGTACTTTATTTTGTTTGCTCCTTACAATGATAGTGTCATGGAAAGTCTGCAGTGATCATTTTTTGCATTTGACAAGTGAACCTGGGATTCGGTGAGGATAATTGACTTGCACAGAGTCCTACACTTGGTCAATGACTGAGGCACTTTCAAACTCCAGCTACCTGGCTGAACGATCAAAGGACCATAGATTTAGGATCACAATGACCTAAAAGGTCTTCTTGTCAAACTTTCTCATTTTGTACATGAGATAATGGAGGCTCAGAGGGGATCAAAGAATTATAGATATTGAATTGAAAGGGATTATAGAGGCTATCTGGTCGAATTCCTTCATTTTATAGAAGAGGAAACTGAGGCTTGGAGTGATTAAGTGACTTTGCTCATGGTCGCACAGTAAGTGTTAGAGGAAGAATTTGAAACCAAGTCTTGAATTCAGGTACAGGCTGCCTTTCAGAGGAAATAACATGTGTAAAATGTTTTGCAAATTTTAAGGTGCTATAGAAATATGAATATCTACTACTACTACACAAGGACGTTTCTCATACAATGAGATGAAACATGGTCTTAAAGTCACCGTAATCCTTGATTACCAAGGAGGTATGTTTCTTTATGGAGCATATCAGATCTTTCTTTAATCAAATGTCAGAGGACCTGGGTTGAAATCCCATCTTGGACACTTATTATCTATGGGACCTTGGGCAAATCGTTACCCTTCTCTGGGTTTCATTTTCCTCCTCTATAAAGTGAGGGGGCTGGATTGGGTGAGTCTTAAGGTCTCTCTCTAGTTCTGAATCTTGTGTTTGAGCATGAATACTTTCTACATCACTGCAATCCTGTGTGTGTGTGTGTGTGTGTGTGTGTGTGTGAACTTGCCACATTACTGGTTTTTTTGGTTACTACCTTGTGAAATATAATATACACTTTTAAAGACAAATATAAAATTTTTATAGCTGTCTGTTGGAATGTTCATTTCTGTGCTTGTTAAATTCATAATAAAAATAAAATAACAAAAGGACCATTTATGGAGTTTTAATTAGAGGTTTGTAGCTTTCTTGAGAAGGCACAAACATTGGGTTTAGGAAAACCTGAGTTCAAGATGACCTTGGGCAAGTGATGATTTCTTGTGGTCACTATGCAATGATTTTTCTAAAATTAGTTAATTAACTAATTTCTAGTTTTCAACATTCACTTATATAAGATTTTGAATTCTAATTTTTCCCCTTCTCTCCCCTTCTGCCTCCCCAAGATGGCATGTAATCTGATATAAGCTATACATATACAATCATATTAAAATGTTTCTACATTCTTCATGTTGTGAAAGAAGAATCAGAACAAAAGGGAAAAAACATAAGAAAGAAAGAAAGAAAATAGTATGCTTTGATCTACGTTCAGACTCCATAGTTTTTTCTCTGGATGTGGATAGAATTTTCCATCATGAGTTTTTTGGAATTATCTTAGATCATTGCATCACCAGGCAACTTTTGAGGACTAAATTACAGACAAGCTCCTGATTTGCATTGATGGAGGACATTTCTGATGCAGATGAAATCACAGGTCTCTCCCTCTCACCCCACTCCCCTCATTTTCTTTCTTGACTCTATTACTACTACCCAACTTGGTTTTTCTCCCTGGATGAAGTAAGCACATCACTATCACTAATGTAAAAACAATCTTTGATTGCTTTTTGTGCTTTGCAATAGGAAATCAGGATTTCACTGATTTGAGTATTTCCTCTGCCAGTGCAGAATTCAGTCCATCTATGACTTCTTAGTAAATCTTGTCTATGTCCTTCTATAAATTCTCCATAAAGATCTATGAGCTACCGGAGGTCTTTCTGAATAATAATAATAAATAACTGTTTTAGATTTGCAGAGGACTTTATACATACTATCTCAATATCTTATTTAATAACCCTTTGATGTGGATGCTATTTTGTAGATCAGGAAACTGAGTCCAAGAGAGAGTAAGTAACTTGTGTAGGGTAACACAGCTAGTAAGGAAGTATCTTAGGCAGAACTCAAACTCAAATATTCCCGATTCCAAGTTCAATGATTTATCCACCATACCACCTAGCTGCTCTCGTCTAGAGATTTAAAAAAATACTTTGTGGAAAGCATTGTTGCACATCCTTTTCTATCTCATCTCATCTTATGGTGGTTGACCTTGATGAGATTTTTATTTCATTTCCAGTGCCTAAGTCATCATTGCCACCCATTTACACCCTACTTTGCCGGCATCTTTTGAATTACCTGAAATAATTCTGATTATTCTGAAATGGTGGAGTTACGTGATTTTTAGTCAAGATTGCATTATCAAAAAATCCTGTCTCCCTCCAGAGAGAGAACTGATGGGCTCTGACTGTAGATTGAAGCATATATATTTTTCTCTTCATTTTTCTTGTTATTTTTTGCAACATAGTTAATATGGAAATATATTTTGCATGACTTCACATGTATAACTGATACATTGCTTGCCTTCTGAATGGGTAGAGGAAGGGCGAGAAAGAGGGAAGCAATTTGGAATAAAAAATTTTTAAAACTGAGTGTTAAAAATAAGTTAAAAAAATTGCATCAGCACTAACCTCCCTTTCAACCCCTTTCTTCCCCCCTTTACCCAACAACTTGGTCTTAAAGGTGTGGGCTTCTGTGGCAGTGAGTTCTTTGGGAACCCATGAAAACACTGTACAATTTCCCTGAGTGTATTCCAGTTCACTCCTCTCAAATTTGTGGAATGATTCTGTAGAGCAGAAATGGAAGTTTTATTTGTTTTCTCTGCAAACTGTACTAGTGAATTTTACCATGTTTTCTTTCTTAAACATAAAACTCCTTTTCACATTAATATTGAGTATTGCAGAAATATGCTGTCTCCCTCCCCTTTTAGAGCCACCTGTTGCAGAAAGAGTAAATGTGGAGTTATACTCAGAATAGAATGAGTGATAGCATACTGCTTAGTTAATTTACAGTGTGCATGGGCTTGGAGAACCTAGAGTTAGGAATCTCCTACCTTGCTGCTATAAAATAAAACACTTCTCTCTTAAATTAAATCCTGTCAACACAATATTCACCACATCACCCTGAGATAGTGTTAGGGGTAGGAGTGTGTTATTAAATGTTTAACTATTGATTATCTGGAAAAAAAATGTACACAAAGTATACTTTTTCTGCATCACTTTCCTAATTCTCAACAAGAAAAAAAAATAGAAAATCAAGCCCCAATTTGCTGATTTCTAAGGAGTAAATGCTTACCATGAGAATTTAATGATTAGCTCTTATGAACTGGCATGAGCTAGTTCCAGCACACCCCTGGTTATGGCAGTAATTTAAGTTTCAAGTGAAGAGATATCCTGTGAAGAGATATCCTTGATTAATATAAAACAAAACTTTTTTTCAGGGTTCAACTAAGTGGAAGGCACCATGTCAGGCACTATTTTGATATAGTTTTGACACAGTTTGCTGGAGTAGACTAACAGTCAGAATAACTCAAGAGGGATCCTGGAAAATACCATGAGTAGGTACCAACCTACTAATTGCATCTAAATCTAAATCGCATCTCCAAGCCTTCACCAATAACTCAAATACATATAATTGTAAACTTTACAAAGCACTTCACTCACAGCTGTGTGATAGGTGAAACAATATCTTAATTTCCATTTTACAGAGAAGGAAAGTGAGATTCAAGGAAGTTTCAATGACTGGCCCAAGAACACACAATTGCAAAGTTTTGGAATTGGGACTCAAAGTCAGATCCTCCTGATTCCAAATCTAGTATTCTTTCTAATTCACTGTATTGCTTGCTTTGGTTGGAAACAAGCAATTAATTATAGATGAATTATAATTACCTATTTTTTGATTCAATCCTCTGGGTCACACCTCCTACACTGTATTAAGAAATAATAGCACTTCTGTGGAGATCCTCTTGCTTTCACAGATCGATATCTGGTACTGTTGAGGTCAGGGAACCATAATGATGAGGTCTGGGGTGCTCAGGACCCAAAAAACCAACATGCTGTGTCTTGCTGATTGAATTTGACTCAAACCTTCTTTCAGCCATAGTAAAACAAAGTTACTTAAAGATTCGCCATATTGGGTTGACTCAGCGGAGCCTAACCATTTGTGATGCTTGTATTGACAAGCAGGCCAGATAAAACCTCAACTAGACAGCAACAGAGCTATACTGAATCTGACTACCTTTATGAAGATGAATTTATAAACAGAAAGACTGTGGGAAAGATCTAGAGATGGCCTAGTAGTCTGGAGGGTCAAAGGAGGATCTTGATGAAATTAGGGTAACTAGTGATATAATCAAGGGGGAGAAACAGGGGGAGGCAATTGGGAGGTCTCAGACAATGGAGGGCTTGAGTACAGAAGCAGGTGGAGCAATCCAGAGGCAATAGACCATGGAAGACCTGGCTAGGTTAAGGGTAACAGATCTGAGTATGAAAGGCAAATTGGGTGTGAAGATTCAAGGGGAGTTCAAGGAGGTTCCCAGAGTCTGTATGCCATCAGTACTCTATATTTTATTTAGCTCAGCATATGACAGGCTATTTAGATTTGGAACACATTTGAAATGAGGACCTGGGTTCAAATCCTAATGCCACAATTCACTTCCCATGTGAACTTGAACAAGTCAGTTTTTTAGGTCTTTTTTTCATTATCTATAAAATGAGAGGATTGGACAAGACGTCCCCTAAGGTTCCCTTTGGTTCCGATTCTATGTGTGGACTGACATTTCATTTTGTTGTCTTAGATATTCAATAGTTTCTAATATGAAATATGGAAAACAGTATGAATATTTCCACTTATGGTAAACTTCAGTTGCTAAGTGACTCATTTTATTTGTCTAATAACCATGGGAGGGGGAGGGCTTCTTGTAGCATCTCTCTGTGCAGAGAGGCTAGGGAGCATAATCTAGGAGAGCTATGAAATGCTTTATAAAGATTGTGGAATATATGTAGATGTTCCAGTTTGCTACTACGTGATGATACTACCTGAAGCCTTATTCAATTGGATGCATAGCTGGAACTGAGGATTGTAATGTAAATGCGAGTTTAATGGTGGGTAGGGGGAAGAGTTAAAGATCTTCCTCACCCATTAATAGGCCTCAATACCTTTTGTTAATTTCTATTGAGGCACAGGATCAGAGGGTTGTGCCTGGCTCTGAAAATTGTATAAATACTCTGAGATGAGGTTTTACTTTGGGGCTTACTCATTGAAAGTTTTGTTTGGCCAGGCAAGACTCTGGGTAGCTGATAAGAAGGCCTCTTCCCCACTTCTTTGAAAACTCAGATGTTGGGGCTTCTTTCTCTGGTAATTATGTATGTATGTAATGGTCAGACAGTTGGATCTGTCTGTTGATCTATGATATATGTATTGCTTATGGTCAGACAGAAGCCCTGTTGGTCTTTATTTCTCTGTTTATATTTTCTCTGACATTCAGGGTGCTGACTTTTTCCCTGAACTAAGTGAATGATATATGTGTTTGTTTGAAGTAGACTGTTGACTCCTCAAAAGTTGCTTTCCTTTCAGAAAAGCAGACGTATGAACCTGTATGGCAGACCTGCTTGTGTATGCTGGGGTTCTTGCTGATGCATCCTCAAAAAAGGCCTGAGTTAGCCTTGCCCAAATCTCTTTGTATCACTTTTTTGTCTTCATTGTGGTGGTTTTACTCCTTTGTTGATGGCAGTTGGTAAGAGGCAGTTCTCTAAGGGAAGAGGCCTTAGATCCTTCTCCCTTCAAGGGGCCAAGGCTAAGGGGCCCCAAAGAACAAACCTAGTTTCTGCATTTGTTCTTTTCTAATCTAGGTGGAGCTCAGGGAGATTGAACAGGAGTCTACTTCTACAACTGGAAATGAGACTGAATAATGAGCGTCGAATACCTACAATCATCTCTGTGATGAAGGTGGGTTTCTAGATTGCTTGTAAAAGCCTTCTTGAAATGGGAGACTGAGGGGTCAGGTTCTGGTAGGAAAGCAAGTGAAGTCGCTGATATTCTGAATAAAATAAGAAGGGGCTGAGGTATTATCAGTCTCAGTGAGAGCAAAAGGCAGATTCTCCTTCTACAGGACTATTTCAAACCTTCCTTTTTCTTCTCATTCCTCCCACACTAAGCCCCATCTCTACCTTCTCAGAGAAAATAGATACCATTTACTTTGGGCCTTTTTTTTCCCCTGCAGATCTTATACATCTTGATCCTATGTGATCATCTCCATTCTCTCTTCCTTTACTCCAGTCTTTTCCTTGCCAAGGCCAAGCTGTTTACATGTACTCTAAAAACAGAAAGTATTTTATTTTTTCCAATTACATGTAAAGACAATTTTTAATGTTCTTTTAAAAATTGTTTTGAGTTTCAAATTTTTCTCCCTCCCTGCCCCTCCCTAAAAGGTAAGTAATTTGAAATAGATTATATATGTGCAATCATGTAAAACATATTTTCATATTATTCAGTACGTGTGCTTTTGATCCCATACCTGATTTATCTAGGTGATTGTTTTCATAATCATTTTTCTTTCTCCTCTTTAATCTCATTCTATATAATGACTCCTTCCCTACCACCTACCTACCTACCTAAATACCTACCTACACACACTCACACACACACACACACACACACACACACACAATCTTATTATCCCCTCAAGTTATTGTCTTACATCTCTTCTCTTTTTCTCAATCGAATTCCTGGAAGGAGGTATCAACTTCCTCTCATATCACTTGTTTCTCATCTTTTTAAAGTCTGGCTTCCAACCTCATCATTCAATTGGAAGTGCTGTCTCCATAGTTACCATTGATCTCTTCATTGCCAAATAGGATGCCCTTTTCTCAATCCTTCTCGACATTTCTGAAGCGTTTGACACTATTGACTAACCTTTCATTGACAATTTCTTCCCTCTGGGTTTTTCTGAAATTTCCCTCTCTGACTTTTCTTCCTACTTATCTGACCTCTCCTCCTTCTTCTTTGCTGATTCATCATCCGTATCATGTTCCCTAACTATGGATGTCACCCAAGGTTGTATCCTAAGATCTCACCCCTTTTCTCTATATTCTATTACTTGGTGACATAATCCACCCTGTTTTAATTGTCATCTTGATGCTGATAATTCCCATAGCTACATATGTGGCTTTGGTTTCTCTATTGAGCTTCTGTTTTGTAAATTCAACTGCCTATTAGACATTTGGATATTGGACACAAGTACTGAATGTACTTTATACTTTCTGCTGTTCCTCATATGTGATGCTCCATGTCCTGTCTTGGTGCCTTTGCACCTCCATGCTTAGAATATACTCCTTCCACATTTTTGCTTCTTAGAGTCCCTTGTTTTTCAGCTTAAATTCTTCCTTTTATATGATCTCTTTCCTTATCCTCTTAGGCTAGTTCCCTTCCCCAACCCAAAATTACCTTGGATTTATTTATGTATTTAGTTTAATCCCTTTTCAATGCATTAGATTTCAAACTCCTTGAGAGGAAGACTGCCTTTTGTTCTTTTTGTATCCCCAGAGCTCAGCAAAGTGCCTGGCACATAGTAGGAACTTGGTAAATGTTTATTGAATTGAGTTATTTTGAAAAAAGTTTCATGGGTTCATAGACATAGAGATGTAGGAGACCTTAGAGGTCATCCAGTCTCTCTCATTTTAAAGGTAAGAAACCATGCCTCAAGAGAGGTTAAGAGACTTTCCCAATGTCATAAAGATAGAAAGTAGCCCAAAGTCATAAAGGTGAGATTTGACCATCCCAAGGTCATAAAGATTTAAAGTAGCCCAAAGTCATTAAGGTGAGATTTGACCATCCCAAGGTCATAAAGATTTAAAGTAGCCCAAAGTCATAAAGGTGAGATTTGACCATAGGTCCTCTGACCAAAAATCTATCACTCTTTCCACTGAGCCATTAAACCATGCTATCTTTTGCTTCCAAGGACAGATGATGAATGTTGTATATCTGGAACTGTTGGAATCCTGGGTCAGATGGTTTTTCTTTGCTACAAGGGAGGGCTCAATGAGGAGAAAACAAAGTAGGGGGAGAAAATTACTGTGATATAAAAGTTTAAAAAATAAATAAATTTATATTTAGAAAACAAAAATTATTCCTCTGAAAACTATTTAGTTTCTAGTACCAAGGAGTCTTTCAAAATTTTTTCAACATCTGCTAAACAAACAAACAAAACCAAAAAATATCCCCAAGCCCACTCCACCTTTAATTTTTAAAGTAAATGCTTATTTCTCTTAAAAGTCTGCATTTGTGGTGCTGCTTCTTAGGAAATTTGAGTCTGAAGTGAGACACATCTCTTGTCTCAAGCATGTTTACTGACAGACAGTTCTTGGGTGAAAGTATTTTTTATTTTTTTTTACAGTATTGTTCAGAACAGAATTTTTTATTTTTACAGTATTTAGGAAATGTTGGTGAAATTGTTTGGTTTCTACCATTTCTACCTCCTAGCCAGAGGAGCTGTCATTTCAGTAACATTTGAAAAATGTTTGCTATATTATCTCTCTGATTGCTTTGGCTGGATATAAACATAAATCTTTAAACATCTCAACATTTTTCATTCTGTGGATTTTAAGTTATTTCACCTCTAAGTTCAGACAGCTCCTCAAAATAAACCAGGACCTGAAAATGTCAGAACATCAGGAAAGCCCTGACCCAAAGGCTTGTCATATAAAATAGTGATACCAGCGTACCTATGTACATAATTGTTGACAGTTATTAACAAATAGTTATCTACATTTGGCAGTTTCCTGGAGAGTCAGGTTTTTCTTTGCAGGCAAGTGGGATAGAATCTGAACACCATATTTTTGGAGAATGTAGGACTGGGTTTCCTAATCTTGCAAAGTTGGAAGTGCAAGGTTAGACAGTCATGGACCCAGTCTCACTACTGATGATCACAGTTCCTTAGACAGCCTGGTGACCTTCCGGCTCCTAAGGCTCACCATATTGGTGCTGGGCACTCCGTGGACTTTAGACCTACTGTATCTCAGAACTCTTGAGTTCAAGGTTTGATTTACCAACCTCAGCCTCCTTAGCACCAGCAGAGATGACAGGCATGAGCAGGCATACCTGGCTATATCATTCTTTTCCTTGGGTTGTTTAGTGTTCTTAAAACAATTCTATGTTTTCCTATCTTTAAGTCCTAGACGTTTTTGTTGTTTCATTATTTCAGTCATGTCTAACTCTTTGTAACCCCATTTGGGTTTTCTTGACAAACGTGTGGGAGAGGTTTGCCATTTCCTTCTCTAGCTCATTGTAAAGATGAGGACACTGAGGCAAAAAAGGTAAATGATTTGCCCAGGGTACACAGCTAGTAAGTGTCTGAGACTAGATTTGAACTCAGGTCTTCCTGACTCCAGAGCTGGAGCTCTATTCACTGTGCCACCTAGCTGCTAGGTAGAAAACAACAATCAAAAAATGCTGAGAAAAAACCAAATAGTCTTTTATTGATGAAATGACTTTCTAATTGCAAAGCCTGATGGTCTGTTCCCGGTCCTCAGTCTCTTTGACTTCTCTGCAGTATTTGACACTATGGGGACTACCTTTTCTTCCTTGAAATTCTCTTCTCTGTTGGCCTCTGTAACAAGGCACTATGCTCCTTTTTTTTCCTTTGAGAAGAGGATAACTTATTCCATTTCCTTTGCTGGATTGTTTTCCTTCAGTTCCCTAACTGAATTTTCCCCAAAACTTCATTATAGGATCTCTATTTTTCTCTTCTTATACTTGATTTTTCAGGACCTTTGACCTACTTTCATGGTTTCAATTATCCTCTCTCTACTTGGATGATTCATAAATTTATTTTCTAGTCCTTACTAGATCCCCCAAACTCAAGTCCTAAATCTCCAGTATTCTAGTAGACCCGTATATTTCAATGTTTGTCTCTACCTCAAACTGAACATGTCTATAATTAAACACAATCATTCCTTGTTTACTATTTGTATCAATAGTATTTTCATTTTTCATTAGACAAGCCATAACTTGAGTCTTCTTTGATCTTTAGATTGTAACTCCATGAGGGCAGGGACTATCTTGTGCTTTTCTTTGTATCCTCAGCTCTTACCATGGTCCCCAGGCATATACTAAGTGATTATTAGATGTTTATCCACCGGCTGATCCCACTTTCCTATGAAGAATACCATATTATACTTTTATTTGTAACCCTTTCAGCATTTGATCATGCTATTCCCTGCTTAAAAAGTTCCAATGAGCTCCCTGTTAACTCTAGGATCTTTCTTTCTTTCTTCTTTTCTTCCTTCCTTTCTCTCTCTCCTTCCCTCCCTTCCTCCCTCCCTCTTTTCCTTCCTTCCTTTCTACCCTACTTCTCTTCTTTTTTCTTTCTTTCTTCCTTCCTTCCTTCCTTCCTCTGTTTCTTTCTTTCTTCCTTTCTTTCTTTCTCTCTTTCTTTCTTGCTCAAAACCTTAAACCCAGTTCACTTTGAAACTCATAGATTGGACCCAGTAAGTCTCTGCCCAATCTCCACTTAATGACTGTATTTTTGGTCCTTTTGGCTTATGGTGAATATTAATGATAACTATTTCTCTTTGAGATAGCAGCCCTGAGGGCCTTCCCCTCCCAGTTTGATTTTTTTTTTCTTTTTTTTTTCTTGTTCTAATTAAAGGGGCCATCCCTTGACTCACCTCTCAACCAGGCCTATTCACTGACTGGGCATTATCTCACTCTGAGAACCTGAAAAGGCCTTAGCCTAAAAGGACTGGTTTCTCCTACTGTATCCTGGACTGTCTGCACTCATCTTGACGAATATCAGGCCACTGGACGCAGATGACTCAGGAGGAAAAGTGAGGCTGGTGACCTTGCACAACCCTCCCTCGCTTAAATCAAAGTCAACTGCAAGTCATGTCGTCATTTCCCTGATGTCATGGTCCTCCTTGAAAATGAAGGGCAAACACAGCAAGGATCCAATATAAACTGCTTTGTTTGGTATAGAAAGCCCTTTGCCATCTGGCACCAGCCTACATTTTCAGCCTTATCACATACTCTGTGGTCCAAATGGCCTGCCTTCTGGTCTCCCATCAGCTTTGCCTGTGCTATCTATCTCCTTTTCCTGAAATGAAGTTTCTCCTTATATGTGCCTTTTGGAATCATGTTTGTTCAAAGCTGACCTCAGGTCCTTTCTTGAATCTGTAGCTAATGGTCGCTCTCTTCTACTCCTTCCAAAACACCTTTCATTTACTTCAAATCTAGTATGTGTCTATTTTGTCTCTGTTTCCCTGTATGTAATATAAACTGTTTTATTTATCTCTTTGAAGGGGTCCATAGTTTCATTCCAGTAGAAGTCCAATGTGGAATGGAGATAAGTACTCTGGAAATGAAGAGGCAAGGAAGTATATGAAAGAGAAGCTAGTCCATGATATAGTCCATGGATACTGAAGTCACTGTGGATGAAGGGAAGGTATTGAGTGGGAAAGATAAAGAGTGAGGTGCTAAAGCCATTTAGAAAGGAAGAGAGTATCAATAGATGACAGTGTAAAATCTAGTGATACAAGTGAACGAGAGGGAACAAACATGCATTAAGCTTTGTGTTGGGCACTGTGCTAAGTACTTTACAAATATCTCACTTGATCTTCACAGCAACCCTGTGAGGTCAGTAGGTGATATTATCACCCCCATTTTTTAGATGAAGAAACTGAGGCAAATAGAAGTTAAGTGAAGTGCCTAGGGTCCAACAGCTACTAAGTGTCTGAGGCCAAATTTGAACTCAAGACTTCCTGACTCCAGGCCTAGCTTTCTTTGCAATGCACCACCTAGCTGTCCATGACATAGGCTTCAAAGGTGGATGTTATTAAGAGAGTGTATCAATATTTGTTGAACAGTAGCAAATGAGAAAGATCGAAGTCTTCTTTTTGTGAGTGGGAGGGAATAGATGGAGACTGATGTGGGGAGATTGTCCAGTGAGAGAGGTAACTTCCCCTGAATAGTGGGGTAGGGTACATATTATCACTAGGAGAAAACTAGTTTTCATTTTCAGATAGGTTCACAAAGTGAAAAGACAGTCTATTGACAAGATAGAGGATCTAGAAAAGTTTACTTAGAATAGACTTATGTTCCATAGAGCACAACAGAAAGATGGATAGGAATGGAACGTCCTGTATAAGGGAGAGGGCTAGGACAGATAGATAAGAAATAAGACAGATAGGGATAAGAGGAGAGAGGGAGCACAGGAGGTTGATTTATGCCTAGGGTAGTAATTATAGGTACTAAAGATGAAGATTAGTCAATCAACAAACATTTATTAATTTATTAAGCACTTACTATTTGCCATATACTGTACTAAATCCTGGAGTTGAGAAAAAAGGCAAAAACATGATCCCTGACCTTAAGGACCTTGTGTTCTAATGGGGGAGACAACATCCAAACATTTAAATAAATGCCAGGCAGATGGAAGATAATCTTAGGGGATGCAAAGTAGAAGAGATAATTAGTGACTGGAGGAACTTATAAGGCCCTGTGCTAGTGGGAAGTCATGAATCTCAGCAAATGCACCCCGTGGGCATGTTGAATGAATGATTGCAGGCAGGAAGGAACAAGTGAAAGGAAGAACCATAGGGTGCAAGTTGCTGTGAAATCAGAGTTGGTAGAGCAGACCTCCTAAAACCTATTCCCTGGATGACAACATACTGTAAAGACAGGAAGCAAAGATGAACTCTCCCTCAGTTGCACAAACGAAATTGAATATAGTGATTATTTTGTGGAAATTTTTCACTCTAGAGGGTGCATATTTCAAAAATACATCATCTCCAAAGAAGCTATGGCACTGCCTCTCCAAACAGCAAGGGATAATATTTTCCTGTTTGCCTTGCTGCATATTCTCAAATGCCTCATAAAGAGGAAATTGGTATCCTCTCTGCTTTGGAAGAAGTCACTGCTTCCTCTGACCAAATCACCACGATACTGGTAAATTCAGGACAACTGGAATTGTAGCAATAACTCTTGGTTATGTGAATTTTTGAATGAATGAAGAAACATTTCTTAGGTTCTTATTATGTGCCATGCCCTGTACTAAGTTCTGGGGACACAGATGCCAAAGGAAAGTCTCTCCCTGTTTTTTTCCTGAGGTCTTTACTTACCCCTTCAGATAGATGGGGGTGCTTACCTCCCTTCACATTATCTGACTTTTTTTCTCTGTATTAACATCTATTATCTGCCCTGGTAGAATATAAGCTCCTTGAGGTGAGGGGTTGCATTTGTCTTGGTGCCTGAGCTCCTAGCATGGTGCATGGCACATAGTAGTTACTTAGTTAATAAAATGGATTGATTCCTTTTCTATTTCCTGTCTAGAATATTGTAGAAAGGATTCCTATTTCAGGGAAGACTTGGAAAATACCAATAAAAATTTATTTAAAAATATCACTTTTTCTGATTGGCTGTAGAGGGCTTGAACACTGAACAAAAGTGGCAAGTGACAACTTTAAGTTTACTTCTAAACTCCGCACTGACACCTCTGAGACTCTATGATTCTTAGACCAGCATATGTCATAATGATGCTTTGAGCATTTGGAAACTTTAAAGTGCTTATATAAATACCAGTTCTTGTTCCAGAATTAATTAAATTTCCTTGTAGTAACTATCCCAACCATAAGTGATATACATTAATGATCTTATTTTCTAAATTGGGAAGGGAAGAGAATAAGGATTTGTTGTGTGCCAGGCACTGTGCTAAGTGCTTTTTAAAATAAACATTATCTCATTTGATTCTCACCACAACCTTGTGAAGTTTTCCCCACAACAACCCTGTGAAATTCTACTTTGCAATTGTCCTAACTGCTAAGAAGTTTTACCTTCTATCAAACCTACAATGGCTACTTTGCAACTTTTGTCCAGTCTTGGTTATCTCTGCAGCCAATCAAACAAGTCAAAAATAAGTTTTTATTGATAATTTTTTTCTTTCATCACTATAGTATTCCATGTATTCCTCCCCCTTCCCTTCCCAGAGAATCATCCAGTATGACAAATAGTAGAAAAAGAGAGAAAAGTCAGAACAACTGATCCATACATTGAAAAAGTCCAAAAGCATGTACAATGTGTAACACTTGTAGACTTCCCAATTCTAGGGTGTCTTCTCATATTTCTTTTTTGGAGTACCCCTTGATCTTTATAATTTTGTTATGCTTACTTTTGATGTTTTTTGTTGTTGTACAGTTGTTCTTTCTATTTACATTGTTTTTTCCTTGGCTCTGCTTGCTTCACTTTGCATCAGTTCATGGAGATCTTTCCATGCTTCTCTGTATTCATTCCACACATAATTTCTTACAGCACAATAATATTCCATCACATTCATGTACTAGTTTGTTTAGTCATTCCCCAATTGATAGACATCTACACTGTTTCTAATTCTTAGCTATCACAAAAAACTATACTATAAATATTTTGGAACATATGGAGACCTTTCTTTATTAGTGACTTCCTTGTAGTTTAAGTTCATTAATGGAGTTACTGGTTTGAAGGGGAAGGCCAATTCATTCACTCTGCATAATTCCAATTGCTTTCCAAAATGACTGTATCACTTCACAGCTCCATCAACAATGTATTAGTATGCCTATCTTTCTACAACTCCTGTAACATTAATGGTTGCCATTTTGGGGATCATTTTTGCCAGTTTTCAGGGTATCAAGTAAGACCTCAGTGTTGTTTTGATTTGTATTTCACTTATTAGTGATTTGGAACATTTTTTAGTGGTTGTGAATATTTTGCAGTTTTTCTTCTGAGAATTATTTGTTCATATCCTTCAACTATTTATCTATTGGGGAATGGCTATTAGTTGTATAGACATACACAAATATGTATGTGTATGTATATAAGTGTGTCTTGGTTGTTGTCCTTCACTCTTCAAGAGGACCAAAATGGCATCACTATACTGGAGTTAAGTTACAGTGTGTCTGACTCTGGCTGATCAGATCCATATGAGCTTGGAATGCTCAAATAGGACAACACAAATAGCACATGTGAACATTTAGGTGTGAATTCTCTAAATTTGCACATCTTGCATTTCTTTGGTGCTATTTCAACTCTGCTTTGCATGGCATCTTCTTTTGTGAGTTGTGAATTAACTCATGAGTGCCTCATTTCACCTCAAAAATCTACCTGAACTAAGAGAGTGCTGGTGTTAGAGCTGCCTCCAACATATGCTATGGTCTGCTTTCACTTAGCAGACTTTTATCTATTGTCCTTTGAATAATAATAAGCAGTAATAATATACTCCCCTACTGAGAGAGTGAAAAACATGATGCCACAGATGAAAAATATGATTGATACCACAAAAGTATTAAAAGACCTAAAAGGAAAGCTGATTGATGTATGACACATAATAAAGAGTAATTTCCTCTCTATTAAGATATAGTCAATTTCATTTTTTTGTGTGTTTGTCTTGTTGATTGGTGTTCATCCTGTTCAAGTGACTTCATAGAAACATGAAACTTTTGAGTAGCCTATAAGCTTTTGGTATTTTCATTACTTTACTTCTGAGTCATATAGTAATAGTTACATGGCATGGCCCCCATAGTTACTTACCTATTCTCTCTCTCTGGTCTTGCTTATTCACCTCAATTTGCATTTACATTGGCAAGTTTTGGCTTCTAAAGAAGCACCATTAACACAAGTATAATTCAAATTCTCTTAAGATCCTAGGAGACACCCTTATGGTAGGGGACAGATACGCTCTATCTTCTCTCTACTATGGCATCTAAGCCCCAACTCGTATGCTACCCAGCTACATAAAATCAGTAATTCACAATGATGACACTAAACTCTCAAACATAAAATATTTATCTAACAATCAGGTAAAAAAAAATAATACATTAAGCCTACTCAATATAATCAGTTTAGGAATAATTAATCTATTATAGTTAACTCCTAAACCTAGGATATATTCTCCCACCAATGAACACAGTAACCATGGAAGAGAGTGGGCACATATTTAAAGAAACCTAGCAGAGATACACATGAGAGGGGACAACCCATATGCTTGGGATAATTCACATCTCTGAACTGCAAGCTCTGAACAAACATATCCTTGGCCTCTTCATAAACAATCTGCACCTCATGAAGCCACTTCCTTGCTAATTGAACCCTTCCTGGTCATCATCACTCTCTTGCCATCAAATCTGCTACTGCTCTAATCTCAAAGTGATCCAATAGAGAAAAACTATTTTGTTTCATAGCCACCCTCAAAAAAATTGCTGAAGAGATATTACACTATTGTAATGATAACTAGTTCCATTAATGTAGGAACTGCAAAGCTCTTTAGGTTGATTCTCTGGTCAATGCCAAGTTATCCATTCAGCCCTCAACATCTTGTTACACAGTAAAGCAGAGCTCAATGAAGAACTTCTAGGGTGGGCTTTCCAGATAATGCAGATAAGCCCAACTAGTTCTTTACTCTGAAGGATGCTGTTTTCTTTAATCAGATTCCTTTAACAGCAAAGATTGAAAAGAGTAGGGACGGAAGGAGGCCTTACTTTGAAGGTGGAGGGGTTTCCACTGATGAATGATCCTATGAGTGAAGGGAGATGAAGGGAGATGAAGATCTACACTGGATGAGGTCTGGAAGTTTGGTACCTGAAAAGTCTACTTATTCTGGAAGAGGGAGAATTGGAACCACTGAGGGCCACTGGCACCTGAAGGAGTGTGACATCATAAAGACAGGGAAATTTCCAGGAAAATCTAGAAAGAAAAGATTAATCAGAGAGGGTATAGACCAGTGTGTGTGGGGAGACCTAACATAGGGCAATATCCTCTTCAACACTTGCAGTAACTGGTATTGTTCTGAGGGTGAGGTATTATGGAAAAGGAGAATCCTAGGGAGAGCCCGACAAGTCATTTGCAGAAAGTACCTGGAGGGTAGAGCTTGGAACAGATACCCTGGAAGCTTTGATTGTATAGAGGATACAAAGAAAAAGAGAGATCAGACCATTATAGGGATCATGAATCAGAGAATGAGAGTCTAGGCTAAATAGAAAAAGAATATGAATAATGAAGAGAGTAAAAAAAATTCTTTTTGGAAAAAGGCTAAAAAATGAAAACTAAAAACTAATCAATAGGACTAGCTGAAGGGGAGGAGAGGAAAGGGGAATTTACTTAAATTTAGAGGAAAAAAGATGGGAAAGAAACATATAACCAGGTAAAAACAAGAGAGAAAGATGAACTAATAAACAAAACCCTGAAAGGAAAATGGTAGAAAATAAGAAGAGGGGATCAAGGTGAGGAGAAGAGAGCTAGTGGGAATAAGGTCATCTTAAAAAAGATTAAAGGAACTGAAGGAACATATAATATTATGTTTATAGCAGAAGAGGGAAGAGAAATCACCACTTGAAAAAAAGTCTCAATTTTAGAGACATGACAGTTTTAGAGACTAATTCTTATAACTTTAAATATGAATGAATCAAACAATCCAATAAAATGAGAGGAGTGAGAGAATGGATAAGAAAATAAAACTACATAAAAATTTATGCTCCTGATGGATTCACAGGAGAATTCTATCAAACTTCTGAAGTATAGTTAATAGCCACACTTCACAAGTTATTCTCAAAAACTGAGAAAGAAATCTACCAGAATCCTTTCTTGAAACAAATATAGTCCTAATACCTAAAACATGGAAAGATAAAACATAAAGAAAAAACTATACACCCTTATCATCAATAATCATTGGCTCAAAAATTTTAAACAAAATCCTATCAAACAGACTACTTAGCCAAAAATTCATTCATTATGATAAAATGGGATTTATGCCAAGGATGCAACAGTGGTCCAATATTAGGAAAATAACATAATTACATTTAAAACCAAAACATCTCAAACCACATGATCATCTCAATAAATGCTGAAAAAGCCTTTGACAAAGTATAACACCCTTTTATGTCCAAAGCCTCACGAAGTGAAGTCATAGAGGGACCTTTTTAATATAATTTAAAATCTATCTAAAATTAAAAGTGAACATCATATGTAATGGGTATACAATGGAAGACCTAAGTTCAAATCCAGCCTCAAACACTGGGTGACCCTGGGCAAGTCACTTCATCCTGTTTGACTCAGTTTCCTCATCTTTAAAATGAGCTGGAGAAGGAAATGTAAACCACTCCATCCAAGAAAACCTCAAATGAGATTACAAAGAGTTGGATGTGACTGAATATCACTCAAGAATAACAAAAAAAATCCAAGCTATATAAACAATGTGTATGTATGTATATATATCTTTGTATGTATGTATGTATATATACATATATATATACATATACATATATATGTAAAGTCATTGTTGGAGGGGTTGTAGGAAGATATATATTGTTGGTAGAGCTGTGAAGCAGTACCACCATTTTGGAAAGCAATTTGGAATTATGCAAATAAAGTAAATAAATTATGTAATAGTGTAAATAAAGATAAATAATGTAAATAGGATAAAAACTCTTTGAACCAGGAACTCCATTACTAGACTTATATACTAAGGAAGACTTTGATAAGAAAAGAGTTTCCATTTACTCCCAAATATTTAAAGCCACTTTTTGTTGTTGCATAGCTAAGAACTGGAAACGAAGAAGTTGATAGCCATCAACTGGGGAATGGTTAAATAATTGTGATGCATAAATATAATGGAATATAATCATGCTATAAGAAATGATAAACATGGTGAGCATAGAAAAACATGGGAAGATCTATTTGAGCCAATGTAGAATGAAATCATCAGAGCCAAGAAAACAATACACACAGTAACTACAACAATGTTGTAATTAAGTAACATTGGAGTTGTAGCCATTAAGTCTCTGCTTGTAGTTTTCAGAGTTTTTGTCTCCTAGTTCAGATTTTTGGATATCTGTAGATCCATTATAATTCTCTATAAGTGGACAGGAACTTCTTTGGCTTATTAATTTATCCAGCATTAATTGCTGAGTCAGGTTTTATATTCTCTACTGCACTTTTGGATGGTGTGGTTGGCCTTCTTGGTTTCAGCTTGAGTTTTGATGACCCTATCTCACAAAACTCCTGGAAACCGTCTGTGACATTTGGGCAGAGGAAAGACCCACCATGACTGGGGATGCCCTACCTCCTTGCCCTTCTTCGTTTCTTCTTTGGCTTTTCACAGGAGTTGAGTGATTCCTTCTGAAGAGACAGAGGGCCTCTTGATCTATGACCTGCAGTTCCTTTGTACTTTTATCTGACCTATTTATATAACTTATGGGCCCCTGGGCCTCGAACTTCTGGGCTTTTCCATCTGCTTTGAAGCTGAACTCATTTTATGTATTATCTCTCTCAATTAGTGCTTCAGAGCAAGAATTACTTCAATGTTTTTTATTTGTATCACTAACTTTTTAAAAAAAATTATTTATTTTACAAACCTTTTTTTTTAAAATTTTGAGTTCCTAATTCTCTCCCTCCCTGCCCTTCCCTACCTACTGAGAATGCATAAGTAAAATAATGTCAATCATGCAAAGCTTCCATATTAGATATATCACAAAAAAGTGAAAAAAATTTGCATGTACTTAAATTTGCATCAGCTCTCTTTCCAGAGGTGGTTACCATGTTTTCGACATGGAATTGTCTTGAGTCATTGTATTGATCAGAGCAGCCAAATCTTTCCCCATCGATCATCATTACAACATTGCTGTTACTGTGCACAGTGATCTCTCAGTTCTTTTCACATCATTTTTAATTAGTTCATATATGTCTTGCTATGTTTTTTTCTGAAACCTTCCTCCCTTGTCATTTCTTATAGCGCAACAGTATTCTATCATAATAATATGCTTCAACTTGTTAAACCATTTCCAAAATGATGAGCATTTATTCAATTTCCAACTCTTTGTCACCATTAAAGAACTCATACATTTGTGTACATATGGGTCCTTTTCCTTTTTCTTTGATCTCTTCAGTGTATCTCCAACTGTTAACATAATACTGGGCATGCAGAAAGTGCTTAAGGAATGCTCATTCATTCATTTATCATACCATAATATAATTTATCAACTAGTTGGTAGCCATATTTCTCTATGCTTAGCCTATGCTGGCCTTTGACCTCTCTCACCTGTGGCTCTAAGAAACTGTGGCATGTGCATTGGCCACATCTCAGTAAACTGTCTTGGAAGATGGGCTAACCTAGGTTGAGGGTAAATGATAGGCCTCAAGCATGTTGATGGATTAGGGGAATATCTACCCCAAACACGGGAAGACTTTCCTTGGCAGAAGGAACAGATGAGAAGAATTTGTGCCAAAGTTCATGAAGATGGCTGAAGCAGATGCTATGGAATCTTTAAGAGCTTGGTCAGGCATTGGAGAAGCCATAGTCATTCACTGCATTCACTGCAACTTGCCAACTGATTTTTGTCCTATCACCAGACTTTGGTGACTCAGGAAGAGAGAATGAAGCTAATGACTTGGTGCCACTCTGCGTCACTTAAGTCCAATTCACACCCAAGTCAAGATATCATCCATGATGTCATCGGTCTTCTTTGAAAGTGAAGAATCAGCAACCAAAACAATAACGCTGGCCTTTGGACAGAGGAGAATCTGCTACTGTATTCAACTTTTCCCTCCCAGTGGTGTCTGCCAAAGTTTGTGGTACCCATCTTCACTTTTAAGACTCAAGGTTACCTCTATTTAATGATCAAACATCAGAAAAAGACTGTTGTGGAAGACTGATTAAATGTTTCTTTTTTATTTAGGATCTGAAAGGGAACCAAAGCAATGTACAGTCATTCAAGATGAGATTTTTTTTTTCCCTGGCATTTTGATTTAAAATAAAAACAAATAATTGTACATCAAATAGGAAAAGATGAAAAGGAGGAAAGAAGAGGTGATTGAAAATATTGATATTTCTTATCTCCCATTAGTTTCTGGTCCTCTCTTGTAAAAGCACTTCCTTTTAAAACTGGCTAATGAGCTTCTCTCAGAGGGATGTGGAAAGAGAAATAACAGACAGGAAAACAGCAGGTTATGACCTTCATGTATCTTCCTTTAACATCATTTGTAAGTCATTAAATAAACATTTCTTTAGGCATAATCACAGTAAACTCAGTTCTGAATGCAGGAGAATTCTTTAGTTTCAGAAGACAAAGCTGAACAAAGCTCTCTTATTCATAACAATATTGAACACTATTTCATCAGTCTTTTCTTCACTTCCACTTTCAGAACCCAAATTCAGACTCTCATTACTTGCCTTAGAACTAACCTTCTAATTGCCCTGTCTCCTGCTCCCTGTCTTTGCCCATCTTCAGTCTATTTTTCATATAGCTGATCCCCAAAATCTTTCTAATGCTCAGTTCTGACCATCTTATTTCTCTGCTTGGGAACCCTTACTAGTTCTCTGTTAGACTTAAGTTAAAATATAAACATCTTAAGCTCCAAGCTACCTTTCCAATTTTACTTCAATTTAATCAGTCTTGCATCACTAGTACCTATCACAGTGCCTTGTGCAGAGTAGGTATTTAATGAATATTTGTGGCATTGAATTCACTTTGCTTTTGTTTGTGTGCTCTATTCAGACTGTGTTGGTGGTGCCTATCATGCAGAAGGCACTGAAATAGGGATTACATTCTAGTGAAGTTGGTCTCTATGCTATTTCTCAAGTTCACTTTGCATTCACTCAAGGCCTTTCTTAGGTGTGGAATACCTTCCTTCACGATCTCAAGTCCTGTTGAGATTCTTTTCATTCTTCAAGGGCCAGCTCTGGAAAGAGGTAGAATATAGTGGAAAGGAGAACTAGACCAATAATCAGATGGTCTGGCTTCAAATCCTGGCTAATAGCAATTTGTATGATGTTAGGTAGGTCATTTAAACTCTCGAGGCTCCAGTTTTTCATCTGTAAAGTGAAGGCCTCTTAGGGGTCCAACAAAGGACTGGAGACCTACATAGCCTGAAAGACTCCAAGTCTAGAGACACTGAGAGCGAAGAGCATCATGGGTAAGAGAGAACAGAGACCTTGGAAGCCCCCGAGAGTAACAATGCCCAGAGCACCATGGCAGCACTCAGACTGGGATGACCCAGGCAGCCAGGGTCTCTAGGATTCTCAGCATTCTGTTCTAAGATACTATAAAGGGCCTTGAACATCCAGGACATTGAACCTCAGCCTCAGGCGGTGGAGATCAGAGCAAAAACCCGGGAGGGGTAGACTGAGACCAAGCATGGGACCCAAAGCCAAGAAAGGAAGGAAACCAGCCCTGGTTAATTACCCCGGTGTAGGAGCTAAAACTGGAGAGATAAGTAAACATGAACCAGTAAAAGTATTGTAGATCTAGAGATCCCTAAAAAGCAGAGTACCTAGATATTGAAGACACTGACCACTAGAAAGAATTATAATGAATCTAAAAGTACTCAAAAATCTAACTTAGAAGGAGAAAGTAGATTCATAACCACTGCAAGCAGACAATGAAAAAATGAATTTTCTACAAGGACTTTATGAATACTTGTAAGAAGTGAATCAAGAGATGAAAAAAATGAGATTAAAAGTTCTGGAACATAAATTGGAAAGAAAATTAATAGCTTAGAACAAAAGTAGTACCTTGCATAGGCATTATACTCCCTGAAAACTAAAGTAGATGAAAAAAGATCAATGTCTCCAAGAAATAATAATAAATATTGGGACAAAATCAAAATATTTTAAAATGCGGAAGAAAATGTAAAATCTGTTATCAAAACAATTTACCTACAAAACAGGGTAAGGAAAAATAATCTAGGAATCAACGGACTCCCTGAAAACCATGGTAAAAAAAAAAGCCTTATACATTATATTTAAAGAAATCATAAATGAAAACTGCCTAGATCTATTAGAACAGAGTAATAAAGTAAAGATAGATCTACTGATCGTTGCCCAAAAGAAATTCCTGTAGGAAAAGTCCCAGGATTATTATAACAAAACTTCAGTTGTTGTTCAGTTGTTTCAGTCATGTCCAACTCTTTGTGACCCTACTTGGAGTTTTCTTGGCAAAGATACTTGGAGTAGTTTGCCATTTCTTTTTCCAGTTCACTTTACAGCAGAAGAATTGAAGCAAATGGGGCAAAATGACTTGTCGAGGGTCACACAGCTATTGTCTGAAGGCACATTTCAACTCAGGAAGGTGTTTTCTTGACTCTAGGCTCAGCACTTTATCCACTGCACCATCTAGCTGCCCCCCAAATCCAGAGCTTTCAGATAAAAAAAATACTGTAGCAATTTACGTACCAATGAACTATAACTATAGAGTCACAGAAGGCCTGGAGGCTTCCATTATAAATGAGAAGAGATCTTCCAAAGACAAAAAATACTTGCTTAAAACCTAGAATGCCTAGATGTGGAAAAACTGAATATGATCTTATAATAGAGGGAAAAAGTACGTTTAATGGAATAGAGAACTTTCAATCATTTTCTGATGATGGACTAAAAATAAATAGGAAATTCTAAATACAAATACAAGAGTCAATACAAACCGAAAAAGGCATTCCTACCTGAACAATTAGGAGTTTTACGATAAGATAGTATTAACATTCTAACAGGGGAGAAGAAACAAGCATTCCTTCAGAGTCTAAATGTCTTCAAATATTTTTTAAAAAATTGAATATGAAAACAGAATTCCTTGGGATGTTTTTGCTCTGGTCTGAGGGTTTTAAGAGGGAAAACAGAAGGGAAGGTAAAAAACAATAAGTTAGAGTATAAAAGGGAGGAAGAAATAAAATTATTTTTTATAAATGAGACTGCATTTAGAAGAAAAACATATAAATATGGTGGAAGGGATTGAATGGAGTAACCATCAGATTAAGCTCACTCTTACCTCAAATGGATGAAGGAAGGTTGAACACATGCAAATAATTTGCATAGAAATGTATCAAATTCCAACGGGAAACAAGCAGAGATTGGGGAGGGAGTCGTTCAGAGGGAGGTAACAATCAAGCAAAAGTAATTTTCTGACCCTAAAAGAGGGATTTAAAAAAATATGAAAACAAAGAGCTAGAAACTAAGAAGGCTGCCCCATCAATTGAAGAATGCCTGAACAAATTACAGCATATGAATATACAATTGTACCATAAGAAGTGATGAAACAAATGATTTCAGAGAATCCTTCGTAGTCTGATGAGATGGAAAATGAAATGAGCAGAACCAGGAGAAAAATATATGTAAGAGAATTGCTCTCAATGTGTTCAAGTCACTAGTCCTGAGCATATTCTATTCGAGAATACAGGAAATCTGTGAAACTGTGATTGCTGAGCCAACGTTAGTCCTGGAGTCCCTCCCTCCCATGTTCTCAAGTGCCACCTTCTCTATAATGTCTTTTCTGACCTGCCTCCCTTCTGCCCCCATTACTATCCTTCTTAAGGAAAATGATGTATCATGGTAACTTGCAGGGCCTCCTCACATTTCTCTATTACGTTATAGCTATTTTTTTAGTCATATTGTTATTTAATATTCACTTAAAAAAGATTTTGAGTTCCAAATTCTCTCCCTTCATCCCTTCTCCCACCCACTGAGGAGGCAAACAATATATCAGCTATACATGTGAAGTCATGTAAACCATATTTCCATATTAGCTATGTTGCAAAAAAAACAAGAACAAATTGAAAAAATATACTTCAATTTCCATTCAGAGTTCATCAATTCTCTCTCTCTCTGGAGGTGGATAGCATCTTTCATCATGAATCCTTTGGATTATCTTGAATCATAGTCTTGATTAGAGTGGCTAAGTCTTTTGTAGTTGATTATGCTTACAATATTGCTGTTACTGTGCACAAGGACTTCCCACTTTTTCTCACTTTACTTTGCATCAGTTAATACACATCTTCCTAGGTTTTTCTATTACCATCCTATCAGTTACTTCTTTTTTTAAAAAGTATAATTTATTTTTAGTTTTCAACATTCACTTCCACAAGATTGAATTCCAAATTTTCTCCCCATCTCTCCCCTTCCCCCAGGACAATGTGCACCCCAACCACCCCTTTCCCCAGTCTGCCCCCTTCTCCTATCCCTCTAGCCTCTATTTTCTTTTAGGGAAATATAGATTTTTATACCCCTTTGACTGTACAACTTATTTCCCACTTTCATGCAAAAAATATTTTTATATTCATTTTTAAAGCTTTGAGTTACACATTTTCTCCCTTCCTCTCTCCCCACCTACCCTCACTGAGAAAGCAAGCAATTTGATATAGATCATATATGTGCAGCCATGCAAAACACTTCCATAACAGTCATGTTGTGAAAGACTAACCACATTTCCCTCTATCCTGTCCCGCCCTCTATTTATTACTTTCTCTCCCTTGACCTGTCTCCCCATAATAGTGTTTGCTTCTGATAACTGCTGGTAATATTTCCCCTTGACCTGGGAACTCTGGTATTTGGCTACAATATTCCTAGGAATTTTCCTTTTGGGATCTCCTCCCAATCTGTCATTCCTTCTATTATCCTTCCTCTTCTATCCTCTTCCCCACTGCCTTCCTGCAGGGTAAGATAGATTTCCATACCCAATTGATTGTGTATTATTCCCTCCTTAAGCCAAATCTGATGAGAGTAAGGCTCACTTATTCCTTCTCATGTCTTCCCTGTTCCCCTCCATTGTAAAACCCTTTCTTTCCTCTCTTATGTGAAATGATTTATATATTCTACCTCTCCCTTTCTCTTTCTCCCAGTACATTCCTTTCAACACAATTTTATTTTTTAGGTGTCCTCCCTTCATATTCAGTTCACCCCATGACCTCTGTCTCTCTCTCTCTCTATATATATATGCATGCATACATATACACACACATATACATATACATACATGCACATACACCTACACTCATGTATACACACACGCAAACACACACACACATATGTTCCTTCTAACTACCCTAATACTGAGAAAAGTCTCATGAGCTATAAATATCATCTTTCCATGTAGGAATCTAAACAGTTCAACTTTATGAGTCCCTTATGACTTCTCTTTCCTGTTTAACTTTTCATGTTTCTCTTGATTCTTGTATTTGCAAATCAAATTTTCTATTCATCTCAGTTCTTTTCAACAAGAATGATTGAAAGTGCTCTATTTCATTGAAATTTCATTTTTCTTCCCTGAAGTACAATACTCAGTTTTGCTGGGTAGGTGATTCTTGGTTTTAATCCTCTTTTGAGGATTATAGTCCAAGTCCTTTGCCCTTAGTGTAGGAACTGCTAAATCCTATGTTATCCTGATTATGTTTCCACAATACTTGAATTGTTTCTTTCTAACTGCTGGTAATATTTCCCCTTGACCTGGGAACTCTGGTATTTGGCTACAATATTCCTAGGAATTTTCCTTTTGGGATCTCTTTCAGGAGGTGATCTATGGATTCTTCCCATTTCTGTTTTACTCTCTGGTTCTGAAATATCAGGGCAGTTTTCCATGACAATTTCTCAAAAGGTGATATCTAGGGTCTTTTTTTGATCATGGTTTTCAGGTGGACCAATAATTTTTAAACTGTATCTCCTGGGTCTGTTTTCCAAGTCAATTGCTTTTCCAATAACATATTTCACATTGTCTTCTATTTTTTCATTCTTTTGGTGTTGTTTTATAATTTATTTTTTTCTCATAAAGTCATTAACTTCCATTTGCTCCATTCTAATTTTTAAGGAATTATTTTCCTCAGTGAGCTTTTGGACCTGCTTTTCTTTTGGGCCAATTTTACTTTTTAAGGCATTCTTCTCCTCATTGGTTTTTTGGATCTCTTTTGCTATTTAGGTTAGTCTATTTTTAAAAGTGCTATTTTCTTCAGCATTTTTGGGGTCTCCTTAGCAAGCTGTTAATTTGTTTTTCATGATTTTCTTGCATTGCTGTCATTTCTTTTCCAAATTTTTCCTCTTCTTCTCTCACTTGATTTTCATAATTCTTTTTGAACTCTTGCATAGCCTGAGATCATTCCATATTTTTCTTGGAGGTTTTGGATGTGGGACCCTTGGCCTTGCTGACTTCCTCAGGTTGTATTCCTTGATCTTCTTCATCATAAGAAAATACCTTTTCTCCCAGAAAGTAATCTTCTATACTCTTATTTTTTCCCCTTTTTGGTTATTTTCCCAGCCAATTACTTGACTTTTGAGGTCTTCATTAAAGGGAGGGTGTACTGACCCAAGTTTCAGGAGTTTTGTACAGTTGTTTTCAGAGATATCGCTAGGGACATGCAAATTCACAATTCCTCCAAAGTGTTATGATCAATGGAGAGGTGTTACTCCTCTCCTGGTCTGCATTCTTGTCTGTAAGCAACCACAAGCACTCTTTTCTATTCTGGAACTGCAAGTAGGATTCCCTTTCCACAGAAACCTCCAGCTCTGCCATGTCAATGTTCCTCCTTGCCTCAGGACCATCATCCAGGACTGTGATCCAGATCAGCTGCTCAATTCCCCCACCATCTATAGGCCAAGAGCTCCAGAAACAACCCAGTGACTGCTACCCGCTTGGGGCTGGGGCTAGGTGATGTTCCTGAGAGAGTTTTCTCACTGACTTTGAAGCTGTCTTTGGCATCTGTGAGTTGAGAAATATGGAAACCACTACAGCTGCCAGTGATTCAGCTCCCTGAAGTCTGCTACAGTCCTGTCTGTGGCAGAGCACCCCATTCTGGGCTGTGCTGTGCTCTGTTCTGATCCCGAGCCTGGTGCAATAGACCCTTCCTGTCAGCCTTCCAGATTGTCTTGGGCTGGAAATCTTTTTCACTCTGTCATTTTGTGGCTTCTGCTGCTCTAGAATTTGTTTGGAGTCATTTTTACAGATATTTTGAGAACTCAGGCAGGTCTCTGCTTCTCCTCTATCATCTTGGCTCTGTCCTTATAGTTATTTGTGTGCATGTCTTTATCTTCATTAGACCAGGGTGGGGTGTGCTTCTGGAGACTAAGAACTACGTTGGCTTTAACTTTGTATCATTTGAGTCTAGTACAGAGTTTTTTATTTATCAGATACTTAATTCATATTTGTTGAATTTCTATGTGAACAGACAGATACTGTACTCAGAGTCCCTGCTAAGAGAACAAATTTCTAAGTCTTGAGGACAAATGGACTTAATTCTAACAGCTTGGAAAGTCAGCAGAAGTTCCGACTTTGGGTCTAGGTGATGACTGCTCCTTGGAACAGTGACAAATGACACAAACAGGAACTGGTTATTACTAGGTGATTGATCATCCTGATCAAAACAATGATTATCTATTGTAATTCCAGTCACAGGACTGGTACAGAAAGTAATCATTCATTGTAAAGTCATTTTTCCTGGGTAAACCTGATTCATCCAGTAAGAAAGGTTTTTAATTAAAATAAAAAAGAATAGGGGAATAAACCAGGCATAAGTATATAATCAAGTGAAAGTGAGAAACTACTGAAGGGGGGGAGGGAGCAAAGAAAATGTTACAGAGAGCAAAACTGTATGCTTATAGGATGAATACTTCAATGCAACCAAACAAACAGGTATGAAGCACTTCCTAGGAGAATCTACACTAAAATTGTTCTCTGGGATTCCATGATTGTAGGATATTTCATTGTGGCTTTCTCCACTCATATAGCCACTTCCCTCCTTCAAGCCTTCATTACATCTGATCTGGGTTATTGCAACAGCCTTTGAATTAGCCTCCTTTCTTCCAATCTCTTTTCCCTCCAATTTATCCTCTACTCAGATGCCAAAGTGATATTTCTAAAGTATAAATCTGACCATGTCATCCCCCTACCTACTTAATAAAACTTCATTAATTCTCTCTTTTCTCCAGGATCAAATATAAGCCTATTTGTTATTAAAACTCTTCATACCTCTGTCTTTTCCTCCTTTTCCAAGCATCTTACATTCCCCTATACACACAGGGGAATTGACCTCCTTGCTGCCCCTCAAAAAAATAAAAAGATACTCTGTCTCCAGTTCCCTACCTTTGTACTGGCTGTTGGCCTTGCCTAGAGAGATCTTCCTCCTCACCTCTGCCTCTTGACTGAAATTCCAACTTTTATTGAAGCCCTTTCCTTGTTATCTCAGCTGCTAGATTACCTCTGGGATTACCTCCTCTCTATTCTCCCTATATCTTGTATATAACTGGTTATTAACATGTTATCTCCCCTACTAGAATGTGTACTCCTTCAGGGCAGGTTATGCTTTTACCTTTCCAAGGCTTAGCCCAGTTGGTGGCACGTATTAAGAATTGAATGGATACATGTTGACTGACATAATGACTGACTGATTTAATGGAAATGTCCCCAGACTCTGCCAGGCTATGCCAGCACTAAGCTCTGGGAGGAGGCTGATGGCATAGTAACTAAAGTATTGGACCTGGAGTAAAGAAAACCTGGTTCTAAATCCCACTTTAGGGTTAGGGTTAGGGTTAGGACATTTAGAGTTAGGGTTAGGGTTAAGGTTCTAGCTTCTTGGTCTCTAAAATGAGTATAAAAATACCCTTAGAGTTTACCTTGCAGGGTGTTTGGAGAATCAAATGAGATGATTTATGCAAAGAGCCTTGTAGATCTTAAAATTCTACATAAAACCTAGTCACCAAACTCAAAAGGCTTGTGTACCTGTTATTTGAGGCCTTGTCTAGTTTTAACTTTTGAGAGGTTTATTACTAAGTACTGATTCTTCTTGAGCCACAGCAATTTATGAAACCGTCTTCTAATATGTTTATTATAGCATCTTGAAGGGAATACTCACAGGGATGAAATTATAGACCTTTTGAAGTATTAGAGAATTGGTTGATCAGTTGTTGTCCTTTGTTCTGGAAGAGAACCAAAATGACATCACTATGATGAAGTCAAATTTCAACGTGACCAAATGTGACTGATCAGACCAATGAGATCTCATAATGCTTTACCACAGATTGGACACAGATAGTCCAAATGAAATTTGGGGAGGATATTCTAAATTTGGCCTCCTACATTGACTTCGAGCGGTTTCAATTCTGCTTTTCTCATAGAGTGTAGCACCCTCTCTGATGTGGGCATGCCATGCTGAGACGTCCATGTGACATAGTCAATTCCAAAGTTCTTGAGAGAGACCATTAAAGTGTGACCTACAAGAAGAGGCCTTGTATCGCCTCTTCTGACCACCATATGATTGCCTGCCCCATGTGAGTTCTCCATAAAAATAGTCTTTTTGGCAAGCATACATTTTACATCTGAATAACATGGCCAGCCCATCAGAATTGTGCTCTCTGAAGTATAGTCTGAATGCTTGACAGTTTAGTTCGAGTAAGGACCAGAGTGTCTGGTACTTTATCCTGCCAGGTGATCTTCAGAATCTTCCTAAGACTGTTTAAATGGAAGTGATTCAGTTTCCTGATATTATGCTGGTAGACTGTCCAGGTTTCACAGGCATGCAACAATGAGGTCAGCATAATTAGAGCTAATCAGATAATTAGCCTGTGTGCGAAGGCCCTTTGTTATAAAGATAATATTAAGTTGAACTGACCAATAAGCAATTCTTGAGGACTTACTATGTGCCAGACACTGTGCTAAGAACAGGGGATGTAAAGAAGGACAAAAACAGTCCTTGCTTTTAAGGAGCTCATATTTTAATGGGGAAGACAATATGGAAATGACCAGATACATACAAGATACATAGAGAATGGATAAAATGTAATACTAGATAGAAAGTCTCCCATCAAAATGACTGGTTTTCAAATGTCAGTCTTTTGAATGTAATGAAAATCAGGAACAAGAACAACAGAAGAATGTCACATTGGAGAAGATAAGAGCAAAATTTGAAGAGTATTGTATTTTAAACTAGGGTTGTGTTTCACTCCAACCAGTCTAGGGGAGGGGGCCACTCCTAGTTCAATTATTTGTGGCACCTGTAAAGACGTACACATACATGAATGAATATGGAGAAAACAGACTGAATAAAACTTTGAATTGATATAAGTGCTTTAGTTGTATTCTTCCTTTATCTCTAGAATCTACCATGTGATAGGACCAGTGTTTTCCCAACAGTGCCTGCTTCCCTGATGGCCCCAGCTTCCTACCTTCATAAAATCTCATTGGTCTAGCAATGCAAAAAAAGTTCTAGTGGTGTAAAATCTGGGCCTCTTCCACTTCGTGGGTGCCTAAGACCCCATGACTTGCCATACTCTGATAACTTATTGGTCAAACGTTTTCAGATGGAGTTGAGGGTAGTTCACATTAAAAAAAAAAGGCTAAGTTCCACTGTATCCTTATATATTCTTGCTGTGTTAGGGCAAAGTAAACTTCCTTTGTTAAATGTTCATTGACTTGCAAGGGCCTCATTTTGTCCCAATTTGAACCTGAGATAAGATGGTGCCAGTGCCTACAACCCAGCATAAAATTATTTGGTGGACGGTATGAAGGGACAACCTTTCAGACAGCAGTTGACTTTTGTACTATCCCAGAGTACAAAAGCTCTTTTTGATAAAGCTCTTTTATTTTCTGGAGTGAAGGATATAGTCTCCAAAGAAAGCATATCACTGTCAATGGAGGAAGGTTTTTTATTTTTTTCTGAGATAAAGTATAGAGGCCCAGATGGGCAAAAGAATCTCTGATAACTCTAAGGGCAAAAACATTTATTGCATGTAAATTTGAATTAATAATGGGCATACACCACTGGGGCATGCAGTTTAATTCTTCTGGTGATGCAAATGTGTGAGGAATTATTGTCATTATTTTTAAGGAAAGCTACTTTGGACTTGATTCAAAGCATATTTTTTTTAAATAGACCTAGTCGTTCAAGATGATGTTATTTGGTACAGACAATATTTTGTAGTCTTGTTTTTATAAAACTATTTCTTTATAAAAGTATTTCCAGAGTTGAATTTTTATCCATAATTTAAAACTCAAATCATTCAACATTTACTACAACATAAGATCATAGAATTTAGACCTAGGAATAAACAGAGAGATTATTTAAAGTATACTAAAATTTTGTCCATTGATAACAATCTTACCCTGCTCCTCCTCTCCCTTATTTTGTCTTACACTTCTCTCAGGCACTTATTATATGTTGGCCTATTATATTTCTTTGTGTCATTTCTTTAGTAATTAACATCACAATGATCTACTTATATGTTTTATTCCATGTCCCACTCGACTATAAGATTCATGAGGGCAGAGAATGGGTCTTATCTAAATTTTGAATCTTTCCTTCAATATTTTCTAAATGGTATAAGCTTAATAAACATTTGTTGAAAGAATGTTTCGGGTTTTCTCATTATATTATTTTGAATATAATTCTAGATCTTTAGCCCTTTGAATTCATAAACTCAAGTGATAGAATTTAATTTACTGGAGACTGAGGGCGGAATTCCAAAGAGTGAGCAACTATGGTAGTATCAAGTTTCAGGATATAGAGGTAAAGGGCAGCTACAATTTGTGAATACTTAGAGAGACTTTGCAAAGATCTAATATAAGTGGTGTAATTTGAAAAAGGAATGAGAATGAGTTTCCCTTTATTGGACACCTAATGTCATCAGGTAATCATGTTTTTATTTTTGTTTTTCCAAATATAAAATTGAAGTGAGTATTCTATTTCAAGAGGGCAGCTTGGTAGTGTAATGAGTAGAATGCCAGACCTGGAGTCAGGAAGATTCATCTTCCTGAGTTCAGATCTGGCCAGAGATATTTATTAGTGGTGTGATCCTGGGCAAGTCACTTAACTCTGTTTGCTTCAGTTTCCTCATCTGTAAATGAGCTAGAGGAAGTGAGGGCAAACCACTCCAGTATTTTTGCCAAGAAAATTCCAAATGAGGTCACAAATAGATGGACACCACTGAAAATGACCGAGCATCCTATTTCAAAATCAGGAGTGGAATTGGGATTATAGTTCAACCTTGGAAGAGCGGAATCTTCCCCTCTTTTTTGTACATGTCAAATCTAAGGTGCCTAGAGGACGATCAGTTGGGTATGTTCAACATGTGGTACAGGACTAAAGCTTAAAAATATGGGAGCTATTCCCATAGAGAAATAAAACCATGGAAACTGAAGAGATCACCCAGAGACATTATGGATTGAGAAGAGCCCCAAGGACAGAAGATTAGAAGACATACATGTTTAGGATATGGATAAGAATCTAACAAAGAAGACCGAGAGTGAGCTGTCAGACAAATAGGAGGCAAACTGAGAGAGTCAGGATCAGGACAAACAAGGTAGCAGAGAATTCAAAGGATGATGAAATAGTCAACAGTGTTACATTTTTCAAAGGATGAATAGGTGGAAGACTGAGAAGAGAACATTGGATTTAGCAATTAAGAGATTATTGGTAACCTTAGAGACAGCAATTTCAGTTTAGTGATGAGGTCAGAGCCAGATTGTGAAGGGTTGAGAAATAAGTGGGAGGAAAGGAAGTGGAAGAAATAAGAGTTTTTTAATAAGATTTTTAATAATTTTCTCTGATTATAAATGTAACCACCACCAGCAAATGCAAACATTTCAATATACAAAGAACAAAAAAGATTATTTATGAAATCGTAAATTTGTTATGTACAATTCATTTTCTAATAGTGTATATTAAATTTAATAAGAGAATGACATGTCCTCCTGTTCATGTCCTCTTCTGAACATCTTTTCATTTTCATCTGTGTATTTTTAAAATGTTTTATTCATACTCTTTTCTTTCTTTTAAAAAATCTTTATAATTACCTACTGATTTCCTCCCCCACAACCCCCAAAATTCCCCATTGAAATAATTAAATATAGTCAAAGAAAACCCATCAATACAAGAGCCATGTTGGAAAATGTATGTCTCATTCTGAATTTCTCTAGTCTTATTCTTTCTCTTAGCACAGTTCACCATAAATATTTCAGAGTCATGATTGGTTATTGAGTTAACCAGAGATTTCTGAAGTCTTTCAAAATTGTTTTTTTTACATTATTATGATTGTGTGGCAAATAGTTCTCCTTTCAGTCTGCATCAAGTTTTTCTGAATCTTTCATATTCATTAGTAAAGGGACTATTCTAGGATTTTTGCCTTGAAAGGGAAGAGAAATACAGAATGGTAACTTGAAGGAATTGTATGGTTAAGTGTGGGAGACATGGGGCTGACAAGGGGTCAGTAGATGGGGAGGAAGTGAAGATTTGAGGTGGGGGAGAATGATAGAAAGGGCAAATTGCTGGAGGAGACAGGAGGGATAGGATCAAGGGCAGATGCAGGGGAATGAGTGGACTTAGCAAGGCAAAGAGCAACCTTAGGGCCACAAACTAGTGCAAAAGAGGGGAGAATGGAGATTGATGTTCAGGAGTTTCAGGAATGAATAGAGAAGGGGATGTTCACAGGGGATAACCTCTAATTTTTTTTAATCTTTGAAAAGTAGGAAGAGTAGTTCTTTGTGGAAATGGAGGGTTGTGTAGGAGTTTCAGTAGAGTAGAGAGGATTTTGGGAATATGATAGTCAATTAAAGATGAAAAATAAAAGGATTTCTGTGCAGCATCGAGGGCTTATTTAACTTAAGCAATATAAATTGTCAGTGACCCCAACTGACATAGGTATGAGACTTGCTCTAGGGAAGGGGTCTTAACTTTTTTTGTGTAATGGACCCTTTTGGCAGCCTGGTGAAGTTTATGGGTCATTTCTCAGGATAATGTTTTTAAATGCATAAAATAATAAACATGGGGTTACAAATGAAACTAATTATATTGAAATGCAATTATAAAAATATGCAGTTTTAGAATTTCTAGAGCTGAGGTTAAGAATCCCTGTAGCAGCATTCAGCAGCACAAATGAAGGAACGGAAAAAGCAGCTGCTGGGGATACTCCAAGGCTGGAGTTCAGCAAGGCATGACAGACATGGCTCAAGGCAGCAAAGAACTGGGAACTGAGGAGAGTGCAAATAAACCTTAATTCTGGGGTCAGCATTGTGAAAGGAGGAAAATGAGAAGGCCAGAACAAAGGCAAAGGACTAGGAGCGCAGGGAAAGGTTGAGTGACCCAAGAATGAAGACTAGGTTTAGGAAGAGTGAGGAAGAGGGACAGACAGAGAGAGAGGAAGCTGTAGTCAGAAGAACCTCAGAGTTCTAGATCATTTGACTGGTTATGGGTGATGGTGAGATCAAAGTTACATGTGAAACTGAGATAGAATGAAAGGGAAGGTCATGAGAGAAGAAGAAGTTAATGACCCAAAAGGTAAGCATTTGAGGGAATGTCAACATGCATGTTGAAATCCCTAAAGGTTGAAGCCAGAGTTGAGGTGGAGAAGACTGCAGGAAAGGAGTTGGAGTCCTTGAGATAGGGCAGAGAATGACCCATGGGCAGGAGATAAGTGCAGCCAGTTTATGAATAAGATGCAGGGCCTAGTGTTACTTCCACCACATAGTAAGGTATCAGAAGTGGACTTTATTGGATGAATTACCTTTATTATTATTCCATGACTTGTATAGCTGAAAAAAGTGAGTGACACAGTCAGTGACAATACTGCGAGCCATGGGCTCAAAGGATTTAAAACTAGAAGGTACCTTAGACCAGCAGGTCAAACTCAGATAGAACCGTAGCCCTATGGGTCACATATTGACTTGGAAAACCACAAATTAACACATTCTATGTTGTATGTCACCCTGGAGAATTTTGGGGGCCAAGTTTGACACCTCTGCCTTAGCCTAGGGGATTGTGGAGGATGTATTTTTGAAAGTCAAATTTTCTTTTCAGCTCTGGTCTTTTCATCAAGAATGCTTGAAAGTCCTCAGTTTCATTGAAAGACCATATTTTCCCCTGAAGTATTATACTCAGTTTTGCTGGGTAGGTGATTCTTGGTTTTAGACCTAG
>CM053769.1:189109489-189189817 GCA_028658325.1 Potorous gilbertii
AAAACTGCCCTGATATTCTAGAATCAGAGGGCAAAATAAATATTGAAAGAATCCACTGATCACCTCCTGAAAGAGACCCAAAAAGAGAAACTCCTAGGAATATTGTAGCCAAATTCCAGAGTTCCAAGATCAAGGAGAAAATATTTCAAGCAGGTAGAAAGAAACAATTCAAGTATTGTGGAAATACAATCAGGATAACACAAGATCTAGCAACTTCTACATTAAGGGATCAAAGGGCTTGGAATAGGATATTCCAAAAGTCAAAGGAACTGGGATTAAAACCAAGAATCACCTACCCAGCAAAATTGAGTATAATACTTCAGGGGTAAAAATGATCATTCAATGAAATAGAGGACTTTGAAGTATTCTTGATGAAAACACCAGAGCTGAAAAGAAAATTTGACTTTCAAACACAAGAATCAAGAGAAGCATGAAAAGATAAACAGGAAAAAAAAATCACAAGGGACTTACTAAAATTGAACTGTTTGCATTTCTACATGGAAATATAATATTTGTAACTCTTGAAACTTTTCACAGTATCTTGGTAGATGTAGGAATTACACACACACACATATATGTTTATATACACAGAGAGACAGAGAGCACAGGGTGAGTTGAATAGGAAGGGATCATATATAAAAAAATTAATAAAATAAAATTAAGGGGTGAGACAGGAATATATTGGGAGGAGAAAGGGAGAAATGGAATGGGGTAAACTATTTCTCATAGAAGAGGCAAGAAAAAGCTTTTCTAATGGAGGGGAAAAGGGGGAAGGTGAGAGGGAAAAAGTGAAACTTACTCTCATCACATTTGGCTCAAAGAAAGAATAACATGCACACTCAATTTGGTATGAAAATCTATCTTATACTACAGGAAAGTAGGGGAGAAGGGGATAAGCAGGGTGGGGGGAATGATGGAAGGGAGGGTAAATGGGACTAGGGAGCAATTATAAGTAAACACTCTTGGGGAGGGACAAGAGAGAATAGAAAAAATGGGGGGCAGGATAGGATGGAGGGAAATATAGTTAGTCTTATACAACATGACTTATGGAAATCATTTGCAAAACTATACATATATAGCCTATATTGAATTGCTTGCATTCTCTGTGGGGATGGGTGGGGAGGGAGGAAGGAAGAGAAGTTGGAATTCAAAGTTTTAGGAACAAATGTTGAGAATTGTTTTTGCATACAACTGGGAAATAAGAAATAGAAGTAACAAGTATAGCAATTTATCTTGCCCTATAGGACAAGAGAGAAGATGGGGATAAGGGAAGGGAGGGGTGTTAGAAGGGAGGGAACATTGGTGGAAGGGACAATCAGAATGCATGGAATTTTGAGGAGGGAGGGGAGAAAATTTGGAACTCAAAATTTTGTGGAAATGAATGTTGAAAACTAAAAATAAAAAAATTTAAAAGAAAAAGAAATATGCTGAAACACTGGAGTCCTTGCCAGTGTTCTACTTAGAGCTGAAGTTATTGAGAATGTTTCCAAAGTGGTTTTAAAAAATTATCATCTGGAATTGGTCATTAGCAAGAAAGAACATTCATAGATGACATTTTAAAGTAGAGTTGTCTGTAATTTATTAAAAAACACTTAATTTCTCTAAATGGCTTAGGGGTTTGGATCTAAAATTTGAAATCCTTTTAATTTTGTATAGAAGCACAAATATAATTAGCCTTAATGGCTTGAAATATTGAGATTCCTTCCCTTTGTGTCCTTACCTGCCCCACTCCTCCCATCACACTATGGTTTTTAAATACATCATGAAATGTCGTGGAAAGACCTCTGGTTTGAGAGTGTTAAGGATCTGGGTTTGAAGCTAGGCTCCTGGTCTTTATTATCCAGGTAACCTTGGGAAAAACCTTTTATTTCTTTGGGCCTGTGTTTTCTTATGGATAAAATAAAGGAGTTGAACTAGGTGACCTCTAAGGTCATTTCCAGCTGTAAATATGTGAATATATGCTATAAGAAATTGATCAGAGTTCTAGTGGATATGTAATTTGTAAACCTATTCAAATGTAGAATGGCAGGAGCAGCGGTTCTTTCCTTTTTACTCTGTAAATTGTAAATTGATTCCATATAAAGAAGCAGCTTATGAAAAGAAAATAATCTGTAATGAATAGTTAAGGAATGGGCATTCTAAACTCTGCTCCACCTTGTCAATCTGGGTCCAGAAGACAGGTGCTCTTCCACCGGTACTTATTTGGTGAATGGGGGAAATCCCTAAAACCTACATGTCTCTAGCATATGGCACAAGGTCTGTAGGAGAAAAGTTATAACTAGAAATTCTCAAAAATCAGGAGGATTTAGTTGAGAAGGAGAGAGCCACAAAAAGACAGTTTATCCTCGATGCAATTGTACTGATAGAATGGGTGGTCTGTCACCCAAGGAGTCTGACCTACATCTCTGTTGAATGGAAAATAGTCCCCAATATTCTATCCCTTGGGAAGAGATTGAGAGAAAGGGTGACAAAGGTGAGAGAGCAACAGAAGGGGAAAGTAAGTCATGGGAGAGGAATACTGCAATGAAAGTATTCTGAAGGGTAGCAGGTTGGTTTAGGGGAGGGAAGAAAGACCTTGCTGTGTGATATGATGTTGGAAGACTTTGCAGCATGGGACAGCTGACCAGAACGCAAACATGGGGAGAAAGCATATCCTTTCCAAAATTCCATGGGGCCAAAACTCCGTCACCCTGCTCTAATTAACAAATCTGTGTGTGAGGCTCCTCTGTGATTGTTAGCAATTTCTATGACATCTTAAAAGTCTTAGTATAGTTTTAAGCCACTAAAGTTTATATACATACATACATATATGCACACATATATGTATACACATATACACATACACATAACTTATATATACATATTATATATATGTACATAGCTATTTACAAAAAACTTGTGAGAGATGACTGTTAAATTTTCAGTATTTATGCCTTTATGCCTTTTTTGTTTTTGTTGTTCAGTCATTTTTCAGTCATATCTGACTCTTTGTGACCTCATTTCAGGAAAAGATACTGGAGTGGTTTGTCATTTCCTTTCTATGAGTGCCCTGGAAATTGACAAATGTTATAAGTCAAGGCTTGAGTTATGTTTTTGTTGGCTGTCTAGACTTTAGAAAGTGATGGAGAAAACTTTAATAATGCAGATTAAATTTAAAAATCTGATGGACATCTTTTTTCTCTGAGTTGATTTTTAAACATTTATTAGAGCATTCCAGTATATATATATATATATATATATATATATATATATATATGTATATGTATATGTATATATATATACACACACATATATATGTGTGTGTGTATGTATATGTGAATGCATGTATATTTTAAGTATATATGCTATAAGTATATATACACAGATATATACATAAACATATACGTTTATAGTTGTATCTATCTACACTGGCATGAAGTGACCCTGGGTTCTCAAAAGGAGAGCAGAACATTTGCAGATTTAATGCTATTAAGTGTACACTACCTAAGGACAAGCCTAGCTACTTTTAGAGAATGGCTCACCATCTTGACTATCTTGACTGCAGGGTGATGATTTTTTCATCTATAGCCACCCTACAAGAACATCTATGAAGTCATTAAAATGTTATAATCTGCAACAGTGGAGGAAGGATGTACAGAAATTAAATCTCACAAAGATCCATTGCTGTAGCTACCACACCTCATTGTTGTATGCCTGTGAGACCTGGACAGTATACCAGTGCCACACCAGGAAACAGAATTACTTCCATTTAAATTGTCTTAGGATGATTCTGAAGATCATCTAGCAAAATAAGATACCAGATACTGAGTCTTTTCTTGAACTAAACGGCGAAACATTAAAACTCTACTGCAGAGGGTGCAACTCCAATGGGCTGGACCCATTATTCAAATGTCAAATGTATACTTGCCAAAAAGACTATTTTGTGGAGAACTCACACACAGGGCAAATGCTCACATAGTGGTCAGAAGAAGTGATACAAGGATACTCTCAAGGTCTCTCTTAAGAACTTTAGAAGTGATTGTGTGACATGGAAGACACTGGCACAGGACTACCCAGCATGGCATGCTCTCATTAGAGAAGGGGCTGTGCTCTATGAGCAAAGCAGAATTGAAAAAGCTCAAAAGAAATGTGAGATGTACAAATTTAGAGAATCCATCCCAAATAGTCACATGGACTATTTGTGCCTGACCTGTGGTAGAACCTTCCAAGCTCATAGTGGTCTGATCAGCCACAATCAGACGTATTGTACCTTCAGTCTAACATATTGATGTCATTTTGGTCCTCTTTGAGGATGAAGGACAACAACCAACCAACCAACTTCATCTTTCCAATATTATTCTTAATATTTCTCAATTGCTACTTGATATAAAAGTAAAAGCATAAGTCAATTATCAATTTAAATTGAAACTGAATTTAAATGATTATATTCATGGAGCAAGATGTAGTAGAAACAGCACTGGATTTGGAATCAGAAGATTGGATTTGAATTCTAGCTCTGACATTTACTACCTATGTAGTAAAATCACTTTTGGGAAAGTCACTTTTCCTATTTAGGACTCAGTTTCCTGATCTGAAAAAATGAGGGATTAAATCAGTTGTGTTTAACCGTTTTTTTGGTATATTATACCTCTTGAACAATCTGGTGAGACCTATGGATCCCATCTCAGAATAATGTTTTTGAATGCATAAAATAAAATAAATAGGATTGCAAAGGAAACCAATTACAATGAAATGTTCAAAAAATGTCAAAATGACAAAATGTCAAATGTCAAAAAAAGTCTATGGACCACAGGTTAATAACTTACGGGATCTTTTTCAGATCTAAATATTATGATCCTTTCTTCCTAATGAAACAATTAAATTCCTTTAATGGTGTACAAATATAGTTCACTATTAAAAAACTTGGATATTCTATTATAAAATATGTCACTTTGAACTAAACTCAAGTAAACTTCTGTAAATTATTGTTTATAAGGTAAATTTCCACTATTATTCTTTGACTAGAAAGGTATTCGGGACACAATTGGAGTCCAAAAAAATTAATTTAAGTAGATCTGTCCCTATGTTGATGGAATTTGTTTCATTTTGATTTGCTTTTATTTTATTTAATAGGACAGATGCCCTGAAAATGTTAGTGATATTTAGAAATATGCTTTATACTTCACATTCTAAATTTTATGACAGAGTTGTAATATGATTGATAAAATTACTTTAATGGGAATAATTAAGACAAATGAGTTGTCTGCTCCAAACAGCTTCTGAAATGGATTCCAATTGTCTAAACTGATGTTTTATTTGTCTAGTTTCTATAGCAAGAATGGAATTGAATTTCAGCCTAAGCTCCCGAGGGTGTTTATTGCTTATCTTTGCCAGCTCCTTTATTTCACAAAGGAGAAAACAGGTCCATTTGATGGGCAGGGACTTGTCCACGATGTAACAACTTAAGCTATGGAGTTAGGATTTGAATCCTAATGTTCGTTTCCAAAGCCAGTACTCTTTCCACCACAACTCTCCTCTGCTTGCTTCTCATGCATCATGCACAGATAATGATGAAACATAGACAAAGGTTATGGATATTTGCTTACTTCTCTTATTTTGGCAATTTAATAAATGTTTAATGATTTCTTCCTACATGCAAAGGCAGGGGGAACAGGGTACTGGAGGAGATACAAAAATAATTAAAACCTGGTCCTTGCCCTCATGGACTACATAATCTAATTGCTTACAATCTAGAAGTCAGTTGGGTGAGATAGTGGATAGTAAACTGAGCTGGAAAAACCTGATTTCAAATCTGGTCTCAGACACTTATTAACTCTCTGTCTCAGTTTCCTCATTTGTAAAATGATTATAGTAGTAGCACCTATCTCTTAGGGTGATGGTGAGGATAAAATGAGATAATATTTGTGAAGTACTTTGCCAACATTAGAGCACTACATAGATGCTAGCTAGTAGGAGTAGTAGTAGGGAGAGATAGCTGCAATAAGCTTAAACAGACTATGATAAATTCAGGGAAAGGCAGAGAGATATCTGTTTGTCCATGGAGTTTTACAAGATACTGTTCTGTTGCTACTTGGGTTCTGAGTTTTCTGAACAGTCTGGGAATTAGGTCCCCATATCCTAAAGGCAACTAGATCACTAAAATGTTAATTTACAATAGATATCTGGTTCATTTTCAAAGCAGTAAAACTGACCTTGAGTACATTTTCACTGTAATACTCCAATACTCTGTGATTCCATTAGCATGGTGACAATTCTTGCATGTGTAAATTATCTATATAGTTACCACCCAATACACTGAAAGCTGTTTTTTCGTCCTTTTAATTTTCTGTGAGTATTGGTAGAATATTTGGGCTGTCCATCTATTATTTCTCATTGTCATCTGGTGATTGACTCACTCTCTTCTCTGGTCACATTTCTTTTTGATTCTGCTTTTCCACCCCTCAAGCAAATGCCATTATTGGAAATATTCTACAACTTATTTATGTCTGTCATGTGTCTTTCCTTCACCCTTTGAGTCATCTGCACTTGTGACTCCTCTGAGATTATGGTGACCAATTCCCAGTGATATTTGATTTGTTGTTTTCAGTCATTTTCAGTTGTATTTGACTCCTCATGATCCCCTTTGGGGTTTTCTTGGCAAACATACTAGAATGGTTTGCCATTTCCTTTTCTGGCTTGTTTTGCAGGTAAGGAATATGAGGCAAAAGTAGTGAAGTGGCTTACCCAGGGTCACGCAGCTAATAAGTATCTGAGATCAGATCTCAACTCAGATCATCCTGACTGCAGGGCGGGCATGCTATCCATTGTGCCACCTAGCTACCCACTGATATTTGGTTCTTTGATTACTCTTATCATTTCGTGTTAATTTCTTATTGATTCATAAAATTGTAGAATGTCAGAGTTGAAAGAAACCTTAGAAGCTGTATAGGCCAACTCCTAATAGAACAAGAATCTCTTCTACAAAATATCCAAAAAAATGTGTTTTCCCTCCCAGCTTTTGCTTGAAGACCTCTAGACAAGAGGGACCCAAACAGACGGCTTTGGAACAGTTCTACCTATCAAGAAATTTTTACTTACACCAAACAAGCCAAAATGTGCCTCTCTTCAGTGCCTACCTGTTATTGCTATTTCTGTCCTTTGTGGATGAATAGGACAAGTCTGATCCGTCTTCTACAAGATGACCCTTCAGACACTTGAAGATAGCTTTGACATCCCATTTAATCTCTTTTCCACGTTAAAGAGTAGCAGTTTCTTCAATTGATTCTTAATTGTATTAGATTTTGTGGGGCTATTATAACATACTGTTAATCCATATTGAATTTACAATCCATTAAAAAACCAAGTAATTTTTCCAAACTGCAGTCTGTTCATGCTTTCTCTATTTAATATTTTTGAAATTAATATCTTGAATTCAAGTTTAAGACTTTATATTTAGCACTTATTCAACAAATATTTATTTGGTATTAAACACATGCAACATACCATGTTAATTAATAAGCAAGTTTTGATTAGGTGCCTACAAGATGCCAAAGTGTTGGGAATACAAAGAATTGTGAAATGGGCCCTACTGTCTAGGATGCTACAATTTATTGAGGGTAAACAATATGCATGCATTTGGTATAAAGATGATAGACACAAGGTGATATCAGTGAGGAAATCACTAGCAGCTGATTTTAGATAGATACTATTTATCATTTTATGGAGAAGTCCAATTATTCCCATGTATTTTAATCCTTTTAAAAAACCATGTATGATGTTTATCCAAAGCCTTTTCTGTATCTATTGATAGAATTGTGTAATTTTTCCTGTCCTTTTAATCAATATAACCTTTATGTTTATAGTTTGCTTAATGTTAAACAAACTATGTATTGCTGGTATAAACTCTACTTGGTCGTAGTGAATAATCTTTTGGATAGGTGGCTGCAGCTTCTTTGCAAACATTTTATTAAATGTTTTTATATCAATATTTATTAGAAATATTTTAATCTATTCTGTTTTAGCATTCCTTTGTCTATGCAGCAAAACTGTATCTGCCTCATAAAAGAAATTTAGTAATGTGCCTTCTTTATTCTTGCAAATCATTTATGTAATTTATGTAATAGTGGAGTTATTTATTTTTGAAAGTTCAATAGAACTAATTAATAGTGTTCCTGTTTCCCCCTTTCAGAGTTATAGTATTCAATTTATTATTTTTTGAGGTTAATTTTCTAAGTAGTAATCTCTTTCTTTAAAGTTATTAGATTTATTGGTATATGTTGGACAGAGCAGTTTTTAACAACTTTCTTTTCCTTTGTTGTGATTTCTCCTTTTTCATTTTTGATATAGGTTTTCCTCTTCTTGTCTAGATTTTATAAAAAACTGACTTTTACTGATAAATTAAATGTTTTTTGTTTTCAATCTAAAAATACTTTTGTTTTCTGAATCTGGGCCATTGTCAGTTATTTTAACTCTTACCTTGCCACTGGACTCTGATGACTGAAGGAGAGAATGAGACTGACAACATTGCCTCATTTAAATCCAATTCATGCACAGTCAAGACATCACCCTCATGATGTCATTGGTCCTCTTCAAGAACAAAAGATGGACAACCATTTCTGAATATTTAGTTTTATGATTTTTTGGGGGGAATCTTAATTTGTTGCTTTTCTGGGTGTTTTTTTTAGTTATATGCCTTGATTCAGAAATCTTTCTTGTATCACTCAAAGTGTTTTGAAAGAGAAAATTTCCCTAAGGTCTGCTTTGGCTGCATCCCACGTAGTCTGGTGTTTTATCTCATTTTCTTTGATAAAATTTGCCCATTGTTTCTATGACTTGTTCTTTGACTCACCCATTCTTACTCAGTTTTTATTTAAGTTTGAATCTTTTCCTTAAATTATCCTTATTGTTTTTAATTTCATTGCATTGTGGCCAAGAAAGGATGTCTTTAGTATCTCTGCTTTCCTGCATTTATTTATGATTTTTGTGTCTTACTACATGATCAAATTTTTTTAAAGTGCTGTGCAAAATGGAGATATGTGTATATCTTTACAGTTTCAATTTTGTAGTCACCAGATGTCTAACTCTTTTAAAATTCTTTTCACGTTCTTAACTTCTTTCTTTTTTATCTTTTTAATAGATTTGTCTAGGTTGAAAGGGATGAGAAGGGGATAAGCATTTACATAGTACCTAGTTTGTTCTAGGCATTTTGCTAAGCACTTAAAAAAACCAAATATCTCATTTGATCTTCCAACTAACTCTGTGAGTTAGGTGTTATTATTAACTCCACCTTATAGTTGAAAAAACTAAGTCAAATAGAGCTTATATTACTAGACAAGTATCACACAACTGGTGTGGATTTGAGCTCAGGTCTTTTATATTCACTGGACCATCAACTATTTCTGATAAAATGCCTCAATGATTATGTTTTATTGTTTACTTCACCCTATGACTCAATTAGCTTTTCCTTGACATAGTTAGATGCTATGAAATCCAGTTTATATCTGTTAATTATTAATATTATTTAATGATCTATATTACCTTCAAACATAATACAGTTTCCCTACTTATCTATTTTTACTGTCTTCTGTTGTGAAAATGTGATCACCACCTCAGCTTTCTTTGGATTCAGTTGAAACATAATAGGTTTTATTCTAAGCCCTCATCTTAATTCTTTGTATTTCTGATAGTTTGGGTATTTTATAGTTTTAAAGGGCAGCTAGGTGGCACAGTGGCTAGAGTGCTGGGCCTGGAGTCAGGAAGGCTCATCTTCTTGAGTTCAAATGTGGCCTCAGATACTTACTAGCTGTGTGACCCTGGACAAGTTGCTTAGTCCTGCTTGTCTCATTTTTCTCATCTGTAAAATGAGCTGGAGAAAGAAATAAACTATTCCAGTATCTTTCCCAAGAAAATCAAAAAATGAGGTCACAAAGAGGCAGATGTGACTGAAATGACCCAACATCAAATACAGATACATAAATATATCTATATACACATACATACACACATGCATTTATGAATACCTTATACTCTAGGGAAAGAAATACTCTTATTTTATCTTTTGATTACTCCTAACTCATGTTTATTTAGTTCAATTGAATTGTAAATTGCAATGGCAATCTGAAATTGGAATAGTAATCACTGATGCCTACTGAATTTGCAGAATTAAAGTAAGTCCAAGGGAGTTAAGATGAATTAAATTTGACTTAGTCCAAATAAGATTCTAATTGCTTATTTTAAAACATTTAAGAAACTATAAGCTGGGCCCAAAATGACACACTCCTGATAGTACAAATAGTTAGACTAGGCTTGTCTTTAAACAGAAATACTCCCAAAAATGAATTGGGCATAAAACCAAACCAAACAAACAAAGAAAAAGCCACAACTTGATTTGCTTTTCCCATATTAAGTCTGTAAGAAATACACACATACCTACTACATATATCTATATATACACATATATATGTGTGTGTGTATATATATGCATTCTTAAGTATTTTAATTTTCTCTGTGTGTCCCTGCATTGAACTGTGAACTCCAGGAAAGTAGGCATTTAGCTTATCAATCCCTACCACAAGACATACACAGTAGGTCTTTATTAAATGTTTGTTGAATTGAATTTATTTGTTGCATTAGATCTGGTAAAACATGTCCTAAGCAGCAATAATCAATCAGTGAACATTTATTAAGCGCCTGCTATGTATCTAGTATATATATTATTCTAAGTATTGGAGATGCAATTACAATGGTATTTGCATTTTAATGCTTTCATTTTAAGGGCAGGTTGGAGGTGGGGGTCAGGGAAGAGGACAAGTTATTCCATTTTCCTGTACATTAGTTTGCCGATCTGTAAAGTGAGATTGTTGGGTGAGATGAAACCTAAAGTCCACCCCCAGCTCTAAATCCTATGATCCTGAAGCTGTGTTGGGATCAGGGGCTAGGAAATGCCCACAATAAAAGTTCTCAACATCCTGACATAGTGGGGTCAGTCTCCTAGAATCTGATAATCCTTGACTGAACTGATAAAACTGAAGACTTAAAATTCAAAAGTGAGCCTTGGACTCAGGATCCATGATTAATCTGTAGACACCTCGAAATGAAAGTGTAGTCATCTTGTGGGATTGTCAATTTACTGAACATTTCCCCTTTTTATAATTCCTTTGCCATCAAACTAAAAACTTTAAACTAACACAGAAAGATGGATGTTGAAGATGTCAGAATGCTAGTTTCTTCTTCCATGGAGAATTGACCAAATATCTTGGGCATCTAGGCAAGCCCTGTTAGCCGATTGATTTAGTATAATGCCAGCCATAAAAGTTGGCTGGAGTATACATCGATGAAAATGACAGTCCTGAGCTGCCCTGTTGTCTTCTACAAGTTCTTATATGTACATTCAAGCCTTTAACTTCTTCCAGAACTCCCAGATTTTAAGGAAGGAAATAGTTATCTTGATGGGGGAAGATAGAGGGTAGAGGAGTTTCTAGATAAGGAGGAGGAATATCAAAGATGGAAGGTCAGAAGGAACAAAGAAATTCATTATTTGTGACTCTTCACACTGGTTAAGCACTGATGCACCTCTCATGTCTGGCAGTTCCTGATTCTAGGAATTTTTTTAGCAGAAAATTATAGAAGAATTTATATTCAGGTTAGGATAAATATAAAAGCCTGGCTTAATTTGGATTATAAAGCCTTATATTTCTTTATTATCCTGTTTGTATTATGTAATAAAGATCATTTTAATTAAGTCCATATAACTAATTATTTTAATCAAATTCACTTAAAAGAGTAACCCAGAAAATCCTTTTCAGTCCCTTCAATGTTTTCTTTAGGAAAAAGAAATTCTCAAAAGCACAGCCTTTTAAAACAGAAAGCAACTTTCCAGATCATGTAGTTCAACCTCTTTGTTTTAAATTAGTAGAGAATACAGTTCAAAAAGAGACTGTGACTTGTCTCAGGTTTTCACAAATTATTAGTGATAGACTCTGTACAAGAACCTAGAGTTCCTGATTCCCCATTCAGGAGTCTTTGTGCTATACCCCATAACCTGACTTTCCATAACAATGTTTAACTCTGCAATGAGAGATTATGGATAACTCAAGAATGCCTTGGAAAATAGAAAAAGACCCTTTGTATGGGTGTTCCAACAAAAAAAAGTTAGGGCAATCATGTTTCATGGGTGGAAAAGGAGTAGTTATGGTCAGTTGCACAATGGAGCTTTGGTCAGTACCAATGATCAGGAAGAAGCAGGCCTTCCATTACACATGTTTATAAAATACTCCCTGACCATTTCACAAAAGAAGAATAGTTCTAGATATGTAACCGTGCATCTCCCAAGCCTGGTTCAGTTTTGTGCAGAGATGATCCGCTGCTGTGTTCTGTGTACTCAGAGGGAGATGTGACTTGAGTATAAAAGAGAATGCTGAGTATGACTGTATACTTGCATGAGGACTTGCTTTAGTTTGTAGGAGAGGTGCCAGAGGAAAACTTTGGAGATATTTCTGGAGAGAGGAGCTCCAGGTTGGCATTCAAGAAAACTCTTTGAATGGATACCTTCAAATATGAATGGGAAGCAGCCCTTATCAAGCCAGTTCCTTGACCCTCAAGACTTGCAATTATGGAGACAGTTAAGAGGGGATCTCCCCTGGGTGAGATCATCCTGTTTCTCTGAGCATGAGCTGAAAGCTTATATTGCTCCCAGATGAAGAATTCTTTTACTCTTGTGCATTCTTTGGTATAGTATAATATGTAGAATTTCTGTGATTTCTGTTTGATGTTTTTCTTGAATAAATAGGTTTACTTGCTATTTGTGGTAGTGGTTTTACAGAAACAGCATTTTGGGGGAATAGGTTAAGCTTTTTGATTGGATTGAGAAATCCAAAGGTTCCTATTTCCAAACTTGAATTCCATTCTGTTCTGTTCTCTTATATCATATATGATCTTCTCTCTGAAGCCTTTGAAACCTGTTTTCCAAAATTCTAAGACACACTTTCAAATTCTGCTTGGCTTTTCTTTCTTTCTCTATTGTAAATTCAAAGATGGAGTAGTAACTTCCCATCAAGATTCCCATTCTATCCAGTTTAACAACCAATTCTTCCTGTTGGTGAGAATAAGGTCCAGAAAAATATTTTACTTCATTTCCTCATTGTGCTTTTGAAAGAAGAAATTCTCATTATAGTAAATCAAGGTATTATTTTCTACCCTTCTTTTGGCAATGAGATAACATGAATATTTCCAGGTTTTTGAAGTATCATCACTGCTATATTATGCCCCTTGACATGATCCTGCTCTAAAATGGAGTCAAGATGACTTTTAGGCTTCTTGATCCATTTCTCAACTCCATTTCCTCATCTCTTCTGTCTTTGTGATCAGGTGTTCTTGTAATATAATCCAATGACAATATCATTTCTGTTTCTTTGTTCATTGAACTTCACCTTAATACCATCCATCTTTCTTCCTCCATTCCCCAAATTTTCTTATATGTATCTTACTCATATAAAATGCAAATCTATTCTTTTACTTCTCCTGTTGCTTTTGAATACAATATACCTTTCTAATGCTATATTTTATTTATGACTCTTAGTGATAACTGTGAGGTAAAATTTGTTACCTTCTATTAAGACTTCTAATTTTCTGTGCTTGTTATGCATATGTATGTGTGTTTAATCCTAAGCACAGGATATTTCTTGTAGGAGTAGGAAAAATCCTATATTTTAGGGAAGGTTTAAAGAGGGAGTTGCATATATTTCAGTTAGGAAAGTCCATTATGTCATAATCTCCCTATCCAAACTGACTTTCAAAAACTTATCATTATTGTACCTCCCCAGACCCTGTGCCCCTTCTCTAACTAGGTTGATACCTTTCCCCTGAGACATACTATGGGGGGGGATGGAGTCAAGACGGCAGAGTAAAAGCAGGGACTCGAGCTCTCCCCCAAACCTCTCCAAATACCTGTAAAAATGATTTTAAGCAAATTCTAGAGCAGCAGAAACCACAAAATGATGAAATGAAACAAATTTCTAGCCCAAGACAACCTGGAAGGTGAACAAGAAAGGTCTGTTGCACCAGTCTGAGAGAGGAGTGCAGTCCAGAGTGGGCCACATTGGCACAAACTATGCCCTAACAAACCTGGGGCAGGCCTCAGGGGACTGAATCACTAACAGCTATGGCGATTTCCAGACTTTTCAATTCAATTCACAAACACCAAAGAGGTTAGTGGGAAAGGTCAGTCAGATCTAGATGAGAGAGGAGCCTGGTTCAGTCCCAGCCCCAGGGTGGCTGAGGAAGCAGCAGAAGTAGTAGGCTGCTTCTGGTACTCTTGGCCCACAGTTGGTGGGGGGATTGAGTGGCTGATCAGAGGCGAATTGTAGGAATCTCTTTGCTGGTACTGAGGCAGAATTCTCTTGCTTTGCCCGTGCTTTAATCTGGGTTGCAGTCCTGGGGTAAGAAGGAGTGCTGGAACTAGAGCTTGTGGTTGTGGTAGAAAAGGAATCCTCCTCAGTTCCTGGGGAGGAAAGAGTGTTTATGGCCCCTCACAGACCAGAGAACAGGCCAGGAGAGGAGTAAACATCTCTCCTTTAATTATACCACCTTGGAAGAACTGAAAATTTATAGGTCCCTAGAAATATCTCTGAAAACAGCTACACAAAACCCCTAAAGCTTGGGACAGGACACCCTCCACACTGGAAGCAGAGCCCTGCTTGAACAGAGTTAAAAAGTCAAGAATTGATGGGGAAAATGAGCAAACAGTGGGAAAAAAAATCATACTAAGAATCTTACTTTGGGAACAAGGAAGATCAAAACATACAATCAGAAGAAGGAAGCAAAATCAAAGTTCCTATGTCTGAAGCCTCTGAGAAAAATATTATTTGTTCTTAGACCATGGAAGAGCTCAAAAAGGATTTTGAAAGTCAAGTAGGAGAAGTAAAGGAAAATTGGGAGGATACCCTACGGCCATTCATCCTTAGTATTCTTTTCATGTTACTTCCTCCTGTCCAACCAGTTTGTTAGAAAGTAGGGAAATGTGCTCATTCCTGGATGTTGTTCTTTGTAAGTGGCACTAGGGGAAACGTTGGCAAGGCAAGACAAAGCAATACATATTTATTGTTTACTATGGACCAAGCACTGTGTTTGCTATAGACACTAATATATGCAAAACTATAATCCCTGCCCTTCTGGAAGCAGAAGACAACACACAGAAGGGAGCTGAAGAGTAGGTAACCACCTGGGGACATAGTGATGAAGTCTAAAAAGTTGGAAGCGGAGTCAGAAGGGAAAGGAAGATTGACTAGCTTTGGTATCTCCCCAAAATGGAGATGCCAGGAAGAACTCATTCATGGGAAAAGAAAGTCAGTATTAACTGACCTATCCAAGGCTATATAGATAGTAAGGAACAAATCTTGGCCTGATATCCAGGTGTTCTGATGCTCAACCCCATGTTCTCTATGCTCTCCTACTCTGCCACTCACCCCATTGTTGAAACCTGAGCATCACCCCAGTCACTGCCATCTTCATTCCTTCTAATACCTCATGTCTTGAGTGATCTATTGTCTGCCAGATCAGTGAAAAGATTTTTCTGCCAAATTTAATCTCCAATTTTGGGATTTCCATTTTACCCTGACCACTTGCATTGAGTTGCTCCTCTGACAGAATGACTCACTCTTTCTTTATCCATCTGACTTCTAGCACAGCAGGTTCCCTAGGTCCCAGAGTTGGCAAATGGATGTAGTACTTAAACCTTGGGCCATAAGAATGCTACCTAGTGAGCTTCCAGGATGGGTGACTTCTAGGCACCTCTGTTCCTTTCTTCCTCTCCATAGCAGTTCTCTCCTTTATAATTTATGCCTCATTTTCTGGTCTGACCTAATTTTATTTGCCAGAAGCAGTTTGATGGTACAGTGGATAGATCACTGGGCCAGGAGTCAGAAAGACCTGAGTTCAAATCTGGTCCTTGACACTTACCAGCTGTTCCTAGGCAAATCACTGGACCTCTGTTTGCCTTGATTTCTTCAACTATAATAACAGTATTTGGGGGTAATATCAGCTATCTTGCAGGGCTGTTGTGAGGGTCAAATGAGATCTCATTAGTAAAGGTGTATTGTATAGTCCCTGGTACATAGTAGGGACTATATTAATAATTTTTCTCTTCCTTCCCTGAGATAGGTTCCTTGCCTGACATCTCCTTTCTTTTCTAGACTCTTTGATAGAAATGTCATTTTCCATGCAACTTTAATGATTGATTCTTTCTTGTATGTGACATCAGAGGTGTGAAATCAATCAAATAGGCTTAAGGGAAGTCCTGTCCATTCCTATTTAAAAAACCCAAGCCTCTTCATTTTTCTGGAATTTTATGGAATTGCCCTGACAAGGCAAAGGTTACTTATTCAGAAACACAATCCAAGGAGATCTAGAGTTCCCATAACCTGCAAGTTGCGGCTTCCTAGTGACTACCCTGATACTGCTTGGAATGAATAAGATAGTGATAATGGAGGTTGGTGAGAAGGTGGAATAATTTAATTGTCATTCTCTCTCTCTGTCTTTCTATCTCTCTCTCTCTCTCTCTCTCTCTCTCTCTCTCTCTCTCTCTGGCAGTTTGGACTCGCTCAGGGTTGCACAGCTAGCAGTAAGCATCTAAGGCCAAATTTGAACTCAGGTCCTCTTATCTCCAGAGCCAGCGCTCTATCTACTGCATCACCTAGATGCTTCTTGTTTCTGTTTTTGTGACCAAGGAGAATGAAAATAGTAATAACTAGCATGATACAGCTGTTTAAGGTTTTCAAAGCATCATACATATGTAAATTTCATTTGATCTTCAAACAGTTCTGTGAAGCAGATGCTATTGTCCTCGTTTTGCACAGAAAATAGACAGAAACTGACCTGACCAGGTCCTACAGCTAGTAGATGTCTGAGAAAGAACTTGAACTTAGTTCTTCCTGAATCCAAGTCCATCACTCTTAACCAATTGGCTGCCTCTGAGTAGCTTAGGACTGGGATGGATAAAATACAATGGACTGAAAGGGAATTTAAATCAAAGATAGTTGAAGAGACGGTGAGAAAGAACTCACTTCCCTCTATATGCTTAAGCCATCCAATGTGACCTAAGCATTTATTCTGCATAAGAGAAGATTTAGAGGAGACATTATAGTTGTTCTTAAGTGTTTGAAGGACTGTCACATGGAAAAGTGATTAGACTTGGTGTTTTCTTGGCTCCAGAGGGTAGGACTAATAGCAGAGAGGCAAATTTTGGCTTAATGTGAGTGTAACCCCTGTTCCAAATTCTCTCATATCTATGTCTATGTATATCTATATCTCTGTATCTATATCTGTCTACATCTACACCTACATCCATTCATCTATCCATCCATTTATCCATCTATCTATCTATCTACTCTTCCTGTATCTTTAAGAACCAAATGTAATGTTGCACAAAGAAAATCATACTGCCAATTTTGAAGTGATGATTGAAAAATGTCTTGCTATGATGTGCTTCTCCCTATGGAGACTCAGAGATTATGTGCTTTCTTACTTTTGATCTATGAGGGTCTATGAAATAAATTGTGGAGAAAGACTATTAAAAGTGAGAGTCTGGGAGATGCTGAAGGAATTGTTTTCTGTCATGGTTGCTATGAGGCTGAAAAAGAAACAAAACTAGAAGAAGAGATCATTCTTGAAGAAGTTTTTTGAGAAAAGTTTTCTAGCTTGCGAGAACCTGAATGGTATAGGACTGTTTCCCCAAGAGAAATTAACTGACATTAATAGGAGGGTTTGATGTCACTGTGATCTTTTATTCAGTCAGAATATTACAAATACTACCTATGTCTTTATGTTTATTATAATTCTATTAATTATATATTTAATAATTTTAATATTTAATTACAGAGGAATAATATTACCAAAAGAAATTTTTTCTAGTTCATGATGAATTAAGGTGGGGACAAAGAGATGGCAACTTTATTAATAAGAAAGAAAATTTTAAAAATAGCTCTGGATAACTCTAGAGTAAAGGTTGCTGAAAGTAAATAAGAGAATGAATAAAGAGACAGATGGAGGTATGATATACAAATGTGGCCAAACACTTTTTGGCTACCTGACTACATAAGGAAAAAAAATTTTCTAAAAATTAACATTCTCCAGAAGTGAAATCCCTTTCACTAGAGGGTTTCTAGTGGAAGTTGGGTGATCATCTGGCAGCATGTTATAGAAGGTATTTCTCTTCAGGTGCAGATTAGACTTATATAATCCCTCAGTTCCCTTTCAACTCTCAATAATTAAAAAAAGTATTTAATATATTATTTCACCCAATTATACATAAAAATAATTTTTATCATTTTAAAAAAAATTTTATTGCCAAATTTTCTCCCTCCTTCCCCATACCCTAATTGAGAAGGCAATGAATTTGATATGTTATACATATGTAATCATGTAAAACACATTTCCATATTAGTCATGTTGTATAAGAAAACACAGACACTCCCCCATCCCAAGAAAAATATAGTTGAAAAAATATTCTTCCATCTGTATTTAGACTCCCTCATTTCTTTCTCTGGAGATGAATAACACTTTCATCATAAGTCCTTCAGAGTTGTCTTGGATTATTATATTACTGAAAGCAGCTAAGTCATTCACAATCATCATCTTACAATGTTGCGGTTACTGTGTACAATGTTATCCTGATTCTACTCATTTCACTTTGCATCCGTTCATGCAGGTCTTTTCAGGTTTTTCTGAGAGCATCCTGTTCATCATTTCTTATAGCATAACAGTGTTCCATCACAACCGTACATCACAATTTGTTCAACCATTCCCCAGTTGATGGGCGGCCCCTCAATTTCCAGTTCTTTGTCACTAGAAAAGAGCTCCTATAAATATTTTATTCATATAGGTCCTTTTTCTTTGTTTTAAGTCTCTTTTGGAATACAGACCTAGTGGTTGTTTTACTAGATCAAAGGGTATGGTGTGGTTTTATAGTCCTTTGGGCGTGGTTCCAAATGGCTCCCCAGAATGGGTGAACAGTTCACAATTCCACCAGCAATGTATTAGTGTCTCATTTTTCCCACATCCCCTCCAACATTTGTCATTTTCCTTTTCTGCATATTAGCCAATCTAGTAGGTGTGCAACTCTCAGCAACTCTTAAAACATTATAGAAATGTGAGCCATTATAGTAACTACTATTATTAGAGTTATTAATGTTAACTTAGAGGTTCTGTGATTCTAGCCCTATCTCTTGTTTTACTTGGAAGCTAGCAGGGGACACAATAGGAGGCTCATTTAACAGTAAGTTTCCTGCTGCCACCTGATGAATGGATATCCTATATCCCGCCATTCTGTTGACCAACACAGAATGCCAGCACTTGAAGATCTAATTACATTTTTTCCAACTTGTATGCATTTTATAGACCAATGAGATCCATTATAGTGTTGGAACCATTCTGATACAGATAATGAATGCAAAAAGACCTTTTCTTTCAGTGAGGTGTATGATACATTTAAAACCACAGGAAAAATAAAATCAATTCCTTTAATGTCAAGGTTTCATTAAAGTGGGAAAAAAAGTGTAAAGATATTTTTGAATAAACAATCCTGGTAAAAGTAGCTAGATGCACAGTAGGGGTTACTAATAAAAGAATGTATGGTACCAAGAAGTGCTAAATCTATCCCCAAGGACATTATGTTCCAGAGACACGATGATGAAAAAGGGAGTGATCCAAGTGTCGTGGCATTTCATTCTTGTGAGAGGCTGGCAAGAAAAAACAAGAAGAAGGTTGCTATGACAACTTGTAAAACCCTGAATACAGTGGCAACATGCTGTTGGTCTGAAGTCAGGCATCCTGACTTGGAGGGAGGAAGGGACATTTCTGTCTACCCTGAAGTGTGAATGATCTACACAAAATACTCTGGCTGTTGAGGTTTTCTTTTCCCTTATAACTTTGACATACTTCACCCAAATTTAAAACAAATCAATAAAATACAAATAATAGAGATAGTAAGTATTCATTTCTTCTGTTCTCCTTCCCTGATACCTTCTCCCCACCTTCACCCCAATTCCTTGTTTCCTGCTGATCTAAACTCTATCTTTCTTCAAAGCACAAATCAAACCTTACTTTCTCCAGGATTTTTTTTTTTCTATATTCCTGCAGGAATATAGAATATAACCCCTTCAATTCCTACCCCGGATTGGTGGAGAACTGCATGCCCTAGTCCATGGGGGTCAGGGTAGATGCTCCCCTATGTTCTATAAAAGGGATGGGTGGGCCGGCTGGTACCCAGTGGGATTGTGACGGAGTGGCCTGGGACCAAAGTGGTGTGGCTTGGAGAATGGACCGGTCCCTCTAACTGAATGGGACACTCATGTCCCTCATGTCATATGTCTGTGACCCACTATACTTTATGGGAGTATATAAATTTATAGCTGGAAGAGATCTTGAATATTATCCAGCTCAGCTCCCTCATTTTACAGGTCAAAGGATCATAGATTTAGAGCTGGAAAGAGCCTTCGAAGTAAATCAACGTTCTCATGTATAGATGAGAAAACAGAACCATAGGGTTTAATTCACTTGTCCCAGATCACACAGACAATAAGTAGCAGAGCTAATATTTGAAACCAGTTGCTCTGACTCAAAATCCATTATTTTCCCCTCTATGTTGCACTGCCTTTCTTCAGCTTGAGCCTGCTCAGAATCCTGGGAATAAATTTTCCAGTGGGAAGCTCTGTAGGTTTGTACAACCCCTCTACTTGCAAGTGTCCTGATTTATAAACTCATATAATCATAGAGCTAAAGTTGGAAGAGACCTCAGAGGTCATCTATCCTAACCACTTCATTTTACAGAAGAGAATATGGAGGCCCAGAGAAGTAATTTGCCCAAAGTTACATAGATAATGATTCAGAGGTAGAATTTGAATCCAGATCCTCTGACCATAGAATATGTTCTTTCCATTGTACTTTGTGGCCTCTTTTGTGCCACCCTGGGAAAATTTTTGGGAAAAAAGAAAAATTCAAAAACATCAAATTTTGTTCAAGAGGCAAATTTCAGGAGCCTCAATTTAACAAATGAAACAAATGTTTATTAAGTACCTCCCATATTCAAAACCTTGGGCTCAAATTTGGGGTATAAAAATGAAAAACCACAGAATCCACATATTCAAGGAGCTTACCTTCTCAGTGGGATGTCCTCCACAAGAAATATTTATGGATTTATGGCCCCTCCATGAGGAATTGAACTAGTGTATTCATGGTGATTCCTAAAATATTTACTGTACCCTCTGTGGCTTGGTTTTTTTGTTGACATAGCTACAGGAGTGGTTGATCTGTTCACTATTACAGATTCATCTATGCTATCCTTCCAGAGCCACAATTATCTTTTTCCATACCTGGCTTCCATACGAGCTTCACAAGCACAGGTAGTCAAAACAGCATGAAATCTGCCTTTGAACTATCCATGGGGATGGTCTGAGAAAGGCCTCTCACATGAAGTAGGATTTGAATTGAGTCTTGAAGGAAGTCAGGAAAGCCACGAAATGAGGTTGAAGATGGAGAGTATTCCATACATGGGACAAAGCCAGTGAAAATACATAGAGTAGGGAGATGGGATACCTTATACAGGGAACAACAAGAAGGATAGGGTCATGAGATCTCAGGTGTGTGGAGGGAAGTGAAGTATCAGAAGACTGGAAAGGTAGAAGCCTGGAAAGAGAAAGGAGCCAACTTGTGAAGGACTTTAAAAGTCAATCAGAGGATTTTATATTTGACCATGGAGATAATAGAGAGCCACTGGAATTTGTGGGAAAGATGAAAGAAAGATACAGCCAGATTTTTCTTTTATGAACATCATTTTTGGTAACTGAATGGAGAATGGACTGGGACAGGGAGGGATGAAGCAAGATCAACCTGCAGTTTATCACAACAATTTAGCTGTGAGGTGATGAGGGCCTAGACTACAGTGGCAGATAGATCTTGTGAGGGTAGCAATTGTAAAAGCTGGTGATGGAGAGTGAGCAGTTGAGGATGACACTGATGATGTGAACCTGGGTGACTAGAAGGATAGTGGTACTCAAAAACAATAAACAGTTGGGAAAAGGGGAAAGTTTTGAGAGAAAAATAATGAATTATATTTTGAATATGTTGAGTTTGAGATTTCCAGAAGACATCTAGGTTGATATGTCCAGTAGGCAGTTAGAGGATGGGAGAGAAGTTAAAGACAGGATACATAGATCTGCATAGAGGTGAAATAGTTATTCTCTGTATCTAAGAATAAAAAAGAGAGAAAAAAAACTCAGGAAACTAACTGACATTTCAATGAAGTCTAACAGCATAGGCAATGATAAATACCCATAGTTCTCCACATCCCAAAGGAGGTAAGAAGGAACACTTTCTCATCTTTTCTTTGGGACCAAGTTTGGTCATCATCATTTTATGGTGTTAAGTTTTTGGTGTTTTTTTCCCCTCATGTATACCGTTGGAGTCATTCTGTATATTGTTTTCTTGGTTCTCTGTAAATCTTGAAATAAGAATCACAACATAAGAAGTTCCTATAAATTCTTTTTAATATTAGACTGACCCTGAGAGTCCTGCGTAGGATGTGACTGCATCTTCTCAGGTATACTCCTGGCATGCACTGTAATCTCTAGATTTTCTTCTTTCACTCTTCATGACTTTTCCTGAGAAAATGCCATTTTTCCTTCTCTCTTTTCATCCATTTTGTCATTGCTCTACTCCACCATCTTGTAAAGATGACCCCTGGAACCAGGAAACTTTCTAACCTTTTTGACTCTCTGTGCTACATACATTTGGTTTTCTCATAAGCTTTTTAATTAGATATTTCTAATACCTGTCTGGAAGAATTTGCATTTTGAAAGTCCTGCCGCTATGGGCCTTTTAGAAAGATCTTTCTGAAGACATAATAAAAGTAATTTTCAAAAGAACTTCCCATAGTTTTTCATCATTTCTTTGTCTTCTAATCCTGTTTCTAAAGTGAGAAGATCATTTTGTAAAGTCAGCATTAACACTTTCAAAGGAAGATATTTGTGATAAAGAACAGCTCCTGTTAGTTCAATCATCGTTATTCCACTTGGCATCAATTCGTAGTGTATCTCTCTTACTTTATGTAGTATCTCTTAGACAGTTAGGTGGATAAACTGCTCAGCTTGGAATCAAAAAGATACAAATGCAAATCTGGCTTCTAACAGTAACCATGTGATGCTGGACAAGTCATTTAATTAATCTGTTTGCTTCAGTTTTCTCAACTGTAATATGGAGATAACAATACGAACTACCTTGCAGAATTATTGTGAAAATCAATGATAAAATATTTGTAAAGTGCTCAGTATGGTGTCTAGCATACAGTAAGTGCTATATATATGCTTATTCTCTTCCCTCCCCTTCATTATCATGCCTCTCTATAAGCTTCATATCCATCATTTCTTTTTTTTTTAACAAATGACCTTTTATTGTATGTCTTAAATAATTTTTGTTATGCATCTTTTTCTTATTTATTATTTTATTTTCCCCAGTTATATGCAAAAACAATTTTTAACATTTGTTCTTAAAACTTTGAGTCCCAAATCCTCTCCCTCCCCTGTCCCCACCTGGAGAAGGTAAGCAATTCAATATAGATTATACATGGGTAGTTGTGCAAAACCTTTCCCTAGTAGTCATGTTGTAAAAGAAAACAGATTAAAACACAAACACCCACACACACAATAACAAAACAAATCTCAAGAATAAAAGAAGTAAAAGAAGTTTGCTTCAGTCTGTGTTCAGATACCAACAGTTCTCTTTCTGGGGATGGATAGCAATTTTTATCTTAAATCCTTCAGAGTTGTCTTGGATTGCAGAGAATAGTCAACTCATGCACAGTTGATCATTGCACAATATTACTGTAACTTTATACATTTCACTTCACATCAGCTCATACAAATCTTTCCAGGTTTTTTTGAGAGCATCCTGTTCATCATTTCTTATAGCACAACAGTATTCCATCACAATCACATACCACAATTTGTTCAGCCATCCCCCAATTGATGAGCATCCCTTCAATTTGCAATTCTTTGCCACCAGAAAAGAGCTGCTATAAATATTTTAGTATATATAGGTCTTTTTCTTTTAAAAAAATCTCTTTTGGGCTACCTCTCTTACTTGGTCAAAATCCTCTTTGAACTCTTCTATGCCCTGAGACCAATTCATATTTTTCTTGGACTCTTTGGATGTAGGACTTTGCTATCTTCTTCTAAGTGTATGTTTTGATCTTCCCTGTCACCATAGTAATTTTCTTTGGTCAGAATTCTTTTCTGTTTGCTCATTTTCCCAGGCTATTACTTGACTTTTAACTCTTTGTTAAGATAGGGCTTCCAGGGTGGAGGGCTCATTGTCCCAAGCTTCAGGGGTTTTGCACACCTGTTTTCAGAGATACTTCTAGGGACCTGTAAGTTTTCAGTTCTTCCATAATGCTATGATCAAAGTAGTGATGTTTACTCCTCTCCTTGCCTGTGCTGTGGTCTGTGAGTGACTGCAAGCACTCTTTTTTCCAAGGAAAGTCCTTGGTCCATTGTAGCTGCAAGTTCTGATGTGCTAGTGCTCTTCCTTGTCTTGGGACTGCCATCCAGGACTGCAACCTAGGTCCAAATATGGGGAAGGCAGCAGAGTTCTGCCCCCAGTGCTCACAGAGAGACCCTTGTAACCTCCTTCTGACCAGTTGTTCAACCACCATACTATTGGTGGGCTGAGGGCTCCTGAAGCGGCCATTGCGGCTGCTGATTCAATGGCTTCCAATGCCTGTTTCTGGTTTGCTGGGTCTGCAGCTGTGCTGGCATTGTCTGTACTGGGACTGTGCTCCACTCTCACCTAGGTGTGACAGACCTCTCCTGATGACCTTTTGTATTTTCTTGGGCTGAAAATTGTTTCACTCTTTTTGTGGGTTCTGTCACTCTAGAATTTGCCTAGTGTCATTAAAGGTATGTGGTGGGGTTTGGGGGAGAGTTCAGTCAAGTCCTTATCCCCATCTTAGCTCCACCCATATTCATCATTTCTTAAGGCACAGTAATATCCCATCATATGCCACCCTCTAACTCATCAGCAACTTTATAGTTTCCTTTTTTAAAGCAAGTAGAACTTTAAGAAATGTTGGTTCCATGATTCTGAATGTTCATTTCCTAACACATAATTATATTTCATAGGGGGCTAACCTCAACTTTAGTTTAAATGTCAGAATAAAATAAACCTAAATTCAGTGAATATCATAATGCTTGCCTTTTGATTAAAGCTAAAGAGACCTTCAATATACTAGGCTCATTCATATATACCTGAAACAAGGGGCATCTGTTTTTAAGACTTATTCACCCACCTAAAATATTCATTCCATTGCAGGCAACTGAAAATTTTATTAAAAATAAAAAAGAGACTCTCTTCAGAGTTTCATAGCAGTTTATATAAAGATGACAAAAAAAGCAAATAAATCCAGTAAACATAAATATCTAGCAATTTTGTTGTTGTGGTTGAGTTGTTCTCAGTTGTGACCTACTCCTTATGACTCATTTGGGATTTTCTTGCAAAGATATTGAAGTGGTTTACCATTTCCAATCCAATAATAGGGAAATGACTAAATAAATTATCACCAAATACTGCCTCTGACATTGTGTTAGCAAGTCATTTCATGGGTATGGGAATTCCTCTGAGATTACCCCCAGTCTACACTTGCCTTCTACACAGTTATATGCATTTTGTCTTCCCCACTGGAATATGAACTCTTGGAGGGCAAAGACTATATATTTCCTTTTCTCTGTCTTTCCAGCCTGGCACATAGTAAATAGTTAATTAATAAAGTATTTGTTGACTCTGGTTGGAAAAGGCATTGAACTTGTAATCACTGCATCTGTGATAAGGTCCTATGCTACTTTGTGAATAAACCTAAGTTCTTCAAATCTCATTTTCCTCCTCCACTATTGAGGCAGTTGTTCTAGGGAACCTAAAGTCCCTTCCAATTCTATCTCTATAGTCTCTGGGTGGCTTAAACCAGATCACCCTAGAGTTCCTTTGTTAATCATTAATCCAGGATGAACTTGGCATTACCCAGCTGAGACAGTCATCTATCCTTGGCCATCTCCTGTAAAAACAATGATGCAGAATATTGGTGAGCCATCCCAATCATTCAATAAACTTTTATTAACATTCATTGTGCCTGGCAGTCAAAGGAAAGAGACAATAGCAAGGGATTTTGAACACCCTAGTTACTCTTCTGAAAGTTTCCTTTTTAAAGACTTTAAAAAACTTGTCCTAAATCATACAGGGATTCTTTATTCTAGTTATTAAATTTATTCTAAGGGTCATGAAGATGGCTGAAGCAGGTGATATGGTGCACTTAGAGCTTCAAAGATGCCAAGGTCACCCCTGCATCCTGGGCGATCACCAATTGTCTTGAATTTTGTCTTATCACTGAATTTTGATGACTCTGGAAGAGAGAGTGAGACTGACAGCTTTGTCTCAAATTAAATTCATGTGCAGTCAAGACATCACCCTGTGATATCATTGGTCCTCTTCAAAAATGAAGGATGAACAGCAAATCCTATCATATCCATAAATCGCAGTTTGTTTATCTATTTGCCGGTTTATGGGTAGCTACTTTGTTTCTAGTTCTTTGCTACTCCCCCAAATATTCAAATAAACTTTTAAAGACAATTTCAGTTGACAGAGAAAAGATGAAGACAGTCAACAAATATTTATTGGGTGCCTATGTGTCAAGTACTGTGTCCTGGAGACTCAAAGAAAGGCAAAAAATCAACTCCTACTCTTAAGGGTCTCATAGTCTAGTAAGGGAGACAATGTGCCAATATGTAGTAGGCTCTAAATAAATGTTTATTTATTTTTTGATTCATTATATAAAGTTATTTCTTTGTAGAGTGAGAAGGAATGGATCTCCTTAAGGTATGGTAATTGATGTGGGTATTTGAACTAACATCTGGGGAGGGAGCCCAGATAGCAGAGTAAGGTGAACTTTTTTTTTTTTTTTTTTACCAAGCTCACCTATTTTTTAAAAATTTATTTTATTTTTAATTTACAGGATAAAATAAGAATTTCCATAATGTAGTATAATTTTAAAATAATTGCACATAAAACTGAGAATCCATTATGTACAACTTGTAATTCCATTTACATCTATAATAAATTTCTCCTAACATTGCTCTCTAAACAACTTTTAAAAGTTCATTAACTTAGGTAATCAACAAAAAGTCATCACAAGTCATTTTTCCAGACTAGAAAAACCTAGGGGGACAAAAAGAGAGGTCTGCAGAGGTGATGGCCAGGAGCACTGAGGGGTGGAAGTACCACAAGCTGTGGACCTTGGAGGTAGGCAGGTTAGTGGCAACAGCAATGATGCTTGGGGCACGCAGCACCTAGAAACAGTAAGGGGTGTTGTTCACTGGAACAGACCCGAAAATCTGAAATGACTTTTGAAAGAAATTTAATAGGCCATTTGGTAGAGGACAGCAAGCTGGAAAGGAGGTGTGGCTGCCTCTCATCCAAGCTATGGAAAGTTTACACTATATAGGATTCACACCAAGCACACATACATAGTTAAGCAAAATTGCTGAGAGGTACAACATGAAAGCAAGGTAGATTTAGACAGATATGAATAACTCACAGTATTCAATAAAATTTGAGCAATGCCAAAATACCAGGGAACCCAAAACACAAACTTGTATGGACCCAAAATAAGAATGCTATGGGTGAATCTAGGATGTGGGGGAATCAAAAATACCTTGTAGCCATCTCCAGAATTCCTAAGGAGTTACTGGGGTCCGAAACATTCTGGATGTGGAAAACCTTTTCCCCAAACAATATAATAGATCATTTTTCCCATAGGGAATTAAACACCTAGTAATACAAAGATTACAGGGAACTCTTGTGATAGCACTGGACAAAGGACCAGGTGCCATTTGTCAGCTCCATTGCTTGCTTCCCAGTCCTAAGTCTCAGTTCCAGGGTGGAAAGGAGTGCTTGCAATTGCAAGGGAATGGGGTTCCTACGTAAGTAAGGATCAGAGCATCTACTGGGAAGGCACTGACCAGACCTCTCCATTGGAAGAACCAAAAACTTACAGGAACCCAGACCTAGCTGTGAAAACAGCAGGATATAAAAGCATGAAGCTTAAAACTAGTCAACATCTTGCCCCACTGCCTTTCCCAGAAGTAAGCAAAGCTAAATTCTAATATAAAGTCCAAAGTCAAGAAGTAGGTTAGAAAAATGAGCATATGACCAAAAAAGAACTATGAAAAGTTATTATAGTGACAAGGAAGCCCAAGGAAAAGTCAGAAAAAGATAATTACTTGAGAACATCTACTAACAAAATCTTAAAGAAAAGTACAGATTGGATACAAATTCAACAAGAATTCCTACATGAGCAAAATAGATTTTTTTAAAAAGAGCAAAAATTACTTAAAAAATCAAATAAAGGTGGAGGGGAAAAATTTGGGGAAAAAGAGTAATGTAAGAAAATAGTGAATAGAGAATTAAAAGCTTGGAAAAGAGGCATAAAAATGCAGAATAAAATAACTCATTAAAATCTGAATTGGCCAAATGGTAAAAGAAATACAAAACCTGACTGAAGAAAATAATTCCTTAAACATTAGGATTGGTCAAGTGGAAGTTAATGACTCCATGAAACATCAAGAAATAATAAAACAAAGTGAAAAGAATTTAAAAAAGAGGAAGATGTAAATATCTCATTGGAAAAACAACTGACCTGAAAAATAGATTGGGGATATATAATTTAAGAATTATTAGACCACCTGAAAGCCATGATAAAAAAAGAGTCTAAATGTCATATTTCAGGAAACTATAAAGGAAAATTGCCCAGATATATTAGAACTAGAGGGCAAAATTAAAATTGAAAGAATCCACTGATCCTCTCTTGAAAGTGTAATAGGTGAACTTCTGGGTGGATTGTAGACCCTACTTTTGTTTCTCTTAATAAAGGCTGGTTTCTTTGCCCAAAAAGGCTCCCCATTTTTTTGTTTCAAAAGAGATTCCAAAATGAAAACTCCCAAAAAAATTATAGCCAAATTCCAGAGCTTGCAGGTCAAGGAGGAAATCCTAAAATTCAGAAAGAAATAATTCAAATACTATGGAGGCACAGTCAGCCTCGATTTAGTAGCTACAATAAACTTCAAACAAGAATAATAGCTACCACATTACAGGATATTCCAGAAGGTAAAGGATCTAGGATTACAATCAAGAATAACCTACTCAGAAAAACAAGTATAATCTTACATGGGGAAAAATGGATATTAAATCTAATAGAGACAGTTCATGCATTCCTGATTAAAAAAAAAACCAGAGTTAAATTTGATATTCAGACATAAGACTTAAGAGAAAAGTAAACATAAATGAGAAATCATAAGGAACTTGATAAGGTTAAAATTTTTACATTCCCAAATGGGAAGATGATATTATAAATATGTAAGAACTTTATCATCATTATGACAATTAGAAGGAGTTTACTTAGAGAGAGGGAACAGGTGTGAATCTATTATATTGGGATGATCTCAAAAGAAAATGGAAGCATGAGAAAGAGGAGAAAAGGAGGAAGGGAGAAGAAGAAAGAGGAAATTCATCTCACAAAAAAAAACATGCAAAAAAGGAGTTTTTACAATGGGAATGAAAATGGTAGTGGTTGGGGAATGGGGTAGGTGATGCTTGAACCTTCCTCTTAATTTGAACTGGTTCAAAGCGTGAAGGATATTTATATATAATAGTTATATGTCCATACATATACATAGAAGTTCATCTTACCTAACAGGGAAGTAGGAGGGTAAAGAGCTAAGAAAAGCAGAGGAGGTGATAAGAGAGAGGGTAGTTTAAGGTAGGCAGTTGTCAGAAACAAAACAGTCTTTAGAGGAGGGGATATGGTAAAAAAAAAAAGCAAGTTAAATAGAATAGAATGGGCTAGAGAAAAATGGAAGAGAATGAGAAAGTACAGGCATAACTATGAATGTGAAATGACCTTATTAACAAAAGGGGAGAGGATGTCAGGATTGATTAGAAAGCAGAATCTAACATGTTGTTTACAAGTGACACACTTGAAACAGAAAGACGTACAAGGAGTTAAAATATGAAACAGGAGATAAACTAGAAACCTTTCTGATAAGATCAGAGGTGAAGAAAGGATGTCCATTATTGCCGTTATTATTCAATATTATACTAGAAATGCTAGACATAACAATAAGACAAGAAAAAGAAATTGAAGCAATAAGGATAGGTAACGAGGAAACAAAACTATCACTTTTTGCCGATGATATTATGGTATACAGCAGTGGTGGGGAACATGCAGCCTCAAAGCCATATGTGAACCTCTAGATCCTCAAGTGTGATCCTTTGACTGAATCCAAACTTCACAGAACAAATCTTCTTTTAAGATGAAGTTTGGATTCAGTCAAAGGGTCACACTTGAGGACCTAGAGGGCTACATGTAACCTTGAGGCTTCAGATTCCTTATTCCTGGTATAGAGAATCCGAGAGAATAAACTAGAAAATTATCTGAAATAATTAACAACTTCATCAAAGCTGCAGGATATAAAATAAACCCAAACAAATCATCAACATTTCTATATTTTGCCAACAAAACTCAGTAGGAAGAAATAGAAAAATTCCATTTAAAATAATGGCACATAGTATTATATACTTGGGCATCTACATGCCAAGACATACACAGGAACTATATGAACAAAATTATAAAACACTTTTCACACAAATAAGGACAGATCTAAACAACTGGAGAAATATTAATTGCTCATGGGTAGTTTGAGTGAAAAAAGATAAAAATGACAATACTACCCAAATTAAACAACATATTCAATGCCATACCAACGTGCCAAAGATTTATTTTATATCTCTAGAAAGAATAATAGCAAAATTCATCTGGAGGATCAAAAATTCAAATATTAAAGGAAATTAATGAAAAAAGTGGAAGAAAGCAGCCTACTAGTACCAGATCTTAGACTACGCTACAAAGCAGTAATCATCACAACAGTCTGGAACTGATTGGGACATAACAATGGTGAATCAATGCAATAAATTAGGTACATAATATATGGAAGAAAGTGACCATAGTAGCCTACTATTTGATAAACCTACAGATCCAAGCTGGAGCAAGAACTTACTATTTGATAAAAACTACTGGAGAAACTGGAAAGCAATCTGGCAGAAACTAGTCATAGACCAACATCTCACACAGTATACCAAGATACATTCAAAATGGGCACATGATTTAAACATAAAGGGTAATATTATAGGCAAATTATGGGAGCATGGAAAAATTATTTGTCAGATATATGGGTAAGGAAAGAGTTCATGACTAAACAAGAGATAGAGAGGATTGTGGGAAGTAAAACATAGTATTTTAATTTCATAAATTAAACTTTTTTTTTTGCACAAACAAAATCAACACAGCCAAAATTAGAAGGGAAGCAGGAAAGCAGAAAATTTTTGCAGCAAGTTTCTCTGATAAAGGTCTCATTTTTCAGATTTATAGGGAATTGATCCAAATTCATAAAAATAAGAGCCATCCTCCGATTGGTAAATGGTCAAATGATATGAACAGGCAGTTTTCAGAGGAAGAAATCAAAATTAGACATATGAAAAATAAGAAATGCAAATTAAAACAACTCTGAATTACCACCTTATACTCATCAACTTGGCTAAGATGACAGAAAAGGAAAATGGAGATGTGGAAAATAGATGCACTCTGGAGAACAATTTGGAACTATGCCCAACGGGCCATAAAACTGTGTATACTCTTTGACCTAGCAATATTGCTATATACCAAAGTGATCAAAGGAAAAAGTATCCACATGTACAAAAATATTTATAGCAGCTCTTTTTGCAGCAACAAAGAACTGGAAACTGAAGAGGGTGCTCATCAATTAGGGAATGGCTGAACAAGCTGCAGTGTGGATATGATGGAATCTTTTTGTGTCCTAAGAAATGAAGAGCAGGATGGTTTCAGGAAAATCTGAGAAGATTTATATGAACTGATGCAAAGTGAAATGAGCAGAACTAAGAGAGCATTGTACATTCTAACAGCAATATTGTAATGTTATTTAACTGTGAAAGACTTAGCTGCTCTGATCAAGACCATAATCCTTGACATGAGTCCAAAGGACTCATGATGGAAAATGGTATCCACCTCCAAAGAGAAAAATGATTAACTCAGAGAGCAGATCAAAATATATTTGTTTACGATTTATTTTTCTTGCCTTTTTTTGGAACATGGCTAACATGGAAATACGTTTTTCATGACTTTGTATGTACAATGGGTATCATTTTGCCTTCTCAGTGAGGGAGGAAGGGGTGGGGAAAAGAAGAGAATTTGGGACTGAAAAGAAAGAATAAAAAAATTAACAACAAAAAAGAAACTAACATTTTGCAGCTTCCTATTTTACCCAATTACTCTTAATAACTAGGTGTTAAACTGTTTCTTTGTTGCTGAATGGAGCAAAGCCCTGGTAGTCTTACCTGAATTATAGTTCTTATACCTACCAATCTCTCCTGCACTTGTGCCTTCTATTAGCTGATATCTTCTCTCAGCTATCCAAGGAACCTACTATTCTTTAGAGAACCCTAAATATTGGGGAGAGATAAAGGATCTGGATTCAAATCCTTTATTTTCTACTACTGTAATGGTAAAAGGATATATTTGTAATGTATATATTTGCTACTGCAATTTAACTCTATGGGAGCAGATTTGGCAACTAATACCCTATTGTTTTGTTCTCTTCTCCTTTTTAAAAAGTAGTGGAACTGAATCCTTCCCTGGCTTTTCTTATCTCCTCCCTAAAGAGCAATTTCGTTTTTTTGACTAGTGGCCTCTCCTACTTGACACCATTCTCTCTGTAGTGCTAATGTGATATTCACAGATCCTACGGTGGCCATAAATATCCCAATGCAATTCTGAATCATGAAATACAACAGACTCTGCACATGGAAGACAGAACCAAAACATTTTATTCAGACACCAGAAAGCCAAATCCATCATAGTAACAAAAAACTATACAAAATAACAACGTAGAGGGCAACACCATTCCCAAGCCTTCTGCCTGCTAGGCTTTCCACAAACTAACTCCATTAAACAAATCACAAAGAAGCTCTCTCTCTTACTCATGCTAGCCAGCTGCCTGCTGGCCTGCATTCTTCCTAGCTCTGACTGTTCTCTAACCAAATTTCCTCCCAGCTCTGCCTCTTCCTGTTCCACCTTTCCTGCTCCATCCATTCAGACTCATGGGACTCAGGCTTCCATGTGAACTTGGCAGGATACATGAGCCTATTAGTGAATGGGAACAATCTTCCCATTTAAATTACCATTACACTTCGGAAAATTGATAACTCATACTCTGTTAAGACAAGTAGTTTGTTTTTTGTTTTTTTGTTTTTCTTTTTTAGCTTAGGTGAAATATAATGGCTCTTAGGTCTAAGCAGTCCCTTTCTCTGCTACTCAATGGAGCTGATAATAGAGATATTAATAGAAACACACTATCTCAGAGTCCTTGATTAAGAAAATTTCTAACATTCAGACAGAAGTTTGATTTTCTGCTTTAATTTAAATTTTGTGTATTTCCACCTAAGGTTATCTGTTTTGTTTTATACGTACAGACTAAGCATACATGTCTAGGTATACAAGTTTGGATTTCTTTACATGAAGCAAAATTATGATACAGGAAATGTCTGGACAAAAGAAGTGAAAAGAACATGAAACTGCCTCTAACTGGACAAGATTTGAGAAGGTAAGTTGGGGAAAAAATGAACTTTTGGAAATTTCCCCCAGTCTTTGAAGACATGTATATGACTAGAAGAGTTCGTTGTTCTAAGTTCCTGCAGAGATCCAGTCAATGACCCAGCTTGAACTCCCCTTCTCTGTCAAAGTTCATCCTCTCTCTCTCTCTCTCTCTCTCTCTCTCTTTGTCTCTCACTCTGTCTCTTTCTTTCTTCCTTCCTTCCTTCCTTTCTTTCTTTCTTTCTTTCTTTCTTTCTTTCTTTCCTTCTTCCTACCCCACTCCACCCTATTGCAAAATCACCTGGAGTGTACCAGACATTGGGAATTATGCTGTACCTCATTAGAATGCATCATCTCTTAACAGAGTAATAAGGATTAAACCAACATCCCAGGGACTCACTTTAAAGTACTCTTCACAGATATACTGCAACAAAACGTGTAATAGATTCAAGAAAGTCTTCAGACTCAAACATCTCCATAGTCTAAATTGTGCGGAGAATGCTCATCTCTCTGACCTAAAGATCCTAGAATGCCAATCAATTCTTAGATCCCCATTAAATTGCCTAGGATATTGGGCAAATAAACATCACCTAGCCTCAGTTTTTGTATTTATAAAATGACTGTTGCTGTTGTGTTTGTTCTTTGTTCTCTAAGAGGATCTTGACATCAAGATGACATGACTTGCTTTGATTTGACTTTGATTTGAGTGAGGGAGGGCTGTTCAAGGTCGCCAAATTCACTTCCTTCTATAAAATGATGGGGTTAAACTAAATGATCTCTAAGGACACTTCCATTTCTAAATCTATTTTCCTAGAATCTGGACAGTGATCCACACTAATCAAATCCAACAAATATTTACTAGGTGCCTTCTTTGTCCAAGGCACTCTGATGATCCTGAAGTTACAAAGATGAAAATTGACAACACCTCTGACATTATAAGCTAATAGATGGAGGTATGCCTTCTCCCTTTCTCTTTTCTATTACCTGCATTTATTTTGCACAAATATTGTACAGACATGCTGTGTCTCCTTCCTTAGGAGTGTTTCATTTTTGTTTTCTTTCTCTAACACCCAGAACTATACATCTCTGTCTCTGTTTCTCTCTCTCTGTCTCTCTCTCTCTCTCACACACACACACACACATAATTTTGTTTTTATATGATGGCCAAACTTTCCCACACCTCAGTTTGTATTGAAACTTTTTTTTTGAGATAAAAACATTTCAAGAAGGTGCTGATGCTGAATTAAAGCTGTATCACAGAGCAGAAAAAATGCTGGTAGATCTAGTGTCAGGAAACCTATATTTCAATTGTTTCTGCCAGTTCCTTTCTGTGTGACATTTGTCAAGTCACTCAAACCTCTGGGACTTTTCCTTTTCTTCATGTAAGCTGCCTTAGATGTAAAATGAAGGGAGTTAGTCTCAATTATCTCTATTATCCAACTTTTCATATATGAATGCCTTTGATAGTGCATACTATGTTTTACGTCTGGGGTGACTGTATAATGGTCCGTATAATGTGAAGAGAATGGTGAGTTTCTTCATCAGTGGGAGATGGCTTTTTTGGAGTAAAGTGGTAAGGTGGCTGATCAGAAATGCCCTTCTCTTTTGATTATTCTTTTTATAACTCAGTTGCCTTGGAGTTTCAGAGTCCCTACCATGAGGTAAGCCACTATGATAACCTCCAATATGATGTTTCCTTCTCTCCTGGAGGACAGACTTCACGCCCTGGGCTGCAGGAGAGACAGAAGTACTGCCTTTCTGTTTTCAGGTAGGGTGATTTAAAATTGGGAGACAGAATGGTACAATAGAAAAAAGCAATAGTTTGGCATCAAAGTACTTGGGTTCCAATCTTATCACCTTAGGAAGTAGGGTATTTTTGATACCCTATTTCTTAGCTTTGTGATCTTGGAAAAGTCATTTTATCTGTACCTCCATTTCCTAATATGTAAAATAAGACTGGGTGATTTTTTTAAGGTCATTTCTACTTCTAAATCCTAACCATTTCACCTACTCAGGGTTTAGTTGGCTCATCTTTAAAATGAAATATCATAGAATCAGAGTCTCCTACTTGGAAGGGATCTTAATGACCATTAAGGCCAACACATCTGTGAACAAGAATCCCCTGTACAACATGCCCAATAACTGATCACTCAGGTTTTCCTCAAAGGCCTCCAATGAGGGGGAACCCACTGCTACTGAAGCAGTCCATTCCACTTTTTATATTGAGTCTAAACTGATCTCTTTACAACTTCTGCCTTGGTAGAACTGGGGCTCCTGCTTGCTTCTGGTGCTGCCCTTTGGTCCTAACAAAATGAATCTGATCTCTCTTCCAAATGATAGTACTTTAAATACTTGATGAAATCACTATCATGTGTCTTCTTCTAAGCTAAACATTTCCTATTCTTTTAACTATTCTTTGCATGGTACTAAGTGGAAGACCTTCACTAGCCCAGTTGTCTTCCTCTGGACACCCTCTAATTCATCAATATCTTTCCATAAATGAGGTAATTAGAGGCATTTCCCGAAGTTGTCTTCTGATTATTTTCATTTTGTGCATCCTAGTACAGAAGCTCATTTGTGGACCCTAGTATAGCAGTTGGATTGTTGTGTTTATATAGTGACCAAGCCACTTTGTCTGTGGCCGAAGCAACTCTCTAGAACTCTTAAGAGGGGAGAACAATGTGGTACAGTGGAAAGAACACACAATAGAAATTCAGACTTTAGTTCAAATCTCATCTTTTTCATATAGCTGATTTGTGTGATATTGGACACACAGTATTTTCAATTTTTTGTTCCTCAGTTTCGTCATCTATACAGTAGGTGAATTGGTCTAGATTATCTCAGTATTCCTTAAGTCTACTATTCTGTAATTCTAAATTTCATGACAGTTGTCAATCTGAATTGACAGTTTTCTCCCTTAGGGCTGCCTAAGCCCTAGGTCTAAGTCCTTGATCCCCAAAGAAGTGGATCACCAAAAACCAGTCATCAAACAAGAGACTTTTTAATTGGTTGATAGGGATCTAGACAGTATAGGGTGCTCAGAGAGGTTTAATTTAAATCATTTTGGGAGGAATGTTGTTCTAGGGTAGAGTGTGTAACTCTTAGATAGCTTTCAGGTGAGAACAGCATGCCAAGGCATGAGCTCTAGGTCAAGAGAATCAATGAGGTTTGGGGACTTGAGCTAAAGATTAGATTATCAAGTTTCTTTTAGAATAATGTATACATTTCCAATCACCTGCAATGCATCTACTTGACATTTCTTTTTAAAACTCATGCTTTTATAATTAAACCCTAGAAAATGTAATCCTATGATTTGAAGTGTCTGATACTAGAAGTAATAAGGAAAAGGGGTAATGGGTGCTCTGTTGAAGTTCCCAGATATAGAAGCAGAAGAAGAGAGAAGAAAATTAAGTAAGGAGTTAGTTATTCCTTAGTTCAGAGAGTCAAGCAGTTTCAAAACCCAAGAAAGTCAGGGAACTCAATGCCCCAACCCAAAGACTAGAGATAAGGGAGAGGGCAGTAAAACACTATGGAAGTCAGCTCTCTAAGGACAAGGTGTCCTCCAGGATGATAAGAATGGCTGGTAAGGTCTAAAGACTAGGGTCATCTTCTTTCCAAACATCAAATCCAATGTCATCTTGTTTCCCAAAAGAAACAGTACCAGAGACAGACTTTGATCAAATCAATTTGTGCTGCAGTGTGAATGACTGATACTCTAACCCTTCAGAAGCATTTTTCTGCGTTTCAAATTAATTAAGTCCGCCAAATCTCTGGTAGTGTGACAAAGCAAAATGAAGAATTTTCAACAATACACAGAATAATTCCTGCACCATATTCTCCTCCATGTTGTCCTGTATTGTAGAAGTGACCCTGCCTCTGCCAAGATTAGGGCAGAGAAGCAGTCTTTGGAAGTTTCTACCATGACACATGGGTTTGAAGTAGAGTCTTTGTGCCTATCTTCTGGTGGCTCTGTGCTCTTAGTTACAGAATTTCTAAGTTCAGAGACATTCACTATTAATAGATTGGCCCCATGGTGATGAATTCTTTGAGCATGGACAACAAAGAAACATACAAAATGATCCTAAGTCCTATGTAATTCTTTTCTGATTGTGCAGTGACAATGACAGAGTAATAGAAATTGGGGTCACAGTTTTTAGATTGTTTATAAACACTAAATTTATCTACTGGGGATATAGAAATAAGATTCTTACCTAATGACCACATGGATAAACTATTAGAGGAACTAAATTATCAATTAATTTTTAAATTCTTGATGTAAATGAAACCAAATGATGGAAGAAAGCTATAGCTAAATAGAATGATGGCCCATGGCTTCTTTTGGAGAAACAAAGAAAGAAGTTGGCATAGTTGGCTTTGTTACAGGTACAAAGGCAACAAGAAATACTATTTAGGAGACATTTGGTGATTTTGTATTACATTATTCATGAAAAAGATTTGCAAAAATCTCCATAAATGTGACTGCATCTTATGCACCAATTTATATTGTATATAGGAAGGAGAGAAGGATATACTACAAAAAATCCACTTAGACCTTCCAAATTAAATCCATATGTTATATATACCTGGAGACTTCATTGTAAGGTCAGGAATAGGTGAAGAGAATGAAAATATGTTGGAAAAATAGTTTGGAGTAAGGAAAAAGAGAAATGAAAGATTTGCAAACCACATACTCAAGCCTATTCTTTGTATTTTCAAGAAAATAAGATACTAGATATGGCATGTACTGAATGACATAATAAAAAAGTGAGATTGATTATATATTGACAATAGGAAATGACTAATTAGTGATGTAAGAGTCATTGTTCAAATATTTTTATATAGACAAAGCACTGTACTCAAGTGAAGTTAAAAATTAATGGAAAACAAGTAGAAAGAGTTAGACAGCTAGATGGTGCAATGGATAGAGTGCCAGGCCTTAAGGTAGGAAATCTCTTTTTTATGAGTTCAAATTCAGCATCAGACATTTAATGGCTGTATGACCTTGAAAGAGTCACTTCACCCTGTTTACCTCAGCTTCCTCATCATAAAATGAGCTGGAGAAGAAAATGGCAAACACTCCATTATCTCTGCTAAGAAAAACAAGAAAGAATTGAAGTGCAAAAAAATATGAATTGGGATTACAGTAAAGATAGCTATCCCCATTTAAAAAAGATATTGATGGTGAAAAATGAGAAATGAATAGAAAGAAAGGGTATCAAAAGAGATTATAGTGATTTCATACAGGAATTTAACCACTTTAAATCAATTACCATAATGAGGAGACCAAAACTCCTTCAGCAAACACTTAACTTAAGTTTACAAGTGGAGAGAGATGGCAGCCAAGGAAAACTCCGGTTCAGAATATGAACTCATTTATAAAATCTTACAGAGAAGGATGATAGAATATTATGAGCATTATCCCCTCATAACACAGCAAGAATCTATGTAGGGGAAAAAAGATGAAAGAAAGTTTGGTGAGAAACTTAGCTAAACAAAATGATCCTTGAGGTCACTTAAGGATAAAGCCAGAAGCATAAAAACCTGATAGAAGACAAAAATTATATTTGATTCAGCTCAACAGGCATTTATTGAAAAAAAATTATAACAAATTCTATTCATCATGAAGTTTAGTGGAACCATGTAACAGCAAGGACCCTGACATACACAGGAGGGCCTGCTGTACAGGTTCTTAGATCTGCTTTTCTAAAAGGAAAGCAATTTTTGAGAGGTCAACAATCTACTTTAATCAAGCACATATATCATTCACTTATTTCAGGGGAAAAAGTCAGCACCCTGAACTACAGAGAAAATACAAACAAAGAAATAAAGATCAACAGACAGGGCTTCCAACTGTCTGACTATAAGCAATATCGTAGCAACCAGAGAAAGAAGCACCAACATCGGAGTTTTCAAAGCTGGGTTGGGGGACTCCTTAGTGGCTACCCAGAGTCTAGTCTGACCAAACAAACACTTCCAATGAGTAAGCCCCAAAACAAAACCTCACCTGAGTGTACATATGCTTTTCAGAGCCAGAGGGCATCAAAACCCTTGAGAACCAGTGGATCATTAGAAATTAAGAAAAGGTGTGGGCCTTCCTACAAAACAAATCTCCCTTACTCAAGCTTCCCTTAATGGGCAGGCCCTCTAATGAGTGGGGAAGATCTTTAACTCTTTTTTAACATAATTAACATTAAAACCCTGGGGCAATTAGGTGATGCAGTGGATAGAGCACCACTGCAGGAGTCAGGAGGACCTGAGTTTTCAAATCTTACCTCAGACATTTGACACTCACTAGCTGTGTGACCTTGGGCAAGTCACTTAACCCCAAGTGCCTCATCCTGGGTCATCTCTAGTCATCCTGATGAATATCTGGTCACTGGATTCAGATGACTCTGGAGAAGAAGTGAGGCTGGTGACCAGCACAGCCCTCCCTCACTCAAAACAAAGTCAAGTGCAAGTCATGTCATTATTTCTCTGATGACATGTTCTTCTTTGGCAACAAAGGATGAACACACTCACATTACAACCCATCGTGTTTTGGACTCTAAAATCACAACTCTGATTGTGCTTAAGAAGAAGAAGAATGACACAAAGATGATGAATACATCAAGATAGTTGAGTGGTTTTTTTCCCCAACTTATAGCAATCCAAAAAGTTAAAGAAAGGGAATGATGTATGTTTACCACTAAAATCAACATAAACCTAATGCAGGAACCTAGAGGAGGAATGCAATCCCTAGGACTCCTTTTCCATTGTCCTAGTAAGAATTTAATAAATACTTTTGTGTTCATTAATTAATTCAAGATACTGAAGACAGAAATACTGTACAAGGTAAAAACATCATGAAAAAATATAAATTTGTACCTAATGTTCCCAGCCCCCAAACCCATTCATTCTACTCATTGAAAAAACAACCTCATAGACTTTGGCTGTGGGTATCTCTCCCAGGTTTCCTTATGACACTTAACTCAGCCTAGAAGCCCTCTCCCACTCAGGGGTGGTAGCCACTGAGTCTTTCCAGGCCAGAGGGAAATAATACTTAAAGGAAAGAGGATTGAAAACCTAATAGGAGACAATACTCATCCCCCAAGAGTTTACTCTGGGCTGAGACCAAGGGCCCACTAACCCCCATACTGCTCCAATATAAGGAAGTTGAGGACAATGTGACCTAGATTCTGTGAAGCAGCAGAAGGGTGAGAAACCAAAGAGTGAGGTAGGAAAAGAGAGGTAATTCACTGTGGACACTAGATAAAGACTAGAAGTGGAAAGAAAAAACATTGAATAAAAACCTAGCTCATAAACAAGTAAATGAGAAGAGGGGATAAGAGAGACAGAAAGAAGAATGAGAGAAAGACTTAAATGCTATGAAGGAAAAGAACCAAAATTACCTGATGAAAAAAAGAATATTACATACTCTTCAAAAATCATGGGAAAACAGCAAGAAATTTCAGAATGGTTCAAAAGAGAAATAAAACATATTGAAATGAAATTATGTCAGAAATCAGAATTCTTCAAGCAGAATTATTTTTAAAAAACTCAGTACCACACAAATAGAAGAGAAATTGAATACAAATATAAAATCATCTGTTTATAGATGTAAATCTATTTGTGTTTAATGTTTAACTCTCTAGAGTACGAAGTGGGGAAGTAAAGGAAAAAAGAAATTTACATGATTTTGTTGTATATTTCAAGGGAATAGAAAGTTTTGCATAGATTTGCAGTTTTGTACACATCTGTCATATATATCATATTCATCTTTTTAATTATACTGTATTATGGAAATAAAATTAAAAAAGAAGATTGTAATGGTAAGAAAGTACCAGATTATTAAATCCAAAGAGATTTTATATTTGATACTGGAGGTGATAGAGAACCATTGGAATTTATTGAATAGGGGAGTAACATGGGTAGACCTGTGTTTCAGTACTATCACTTTGATAGCTTAGTGGAGAGACATTAAGAGGTTAAATGACTGGCCTAGAGTCACACAGTTGGGATGTAGTGAAGGCAGAACATGAAGTCAGATTTTCCTACTTCCAAATCTGACTTTTCTTCTCTATGCAAATATATTTAAAAATCTTTGCCAATTAAGATTTCATAGTTTCACACACCCTCATAATGAATCTAAAAAAAATTGCAAATAACAACACACAGAAAATGTCTTCTAATTTTAGGCAGAATGCTTAGTCTGGAGTAAATGCAGTTACCATTACCTTAGTTCGGCTGGTTTTCAATGACCTCGATTAGCTTGACAGGCATGCAGAGAAGCTGCTGAAGCAAGGTTGATACTATGCCACAACTCTACAAATACTGAAAAGTACAGTTCAGGGCTTTGTGAATTATCTATCTAAATTCAGTTGGGAAATTTTACAAAGTCATCTACTTTATTAAACAGTATATCATTAACTTGCAGCCTTTTCTGAAGCACAGAGATTGATAGAAAGAAAAGGCAATTTCTAGTCTGAGAACTCACTTATTTTGCAAAGGAGATTTGGGGCTGAGGATGCCATGGACTGAGATTTTCCAACCTGTTCAAGCCCAGTTCTTTCCCTCCACCTCTACTTATACTGGAGCTGCTGAGGAAGTGAGGTGATCAACTTTTCATCTCTAGTCCAGACTCTGGCCTGGGGCAGGAGGCAAAGATATGAACTAGAGAAAGTTTTATTAGAGAGAACCTCAGGTAAGGGCTGAATGTTCTACTAACAGTTCTAGCAATAGCAACAAATATTTATTTAACACCTGTGTATTCAGAACTATGCTTTGTAGTGAAGGAAATAGAAAGTTTAGGTAAATTATTGTGGATCTTATAGTTTAATGGGATAAGACATAAATGTAGAAAAATCATAATCTATAACATTACATGGTAGGAGTATCATAGAGGTGCAAAATAAAATGCTACATAGGACAAGAAGGAGGTCCTTTTCCCCAGTAAAATCATGGAAAACCTCATGCAGGAGGTAAGATTTGAATTGGGTTTTAGACCATGAGTTCAAAACAAAGAAGGTTTCCAAGTGCCAGAAACAGTGTGTTAGTAGATGCAGAAGAGTCCAGTTCAGGACAAAATTAGGGGAGCAGGGATGCTTAGCAGGAGCATCCCACTTGGAAGATACAGCATTAGGAGCTTCTGTAAACACAGTTCTGCATTGTTTGCCTTCCAGAGAAGTGGTATTTCTCTCTCCTCCTTGCATACCTTCCTACGCTCTATCTTTATATTTAGCAACTCATATCCTGGGCATAACTTATGTGTTCTTTTGGAAAGCAATTTTCTCCTCCGGGCAACTTTCCAGCTAGAAAGATCACCCACCTAGGAACAGGAAGCTTGTCTGAGATTCTGGGTTCTTGATGAACTGGAAGATCACTTAGGTCCTCTCCAGCATTCAGTTTCATCTACTTTCACCAAGGAGTTTGAAGATGGCAGCCAGAGGCTTCCAAGCCTCTGCCCTTAATGTAATTTTAAAAAGTCAATAAAAATGCCAAACCGAGGGAGAGCTAGCGCTCCCCTATCAATCAGTGTTGTTAGCATCATGAGTTATATTGTCAGCAAGGCACTGCAGGAATACAAAGAATCAGACCCAATCTCCATCTCCATGGGAATTATTAATGTTCCAGGAAAAATGAGACAGCAAGTTATAATAGAAAAATGACTGAAGTTGGAGTCAGAGGACTGGGGTGATATCATATTCCAATCCTGATATGTGCCTGGGAGACCTTGGAGAAGTCCCTTAACTTCTCTGAGCCTTGGTTTCCTAAAATGAGGACTATAATAATTCTCGTACATACATCATGGGTTTATCGTCAATGATCACATTTTACTCTTCCTCGTAATTATTATTGTATGTGAAAGGGTTGAACTATATGGTCTCTAAAATCTATCATGATTTCCTCCTTCCTCCCCTTTTCAAAGGTAGGATGAGTTATCTTTCCTCTCTCCTCTCCCTTAGAAACTTATTTCAATGGCTAATTTATGGCTGGAAGTGGTTTTTAATTAAGCCTTTTTGGGGGAGTGGGAAGGTAGTCTGGGTTAAGTGACTTGCTCAAGGTCACATAGCTAGCACAATGACTCAATTTCCTGATATGACAATTTCTATTGACTGGTCTTGGTTTAGTGGCACTGATACATTTACTCTAGGAACACACTTCTTCGCAGGAGATTGTACTTGTGGTTAGGCATGGTGGTTAGATATGAAGAAGAATTTTCTGAGATTAACAACAGATAAAAAATTAATATTGGTTTCCCTAAAAGAGGGAAAGGGAAGAGGGATAGAAGAAGGAAGGACTGTCTTTCTCCTCTCCAACTGATCAAGGAGGTACTGTATTAAGAGTGGACAGAGGGCAGGACTGGAGACCAGGAAAATCTATGTTTAAATGCTACCTTTGACATTTACTGGTTGTGTGGCTCTAGTCAAGTCATTTAACCACCCACAGCCTCAGTTCTTTCATTTGTAAAATGTGGGCAGTAATATCTGTTGCACTTACCTCACAGAGCTGTTTGAGACTCAAGTGACAAAATGTTCATATAATACTGCAGAAATCGTTACATGTATATCAATTACTGGAAATATTTCCCACAGGATGGAAGAAAAGATCCAGATGAAAACAAAGGATAAAAGTGTGAAGAAGGGGTGTGGAATTTAAATTAGGATCATAAGGATCATGAGGTTGGAGGCTGTAAAAATGTGATTCAGAGGAGGAAAGGAAGAAGAGAGACTTCTGAGTCTTTGGAGATGTCTTATGGCACATTTTCCTCTTTTCCAAAATATGGCTCCAGACCTTAGGAGAGGAAGACAGCTCTATGGAAAGATAAGGGGAGTAAGAGCATCTCTTACTAGCCCTAGGAATGAGAGGAATGTGTAACTGAATGACCTCACAGGATCATGGTGTAATACATGGTTGGTTTTTAGGTTGTTGTTCATTTAAGCCTGCTCAAAGTTCAAAAAGAAAATGTTACCCTGGAGAGGCAGTTGCTAAGGGTTGATTCTGACTCAGAGTTCTGAGACAAACAGTTGACGAGTTTTGAATGTGACAAAGTGTAATAAACTAGGAAGTTATAGACACTAGAATTCTTGCATGATTTTGTGACAAATGTGATCTATCTGATTATAGACAAAAGATGAGAATTTGATTACCAATCAGAGTCTAAGGTTGATTTATTCATAGAGAGAATCCAGAGTTTTAACCCAGAATGAGAGGAGATATGGATGGTCAGATTTAGTAACTATATCAGCTAAGTTTGAAGATAGAAGCAATTGATGTTATAGTTAGTATTTGAAGAGTAAGCCTAACTGATCAGAAAAAGATAGAGAACAGAGTATCAGAGAAATAATTCATTAAATCAACTTGTTTGACTGAAATGTCTTTTCTGGCTAGGTGTTATACAAGCACAGTGTGGATCAACTCAGCTTAGCAACAGAAGCACCTATTCATCATTAATGCTATGTTCATTAAGAAACTTTTGTCACCATTCTGAGATAGAAAGAAGACACTGATGTTTATAGTTTAAAGTTATGAATTGACTAAGAACATAAGCACTCACTCATTTGTTTCCTTGGCAGTTTTCTGTAAGTCCACTCTCCCCCACAAATACTGAATGTATCAGTGGGAATGTATGCCTCAGGTTTATGTGTGGATTGTGTATTTATTATTTATGAATTTGCTTTAATATAAGAATACCATGATATTATTTTTGCCTTCTTAATAAGTAAATGTTTATGTTTATTATCTAGAAGTGTCATCATTGTGGATGGCTGGTTGTGTAAATAGAAATGCATTGTTGGGGGCTTGAGGGCTAGAGTAGTGAGTCAGTAGGAATGTATTTCCCCTCAGTCAGCTCATCCCTAGTATCCTGAGAGAATGTGAGTATAACTATATGATAGTGTTACTTCTCTGGGAACCTTGACCCTCCAGTGTGAGAAGCAATATTGAGCAAACCAATTCTGAGGATACATAGGTGCCCACATTCCTAGGTGAGAGGTATAAGGTGTTATAGTGTGGGTGACCACTAACACATCCTTTTGCAATATAATATTAAAGTTAGAAGAGACATTAGAAGTAAGGTATCTATCTACAAGCTTCTGTGAAGCACTTACTATGTGCTGCACACTGTACTAAATACTAGGGTACAAAGAAAGACATCCTCCAGAACAGCCCTGATAGCCAGGGATCTAAAAGGAAAAGGTGATGAGAAAGAGCATTCTTAGCATGGAGGACAGGTAGCAGAAAAGGAAGGAAATAGGCATTCCATGCCTAGCCAAGTCATGAACCTTCTCTACAATATCCACCACTAACTAGTCATTTAAACCTAAACTAGAAGGCCTTCAATGAGAGAATTTACTAACACACATATCACCATTTTCACTTTTTGAATAGCTCCAGTTCTTAGATGCAACATTGACTTATGCCGAGCAGAATCTGACTTCCCTAAAATCTCTATCCATCTCTCCTAGTTCTGCCCTCCAGAGTCAAGAAGAAGAAATCGGATTTAGTACTTTGAAAACTACCCTGGTTTTGGAGGCAGAGGACCTGGGTTCAAATCCTGACTCTGTCTTTCATGAGTTTGGGCAAGTCACAGTCTTTATGGACTTCAGTTTCATCATCTGTAAAAGGTCAAATGAGATGAGTTGTAAGTTTCCTTCCAGTCAATCCTAAGATGCTGTGCTTTCCATATGATGACCTTTCAAATACAGCTGTTGTATCCTTTTAGGGCTTCTCTAAGTTAAGTGCCTTCAGTTCTTATCTATGTGTAGCATTGTCTCCAGTCTCCTCACTACCTGTTTTGCCCTTCTCTAGAGATGTACTAGGCATCTAGGTGGTACAGTAGATAGAACTCCAGGCCTGGAGTCAGGAAGACTTGAGTTCAAATCTGGCCTCAGACATTTACTACTGTATGACCCTGAGGCAAGTCACTTAACCCTGTTTGCCTCAGTTTCCTCATTTGTAAAATGATCTGGAGAGGGAAATAGAAACCACTCCAGTATCTTTGCCAAGAAAACCCTGAATGTGGTCATGAAGAGTTAGACATGATTGAAACAACTGAACAACAAAATATGTTACCACATGGTCAACGAATTTTCTAAAATGTGGCACCCAGAACTATGCACAACACTCCAGATGGCTCCTAACCAGGACAGATCTTGGTAGGATTATTTTCTCCCTTGGTCTACTATGCTTCCATTAATGTAGCCTAAGATTACACTACATCTTTTGGCTGTGGCATCCTACTTCCAAATCAGTGGTCCCTTCCAACCAGCTCTGAGATTCTATATGAAACCAAAGAGGGAAACTCTTATTCAGGGGGTTTAGATGAGGCAAGTGATACACAGAACAGTAGACAGGGAGCAATACTAGTCAGTTAAAGTGCTTTCTTCAGGTGAAAAAAGAAAGAAAGAGTAGGTGGGTAGGAGCTGCTTAGAAATCAATGGGGCTGAACTCAGTAAGAGACTACTGATGTCTATTATACTAGGAACTTATAGTATGTAGAAATCTACTAGTAATTAGAAAGGGAATTAAACAATTAAATGACCTAAGTGTTGACTAGAACCAATTTTAATCTCCCAGATATGATTCTGAAATAAAGATTCATGAATATCAAAGAACTCACTGGAACTAGTTTAATTATTGCTCATTCAGAAAAACGTCAAGGAAAAATTGTGCACTGTCCATTCCATTTATGCTACCTCCATTTTACGCTTTTTTATGAACTGCTTGTCAGATTAATTGAATCTGAATATCATCTTGGTACAGTATTCTTCCTGGTTATTCTACAGCATCACATAGAACTTTGACTTTATAGAAGTATAATCCTAATGTAATCTGCTGCTATTGCCAGTGACCTTAAGGCAGCATCTTGTTAAAGGTGCACCTTGGATTGCACACACCTTATACTGGGCAGGAACATTAATTCAACAGTCTGAAAGGGTAACCTAGAGATATATCACTGAGCAGAGAGAATGACAGCACCATTGATGAAGAAGCTTGAGAAGGTGATACTTCTTTCCCTTTGGATGTCACATACAGGATTTCCTTATATCTGTCAATGAGCTCATTCCTTGTTATACCCACGATCAATGAAGTATGGAACCATGGAACCATGGCTGGAGCATTCCATAACATTCCTGAAAATGCCAAGTCAAGAGAAATTCAAAGCTAAAAGAGTTAGTTCAGAATGCCCATCAATCAACACTGGTTGTTTGGATATCTACAATAAAATATTTGAAGTGTGGCATACTGGATAGAATGTTGGACTTGGAGTCAGAACAAGTTGGCCTCAAATCTTACCCTTGATGGTTATGTGACCATGGATAGGGATGTCTCTTAGTCTCTCTGGGTTTCAGATTCTTAATCTTTAAAACTAACATAACTGGGGCAAATTAGGTACTGCAGTGAATAGTGCACCAGCTTTAGAATCAGGAGGATCTGAGTTCAAATTCAACATCAGACACTTTACATTTACTAGCCTAGTGACCCTGAGCAAGTCATTTAACACTGATTGCTTTGCCAAAACAAACAAAAAAATACTAACACAATTATCTCTGAAACTCCAAGTTGTTATGGGACTCAAAATGAGGTTACATATATAAAGCAAACTTTAAAGTACTACATAAATTTTAGTTATTATAATTGATTATCAGTTATTGAAAAGTTTGGATGAGATCAAATTTTGTATACCACCTCCATCCCCCTAGCGATGAGTTGACCAAGTGTAGGCCGTAGATCTAGTTGCTTCTTAAGAGTGTTCTTCTTTACCTATATTTGTAGTTTCCTTAAAGTCTCACTGTGCCATTAGATTTTCTTACCAATGATATGGCCCATATTATGAGTCACATTTATGTCTTGAGAAAACACTTTATTTGGTCATATTTTCAAACTGTTCAACCCTCCCCACTCATTTTCCTCTCCTTTACTTAGAGAGAATGATCTTCCATAAAGCCCTCTTCTGATGCTTCATTTTGGCATGATGATGACTCTGGATTTTCAAAGAATATGTCAAAAGTGTTAGCACTGTCAAGCTGAAAGGGTTTTAATCAGCTTAAAGAAAGGATGTTTTGCTGTCATCTGAGGAACAGCCTAAGTTTAGAGACTTATCAGGAGGTTGACTGTGGGTAATACATTTTTTTGACTATGTGAAGACCATCTATGAAGGCATTGAAGGGTGGCAATATGTGTTGTTAAATGGTGAACCCATACTGATGAAACCAGACATCTCTGAAGAAAGAGCAAAAGATTTCATAAGTTTTCTAGTCTCATAAGACTTGGTGTAGTGGGGACAGCCAGATAGCCCTCCTCCTCACTTGTAAAATCCTAGTAGCCCAGAAAGGACAAAGAAGTCATTTGACAACGTCATGCAGTTAGGTTGCTGTAATGGAATGAAAGCCTTGAGTATTGATTCCCAGTGATGGTGAAAGATTAGTCCTTTCCTAAGAGACTTTGCAGCATTCCTGTGGGAGCATCTCCTTTGTACTCTGCTCTCTGTCAACTCCCACTGGTAGTTTGGGTGGCCCAAGAATGACTGACTACCTCTCTTCTCAGGGATTTAAGGGCAGCACTGAGGGATAATAGCTTATGAGCTCCCTTCCAAGTGCTCTTCCCAACATCAAAAAAACCAGTTGATAGCTCAAAAGGATATTTACTGAAGTTTAGTAAGGATAGAAATGAAAAAACATTCCCTCTACCACCCATTCCATCCCCCAAACTCAGTCTTCCTATTCACTAGACTTAGTCCTGCTACTACTAACTCCAGTGGTCTCTGTTACTGACTTTCAGGTTCTGAAGGGAACTTTGACGACTTTTCAGACCATTGGAACTTCATAGGGTTTTGATCTGGTCCATTCCATCTCTGGATACTCATTCACCTAAGAACAGGGAAAGGAAAAAGAAAAGGAAAAATTCACCTAAGGAAAAAGTAAACACAACAGAAAAAGCACCATTTGCTCAGGGGTATAATGATTGGGTAGGGAGATAATATATCTATAGCTACAACTGCTGGTGAGGCAGGTAGGCCTAGAGTCAGGAAGATGGCTCTTTCTGAGTTCAAATCTGGCCTTGGGCACTCACGAGCTTTGTGACCCTGGGTAAGTTACTTGATATTGTTTCTCATCTGTCAAATGAGTTGGAGAAGGACATGGCAAACTACTCTAGTCTTGGCCAAGAAAACCCCAAATGGGGTCATGAAGAATCAGATACCACTGAAAAATGACTGAACCACGGTTCATACCCCAACCTGGAGGCTCAATGTAGCTTTTTTTCTGGCTTAAAAACCCAAAGCAAATAGTCAAAAGGAAACACCTATTGATTCTTCTGTACCTGAACTCAGTTTCAGTCAGTCATCAGTCCTTTGGGATATGGATCTCCATGCCTTTATCCTGGATGCTGTCACATTTGGAATGCTCTGGCTCTTAATTACCCTTGCTGCTTTCCAGACATATCAAATCCCAACTTCTGTAGGCTAGTTTCCCAATGTCCCCTTCTCCCATGTCTAGAGAGATCTTTCCCTCTGAGATCATCTTCTGTCTACTATGTATATACCTTTTATGTGTCTTATTATTCATATTGGTCAACTCCCTTAGCTTGCAAGCTTTGTTTCCCCCCCACCCCCCCCACCCCGCCTTTTTTGTATCCTAGCACTTAGCATAGAGTCTGACTCTATTATGTAAATTCTTAAATGTTTGTTGACTTCTGTTGGCTGTCATGGCAACTTAGCATGAAGAGGGATAAAGCCATAGTTACAAAAAAGGGCCCCAAAACCTTTAGCAATGATCACAAATTGTTGCTGTTGCTCACTTGTTTCAGTTGGTCTAACTTTTCATGACCCCATTTGAGGTTTTCTTGGAAAAATATTAGAGTGGTTTGCATTTCCTTCTCCATTTTACAGAGGAAGAAACTAAAGTAAACAGAGGTAGGTGATTTACCCAGGGTCACATAGCTATTAAGTGTCTGAGACCAGATTTGAACTCAGGAAAGAGTCTTCCAGACTCCATACCTGTCATTGTACCACCTAGCTGCCCCAAATGACTACAGATACTCTTCCTTTAAAAGGCAAACAAATTATTAGTAGTATTACCCAGTTGGCTTGGCTATCATCTGTGTGTGTGTGTGTGTGTGTGTGTGTGTGTCTATGTGTGTATGTATGTTTTAACCCTCTCATTTATATGGGAAGTTGGAAGAGATTCAGCATTTAAAAATTTGGAAAGCCGCAAACTCCCAGAGTCTTGAGGTAGTAATTATCAGACAAAGAACCAATACTTGCTTTTTAACCTGGACTCAGGGATTAATAATATGAACTACATAGAATAATAATTATCTTCTGCTAGTATGAGGTTTCTGAGTATCAAAATTTCTTTCTGATAAGATGATTGGCCTCAATGCCTACTACCCATGACTGATGGAATAAGATGGGGAAAGCTCTCTGCTGTTTCCAGGGGAGAGAGAGAAGGCCTTCTGCTGGGCATAGGGCAAGCATTATTTATTTTTTTCCTTTTCTAACTGAGTTAGAAAAAAAATACCTATGTATAATCTTTAAGGTAAGGGAGCATGGCAGCCCCTGTGATTCACAGAGGAAAGAATAAGAATTTTAGTTTAGTTAGTTTTAGTAGAGAAGACCACAGGGGAATGGCATCTGAAAGAGATGCCCAGAGTAGTACCAAGCTGAGCTCACAGACTCTAGTAGATAGGTTAGGAGTGTTGGGCAGGACCAGGGCAATGGCACCACCAAAAGTTCTAAGAGATCCTGCAGTACCTGAGGCCTGAGGTGGCCTTCTACTGTGCCTCCACCAGCCACATCCCCTGCTTACGAGCTCCTCGGTGTATGTAGTCTGGTCACCTGTGTTCTCTGCTCATCTACCCCTCCTTATGCAATCCTCTTGTGGATCTGCCCCTCCTATTAATTAATATTGTGTATATTTTTGGGAGCATATGTTTCAAGTTTATGGAGGGAATTGCTTTGTTGCTACTTTTTATTTTCTCCAGTTAGTTTTTGTACTTCCTTTTTCATTTGTCCAATTTTCCCAGTTAGATTTTGTGCTTCCTTTTGTTCAGTTTTCCTTTTTAAAAAGATGTTCTCATCAGTGAATTCGTTTTTCATACTTTCAAAATCATTGGCCGGTTTTTCTTCTATTTCCTTCTTCAGCTGTTCCAGGAGAGCTGTTCGTGCACACGAACAGTCATGGTCCCTTCTGAAGTTTCAGATGGAAGCACAGTCTCACTACTGACCTCTTTGGTATTCTTCTTTTGGTTGTTGTCCCATAGAAAGATTCTATGGGTTTTTCTCTCTTGTTTTGCTTTTTCTTGCTCATAATGATGATTTGTGTTGTGGCTTCTGGTTCTTTCAGTTAGAAATTGCAGAACTTGGTGTTGAGCTGACTGGTGTGAAAGAGCTAAGGGCAGATGCCTTTTTATCTTTTTGTTTTGTGTTTCCCCAATCAGCCCTGGGGCTAGCTTTTAAGTGTTGGGGAGGAGTGGTCTGGTCACAGGAGATCTCAGGTGAGCTGAATCAAAGGCAACATCAGGGGTTGGTGATCCTGGCTGTCTTCTCATTTCCGCTGAAGCAGTGAGGCATGCCTGAATGTGAGTTTCCACCACCCTGGGGTCCCTCTCCTTCTGGTTCGCCTCTGCCACAGAAAGAGGAATCCCCCTTAGCTATTTTTCTAGCCTCAGGTGTTATGAGACTGTTTGCCCCTTCACTGTTTCCACTGATTTGGGATTTTTCTGGGGAAATATTTTATGGCTCTTTCAAGGTCAACAAGAGAAGAGGAGAAAGCATTTACCAATCACTTGGCCATTTTAGCTCCCAGAAGTTCTAGTAGGTGACTTACAGATGTTTAATCTGTGGGCTGAAAGTCTCAGAAGCTACTGCACCTGATATCTGGGGCTCAGCGGTTGTCACTCACTTGACTCCTCTGGTCTCCGGCCCTGGACTCTTGTTGCTACTTTTTTGAAAAACTAACTCCTTTCACTAAATACCATTTTTTGGTATTAATTGTGTCCTTGAACTTAAATATAAACAAACACATTGGTGGGGACTTTGTGAGCTACAGTTTCAGAGGATGCATTTCATAGGATCATTGATTGAATGCTAGTATATTATCATAGATCATCTGATCCAACCCCCTTCATATTACAGATGAGGTTAAATGACTCGCCCAAAGTCATACAGGTAGAAAATAACAGAATTGGTCTTTGAAATGAGGCCTTCTGATTCCAAATCCATTGTACCATACTGCCTCCTCCTCTGCACCCACAGACTACCCTTAACCTTTTGGGAGCTGTCTGCTGGGAGTTGGGGGGTGGAGAGGGGAGGAGTGCCTAGGTGTGGTATGTACTTTATTACAATGCTCCAGAAATCCCTATGGATGCTCTTCCCTTTTCCACAGAACTCAGCAGATCCTTGCCTTAGCATAGTTCACAAGGGATCCTAGTTGTTTCCTTTGTTCCTATGCTAGGAGCCAATGGGGGGCAGTAGAATACAAGTAGGGAAGAGGGGGAACATAATATGCTTCAATGAAATTGCTAGTATTGGCATGTGTCCTATTTTATCCTGTCACCCATGCCTTCAGTTTCATTGGGCTTTAATTAGAAATCATAGAAAAAGTGGGGAACACCATTTGGAATTTAACTAGAAAACTGCTGAAAGTTGAGAGGTTGGGGAGTCAGCCCTGAGAGGGAGAGGAGAACCAAGAACAATGACACGAATAGAAAAAATAATAGAATGCAATGCCAACCCTAGGAAACACTTCTACAGAGCTTTCATAGTGCTTACTTCCCTGCAGTCCTGTGAGGTGGGAGGTGGATGTAGGATTATTCTCTTTTTGCTGCCATTTAAAATGGTTGTGTCTTAGAACAGCTCATAAAGCCCCTAATGGATAGAGCTAGACCTCTGACTCTGGTCTTTTGGTTTTAATACCAGACCACAGTCAAAACAACAATTCACTGTGAAGACTTCCTTCCTGACTTCCAGTCTGTCCTCTCCCCTTCTCTTTCTTCAGCTGCTAGATGGCATGGTGGTTAAAGCACTAAATTCAGAGTCAGGAATACCTGAGTTTGAATCCTGCTTCAGACACTTACAAAGTGTATAACTCTGAATAAGTCATCTAGCCTCTCTCAATGGCAGTCAACTAGCTTTTATTAAATGTCTACTATGCGCCAGGCACAATGCTAAGCATTGGGGATACAAGGAAAGGCAAAAGACAGTTCCTGCCCTCAAGGAGCTCATAGTGTGATGGGGAAGATGGCATACAACTACACACAAAGGAGAGATATTTACAGGATAGATTGGAGATCGACTCAAAAGGAAGACACTAATAGGAGGGAGGAATGGAAAAGCTTCCTGCAGAAAATGAGAGTTTAGCTGAGACTTGAAAGATACTGGAGAAGCTAAAAGGTGGAAAATGTTTTGAGTCTGAAGAGAGTGCCAGGAACAGCAAAGAGACCACTGACTGGATCAAAGAGCATGCAGAGGAATGCCAGTTGTAAAAAGACTGGAAAGGTAGGAAAGGGTCAGGCAATGAACTTTAAAAGCCAAACAGAGGATTTTATACTTGAACTTGGAAGTGATAAGGAGCCTCTGGAGTTTATTGAGTGGGGAGGGGTATGATATGGTCAGATTTGTGCTTTAGGAAGATCACTTTGACAGCTGAGTGAGGGAGAGACTTAAATCAGAGAGACCAACCAGAAGGCTATTGTAACTGTCCAGACAGGCAATGAGGGCCTGCAGCAGGGCGATGGAAGTGTCAGAGGAGAAGTGTATGCGAGATATGTGACAAAGGTGGAAATAACAGGACTTGGTCACTAATTAGACAGGAAGGAGGGAGGTTACAGTGGCTTAGGAGTCAAGAACTACACCCAAGTTGTGAGCCTGGGTAACTGGGAGGATGGCAGTACCTTCAGTAATAAGAGGGAGGGTAGGAAAATGGATGGGTTTGGGGGCAAAGATAATGAGTTCAGTTTTAGAAAATATCTACAAGTTTTCTAGTTCCAGATGTCTAAGAGGAAGTTGAAGATTTGAGTCTGGAGGTTAAGAGAGAGATTAGGGCTGGACAAGTAGATCTGAGAGTCTATCTGCATAAATAATTATTGAATCCACGGGACTTGATGGGATCATTAAGTGAAAAAGTGCAGTTGGAGAAGAGAACTGGGTCCAGAGCAGAACTTTGAGAGATTCCCTAGGATTATGAAGTATGCCATGGATGAAAATCCAGGGAAAGAGATAGAGAAAGAACAATCCCTTCCTTCTCTCCTTCCTTCCTTCCTTCCATAAGGAATTTAGTTTCCTAAGGTGGACTATTCTACTTTTGAACGGTTACAATGGTTAGGACATTTTTCTTTACATCAAACCAAAGGTTCTACCCAGTGCTTTACCCTCTGGGGTAAAGTAGAATAAGTGTAATCCCTCATTCAGGTGACAGAATCTCAGTTGCTTCTGCTGCTATTATGTCTCCCCTATGCCTTCTTTTCTCTAAGCCAAACATCAGCCGTTCCTTCAACAGATCCTTCTATGGTCTGATCTGAGGGTGTCAAGTAGCCTCAGGTATATTTTCCTATAACCCTTTCCCGCTTCCCCGAGATCTAACCAGCAGTAGGGCCCCCTACTCACCCTACTGCCTGCAAAGCATATGTTGAGTCTATGAGAAAACTGAAAGAGGAAGGCAGACCTATTCTTTTCCCTTCTAGCTGAGATTTCAGAAGTCAAGCCAACACATAGCCTGTTTTGTGATGCTGTCAAGACTGCATCCTGCCATTGTTCTATCTGTTTGGCTGACATATGTGGGAGCTACAGGGCATAGTATTTATAAGCAAGTACTCCCACCCACCCCATCCCTGCCAGCATCTCCTGATCCCATTGATATGGGGATGCATTTTCTTACACACAAGATTTATCGCCTCATATATGGGGACAAAACCACCACAACAAAAAGCCAGAGGAGGGGCATTAGGGGAAAGACATGGGTCATTCACCTGGACCACTAAATGTGGGACTTAAAACTTCTTAAAACTTCTTTTCCTGCTACAAGAAAGATGAACCTTTATACATGGACTTAGAGCAGCAACCCTACTTTTACCATTTACTAACCATGTCACCTCGAGTTTCCTAAACCTGAGTCTCAGTTTCCTCATTTTTTAAATGAGAGTACTAACATTTCAATGATTTGAAGAGCTGTTGCATGGAAGATGCATTAGAGCAGGGTGGAGAATCTGCGTCACTCAATCAAAGAGTCACACTTGAGGACCTAAAGGGCCACATGTGACCTCAAGGCTGCCGGTTTCCCACTCCTTCATTAAACTTTTGGGGAGCAAAGAGTAGAAGTCATCAAGAGGTAAATTTAGACTTCTTGAAAGTGAGAATGGGCTATTGCAAGAGGCAGGGAATTTTCCTTCCCTGGAGGTCTTTAGGTCAGACTAGATCATTTCTCAGTTATGAGGCTGAATATGTCAGCCTTTGGACTGTTCCTTACAGTCTCGCATCTCTGTGACTTTGTTTAGGCTGCACCTGATGCCAGGAAAAATGCACTCTCCACCTCACCTCTGCCTCTTGGAATTCTGAGCTTTCTCCAAACTCAGATCATTTTAAGAAGGACCTAGACAAGGCTTTTCCTGACTTCCTCAACTTCTGGTGCCTCCCCACTCCCTTTCAATGAACTTGTATTTCCTTCGCCTATATTTTGCATGTAACTTACCTTTCTGTATAACCAGAATGTAAGTTTCTTGACTCAGGGATGATTTCCCTCTGTTTTGTATCCTCAGTGCCTAGAATAGAGTAGGCATTTAATTAATGCTTACAGGTTATTGAGGACCTTTTTGACAGGTAGGAGTTAGATTGGATGGCTTCTGAGGTCCTTTCTACTTTTGAGATTCTTTGATTTTAAGGTTATACAATGGTGTAAATCTTTATGTGGTCTACATAACTTCACTCTGAAGGCAAAGGATATGGCTTCAGATCTTACTTGTGACCCTGGTAAGGTCATGTGACCTTCCTGAGCATCAGTTTCCTTATCTATAAAATGAGATGGTAGGATGAAATGGGTCCTGAGTGTCCTAGTTGTTATGAGAATCTTTAATTTTCTTGTTTATCTCTTGAGGTAATTTCTTTTTAATTTTTTTGTTAACTAAGAGTCTATTTTAATAGTTGTATTCATCCTTCATTTTCAAACATTTCATTTCAACATCAGAAATGATGACATGACTTTCACTTGACTTTGTTTGGAGTGAGAGAGGGCTGTGCAGGTCACCAGCCTCACTTTCTCCTCCTGAGCTATCTGGATTCAGTGACGAGATATTCATCAGGATGACGGGAGATAGCCCAGGATGGTATTTTATAGTAACCTTACCTGAAAGAAGGCTATCTCACAGGATGTAGAAATTTACTTAGAAAAAGAAGAGATTAAAAGAGGAAGTGTGTCAACATTAGAGAGTTATGGTAGACACTCAGAGACAGATGGTGGAGGAGGTGAGAAAGGTTGCTTTTTTTTTTTTTTTTTGCTTTTTGTTTTTCCCAATTATCCTATACCAAGGAGATCAAACTGAAGGTCTAGCAGACTTCATAGAGTCTCCCCAGGAAAACTAAATGTGTCAGGAAGGTCATTAGAAGTTGAGGGAAGGGGAGGAGGGAGGAGAAAGGAGAGAAAAGAGAGAGGGAAAGAGAAAAGGAGAGGGGAAGGAAAGAGAAAGGGGAAGAGAGATAGAGACAGAGATAGAGAGAAAGAGAGATAGAGGGAGATACAGATGGATAGACAGCCACAGAGAGAGAAAGAGACAGAGAACATGTTCTAAATAGAACACGTGGGGAAGGGCTTCTAATTTTTATACTTGAGCTTGCAAAGGATACTATGATTTATAAACATCACTGGTAGTAAGTTTCGCTCAGTCAAGGATTTGCTTTATTTTCCTTGTTTTAATAACCTTTATTCTATAATGCTTTGAATTGCACACCTATAACTGGAGAGTCAGTCTCAGTATATTTTATGTTGACACATTTATTATTCTGTGTTTCCTAGATAGGAACTGTGAGTCAAGGAATTGAGATCATCCCTCCATGTGTATCTGAGTCACTCATGACATGAGAGAGTCTCTGACCCAGGGATTATAGGATCATAGATTCAGAACTTGTACCTTAGAAGTCATCAAGCCTATCCCTTGCCATTTTATAGAGGAGATGTTGGAGCTCAGAAGAGAAGGTAGTTTTCAATGATCACCCAGATGATAAATAGAAGAATCAGGATTTGGCACTAGATCCTCTGGCTCCAAATTCAGGATTTTCCCCGTTGTCTCCTGCTACCTCATTAAGTTACAAAAGTTTCCAGTCGTTCCTTGTTAAAATAGAAACACCCAAACTCTTACACGATCTCTCCAGTACAAGGTTTCCATCTTTTTTGAACCGATTAACTCTCTTTACATGAGGGAAAAATGCTGAAGGTTTTGTTTTGTCTTTAGCTAAGTGGACAGAGCTTGTCTTCATTTCAGTCTTCAAGGTTTGCATAGGTCAAGTTTTCCTGTAACGTTTTTTTTCATAAATTGGCATTTGTTATTTAAGTTTAAGAACAGATTATGAAGGGGGTGGGGGGAACCTTAGGGGAGGGGGCAGAGTGAGGAGACAGGGAGACAAGAAGCTCTCCTCTCTGTCTGCTCTAAACACAGCTGATCCTGATTTCTGAGCCTTGGTCCAAGACACACAATGGAGCATGCAATAAAATGAAATTAGGGGGTACAGTTTTAGGAAACCATTAAGGGGTGGCCACAGGTACACATCCAACCAAAAGTGGTACCTGGTATCCTCCTTGGGTCAGCAACACTGCTTCCTTTTATGGAATTGAAGCATAGCCATATGATAACTTCCATCCCACTCATTTCAGTTCTTATGAAACATTCTTATAAAGTCTTGGTGCTAAAGAATTTTTCATTGTCTCTAACTTCTTGTATTTTACTTTGAGTTTCTTTGAATGTGTATCTAACTTGTAGGCTGCCTACTCTAGAGTTGCTTTTCTCTCCTCAATGAAAGTGATCTGATTCAGAGAAGGCTAAAGTACTGCACATTTCTTGTTTAAGTCCTTTAGGTTTCTGCATATGTTTACTGTTATATCTTTCATTTCTAGATACTTCAGGCTAGTCAGTTTGTTCATCTTTTGCAGAAGTTGGTAGTTTTCAATGATGACTTTCAGTTTGCTGGTCAGGTACATGGCCATTTTGGAGAACATGGCCTGGCACAGCCGCTTGATGTTCACCTTGGTGGGCTCCAGGGCCTCCTTGCTCATCTCCACTACTACATCATCCACACCAAGGGAAGAAGGAAGAAGAAAGGATGGAGGGCAGGATGGGGATGGGAGAAGAGAGGGAGAGGGGAGAGAAAAGAAAAAGGGAGAAGAAAAGGAATGGAAGGAAAGGGGAAGGGAGGGGAAAAAGGAGAGGTGAGAAAAAGGGAAGGGTGAAATCCGAGAAGGAGATGAGGGAAGGGGCAAGGAGAGTGGGGATGGCAAATCGCTCTCAGGGCCCTGCCTCTCCTACCTTTCTTGTAATTCCTGAGGCAACACCTGTAATTGGATTATTTTCTTACTTAAAGAAAAGGAAATCTGGAAAGATTGACTATATGGGGAGAAGAAGTTTTTATCAGCCATAATCTGGTGCTCTTTGAAACGCTGGTTTTAAATCTTCCAGTTCTGGGTCTTTAAATGAAGGATGCTTTAATTGACCACTGTATATATTAGCCAAAAGACAAAAAGAAGAAACCCTAGACCATCATTTGGGCCTTACGCTACTACATTTGGAGTAAAAAAAAAGGCTGGGCTGAATTCTGACTTCTTCATTCACTGTGGAAGGAAAATTTGACCATATGTATCACTCACACTTGGGATGAGATTCATGATCATGGTGTTGCCGAGACACACTGCATGTGAAAAAAGGTGCATATGTGAAAGATGGCCTATCAGTAAGCTAGCATGGTATACTTAAAGAATTTAAGAGCCAGAGATGAGAAGCATGATTGAGAATACCTAGAATAAGAGAAATAAGGATAGAATAATCCTTTCCGAGTATACAGCAGACCACCCAATCAGAAAGAACAAATGAATGAAAACATTGAAAGCTGGCAAAGAAGCTTGATGGGACTTTTTGGTTACTCATATATTTGCTAGAACTCTTTTTCTTTCAAAAGGAGGGCAGCTTTTTTTGACTTGTTTTAATGAGGATATCCTTCCAAAAAAAGTATAGGAATCAACAAAAGAAAAAAAAAATTATTCTAGACTTGATTCTCAGTGATAAGGAAATGACTCCTGGAGCAGAATGTGGAAGACAAGGGACTACTTCACGTTTATAACTTGTGATAGAGAAAAGAGGAAAGTCAAGCATAATCTGACATGCACCCTAGATTTCGGGAAACCAGATTGTAAAGGGTTCAGCAAAAGAATATACAGTACCCTCTGGACTAAAAGTATTGTTTATCTACATTTTGGTCTCGTTCTGTTCTTGGCGGGAGTAGGATGGAGACCTATGGATTAGTAGATCACTGTACGGTTAGATGTATTTGAAACTGATTGAATAACAAGACTTAAAAAGTAGTTACTAATGGTTCATTGTCAACTTGGAAAGAGATTTGTAGTGGACTATTCATTCAGGGATCTGTACTTGTTCTATTTAACGTTTTAAAAAATCAGTAATATTTTAGCCCTTTATATTTGTCAGAGGTGAAATTAAACTATTTACTGTACCTGTGCACCTAAAGTCTGGAGACTGACTTGGGAGAGTTTTGAGATGTTGGAAATGCCACTCATTGTTTTAATGACAACTCAGCCCTATTTCATTTTTTGTTCTTGCCATTTGCCAACATGGCATTTCTTGATTTATGATGCCTCATATGAGCTATAACTCTAAAACAATGATCATTTGTATGTTGGCTGAAATGACTGAAAAGGAAAGGGACAATGTTGGAGGGAATGTGGAAAACATTGGGACACTAATTCATTATTGGTGGAACTGTGAACTTACCCAACCATTTTGGAGAGCTGTCTGGAATTATGCCCAAAGAGTCTGTACCCTTCGACCCAGAAATGCCACTACTAGGCCTGCTTGCCAAGATGATTAGGGAAAAAGGAAAAGAAGCTGTATGTTCTAAAATATTTATAGCAGCTCTCTTTGTGATGACAAAGAACTGGAAATTGAAGGGATGCCCATCGGGTGGGGAAGGGCTGAACAATACCCTTGAACTCAGGGGAAACTTACCAAGAAGAATATTTCCCAAATTTCAGCCAAAGCCCTCAGATTCAACACAGTTCCAAAGAGAGATATAAGGTAAGCCAGACCTTCTGTGTCACCCCCTCCCTCAGTTCTCTTCCTCTTTTGCCCCCTCAAATAGTTATAAAGCTAAAAAATACCAAAGTATAAATTTAGAAGTAGAGAAAAAAATGCATGGCTTCTCTTCAGTCCTGGCCCTAAAAATCCATGGGAAATGAGCAAATTAATGGAATATCCCCATCCCCTGTCAAAGATGAGACTCCTTTCTGTGAATGAGGTGAAAGCTAAAAAATCCTTTTTGCACTATTTCCCAAAAACCAAGATGAGAACTTGGGTACAATGTAGCACTAATAGTTGGGATGAGAGACAATCTACAGACCTGAAGTGAGATGCGGATTTCTAAGAAGAACTTGGAAGAGCCACGGTGCCTATCATTTCTGGATCCTGGGGCCTCAGATGGCTACAAAATTATCCTTCAATAAATCTCAATAAGATACATAAACATTCTGCTCAGGTCATTTTTGCTGCAAAATGGTAGAAAAATGGACCAGAAAGTTTGACTACATCTTTGGAACACCTAAACTAAACACCTAAACCCATAAACTAAGTCAAATGACTTGAGAAAAGGCAGATAGCAGATGTATCAAATTTTCTAAGGATAACTGTAGGCATTCTAAAAGGTCTTGATAGATTAGAACATTGCTTGAAATGTAATGAGATGAAATTTAGTGTAGATAAATTTGAAGACTTACACTTGGTTTCAATAAATTAACTTTACAAGTACAAGGTGACAGGACACTTTTTTTTTTTAGGAATTTGAAAAAGTAGGGGTTTTAATGGACTAAATATTCAATATGAGTCAGCAGTAGTGCAATATCAACCTGCTTTGAGAGACAAAGTGTCTGGGACTAGGTGTAATACTAACAGTAATACTAAGTATTACTAATTACCAATACTATACATGTTCAGTAGGACTTTGCCCTTTTTAGGCTGCTCTGATGTATTCTTTTAAGTTTTGGTTACCACAAATCCAGGAGATGACTATTAACATAGTGGAGAGCCTCAAGTTTCTTCCTTATAAGTATCTTATAATCTTAGGAGTCATAATAAACTCACATATGTGCATTCTTTTCAGATTTTAAAAATATTATCCTTCTAACTTGGAGTGAATGTAGACAATGCAGATGCTATCCCCATTTTATAGCTGGAAAGACTGAGATGCAGATAGTTAAAGTGACTTATCCAATATCACATCTAGTTAAGCATTAAGGTTGCTATGCAAGCTCAGCTCTTTTGACTCCAAAGCTTTGTCTACAACACCATTCAGGAGCAAGACCTTCCAGAAGGCTGGGATACTTACGAGCTAGAGAGAACCATGACAGTTCCCTGGTAGAAAAATTTCTCTTATCTCCAACCCTTACTATTCCTGGTATGGGACAATCACTCACCAAGGGATCAAGCCTGCTTTGAGACTCCAGAAACTATAGATCAGGGGCTTCCAGGGAACATTCACGGGATGCAAAGTAATCTGGTGAGTCCCCATAGTTAGGGCAGAGAGAAGAGGCTCTGGACTCAATGTCTGGGCCCCTGACCTTGACTGCATTACATATACATAAAAACACATACACAAACACATATACATACACACACATATATGTATATACACACATGTACATATGTATGTATATACATTTTGTATGTGTGTGCATATATGTATATATGTCTTTATGTATATATACATCGTATATGCTTTGAGACCATTGATCTCATGGTATCAGTTGACTGAGGCTTCTGACATACAGTACATCATATATAAAACACATATACATACATGTAAATACACATATATGCATGAGATATATAAGATATAAAACATCTTTTATATATACATATATATATAAAATATAAGACATATATATTTATTTATATGATATAAAATCTTCCTGCCCAATGAAGACATTGATTGATGTCAGAGAGTTCACGTCTCATGTCCCCTAGTTTAGAAATGTGGAGTATTGGAGCCAGAAGCCACTTCAGAAATTCTCCTATTCACTTGCTCAGTTACAGGCCCAGAGAGAGAACAGTTTGGCCAAGGTCTCACTGCTACTAAGTGAAGGAATCTGGACTGGAATTCAAGTCTCCTGACTGCAAGTTCAGGACCATTTCTACTGCACCACAATATTCTCTGTTCTCCAGTGATATGAGTCTAAACAATGCTTTCTCCTTAGGCCTTTGATGCTAAGTTAAACAGCGAGTGGGAAATTCTAGACCGTTGACCAGTATGTGAACTTGCACTGACTACTGGGATGGAGCTAAGAGAAATAGCTTAAGCAGGAATTTCTCTGCAAATAGCTGCTCTGAATTGTCAATCTGGGGGAAAAGAAAGTCATTCTAATGCAGATGGGACAGGGTTCAGTGGGACTTGATAGCTCCAAAATTTGTTTACAAATCTGGGTGGGGGGGCGGGTTTCAGCTTTGATTACTGACTTTGTAAGTTTACTTTGAAAAAGGAGACAAAGGAAGACCAAGGAAATTCTAGTGCTTCTTGCCATTAAGGGTGAAGGGAAACCATTTGATCTTCCTACACACAAGACACTAACCTCATGAAGTAGCTAAAGTCTACCTTGTTTACCCCTTGGTTCAAGTTACTTAACTCTCATCAATGCCTTTCTCCCCCTTTTAGGGGGCAGCATCACAGAGAGACTGAAAAAACCAGATTTAGAATCAAAAGATCTGGTTTTAAATTCCAGCCACCTTACACCATCAAAATTCTTTGGACATTAGTTTCCTGATCTGTAAAATGAGAATAAGAAAACAAATTGTTTTCCTTAAAGGTTTCTTATGAGGAGAGAGTTTTAACTATCTAAATATGAGCTGCTAAGTATATGGGTGGTACAGTGGATAGGTCACTGAGCCTGAAATCAGAAGGACTTGAATTCAAATCTAGCCTTAGACCTTTACTGGTTGTATGATTTTAGGAAAGTCATTTAACCACTATTTGCCTCAGTTTACTCAAATTGTAAAATGGGGTAATAAGAGCACCAACCTCCCAGGGTTGTCATAAAACTAAAACGAAATAGTAATTGTAAAGCACTTAGCACAATGCCTGGACCCATGTAGGTTCTTAATAAATCTTTGCTCCCGTCAGGTAGGCATTTAGCTTATGTGTCATTCTAGGACAGACTAGCTCTCAATTAGCACTAATTCCTAAAATATACAATGATATTACCCTAAGTTCTTACTCCTTTCCAAGGAATTCAGATTTTCAAAGGGGCCTCTTGCAGCTTTCCCTGATGCTTCATCATGACATGAAAACGAACATGAGTTTGTGAAGCTGGGCAAGCTTTGGCAGGTCCTACTGAGCTGGAACAGCTTCACCAGGCCGACTGGCAGATTGCGTTTACCCTCTCTGAGAACCAGCCTAGATAAATGTGGAAGCCTGTCAGCTGGACTGAACTGGCCTCTAACCTGCAGATGCTAGACAGCGGAGTTTGATTTCAAACTGAGGGAAACGGCTTGAGAGCAAGGAGGGATCTACACATATGTTCCAGGCTCCCTCCCCTAACAGGGGGACCCGCTCTAGTGTGGCTGAACCTTAATATATGTATTTGTGGCTAGTCAGACAGTGTAGTGTGGCAACACTGGTGAGGTTCAACGGTAGCAGTAAGGCAAGGTTGTCTAGTGACATAAAGTCTGTTTATAACAGGGCTTCTTGGGTCTGGCCCCCTGTTGGTGCTTGTCCAGACTGGGGACCATCAGTTCCAGAAGGTGAGTGCAAAGGATTACTGTTATGCCAAACTCAGAACACACCTGCTTGCTGGACCTAAGCTCTGGAAAACAGGATGTCTCCTAATAGCATCTTGATAAGCTCATGCCCAGAGTTCTAGCCACAAAGGGATGAATGCTGATTGGCCGCTGGAGTTTAGGAAGCCCTGTATAGAAGGGTTGTGATTTGCCTTAGTGAAGGCCATACCTCTTTGATGCTGAAGAACCTGGCTCCTTGAAATACTGACATAAATGTACCTATTGAAGATGATAAAAACCCTTCAAGAGTCAAGGGAATGGTAAATGGTATAATGTCAGACAGGTGTGGTATACGGTGGGAGAAGTATCACGTATGAGTGTTGGGGAGAACTCAGACCAGCATGCTTCAGATCCACACCTAGAATCACAAACCATGCATTGCACACAGTAAGTACTTAATACATTTTGTGGAAATGACAAATGAAAAAAGACCACACACAAAACCATGGTGCCATTTCCAGTGTCCTTGAGAAAATAACCTTGATCTTAGAGAAGACCAGGATAATCTGCCCTTTTTATATTTTCTTGTAAAACAGGGAAACTGTTAATTTCTGGCCTGCTTTGTGCTTACTGTCCCAATTCTGGACACTAGGACTTAAAACATATGTGTGTGTATACACATATAGACATATACATATAGAAGGAGATGAGAGAAATAGAAAGAGAGAGGAAAGGGAAATACAGAAAGAAAGGAGACAGAGAACAGAGGGAAAGAGAAAGAAGAGAGGAAAGGGGAAAAGTCAAAGTGAAAGAGGAGAGAGAGGAAGAGATGGAGAGAGAGAGACAATGAGAGAGAAGAGAAGAGGGAGAAAGAGGAGAGGAGAGAGAGAGAGAGAGAGAGAGAGAGAGAGAGAGAGAGAGAGAGAGAGAGAGAGAGAGAGAGAGAGGCATGGGGGGTCAGGACTCACTAGGGGCAGTGATGTTTTCTGCTCTTTTCATGGTAGCTTTAATCTCACTCCCTCGATTTTGGGGAGGGGGTAGAGGTGGGGACACAAACTATGTAGAGAGACCTTTTTCTTTCCCTTCAGCTTCTCGTTCTTTCTCCCTTTCCCCTCCTCTCTTTCATAGTAGACAAGACAAATTTCATACCTAAACAAGTATAGTCAGATTAAAAGGGGTATCAAGGGAAACTTTATAGGAGCTCATGAGACTTAGGGCTGGAAGTTTCCTCAAAGACCATCTGTCATTTTACAGGTAAGGAAACATCCAGAGCAGGAAGGAATATGGCTTGTCCAGAGTCACTAGGAAGTCTACAGTAGAATCATGATGAACTCAGATTTTCTGGCTCCAAATTCTGTAAGATCAAAGGAATAGACTAGTAAGCCAGTTAGGCCTGGGAAAAAGTCTGATAATGGACCTGGTGAGTTCAGGGGAGCTGGGAAAGTCGTTCTTGTGCTCCCTCCCCTACCCTGGTATAGTCGGGACTGGAGCAACATTCTAAAGCCTGATTATGGCACTCTTGGCAATAAATTCAATTTTAGAGATGACAAAGTGGTGACAGAGAGGTGGGGTCAACCTGTTTGAAAAATATGAAATCTCTTTCCAGGTTATGTGCAATCTTTTGTAAGTTCTCTGCAGCATGTGTTCTGGGAAAGTCTTTTAGGATGTATTTCATCTATGCCAACTTTTCCTCTTTGGGTAATGACTTATGGAGTCTGAATTACCTCCAATGGAAGCTGATTTTATAAACATTCTTCCATCCAAATGAGAAAGGATATTTGGTGTTCCTGGTATTCTCTAGCTCTCCAGAGCTTACAGATAGACTGGCTATTCCAGCAGTTGTAACACACTCCATACTCATGGAATAGACATTTATTTATGAAAATATGTTTAGCCTTAACAGGAAACAGAATCAGCACTGTTCATTTTTTTTTTACACATACATTGCTATGCTACAGCGGTAAGGAAGTTCTCCAACAATATTTATAGAAATTGACAAGACCAGAAAAGAGAGAGAAAGCATACCATAAAAGTCAATTGGACATCACACTGGGGTTATATTTAAAAGGATCACATATACTTCAATTATCTTAGATTTGTGATTTCATTTACCTTAGTAGTCCCCTTACTAATACAGATTACAGCTCCCTAAGCCTTAGTACGTGGTCTTTGTGAGCTGCTGTGGCTGAAAAAAAATCACCATGTGCCCACTTCAGTACAAGTGCCTGTTAGTGTACCAGGCTAATTTTCAAATGACAAACAGAATCCATCCTGAGTTCCTTCTTGTAGGCTTTCCTTCTTGGTAGCACTTCGTAGAGCTTGTGTTCCACTGGTATTGTATTCCAGAACTCAGGATTAGCTCTGAGCTGCAATGAAGCTTCTGAAAATGACTGAGCTAATCACTTGGCTCCAGTGAAATTTTGAATGTTCCACAGCTGTGACTGGAAGCGATCCTAATCATACTTGTGAACAGCCTCAGACTATGAAACAGGAGGCTTCTTTGTCCTTGTCAATACATTTCAAGCAAATTTGCTTTTCCAGGCAATTCCTTAATGGGCAAGCACAGGGTTCTTCTCCATTGAGGATCTGTTTTGACTTTGGAAAAAAAAATCCTTGCATACAACACATATTAAGAGACTAGAATTTACAAAGGTTCTCACAAAAACTGACTGAGATGGAAGTTTCAAACATCAGTTGTTACAGCTGAAAAGAACCTTAAAGAAAAGACAGCCAAACACTCTCATTTTACAGATGAGGAAGCAGAATTCTGAAGAGGTGATAGATTTCACAAGTTCACACCAGTAAAGTTGGGCATCAAACCCAGATCTCCTTAACCGCTTGTCCAAGACTCTTTCAATTACACTTTCTTACTCTTCATCATTTGGGCCAAGGCTACAGCTCCTATAGATTGTTACTAGAACTCAGAGTCTGATACATGAGAAGAATCAAATGTTTTCAAGTTCTGCTGTCATGACACAGGGCAGGCTACTGAGCTAACCCAATCCTATTTATATTCACCATCTTGGCTGAAATCAGCTTTACAAGGACCATCTGCACCCTAGGAACTAGTCACTTTATGAAAGACTGAGACAGTGATATTAAACTATCTCATGATAGGGAGACCATCATCCCTTGGACTGTAGATCTCAGGGGTAGCAGGTATAGCTTATAGGTGACCTTCCTCTCATTATTGGCATTTTTAACTAGGTGTTGTGTAAGCATACCCAGTTTAGGAGCCATTACACTTTCCAGGGGCCTATACAAATCACTTCAGCTCTGGGAATATGTCCAGTACAGGAACCCACAGTGGAGAAAACACTCTGAGGGATAAACACATCCTGGGGTTAGTTAAGTTCAAGTGATGTCTCCTTAGTAAGGGATTCTTAACCTATTTTTTGATCTTTGACAATCTGGTGAAGTGTATGGACTACTTCTCAGAATATTTTTAAATGAACAAAATACATCAGTTTCTAAAGGAAACCAATGGTTGTGGGAAATAAAGATGTAATTTTTTTTTCTTGATTTCAAGTTCATGGATGCTCTGAAATATATCCATGGATACCAAGGAGTTATCAGAAGCTGGGTTAAGAATCCTACCTTACTTAAGCCTATTTAGCAGCAGATCCCTTGCCTGAAGAGCAGTCCTGATCTGCCTAGAGCAAATCCCTGGCACAGGTCATTGTATCCCTTGAGTTTGTGAGGGTCTTGGGGCTAGAACGAACTGTGCAGAGAAGCTACAACTACCTAAGGTCATTTAGATATTTTTTTCTCCCTAGAAATACTTCAATTAAGCCCATCAGGAAATCTGACATGACTGTGCAAACTACAGGAATCCTCTGAACACAAGACTAAGACATAAGTGGAACCTAGTTAAGCCACACAAGTAAGAACAGCTAAATGCTCTACCATCCAGGTGCTTTTGCCAGGATGATAGAATATTGCCTTCACCATTCAGGCAAATGCATGAGGAGACATTTTGCTGAAACATTTAAAGAGAAGAAAGGACAGTAACCATTGCCAAAGGATGTAAGATTGGCCTCAACCCTATCTATTTTGGGCAGATTTAATTTAACAGAAGAGTGAGAAGCTGACCTACATAAACCTTTGTCTCATGGAGAAGGACACAGTTGCAGTTGTGTGGGTAGCCTAGGGATTTTTCCTTTACTAGGGTATTCTGTATTCTCTGCAGACATGTGACTCCAATGGGAAGATAGCTATGTGGGGAGTGGTTAGCACTTGTGGTGTGTCCCTAACAAAGTGCCCAATATAATATTACTGTGCTTACTAACCATATCAGACAAGTCACCTGGTTCACTGGAAGAGTAAGTCTAGGGTGACACATTAGACTTTCTATCTATAAGAGTGATTAATCTGAGACTGTGTCATTCCCCTAGGGGTATGTTAAGGAACTCAGGTATTGTACTCCTGTGTTGGGAATCATTCAATTGTAACATCAGTCTCAAAGCAGTGGTTTCCTGTGGCCAGGGAATGACAGGGAAAAGAGCAGACAGACTGAAAAGAAGAGGGATGGGGAGTCCAGGTTAGCATGAACTCCATATATACATGTATATACACGTGTGGGCACATGCACACACACATACACAACATATATACATACATGTATACATGTGCATATGCATATTTTTGTTGTTTTGTGCAGTTGTTTTGGTTGTGTCCAATTCTTTGTGACCCTATTTGGGGCTTTCTTGGCAAAGATACTGGAGTGGTTTGCCATTTCCTTCTCCAATTCATTTTACAGATGAGGAAAGAGGATTAAGTGACTTGTCCAGGGACATACAGCTAATGAGTGTCTGAGGCTAAATTTGAACTCAGGTCTTCTGACTCTAGGTCTAGTGTTCTATCCACTGTACCACCTAACTGCCCAATACACACATATGTATGTATGTATGTATGTGAATTTGTGTATGTGTGTGAACATTTATATGCATATATATCCATCTAAATTACTTTGTCCTGAGCTCACTGTCAAGGTGATCTGTTACACTGGGAATGTTTCATTCCCTGCCTTGCCCCTCTATTATCCTATTTCCCTAAATAACTCTCAGCTGAAACAAACAAATGCTCAACCCTGATATTTTTTCCTAGAGGAATGAAGGTGGATTTGGAGATGGGAGCATTAATTAGAAGCAAATTCTGATATCCAAAGATAAAATTTGACAAATATGAGAGAAAAAGCATAGGAGAAGCAATTCATTCAAGGCTATGTTCTTGGTGCATTAGGGATTCCTCACACCAAACCCAACACAAAACACTGCTCCACTGATCCTGGTTTCTTCTATAATTGAGTAGCTAGAAAGGAGAAAAAGTTGCTGATTGAAACAAGTTAGCTGAAGGGTAACAACCTCAGGATAAAAAGATCTGCTTGGGCTCACATGCCTTTATCACTTTCTAACAGCGTGTAATCAACTAGCTCTCAGCAGCCACTGAGATTGTATTAATGAACTGCTTGCTGATTCCTGCAGCCAAGCCATGATCTTACCTTGGCTAACACACATATAAGCAGAACCCTGACTCATGAATTGGCTATATTAAGGGTTGTTTTGTTTTAATGATGATGCATTTTTGGCATAGGAGCTTATGACAGCATTGTAGGGCTTAAAGTCATTTAGCTCATTGCATGACAAGGCAGGAATCTCCTCTACCCATCTGTATAAGGGCTCATCAGTCTTCACTGGATTTGAGAGTACCCTGATTCTGCTGTTCACTTACCTTAGGCAAGTCACATCACCTGTCTAGGCTCCATTTTCCTCATATACAAAATGAGGAGTTAGACAGGATAATCTCTGAGGTCCCTTCTACTCCAACTCTATGATCCTATTTCTTTCCAAGGTAAATTACTCTACTTTTGGACAACTCTAATAATGAGAACATTTTTCCTTGTTGAAATTTGCCACTGCAATTGGTTCTGTTTTATCATAGTCCTAGCCCCATCCTTTAGAGTTAGTCCAACTGTATCCAATTCCATTCCACACCTAGTTCACTTGGTTGGACCCCACTCTTAATCTGAGGCTACTTCCAGCACCCTCTGTCACTTACAGGTGCTTCCTTCCATTATGAAAAACCTTTCCTTTTTGACTAAGTAAAAAATCATCCTCTGCCTTATTTCTTACCTAGCCTTAATCACTGAATAGGCATTACCTCAGTCAAACTGAAACCTGAGAAAGGCCTTAGCTGAAAAAGTTCAAGGTCTCCCGCTGCATCATAGGCCATCTCCAGTTGTGCTGATTTGTACCTGGTCACTGGACCAGATGGCTCTGGAGAAAAAAGTGAGGCTGGTGACTTTGTACAGCCCTGCCTCACCTAAATCCAATTCACGTGCACCCCATGGCATCATCTCTCTGATGTCATGGTCCTCTTCGAGGATGAATGACAAACAGCAACAATGCTTACAGGGGTAAACAGTAACTTTCAGCACACTGCTCACCTTTCTGCCTTCTGAATTTCCTAGGTCCTTATTCCTTATAATCCATACTGCTTCATTTCATGATTGGCAGAGAGTACTGGAACTAGGGGACACAAATGATTTCTTTCTGAGGGAAGAAGGAAGTAGGAGTTGATGGTTTATTTTTCAGGTACTTAGATTTCCTTCTTACAATAACAGAATCCTCAAATGTTGGAGCTGGAAGGAAGGTACTAAACTAAATTCATCCAACCTTCTCATTTAACATTGGGGAGCCAAAGGCTAAGTGACTTTCTTTAAGGTCCTACAGTCTAGTAAGTAGAAGAATCTGGACTTAAGGATAACTAACAATTTCACAGTCTTATGGGTTTTGCCTGTGTTGTGTTGTTGACTCCTCATTCCTCTTGGGAGGTAGCCTAGGATTTGAAATCCTCAAATTGCAGATGGGACAATGGATGATCCAAGCAGTTAAATGATTTGCCTCCCATTATGCAATTAAAAATGTGAGAGCTGTGATTTGACCCCTCACCTTCATATTCCAAATCCACAGTGCTTTCCATATATCATAGGCACCTGCTAGATTTTCTCACGTATTTCCCTAGCTTTAAGCTCAGTAGGCAGGATTTCTGTTTGTTACTGTTTATGTATGATCCACGTTATATAACAATTCAGGACAGAAGACTCTAGTGGAGGGGGATGGAATCCTCAATGATTTGTTTCTAATATATGGTACTTTGGAAAACTGCCCACTCTCTCTGTAGGCAGCCTGTAGGGAGCAGCAGTGGTTGTATGTCGTCAGTAAAATGTAAAAGGTGGAACTGGAAAAATGAAAAAAAGAAAACAAAGCAGTTTGATGATAAGTACATTTGAGGTCTCATATCCAGGGTTTTCTGCACTACAGCAAAATTAGATGAAAGCCCTGTTTCCTGAATGGCATCTAATAAGTCCCACTTTCTTGCAGTTTCCAGCCTTGTGCTCCAACTTATACAAAGGCTAAGAACCCTATGGAAGAGTTTCCGTATTATGAGTCAAAGAAATGGGATTGCATCAGGCTGAAAGCAACAGACAAGCAGTAGCCAAATAGCTCTGGGACATCTTGAAATCTTTTACTCACTGATGCTGCTTTAAGAGAGGTGTGGGTGTGGAAACAGGGAGAGACATAGGGTTTCAACCTTTTATAATGAGAATAAAGCCCACTTAATGTAAAGTCATAGTTATCTAGTGTGTGTACACTCTAACCATATTCCTTATTCTAAAGATAAATAAGCCAGGGGAAAGCTGACTAAGACGTACTGACATGGTATGTGTCAGCACAGCATAGAGGATAGACCTGAGTTCAAGTCTCATCTCTGTATATATGTGCATACTTAGCTGTATGATCATGGACAAGTCCTTTAATCTTTTTGGGGCTCAGTTTCCTCATTTTTATAATAAGGGGGCTAGTTTAGGTGGTTTCTGAGGTCACGTCTAGGTTGGAATCTATTATCCTCTCTGAAACCATATATGGATCTGAAATCTGAAAAAAAAAACAACTTGGAATTTTTAGTGAACTGCAGTGTTCAATGAGCCAATAGTTTGATAGCAGCAAAGAAAGCCAATGACATTTTGAGCTGTATTAACAGAAAGATGATAATGGGAGCAAGGGAACCCCAATATTCTTGATTCTGGTCAGATCACATATATAATAGTGTGTTTAGTTCTAGGTGCCTTATTTTAAGAAGGACATTGACAAGCTAGTGCACATCCCATGGAGGGTGATGGGGATAGTGAGGACATTTTAAACTACACTCTCTGAAGATTGGCTGAAGGTCCTGAAATGCTTGACTTGAAGAAGTTATAACTTTGGCAAGGGGGAGTGGAGAGAGATCATAGCTGTACACATATTCCATCCACAAAGGATGGAACAATGAGGCAGCACTTTATTTATTCTACTTGACCCCAGAAGGCAGAAATAGGAGTAATGGGTGGAAATTGAAGATAGGAATATTGAGATTTCATATAACACTAAATTTCCAAACAAATTGAACAACCCCAAAGTAGATGATAGCTCCTTGAGGGAAGGGGCTGCCTTTTAACTTTCTTTGTTCTTTTTCATATATTTGACAATGACAATGACAATAGTGACCATAAATATTGACAATGGCATACAGCACATGCTTGTTGTTCAGAGACAAAAAGACAAAAATGAAAGAGCCCCTGACCTCAAGGAGCTTATATTCTACTAGGAGGAATATGTCACGTAGACATATATATATAATTCATGGCAGGCATTTGTGGGAGGTGGGGAAATGAACAAGTACTCTAAGAATATTTGAGAAAGGGTAGATACTCACAGGTGGAAAGAGTTTGGTAGATCTGTATAGACTTCACAAAGGAAGTGGCATTTAAGATGAGCCTTAAAGGAAAATGAGTATTCTAAAAGGTAGAGATGAAGAGAAAGCACAGAAGAGGTAATGGAAAGGAATAGCTCATGTGAGTAGATAAGAGATGGCATATTGATTTCTGGATAGAGCTAGTGGTCCAGTTTGATTGAAACATAAAGCATATGTTGAGGATGGTCTGGGATGGAATGGGAGGAATAATAGGAGACAAGATAGGATGTTGTAAGCTTTAAATGCCAAATTGGAAATGACTGTTGGCTATTTTTGCACTTGTGTGCCTGGTATAGTCCTTTACATACAGTAGCTTATTGAACTGATCTGAATCATACAGGAACCAAAAGGTTTTTGAGCAGCATTGAGAACTCAGCCGAGGTTAAGCATGGGTCTATTGTGCAGTTAACATGGCGTTATAGGTCACGAGGAATGCTAGGCAGCCCAGGAATGGAAATGGAAAAATTACAGTTATCACAATTGGCAACATAGAATTGGCTTGGGACCAAAGAGAGCAATTCTAATGACTTTTCCAGATGACAGCGCTTGGGGCACTTGAAGGCAGCTCTTATGATCCTCCTACAAACTGAACTGTAGTCTGACTACTTTCCAAATCATCATGGTTACTCTGAATTCTTTTTCTTCACCCTTCCTTTTGGACCCATCCAATAAGGGATCCAAAATTAGACTTATTAAGTCTAATAAGACTGCTCCCTCTTCTGTTACCATATTCGGCAATGAAACAATGCTGGACCCAGTTTGGTTATGTTGTTAGGCAGCAATAGGGAGGCTGATCCTTTAATATATGACTCTCAAGGAGTGACCTTGGACTTGGCCAGACACTCCCCTAAGGGGTAAATGAGTCAGAGAATTTCAAGGGGACGATACTAAAGCCTTATGTTTCTGTTATTTGAGCCATTGGCCAAATCCTTTAAAAATGGGTTTTGGGCTTTCAAGTTTCATCCAATTTTCATTTGATTCATTTTATTCATCTGTTCTCTCTTCTCAGTGCCATTTGTAATGGATGAAGGCCCTATCTTTGTTTCCTGTCCCAGCCTTCCATGATATACTTCTATTGTGCAAATATATATCCTTATTACCCTTCCTTCTTCACTCAGTTCTCTGCCCTGTGCCCCCTACTTTTTATCTCTAGTGTAGGCATGTGTTAGAGCTGCCTATATTCATAGATTTTCACCTAAAAGCTGCCTTATAGGTACAACCTCCTCACTTTACAGATGAGAAAACTGAGGTCTTGAATGGTTATGTGACTTGCCCAAGGTCACACAGGTAACAATGTTAGAGTTGGGTGGGATTTGAACTGAGGTCTTCTGATTTCTAGTTCATGGAGTTTTTTTGTTTGTTTCTTTGTTTTTGTTATGCTGTACCATACTATCATCATGTCAAGGATATCAAAATCTACTAATGGCCCTGGGGCCCCCACAAGACCTAAGACTAACATGTGTGGCAGTATTAGCCCACCTATGTTATCCCTTTAGCACTACCAATATAAAATGTACACCTGTGAACTGAGTACCTAGGAAGACATATTGCTTTCCTGGTTAGGGATTCTTCTGCTTTACACAAACATCCCCAGCATCAAATCCTAGGAATTAAATGCATTCTGGATGGTAATATGGTGGAGACATAATGTCTGTAACTCTCAAAAATCTGAAAAAGAAAAGAAGCTTCATTATGACTTTCCTTTGTAACTTCTTATCTCAAAGGGATGGAGCAATATTCATCATGAAAGCCACCACAAAAGCTAGGAGATAGCTGGCAGATTGCTGGAGCCAAAGAAGCTAATTTCAAAGTTTCTGAACATAGTTCCTTCATTTGATATATCTCAATGTCAAGCAGCATAGACAGCATCACTAACATGGTCAATTGCTTTGTATATGCTTTTTCTTTCCCAGAAAGTCCTAGTGAGTGATGAAGTTCCACATGGATTCACATGCAAACTTAATTCCCCAAGAAACACACAACTAGTTGGAGCAGGATCCAGATGCTTTTTCCTCTCTCTGGCTGCTAGTAAAGAGAGATGGTGAGGCCTTTGGGAGTCGGGGGAGAGCCTGCTGCATGCTAGAGTCAGGAGTAGGGCTGGGAGGTCCATGATGAAAGCTTGGTTTCCTAAAGGCTAATAATAGCAAGTGATTGAGTTTCATGAATGACAGTTTTCATTTTTGAGATGACCACCAAGTCCTTGGGAGGTGAATGTAGTAAAACAGCTTTGAGGATGAATTCAGGAAGCACATCTGATGTGTTTATTTACATGTGGCTCCTTCAAGAGTCACCTCTCCAGAGAAGGAAAAATCGAGCTGCTTATTAGTAACTGGATGTTCCTCTATTACTCTCTTCTTCTTGAGGACTCCATCACAGATGAGAATTTTTTTTTAAACAGAACAATTATAGAATCATAGGATGCCAGAGATAGAAGGGACCATTGAATACAGATTGTCTACTGGAAGGGACCTTGGAGAGCAACCATTTCTTTGTTCTTCATATTAATAAGCATAGTCAAGGCATCTGGAGGCATGGAAAAAATTGGGTTAATGGTTATAGTGGGGTTGGGGCCCAGAATGCCAACAACTCCCACAGACTCTAAGATGCCTGCTTTCATCCTAGTCTTCTTTGTTCCTAGGTAATTTTTCCATGTTCCTAGTTTTCCCAAGTTATTGAGTCCTCACCTCACTGAGAGATAATCTGTACACCGTACTGTGCTCTCTGTATACCGACTTCTATATTTGTTGCACTCCTTCAGAGGCTGTCAAATGATCCCTGAGTTTACTGGTTTTGGTTCCTGGCACCTACTGTTCTTTGTACTCTGGTCTATTGGGTTATCCATGTTCGACTGTTAAGCCTTGTTTTGACCATACCTCTATTAGGTTGAGAGTGATGTTCAACCGTGGACCCTGAAATATTCCTTCCCAATGACAAAGGAGGAAACTGAGGCCCACAGTGGTATAACAACTTGTTCAAAGTTATTTAGTTTATCAAATATTTTTGGCTAACTCGTAAAGTCATGGAATGTTAGAGCAAGAGGGACCTTGGAAGATAGAATATGGAATGTCAGATGTATGTCTGTTCTGGACATGGAACAGAAAGTCAGTGTTGGAAAAGATCAGACAGGTCATTTAATTCCAACTCCCATTTGTGGTAGAGGAGTGGAAACTGAAGTCCATAGAAGTGGAAAGATTTGTTCCAGGCAACACAATTCATCAGGTATTTTTGAACAGGTTGGACCACTGAGTCATAAAAACATGAGAGCTGTTGATAACTTAGAAAATACAATGTGAGATCTGGATAGGCTCTTATAGACCAACTAATTCAATATCTTTCATTTCACAAAGTAGGAACCTGAGGCTCAAAGAGAAGTGATCTACCTAAGGTTACTTAGTTTGCTGTAAAGTTTAGCCTCTTGACTCCTGGCTCCTGACAGATGTTAGATTGTGCTAAGGGGTCAGTCCTCTGAAATTGATTGAGGGCAGTGACCCAGAAAAGTCATCATAGAAGAACCTGATGATGCCATCTCAAGGCTGACTGAATTGGTTGAATTGATGGGCTATTTATTTTCTCCATTATGTTCATCATTTCTGGCATCTCCAATGTTCCTTTTCCCAGTTACCTCTCTGAATAAAGAGCAGCATAGGGTCAGTTGTCTGGAGGAAGGACAGTTTCACATGATAATTGTGAATGAACGTGCAGGAGTATTTTATCATTTCTCCTGGCCACCTGTGTTTTCTTCAGCGTTTATTCATTAACTCCTTATATCTGCAAGGGATGTTAGAGAATGTTTCATCTAACCTTCTTATGGAATGGAGGAGGGGACAGAGGTTCACAATATTAAATGATCTTCCTAAGTTCATGTAATCCATTAGTGGCAGAAGCTGACTAGAAAGAGGTTTCCAGATCCAGTGACCTTTCACTTCCTCATGTCATCACTTTCCACAGGTCCCATCCCTGGGGAATGTCTGATGCCCTTCAGATCATGAATGTCATACCCTTCTGAAATGAAATGAAAATGGAAAAAAAGAAGATGGTGACAGGGATGCACCTTGGTGAATATGCTCATGAAGGCCTGGGGTGAAGGTGGGAGGCAGCAATTTTTGGTTAGCTGCCCCATATGGTCCAGGTTTAAGAGAGAGTGTTGGAGTAGCAGCTAAAGCTTTCAGACATGGTCTTGGAATTACTTCGTGAGGAACCATTGGAAGTGAGATCCAGGGATAAGCGTTTGGCCTTAGAGCCATCTTCCAGCTCATCCTCATTGGCCCCAACAACTGAAGAGACAGTGGTCTCAATTCTGTTGACCTTATACATACTGCCTTGGGTTTGCAGATAGCGGGTGGACTTCATTTCAAGACCCTCATATTCGGTAGCATTGATGAATGGACAGCACCGGAAGGCGTGCTTAAAGCCAATTCGAAATCTGCCAAGGAAATAAACCCAATTCAATTAAACAAATATTTAGGAAGCAACCGTAATAACCAAGACATCAGACTAGTCTCCATGCAAAAGCAAAAAGAAAATTGTCCTAGCTCTCAAAGAATTTACATTCTATTGGGGGCTACAGCATCATACACAATACCATAAAAGCAAATACAATAATAATACTGAATAATTATGAGGGAGATAATACTAATAACTGGATGGGGGGAGAATTAGGAAAGGCCCATGTAGCAGATGCCACCTGAAACATTCTTTAGAGGAAAATAGGGATTCTCTCAGTAGGAGGGGAGGAAGAAATTTATTTCAGATTTGGGGGGAGGACTATTTATACAAAGCCATGCATTTGGTGTAGCATTGTATATGGAGCTAGTAGGTCAGTTTAACCAGTACTAGAAGGGAAGTAATATGAAAGAGAAATTTTAAAGGAAAGTGGGAGCCAGATTGTGGAGATCATTGACTGCCTGGTCAAGGAATTTATATTTTATATTAGAGGAAATAGGAATTAATTGAAAAATATTGAGTGAGGTGAGTAATGAGGTCAGATAATAAGCTGAAAGAGTGACCATGACAAAGGTGGCATTTGGATTCCATGATCTCATGACCCTTTGTTTAGATTACCTCTAAGGTCTCTTCCCCAGCCTAAATTTATTACCACATGATCCCAAGTTTACCTTCCACTGACTTCTAATAACATGTATACCTACTAATTTTTTGGCACTTTATCACATACTTCCTGTATTTATTGCTATCTTGGAGGCAGCATCATCCAGTGGAAGAAACACTGACTTAGAGTCAAAGGATATGAGTTTGAAACTTGATTCTTTCACTCACTACATGAGTGATTTTGGGAAAGTTACTGATAAGTGCATCTCAGACTATAATCAGAGAATTTCAAGTTGGGAAGTAGATTGGTGATCATCCAATCTAGTCCTTTTACAGGTGAGGACACTGAGGCCCAGGGTGGGCAAATAATTCCCAAAAGGTCACCCAGTAGTAAGTAGCAGAGCTGGAATTTGAACTCTCATCCCCTGACTCCAAATCCATTTACTACTAAACAGTTATACTCTACTTCATGTTAAGTTCTTTGTGAGTAGGGACTGGTTCAGTCTTTGTGCTTCTATCCTCAGCAACTAGAACAGTACCTTGCCCACTGGAAGGTCTTAATAAATACTTGGCAATGGATTTCTCTGTCAGCTAAAAGTCATTTAGGGTTGGGCAGCATGTCCCATACTCTCCTATTCCCTTCACAATGTCTGCACAAAGTAGATGCTCAATATTTTTTGGTTTACCAGCTGATCCTCAGCATAAAAAGCATAGGTTTGAAAATCAAGTTGATTAGGATCTATTTTTATTCAGTCCTTTTTCAGTTGTGCCTCATTCTTCATAACCTCCATTTGGAGTTTTCTTGGCAAAGATAATGGAGTGGTTTGCCATTTCCTTCTCCAGCTCATTTTACAGATGAGGAAAACTGGGGGTGGAGCCAAGATGGCAGAGTAGAAAGACTCACATATGCTAGCTCCGAACCCACACCAATGGATTTCCTCTAAAAAGAACTCCTAACAAATTCTGGAACAGTAGAAGCCGCACAGCAACACATTCCATTCCAGAGAGTCCTGAAAAGCCGATCTCAAAGGTCCATCGCACACCAGATGGGAACGGAGCCCTGCCCTGCCCTGGCTGCGTGGCACTGAGAGGAGCGAGCAGATCTGAGCAGGCTTCAGGGACAGAATCTCCAGCGGCCGTGAAGGTCCCTCCACCCACAGATGCACAGGTCAGTGAGAGAGACGGGCTGAGAGGGGAGCAGGGTGTCTCCAGGATTCAGGCCCCCTCAGGAGGCAGTGGCAGTGGCAGTGGCAGAGGCAGCAGGCGGCCAGAGGCTCCCAGAGCAGGCAGGAGCTCAGCAGCAGCTCCATTGCAAAAGGTCTCAGAATAAACCCCCTGAGGGAACTGAGCCTGGGAGGCACCCCTGCCCCCACCTGAGAACGTGATTTAATCTTACCCTGAATAGTAGCCAGGCCTGCCGCCAAAAGCCCTGAGGCTGGGGAGCAGCATTTGAATCTCAGACCCCAAGCACTAGCTTGGTGAACCTAGGCAGGAGTGGAGAAGACTCTCAGAAGTCAAGTAACTGGCTGGGAAAATGCCCAGAAAAGGGAAAAAAAAGAAGACCACAGAAGGTTATTTTCTTTGGGAACAGATGATTGCACCATTCCTCCCTGATGAAGAAGAAAACTGCTTACCATCAGGTAAAGACATAGGAGTCAAGGCCTCTGTATCCCAAGCATCTGAAATAGATATTCCATGGGCTCAGGCCATGGAAGAGCTCAAAAAGGATTTTGAAAATCAAGTTAGACAGGTGGAGGAAAAACTGGGAAGAGAAATGAGAGAGATGCAAGAAAGGCATGAAAAACAGA
>CM053769.1:189199190-189293991 GCA_028658325.1 Potorous gilbertii
TAGAACTCAAAACTTTAAAAAAAATCAACAAATATTTTTAAAAGTGTTTTAATATAATTGAGGAAAAATAAAATATAATATGTAAAATATAATACAATATATAGTATATATGTGTATACACATACACACACACACACACACACACACACACACATATATATATATATATATATATATATATATATATATATATATATATATACATACACACATATATCTATGAAAGACTTGTTAGGAGGTGATTCTAGTAGTTTTGGTATGATGGTCTTTCTAATGGAATACCATGGATTAATTGTGGGGATTTAATCCATGGTACCTGGTAGCTGAATGAATGTAAAAAATAAAGGAGTAGGGAAAATCAAAGATAATTTCAGGCTTGTAAACATAGAAGACAGAGTAAATGGCAGGGCCACTGACAGACAGTAAATGAAGATCTGAGGGGTTTGGGGACTCAGTGAGTGTCATTAAGGTGCCAATGGGATAACGAATTACAGACTCACTGCCTCCTAGGGTTGGTGTGAGAACACTTGACAAACTTACAGAAAAATGTTACAATTAGTATTGTGTTTTGTATAATTCAAGATGTGGGATGCAGGCTCAGAGGAGAAGTCAGGGCTGGAGTTACAGGTTTGGCTGTCATCATTTGCAAAGAGGGAATACTGTGGCTGTAGTCATGGGAATGAACGGGATCACCTAGAAAGAGAGTGTGAAGAGAGAAGAAAAGGGGGCCAAAGACCATCTTTTTTTGGAGGTGATTATCTCTCTTATGGAGGGAGGGAAAGAAGGAAACAAACACTTATTAAGTGCCTGCTATGTGGCAGGCAATGTACTCAGCACTTTACAAACACTGTTCTGCTATAAGGCTTATTTTGAAAATGTGAATTTTTTCTAATGCAATTGACATATGAAGGAAGAGTCTGAGCATAACTCAAATTTCAAGTTTGCTAATAAGTGACTTTGTCCTCAAGAAAAAGCAAAAATTCTCCACAAAAATGTACCAGTTCAACATAATGCACAAGCTGCGAACCTTCTAACATCCATTTCCACAAGCAAATTTCAAGTCTTTTGCAAGGTAAAGTACCATATTTATTATATATTTTCTGGTTCAGTAGGACTTGTGAGAGGAGAGGGCTGGTCCTGTCCCCACACAGAACATCATTCTCCCCTTTCAGCTTTCTGCCACCTTTCTGAAGCCGTAGCCTACCACAACTTGGGTTGGTTGGTTGTTATCCTTCGTCTTCGAAGAGGACCAAAATGACATCACCATGATAAAATGAACTTTCAGTATGTCTGACTGTGGCTGATCAGACCAACAGGAGCTCAGAATGCTCTACCACAGGTAGGGCACAGATAGTCCGTATGAATTTTGGGAGTGGATACTCCAAATTTGGGCATCCTATGTTTCCTTTGTGCTGTCTCAATTCTGCTTTGTTCATAGAGCACAACACCCTTTCTGATGTGGACACGCCATGCTGAACTGTTCGGTGCCAATGTCTCCCATGTTGCATGATCAAATCCAAAGTTCTTGAGAGAGATCTTTAGAGTGTCCTTGTATCATTTCTTCTGGCCACCATGTGATCACCTGCCCCATGAGAGTTCTCCATAAAATAATCTTTTTGGCAAGCTCACATTTTGCATTTGAACAACGTGGCCAGCCCATTGAAGCTGTGCTCTCTGAAGTGTAGTTTGAATGCTTAGCCTATAACTTAGGTTGCAGCACAACTAACCGTATCACCTCTTTTGATTCTCAACACAACCTTGGGAGGCAGGTGCTCTTATTATCCCTATTTTTAAATTAAGGAAACTGAGGCAAACAGAGGTTAAATGACTTGCCCAGTGTCACACAGTGTCTAAGGGATGGATTTGAACTCAGGTCTTCCTGTCTCCAGGCCCAGCCCTCTATCTACTATACAATCTAACTACTTCTAAAAGAGTTGGGAATGACACTAAGAGTCAGTAGTTAGAGAGAGGGGACAGGCAGACACATGGCTTAGTTTCACCCACTGATTGTCTTTGGCCCTCCTCCCTCATCCATAGTTACCAACTCACCTCAGATGAGGTATTTGAATTTTAACCCTGAATGACTCTCTGCCCATTCTTGGCTGACAGTTCTCCTGTGTCCGTAGAATACAGGCCTGTTCCCATGATTAATAACTCTGGATACTGTTTGTCAGCCCAGATGGGATACTTTGTGTACTCCCACCCATAAATTCTTCTCTTTCCTCCTTATACCAAAGAGGATGAAGGAAACCAAATTTCAGATCCAGGAAGAAGACACTACCCACTAGCCCAACTGGAGTGAACACCACTGGAGAATGCTAGCCTGTGGAAAGTGAAAATAACTCTAAAGGAAGACAATCTCTGGCTCTAGGAATAATTGAGCCACTTAAGCCTTAAGAGCTCCAAGGAGAGAGGGTCTTTCAAGGAAAATTGTGAATGGTACAATTTCTTCTTCCATTGACCAAGGCAAAGAGAGAAAGAACCCTACATACTGAGGTGGAGAAATTGAGTTCTAATTCCTTTTCTACTTGCTACCTTTGTGACCTTAGGCAAGAACTTTCTGCTCTTTGGGTCACTTTTGTAAAATAAAGGAGTTAGACCAAATACCCTCCAAATTCCCTTCCATTTCTAAAGGTTACAATATCTATCCTATGATTCCTACTGTGTTGGAACCAAATAGATCATAGAAGAACACAGCTCCCTACTGGGAGATTTGAGAACTTTGTGGTAGAGTTCCAAGATTTTGAGGATCTTATTGTAAGCTGAGACTGAAAATTGACAAATTCTCTAATGGGGGTGGGCTGGGGGAAGTTATTTAATCTCTGTGCTTTAGTTTACTCATTGGTAAAATAGGATAGTTGGATTCATTGGCCTTTAAGGTCCTTTAGAGCTTGAAATCCATGATCTTGGGACCTTAAAAAGTGCAGTTAGGTAAGGCCAGACCCTACCTGACCCTTGTAGATATAAACAGAATAAGCTGAATACCTCTTTCAGGTGACAGCACTTCAAACACCTGAATTCATCTATTAGTCAGTTAGCATTTATTAAACCCCTACTATGTTCCAGGCACTGTACTAAGTGATAAGGATTTGAAGAAAGGCACATGACAGTCCCTACTCTCAAGGAGCTCATGGTCTAAAGGAGGAGAGAATGTACAACTATGTGCAAACTATATACAGGAAAAATTGGATATGCTCAACAGTGGGAAGGCACTGGCATTAAGGAAGGTCAGGAAAGGCTTCTTGTAAATGGTGGGATTTTATCTGGGACTTGATGGAAGCAAGGGAAGCCAGGAGGAGATGAAGAGAGTCTTGGGGATGGGGGACAGTCAGTGAAAATGCAGAATTGAGAGATGGATTATCTTCTTCAAGGAACAATAAATAGGTCAGTGTCACTGGATTGCAGAGTATGTGGGGGTAAGGTGTAAGAAGTCTAGAAAGGTAGGAGTAAGTCAGGCTAAACGTCCCCTGTTTCTTCAACTGATCCATGTATGACATAGGCTATATATCTAATAGCTTACCAGATTGAGGATGCCCTTCACTTAAATTGCTTGATTTTTAACTCTCAGATTGAAAGGTTCTATCAGATAGTAGCATAGAGTTAAAACAAAGACAAAAACCCCAATAGCACAAAATGAGTTAAGAAATTTTGTCTTGTATGATCTCTGAGGTCCTTCGCAAGGCTGGATGCTATGATTACATGCCCCATATATGCTGAGTTTGTGGGTATGCACAGTTTAGGCCCTGGGAATCCTGGCAAACAAGCAATCAGGCTGAGACCTACCAGCGGTTATAGCAGCCGTAGCCAAAGGGACTCTGCCAAATAATAACCCATTTTTCTCCCAACATGCCCAGAAAGGCATGTTGCCAAATGTCCCCAGTGGTAACGGGGAGACTAGGTAAGCATTCCCTAAATTTGCATAGCTTTGTTCCCCAAAGGCCCAAAACATTTCCCAGCTATGAGTCAAATCCTGTTACATTCTCCAAGGAATATTTTCATTATTTCCCTTTTATAGGCGTTTTATCACAGTGGAGATTGTTCAAAATCAGTGTGCCTGCCATTGGCTGGTATGGACAACTCTGAAAATCAAAGAGAAGTGTGTCCCAAGGCTGTTGTGAGGAAAGTGCTTTGTGATCCTTAAGGTGGCATAAAGGTAGGAGTTGTTATTATTAATTATCATTTTCATCCTTCCACTAAAGGCTACACTGAAGCACAGAGGAAGAGGATTATGGACTCTTTATGGCAAGGCTCATAAGGGCAAGTATATCATTGGGACTTCATGGAGCCAAAAGGCTGCATCTGACTCCCGAAGCCACTTTCCAGCTGCGTGACTGCAAAAAAAGAAAAACACAGCAAAGGTTTGTCAAGTGACTCCTGGGTGCTAAGTCCACAAGACAATTCTTACTTCTCCTTGCTGAACTTCAACTTTCTCATCTATGATGGATGATTTCTAAGATCTCTGCCAACTCTAAAAATCAAATAAGATCATGCACATAAAATGCTTGGCAAACCTAAAAATTCTATGTAATTGTCAGTTCTCCTTCACCACCACCCCCATTAGTTTCATCCTGAAAGACATACCAAACTGCAATCACTTCAAGTACAAGTCCAGCGACTGTATGGCCATCTGTTGCTGTCCAAGTACCAGCTTGATAAGTTCTAAGGGGCCATTATGAGCATGTGGGCCACCAGGTGATGATTTTTGGGGGTCATTGTAACCCACAAGGACCTTTTACTAAGACCTGGAGTTGTGAAATATTACTTGTAGTTCCTCGAAGTTATCACTAATATTTAGATTTCCATTAGTATCATATTAGTAGTAATGGAATTTGACCTCATCCATGAAAATGAATGAATCCTAGTTATCCTTATAGGATCTTGTGGTAGGAGGGGTAGGTACTTCTATTGCTCTTTTGTAAGTGGGAAAAAGAAAGCACCTATAGATCGAGGTCATATTTGGTTAGATTGGGGGTAGCACATTGATTTGCCCATTCTTCACATCTCCTTTTTGGGTTATATTTCCTTCCTTGTTAACGAAATAGGAAGAAGGATGGAAAAACAAAAGGCAAAGAGTAGGGAAACTAGTGACTTTTTCCAATTAGTAAAGGCATCTGGCACCAAAATCAATTCTAGTCTCAGAGGGCAGATGGTCATTAGAAAGAAACAAGCTTGATCTAGAATTCTCAGAGCCTCAGTTAGCAGTGACCCCAGCTCTAGCTAGCAGCAGGCAGTGTGAAATGAACCATACTTGTAGGAACCCATGGTTTGACAGGCGTCACTAAAGCAGTAAGATGGATGTCCTAGCATGTACCTGGATCATGCTGGCAAAATCAGCCCATGAGTGGGAAATGTCAGCAGTCATAATGAAGAAGCACCGTTGTAGACAATCACCTCCTTAGCACTCCTTACATTTCACCTCCTTATCTAGCATAGACTGCACAGTCTGAATCTTTCATCTTAAAGGATTGCTTTTTTAGCTCTTGCAGATTCCTTGCTTCCAGCCTAGCTTGACTTTTTCCTTTATGTTTCCTCAGTTCCCGATTCGGAATCTCTTCTCTCACTCCCAGACAAGAACTGACTTTTCCACCTGGGAATCTGCCCAATCACCAACACTGATCTACTCTACACTACACAATACAGGATATGACAAAAGGTGAATTCTACTTCAAGAGCTGTATCCATTCTTACAGTCGCCTGACTTGAACCTCTAGTTCATAATGAATCACAACTGAGAAACACTTTTCAAAAGACAAGCTGTACTTTTTGTTCTTTTACTAAGAGGCTTCTAGCATATACAAGACAATTAGGCTGAAAGCAGTGGGGGCTGCCAGCCTATATTTTCCATTAACAAATTGAGTAATGCAATTTATTTGTCTTACAAGTAATTATCAAGGGGACCAAATTAACTAAATTGAAACACTCCATAAGCAAGCTAAAGATAGCTAACAAACTGAGATACTGGAATATTTGGAGTCAGCTTTGGGTAAATAAGGTACATAGCAAGGAGAAGGCTGGATTACTGAGTAACAAGATAGGGGAGGAACAATACTGATAGCTACTCATATTTCTACAGCAATTTCAATTGATAAAGGACTTTCAAAAACCATGGGAGTTGATTAAGGAAAGAATTATTTTCTTCACTAACATGAGTAAACTGAGGCTCACAGAGGTTAAAGGACTTGCCTACATTCACACAGCAAGTTAATATGTGATCCAGAGTTTGAATCCCGGCCTCCTGTCTTCAGGTCCAGTGTTCAGTACATATAACCAACTGCATCTGGAAAGGGAGTGAAGACAGGAGGAAGGAAAAAGGGAGAGGAAAAGGGAGGAGATAGAAGAAAAATGGAAGAAAAGGTGGATGAAGGCTGCTATGAGAATAGTGAAGAGTTACTGGTGATTGATGAGGAGCTTGGAGAGCAAGGGAGAATGATAGCAGCTGCCCTTCCCTTGGAAGGAAGGCATCATAGAACCTCAGATTTGGCAGGGAGGGGGCCCTCAAGGTCATGTGGTCCAAGCTATTATACTGGAACATCTCCAATCATCCTGATGTGTATTTGATCACTGGACCCAGAAGGCTCCTGAGGAAAAAGTGAGGCTGGTGACTGCACAGCCCTGCCTCACTTAAATCCAATTTGTTTCCAAGTCATAGCATCATCTTCCTGATGTCATGGTCCTCTTTAAGAGCGAAAAACCACAACACAACGCAACCGGAACAATATTAACACAGCATCCTTGATAGGTAATGATCTACTCCTTGCTTGAAGGCCTCTAGCCAAAGGTCATTTATTTCCTAAAGAGGTGACCCATTTGACCTTTGGATAGCTCAGATTGTTAAGACAGCTAAGTGGCACAGTGGATAGGTGGCCTTCAGCAAGGCAGGACTTGAAAGTGTAACTTCTTGGGTATAATTCGAAATAACTAAACTGAGGCTGACAGGAATTTCTTTTTAGAAGCCTTTTGGTGACAACTTTTGGCCTCCAAATATAATCTCCTGTATGATTTGTAAAGTTGGCTATTTGATGTCTGTTACCCTGAGTCCCTTCTCAGGCTTTGAAATTCCACCTGGGTCAATAGAATTGTTTACTTGAGAATTTGTTGTTCACCCATGTCAGTGTTGTCTAACTCTTCATGGTTCTTGACAAAGACACTGGAGAGGTTTGTCATTTCATTCCCCAGTTCATTTTAAAGATGAGGAAACTGAGACCAGCAGAGTTAAGTGACTTGCCCAGGGACACACACCTGATAAGTGTCTGAGACTGAATTTTGATCTCAGGAAGATGTTTTCCTGACTCCAGGTATTTTGTCCACTGTGCCACCTACCCCTCCAAGAGTACCTCCCTCCTTTCTACCAATTGGCAATGTAGAGTAGTGGAAAGAACTTTTGCCTGGTAATATTCTCATCCTAGCTATGCTACTGGGGAAGCTAGGTGGTGCAGTGGATAGAGAATTAGGCCTGGAGTCAGGAAGACCTGAGTTAGAATCTGACCTCAGACACTTAGTGGCTGTGTGACCCTGGGCAAGTCACTTAAACCTGTTTGCCTCAGTTTCCTCATCTGTAAAATGAGCTGGAGAAGGAAATGACAAACTACTCCAGAATCTTTGCCAGGAAAACTCTAAATGGGGTCAAATGAGTCAGAAATGACTGAACAATAACAATAAGCTGTGCTACTAACTTTGGAAGGTCATTTAGTTTCTTGGAGCCTCAGTTTCCTCATCTGTAAAATAATAGGGTTGGACTAGATGATGAGACACCATTCTTAGTGCAGTGGATAGAATGAGCTTTGGAAAGAAGTGAGTTTAAGTCACTTAAGTTCTGTAAGCCTCAGTTTTCTTATGTGTAAAATGGGGATAGGTAACAATAAAACAGACTGCCCAGGGTAGTTGTAAAGACCCAATGAGATCACATATGTAAAGCTTTTTATAGGTTTTAAGGTGCTATATAAATTCAGGCTGGTACTATTTTTATTTTAGATCTAGCTAGTGTTATTAAAAATTCCTTCCAGATTAAAGAAGCTATGGTGTTCAGAATGTGACTCATTCACTGCTGATAACTATAAGATTCTACTTATCTTATAGGGATACTTAAGAGCTGATTGGTACATTAGTTAGGGTGTGTTCAAGTGGACTTTCTAGGAAAGAAGTCATAGGTATTCATTATGAGATGCCTTGCTAAAAACTCGGGATAAGTTGAAAAAAAAATGTTGAATTCTCTTTGAAAACACGTTTTTCTGTGACATCAGAAGATTCTGTACCTTAACCCTCCTGTCCTTTGGGATTGGGCTCACTATTGTACAGAGAAGGCCTGGGAAGGAGGGGTTGGTAGAAACAAGGGCTGAGATGCTCAGGGTGGTTTAGCATTTTGCAGTTCAGCATTTTTATCAATACTTGGTTGAAGGCATAGATCAAAGAATGGCTAAGCACCTACTAATGTGTCAGGCATTGAAGATGCAAAGACAAAAAGTGGAACAGTTTGCCCTCAAGGAGTTTATATTCTGTTGGGAGACAAGATGTATAAAATAGTATATACATGGGAACAGGGGTTGAACAGGGAATGTGCAAAGCTAATTTAAGGTAACCCCATATCTTGAGGGATTATGAAATCCTGGGGACTTCAGGCCAGTTGCCTGTATATCTCAGGGCTAAGACAGGCTTGGTGCTTTGGGGATGACAAAGTAATCTCTTTATGGGACACTGAGTTGGAAGAGTCCATGACTCAGTGGATCTTTAAAAGCCCTCTGCCATTCTTTGCTCTTTCTAGGTAGAATTTGTGTCAGGATTTTTTGGGATACTGTCTATGAGGAGTTGGGGAAAGTCAGCTCACTTCTCTTCTCCCCTCTTCCCCCACTGACTGCCATGTGGCTGTGAGCACATGGAAGTTCTAAATTTCATGGAAGCAAACCTGATCTTGGATTTGGGAATTTGGGGAATTTGATTGGTTTGTTGGTCTTGGTACTTTTGGTTAGAGCTTGCTGGCAGTAAGGCGAGAGCCCCTAGCAACTACTCCCTTATTCTTAGAGTGGATGACAACAATAGAAAGAGAGAACAGGACTTGGTCCGGCTTACCAGAAGGCATCTACCATGAGGGAGAGAGTGCAGAATCAAGGTGAAATGTAAACCATTTACTTTGAAGATCATTTAGTTAGATGAAATCTGACTCTCAATCTCCTGGGAGAGCATAACAGGAGTTATTGCTGTTGATGGCACGTTTCATATATAACTTTTCTTTTATCAGTTAACCAACAAGCATTAAGTACTTATGTGCTCATGGCCCAACAGGGCTAAGTGCTAAAGATATAAAGGAAAAAAATTAAAAACAGACCCAGCCATCAGAGAGTTTACATTTTAATCAGAGAAAGAATGTATAGATAACTATGTATATACAAGACATATATAAAGTGGATGGAAGGCAATAGAGGAGCTCAAGGCAGTGACTGGGAGAAAAAGCTTCTGGTAGAAGGTGGACTATGAGTTTAATCTTGAAGGATACCTGGGAAAGGTGAGGGGTGTAGAGCATTCTAGGCATGGGGGACAGCCAAAGCAAAGGCACTGAGATGGGAGATGGACTATTCCAGGAATTGTAGGTAGGCCAAGGAACCTGGATCTTAGAGTACTTGGAGGTGGGGAATAAAAACAAAAAAAGATGAGGAAGGTGGAGAGTAGCCAAGTTATAAAGAATTTTTAATGTTTTTTTAGAGGAGCTCATATTTGACTGTAGTTTCTAGATAACTGGAATAGGTAGGGGGGGTGGTGGTGGTGGTAATAAATAATATGTTCCTTCCCCTAATCAGCCCTAAAGAGAAAGACAGCTGTTTTAAAAGGGCAGCACCTTGACAGTTTTCTGTTGCAAACAGGATTGGATTTTTTAATTCAAACCACCTTGTCTCTAATTAAGAGATATCAATCCTAATCATTTTCATATCTTCCATAAAGCTTGATTCTGCTTTCTTAATTTTGTGTTACTTCATACATCTCCCTGACTTTGAATTCTTCTCATATGGCACAGTGACATTCCATTTTCTTTTTGTGCCACCATTTTTTTTCAAGCCATTTTCCAAAGGATGGGCACAACTTATTTTCAGTTTTTTGCTGCTGGGAATATTTCTGTACAGATACATGTGATGGAGAGTTGGGATGAAGACTATTTTTGCCTCCATGCCCCAAGATATGGCGAGGAATAGTGTATAAAAACTCTACCAAGAACAAAGTTAATTACATATGATTTGATTAATAGGTCAGAAGGATGAAGGGAAGGCCAAAGGGAAGCATTGGATTCTGATCTATTATTTCTTTGCTTTGTCTTCTTACAAGTGAAGAAAGGTCATTGGCATCAGTTCTGTTCCCCTCTTATCTTTGGTTCCTTTGTCTTATGCTTGGCAGCTACTTGAGAGACCCAACTGGACCTCTGGTAGGTATTGACTATCCATCCTATTTGTAGAAATGCTGAAGTACTTTTGGCATGAGTGTTAAGAATCATAAACTCAATTTATAGGAGTTATTTTTAATGGATTTATAAATTTTTACTGAACTAGAAATTCCCCAAGTCCATATGCTTACAGATTATCATTACATGTCTTTCATCTTTTTGTATTACACAAATTTATCTTTGTCTCAGTGGGGCTCTTATTGTTCAGTTGCTTGCAGAGATATCAAGAGTTGTTGGCTGGGGAGGTGGGAGGGAGTCAGTTATCTCCAATTCCTTCACACATCGGTACTTTTAATAAACTTGGTAGAAAACACAGGTCTAAAATTGTAAGGAAGAGAGCAGTGTTATATATAACATTTCCATCAGCTGTCAGTTCACCTGCAGCCTTCTCAACTGAGTTCTGTTAGTTGGAGGTCATGCCACAATCTCATTCATCAAAGTCGTTAGGAAGTTCAATTATACCTGGTTGATGGGTTTTATGGCAGATTAATCTGGTTTTTCAATTTGTGCCATATTCCTCTAGTCAGAGGGTGGGTACCTTTTAAAGAATATTTTCTAAGTAAAAGATGCTTTCCTTAGAAACCTCTCCCTTCCGTATAATAAGGCCATTGACTCCCAGTTGGGGGAAACATCAATGAAGGGTCACATACAACTAAAGAGAAATGCAATTACCTTCTTTTTTTTAAAAGCAAAAAATTAAATGAAATACAATCTTATTAGGTCAGGAACTGTTCCATTTCCCTTTCATATATCCTTAGCACCTAATTTTCAAATTTAAAAAGCTGGAAAAATAGTAGGCTATATTTATTTAGTGCATTGCAGTTTCTGAAGCATTTTATGTGTTATGTCATTTAATTTCATAATAACCCTGTGAAGTAAGTTGTGAAAATATTATTAACCCCTTCTGGCTCTAGATCTATGATCCTAATTGGAATTATAAGTAGGGTCAGTCTACTGGAGGGATATCATAGAATCAGGCTCCCTAAGCTACAGAGTGCTGAAAACTGAGGCCAGGCCTTTCTCACAGAGAGCTAGGTCACATACATACATATGCATGATTGCAGAGACAATTCTCTCAATAGTTCAATTCAGGACCTGAAATTCCACTATCAGAGAATATTCCTTTGGGCACTGGGTTAAGTTAAAATTCAGATATACCTAAGGGGTATTATGCCATTAAAGGTCTTTTATGTGTTGATGTGAATTAATTTGTCTGATCTTTTTCTCTACTGAGTTCTGAGGACAGGAAAAAGGTGAAGTTTTGAGGTTTTGATATAGAGATAGAATCCTCTGGACAGAATGAGAACCAGGCAGGCAATGAGAGGCAAGGCCCCACAATGGTGGGGCGTGTATGGGAGTGGAAGAGGAGATGAAGTTGGAATGTAAGATTTCGTTTCCAAGAACTTTGGAGAAGGGGCAGCTGGGTGGTGAATTGGGCCTGCAGGAGTATAGGAGGACCTGAGTTCAAATATGACCTCAGATACTTACTAACTGTGTGACCCTGGGCAAGTCACTTAATACAATTGCCTCCAAAAAAGAAAAAAAACCCCAGCAAACTTTAAAGTAGAAAAAGACAATAATGTATAATAACTTGAGGACACAATAGTGTCAAAGAAAAATTTTAATTTAATTATGTAAGATAGCAGAGAGCTGAGTATGTTTAAAGATACATAAGGAACCAAGAGAGGAAGAGACTGATGATACAGGAATGAGTTTTGGTGATTGACAGAGAAAGATATTGGGGGGGCGGTGAGTACACAAAGAGATGCGATTCTAGGTATGAACAGAGTGGTCACTTGATGCAACTTCTTTTCCTGTCCCCTTTCCACATTCATAGAACCACAGATGTGGAGCCAGATGAGATCTTGGAAGTCACAAAGTCCACCCCTTCCTTCTCTTAAGCTTGAGATAACCAAGGTCCAGAGGGAGTAACTGACTTGGAGAAAGCTCACTTGTAGAGGCAGGTCCTCCTGGCCCTAGACTTAATGCCCCTAGCCTCTTTTCTGTGCATCTTCTCTGTTGTAACTCCCTCTGATTGACCTTTTCCTCTTTCTAGATTTCGCTCCCTCCCTCTCATTATTAATGCTGTATGGGCAGAGTCCAGATTGGTGAAGTTGTAAAAAACGAATTGTTATGAAGGTGCTAAAGCTTCATACTAGCTAGCCCTGGAATGAATCAAGAACTCTCATAACTCAAGGGGAGGGGTAGTGGAGGACAGGAATGATGACAATTCATAGAGATGTTGTGATATGGAAAGGAGGAAATTTGAGAGAGCTTGCAATGGCTAGCTTTGAGTTCAGTAAAGCAGAACCATGCACTCTGATGATTTTAGAAGGCATCAATTTTATCTGATACCAAAGTATAAAATGCCCTCTGTAACATCTCTGACCTGCAGTCCTCCAGCCTTTGTTTGCATACCTCCAGGGATGGGAAGCTCACTACTTGTTGAGGGAGCTCACTCCATTTTCAGACAGCTATAATTATTAGGATTTTTTCCCCTTATATGGAACCCCAATCCATTTCCCTATAATTTCCATCTATTATTCCTGGTTCTGACCCCTTCAGCCAAGTGTTCCTCACACTTGATATTCATTCCACTTCCTAACTCCCTATGCCTGGAATACACATGCATTAGCTCCTTACTCTTTCTCTAGAATCAAAGGTCCATTCTTAGGAACACCTCTTACACAAGGCCTTTCCTGATGTACCCAGCTCCTAGGGCATCCACCCCTATACCTTGTATTTATTTTGCATACACTTACATGTATACATTTTGGCTCCCCAATGGGAATGGAAGTACCTACTCTGTGAAAGGTCTGTGCTAAGTATTATCACCTAATTTGATTCTCACAACAACCCTGGTGGTAGGTACTCTTACTATTCCCATTTTACAGCTGAATAGAAAAGAACCTCCTTGAGAGCAGAGACTTTCCATTTTCCCTGTATCCCCAGAACTTAGAACAGTGTCTGATACAGAGCACACATGTGACTGATTGAGTCAAACTCACTTTTACAATGTAATCTGTTAGAAATGTAATCCTCCCCAAGTTCTCCCCTATGACCAACTTCTTCAAGCAATATTTTATAAGATCTCCACTTCCTTCACCATCGTGGTTGCCATCTGACTTGTCAACATCCTTGCTAACACATAGCAACCAGGATTGCCACAGTATCCCAGATGATCTCTGACTAAAGCTGAGTGTAGCAGGGCTCTTACGTCCCTTACTCTAGACGCTAGGCTTTCATTGACAAGGAAAGGATTAGGGATAGGGAAGAGGGCTTGAATGAAAGGAAAGCCTTTAGTTTCATCACCTATAAACTGTGGAGGTTAGACACATCATCTCTGCAGTTATTTCCTCCCCACCTCCCAAGGCCACCCCTGATTCCAACATTTCAAATACTTAATGTTCCTCCTGTCCCCAAGCTAGACTGAGGTGAGGAACGGGCCTCATAGAGGGATGGATGGCAGAAGCTGAGAAACATGACCTTTAGAGCTATATCAAATTACTTTCTGTCCTTGACACATTCAAAAAGAACCCTTTTGAAACTCTCTTTGAGCTGTCATCTTGTGAAAGTTCATGGGGCAAAACTCTTCAGAACATCTCATTTGGTGTTTCAGCGAAGCTATTAATTAAGAGGTCATAGACTAGTGGTCTCTGTTGGTAGGTAGGAGTGAGTCAGAAATCCTGTCCCTGGGAAATAAAGTCACCAGCCATCAAGAATATAAATAAATCTCCCCCGGCATCCTTTCTGGGCTTATCAGACAACATTGGGTTTCTTCTGGCACAGTAGGGAGAGGATCAGAAAGGTACAACAGAAATGTCTATGTGAGTGAAGTCTGAGGAAAGGCAGGCTGTCTAGCCTAGTCTAAGGGAAAGGAGGTGAGCTCAGCACAGGCTTCATGGAGCAAATGGCCTTTAGGCTGGATTTTCAGAATTTAATAAGTGACAGTAAAGAAGGCATTCTGAGGATAGGAAACAGTTTGGACAAAAACAGGCAGGTGTGAAATTCCAGAATGCGTTTTAGAGATTGGAGTCTAGTTTGGAGGGAGGAGTCTAGTTTATTGGAGCATACAATGGGTGAGAGGAAATAAAGTCCAAAATTTTCATGAGTTATCTTTAGTAGCCTTGGAGCATTTGTCAAAACAAAACAAAACAGATGCAGAGGAAGAGTGCAGTTACCTAGAGATAAAGAAGTCAGGGATGGTAGAAGTTTAGGGAGAAAGGAATTCTAGGGTGGTACAGGGTTAGAAGGTATCAGAAATTGTCTGTTCTAAATCCCTTATTTTATAGGGGAAGAAAAAGAGCCAGGAAAAGTTGTGGCTTGCTCCAGTTTAAGGAGTTATTAGAATTTGAACACAGGAACCTGACACCAAGGAGTGTTCACCAGTATTCTCATATAACCTGGTACTATGCCTTATAGTTGATAGGTGCTTAATAAATGACTTTTGAATAAATGGACAGATAGATGAATAGATATAAGAAGAAATTAATGAGCAAAATGACAATAAGTAATCACACTCACAGTACTATCTGCCTCCTTGATAAAACCATGAAAACTTCCAGTCTAGTATGAGTTAACCAGTGGCTAGACTTGTTCCACCAAATTTCAAAAATACTTAGCCTAAGCATTTGGATATAGCTCATTTTGGATGTGTGAGTTGGGCGTCAGAAATTCACAAGAAAAATTGTGGTCCCTTCCTGGGAGAAAGCAAAACAAATCAAAACAAACAAAAGTAAAGAAACAAATTAAGGCTTCTGCTGAGGGATGATGCTCCATCATTAGAGATTACTTCTTTTGGGCAAAGAGAAGTGTCTTTTGTTAAAGTGCCTGACAGGGCTGAGGCCTAAAATTGCTATTTGGCATTAACAGCTAAGTCAGTCTTTGCTTATTGGATTTCTTTGCCTCATAACACATCTAGGAAGCAATTGGTAGAAGATGCCAAGAGACAGATTTTGGCTCAATATAAGAATACACTTAACAATCGGAATTGGCCAAATTCTATTGGTACTGAGTTCCCTGTTGCTGAAGGTACCACTTGGTTTAGAGCTAGAAGGAACATTAGAGGTCATTAAATCCCTTCATGTTATAAAGGGCAAAAATGAACTCTGTAGAGATGCACTGACTTGCTCAAGATCATTCAGGAACTGAGCAGAAGAAACAGGACTCAGACTCAGTTTCTTTTACCTCAGAATTCTTTCCACTCCCACACTGACTCAAGTCTTCAGGCAGACATGGGATGAACTAGATAACTATTTGGTGGTAAGTTACCTCTGCAGTCTCTTCCAGCTCTGAAAAGCCATGAGATGTGATGGGGAAGAAGGAAAAGTGATGAGTTCTTAGAATGGCAGGTTGGAAGCTTCTGAGAGGGATGAAGAAGAATACTGAAAGGTTCTATATGTCAGGGTGCTTCAGCAATATGGTATCTTTATTACATAACGTTAAGTTCCTTGATCTCGGAATTATGTTTTTGCCCCTCATAGTTATATTCCCAAGTACTTAGTACAATGCCTAGCACATAGTCAGTGCTTAATAAAATGCTCATTGACTTGAGCAGTCTAGCATTCTAATGCCTGTGACCAGATTACACAGAATTTTATTTCATAGTTACATAGAGATGCCCACAAATTAGCAGAGTGTAAACAGCAAGAGGGGGTTCAGGGGTAAAAAAAGTAAGTGGAGCCAGCTTAAGAATTGCCAGCAACCAGCAATTGAAATAAGTATGGAGATTCTAAGCCAACAGTGGGTTGGGTTGGGCTTGGGGTCCTCTACCAGTGGGGTTAGAGTCAGGAACAAAGGGAAAGAGAAACTCAAAGAACTAGACGTACAAATCTGGCCACTTTGGAGTCAGTTGGACTTACTTTCTTAACAGATCCCTTTCTCATTTTGGCTTTTAACCCCACTCAGTCCTACTTTCTGATGCTAAGGCAAATGCTCCTCATCCACAGAGTTGAGGGAACCCAAGAATCATTTTTATTGGTTGTTAGTGCTTTGTGCATGCCTTCATTTCAGCTACAGACAGGCTGCATGTTGGTTTGTGCTAGAGGACAGCAGTGAACAAGCTGCAGATTCATTAAGCTGATCAACAGATCCGGTGGCGGCCAGGAAGAAGTCCTCATTCTCCAGGCTAGTGTCAAGTTGTTACATGTCTATTCCTTACATGTCGGGACATTAATATTGGGAAGATGCTAATTCTTATTATAATTAGAAATTGAAGTGCAATTAAGACTTTCTAATTAATTCAGTATAAATATTTATAGGAACATAATGGCCCAGTTCAAATGACTGGAGCATTAGGAGCATGTGAAATTAGAATAGGGAAAAAAAATGCTGCTCTCTCTTCCTTCTGCAGAGATGCTGGATCCCCAAAACTGACTTACTGCTTTATGTCACTAGAATCCGTCTGCTTTCTTTGCTTTTGATATCATAGACCGCTAGGTGGTGCAGAAAATAGAATGTTGGACTTGGAGACAGAAAGAATCCTGCTTCATAGATTTCATCGACTCTGTGTGACTCTGTGCAGGTCACTTAACCTCTGTCTGCCTCAGTTATTGCATCTGAAAAGTGGGTATAGTAATAGTACCTACTTCACGGAGTTGTTGGGAAACTAAAATGAGATAATACATGTAAAGTGCTTTTGAAACCTTACAGCGCTGGATAAATGCTATTTATTATTGCTATTATTATAAATGGTGTTAAAAATGATGAAGATGCCAATGACTTCTTCCCATGTCTTTGGCCCCCATTGACAAAGGCACATTAGGCATGCCCTGGGGGCCTTTAAGCTCTCCAGGTCAGCCTGGGGGAGGCAAAGGCTGTGAAGGCTCAGAGTTGACTGAGAAACAAATTTGCTAATTTGCAGAGACAGAATGAGCAGACAATGGGTGTGTGTGTGTGTGTGTGTGTGTGTGTGTGTTTTCACCATAGCAACTAATTAAACTGTCTTCTAAAGCACAGAGGGTTGTGATCTTCATCTATTAATTAAATTTTCATCTATTATTAAATTGCCTGACACAGATCACTTTTAGTACTGAACATGTGAACAATGATGCTAATGGAAGGCAAGTACAAAAAGAACACTGTTCGTCTTAGACAGCAGCAGGGGAGAACCAATGAGAAAAAGGCCCAGAAGAGGAGTCTGGGGTCACAGAAGACAATGTACTTTATTGCAGCTTTCTACTCCTGCTTGCCCGGAGAGACTTGTGACCACATCCTGCGGAAATGAGTTTGTAGATATTAAAACCATTCATCACCAGAAAGTTGGCCACCAGACAATGATTGTTTTCCCTCTAGCTTATGAAAACCATTTCCAAAAGTGAAGAGGAGTTGCAATCTGCTTCAGTGGAGGGAGCATTTCTTGCCACTGGACCCAGATGGCTTCAGAGGAGAAAGTAAGACTGGTGACTTTGCACAGCCCTCCCTTACTTAAATCCAATTTACTTGTATCAGCTTCCTGATATCATGGTCCTCTTTGAGAAAAAAGGATAAATGACAACCCCAAATTAATGAAGTCACCTAAACTTGACTTATTGAGAGAAGTTAGAGGCTTCCAGGTGGTCCAGTATAGAGTGCTGGACTTAGAGTCAGGGAAACATGAATTTAAATCCTACCTCAGACATTTAGCTGTGTGACTCTGGGTAAGTCATTTAACCTCTCTGCCTCAGTTTCCTCATCTGTTAAATGGTGATAAAGTAGCATCTACCCCACAAGGTTGCAGTGAGGATCAAATGAGTTTTTGTTATGCTATATTAATTTTATATTATATAATATATAGTTTTATTATACATAATATTTTATATTTATATATGTATATATATGCATATATATGTGCTTCTCAAACCTTAGGTACTGTGTAAATGCTTGCTATTATTATGTTAGGAAATGACCATTCATGTTTTAAAGAATCACAGAAAGACCTGCTCCTTAAGATATTTGTGCCTAAGACTTCCTGTGCTAAGTTTCGTTAGCAAGACACTGAGCTTCTCAAGGACGGGTGCAGAACACTGAGTGATTTGGTGACTAGAGCAGCAGTCTGGTCTAGTGGAAGGAGCACTAGATGGTGAGACAGGAGACCTGAGTTCTAATTCTGATCACAGTTCTAACACAGATCCAGCAACGAGCACAGTGCCTTGCACAGGATAGGGGCTTAATAAATGCTTGTTGATTGAGTCTACCTCTTAGCAGCTCGGTGACTGGGCAGATCTTTACCTCTTAGGGTCCCCATAAGAATAGAGTGAGATACTTAGTTTGAGGATAACGTGGAACATTCAACAACTCACACAAATATTAGGCGTTGCTGCTGCTTGTGTTAATGGTGACATGTATGATGAGGATGACAATTACTATGTCCTGAAATAGCGATTAGTCTGTTTATTAGACCTGTGAAAATTGCCTTTGGATTACGGAAGATGGAAAATATCAAAAACGAATATTAGCTTATAAGGTTGGACTTGTGGGAGTACCTCCCCCAAATCAATTAGTGAATGCTCATTATTCTAGGCCAACAAGCAAAATTTCCAGGGGTTGGTTGGCCCTGGGAAAATTTCCTTAAGGTAGATACTCTCAAAAACTACGAGAAAAATTAATCATGTTTAAGCTGCCTCTCCCACTTCTATGAGCTTTAAGGTTCCTAAAGTATTTTATATGCATTAGTTTATTTGGTTGTTACAACAATCTTGTGAGAGTATGTTATTGTCCCATTTGACAGCAGAGAAAACAAATGCTCAGAGCTGTTAAGTGACTTGCTTAGGATTATACTTGTAATATGTACCAGAGGATGATTCAGTCCTTCGGGCATACAATCTCTTCAGACTCTTTAAGACCCTGTGGACCATACTGTCCATGGGGTTTTCTTGGCAAAGATACTGGAGTGGTTTGTCATTTCCTTCTCTAGTGGATTAAGACAAACAGAGGTTCAGTGACTTGCCCAGGGTCACACAGCTAGTAAGTAAGGTCACATTTGAACTTAGGTCTTCCTGACTCCAAGGTAGCTAGGTGGCATAGTGGATAAAGCACTAGGCTTGGAGTCAAGAAGACTCATCTCCCTGCATTTAAATCTGGCCTCAGAATAATTGCTAGTCTTATGACCCTGGGCAAGTCACCTAATCCTGTTTGCCAGTTTCCTCATCTGTCAAATGAGCTGCAGGAGGAAATGGCAAGTCACTCTAGTATCTTCGCCAGGAACAAAAAACCCCAAATGGGGTCATGAAGAGTTGGACACAATTGAAAATGATTGAACAATAGCAGCAGCCACTTCCTGATTCCAGGCCCAGCATTTTATCCACTAAGCCACCCAGCTGCCTCCTGATTTGAACACAGGTATTCTTGGCTCCTGGTCAGAACATCTATGAAGATGTTCCATGCTGCTTAATTAGTCATGAAAGTTGGAATGATCAAGGGCTACTGATGGAATAGATCTGTTGTTGTTGTGTTTGTCTTTCATTCCAGAAAAAGACCATGACATCAGGGAGACGATGACATGACTTGCAGTTTACTTTGATTTGAGTGAGTGAGAGCTGGGCAAGGTTACCAGCCTCACTTTCTCCTCCAGAGCCTTCTGGGTTCAGTGGCCAGATACGGATCTGGACAACTGGAGATGGCCCAAGATGCAATGGGAAATCCTTTTAGTGTAAGGCCTTTTCAGGTTCTCACTTTGAGTGAGGTAATACCCATTCAGTAAATAGGCTTCTTTAAGAGGTGAGTCAAGGGATGGTCCCTTATTAATATAAATGAATGAATGAAACTAGGAAGGAAAGACCCTCAGGATTGCTGGCCAAAAGAGAAACAGTTTCTCTTTTTAAAGCCCAAGGTTCGAAATTTCTCATTACTTTCAATCTATTATGCAATTTGCTTCTTCCTTTCTCTACCAAATACAAAAACAAATCCTCATTTTATGTGAGGAAAATAAAGTTTAATCTTCAAAGCCCACTTTAAGTCCTACCTCCTTCTTGAAGGGCTATCATTCCGAAAATGATCTTACTGAGGCATGGGGCAGATCATGTCTCTATTCCTCAAAATGTTCAGGGATTCCATGTTCTTAGGGAACAAAAAACCAACCAGTCATTTCTCGTGCTAAAAAAGTCAGCAGATGTCCAGGTCTGAATCCTGCCTCAGATACTCACTAGTTATATGACCCAAGAAAAGTTACTTAACCTCTCTAGGATTCACTTTCTTCATCTGTAAAATAGAAGGGTTGGATTAGATTGCCTCCAAGGCAAGGGATCTTAACCTTTTTTGCATCATGGACCCCCTAGGCAGTCTGGGGAAGACTACAGATTCCTTCTCAGAAAAAAATGCTCTTAAATACATAAAATAGAATACACAGGCTTACAAATGAATCCAAAGGTTAGTTAAAGTAAAAATGTGATTTTTTTCTCCATACAAGTTCACAGGCCTCCTGAAATCTATCTATAGACCCAAGATTAAGAGCTTCTGTTTAGGATTTCTTCTAACTCTATATCATAGTCTCATTTAGAGCTGTAAATGAAAATAGTCTATTGAGTGCCCCACCCCTCATTTTATAGATGAGAAGACTGGAAACTAAGGAACATAAAAGTACTTGCCCAGCTAATGAGTGTCCAAGTCCAGTGTTTTGTCCCCTTCAGTAGAAATGGAGATGAAGAAAATGTGAGATTTGGGTAAAGGTCTAGCAATCAGATTCTCACCAGTTTCATTGACTAATCTCAAAAGAGACACATAAATTGCCTCACATTTGTAACAGGAATATTTAGAATTCAGAATATTTGGAAGGCAAATGAATGGATCCTTGCAATGAACTATTCATTAAATTCACTACACTGCTTGTTATCTGTCAGGGTAAGCATCAATAAAGACTCTACAATTCCAGGTATAAATCAAAATTATAACTAACTTAAGCCCTTGTGTTTATCACAACTATTTCAACCCAACTGTGAATCCATAAACTGGACTGAATTTCATCTACTTTTGTCTAACAGTTTTACTCTTGCACCCACCAAATTGTCAACTTCTTGGGTGAGTCAATTGCATCTGCTAATAGTATGCTAGGAGAATTTATTTCATTCTATTCCCAAAGGAACTCTCATTAATCTCTCCCTCATTACAAATCTGTTCTCATCTTCCACTGGGCTTTGTTTCTTTAAAAATGACCAGTTTAAACATCCGGAAGAACATGTACATATTAACATTATAACAAAAACTAGACATAGGTACAATTAGCTTCGTTATTTTAATTGTTTAACTGATATCTTGTAAGTAAAGAGTTGTGAAAAGTTAATTTATGTAACTACTATATTTAAGCTTGAAAATGACTAGGAAATGTTTAGAATCTTTTTCTAAAAGGTCTCCAAGCCTTACTCAATAATGTGTGTTGGTGTGGGGGTCCGGACTATGGGTGGTCATCCTTTTCTAGCTGCTAAACACTTTTCTGTTGTTGCCCCCTGACCGGACCTCATGGGCTTTCTATTTTTACCTTTATTCTTTGGAATGTGGCTCCCTAATCCCTTCATTTCCCTCCGGTAGGGAGAGATTAAATCATTAATACACCCTCAGGGCCATTTTCTTGTCCACCATAGTAACTTCAGTAAAAAGCTTGGTCTTGAGGAACCCTTGAGGAACAAGTTATTCTGGATAGCCGCCATATTTTTTTCACAGCAGAAGTTAATGCAAGGACTTTAAAAATGGTTTTTGAGGAAGCTTTCCGAAATGTCCTATTTCGCCTCACTAAACAGAATATGATAAACATAATTGAATCTTTTCTTGATGACTCAGGCTCTTGGTTATAAACATCAGTGCTCTGTACGTAATAGGAATTTTAAAATGTTTGCTGAATTTGTTGATTGTATTAGCAATTGCGATGTGATCATGGACAAGTCATTTTTTTTCTCTCAGATTTAGTTTTCTCATCTATAAATGAGGGAGTTCAATTAGATAAGCTCTGAAGTAGGATTTCTAGATTTCCCTCTTTTGTGTGTGTCCTGGCCCCTTTTGGCAGTCTAGTGAAGCCTATGGACCCCTTCTTAGAATTATTGTTAAATGCACAAAATCATAAAAGCAGGATTACAAAGGAAACCAATTACATTGAAATAAACTTATTGAAGTATTAAAAAAAAGTTCAAGGACCTGGGCTTAAGAAATCTTTCTCTAAAGTGTCTTCCATTTTTAAATCGTATGGTTCTCTGACTTTAGTACCTCACACAGTGATTTATGATTGAGCAACTTAGAAACTATAAAGTATTACATAAATGGACCCCATTGTATTGTCATTAAAATGGTGATGATGATGATAGTGATGTGCTGCTGTGCATATGCATTATAGGACACGGCTGAGGTAGTAATCACTCCAGAATTAGCTATGGAATTTGATTTTTTTGAAAAAGTCCCTGATGTCAATATTCCATTTACCATTTTCTTTAAAGTTGGAATGAAGTTCATCTAATTATATGGCTTCCTGGACCCTGAGATGTGACCGAATTATTTAACAACTCAAAGGCTGAAGCAAACTTTTATCAAGTAGTTTTCTCACCCTCTAGAAAATCATGTTACTGATCCTATAAGTATCTTTTAACTTGCCAGTCCTTTTTAAAATATTATGTATGATCTGTGCATCACTAGGATAAGGTACTACAGAGTTCAGTTTAACAACTGGCAATCAATGTTCCATCTTGCTTGTACTGTTTGTTCCTTGAGTGAGGAGGAGTATCCTTCTAGTTTCAAGAGCTTGTACATTTGAAGCCTATGTGGGACACTGAGATTGAGTAGTCTCACCAAAGATCACTGGGGAGGGGTAGTGGGAAGAAAGGGAATTTCTCTAATATTTAAAAAGTATTCATTAAATGCACATGATGCTTCCACAGATACGACACATTTTTTCCTAAGCTCTCCTTACCTGTTTCATTTTAATTCAATTCAGTTCTACTCCATCCAAGACAACATTTATTAAATGTCTACTCCGTTAGCTTGAATAGAATGTCAGCATGAACAAAATTGTCAAAAAAAAATGTCAAAAATTGCATATTTAACATAATGGGATTGAAAATTCTTTACAAAGCCTGAGTAATTGATTAACTTTCTCAAGAAGTCTCTTTGGAAGTGGGATTTCATATCCTGAATAATAAAATTACTTATTGGCTGAAGTAAGGTAAACGTAGTGAAGGAAGATGTTAAAAACATACCTCATATACTACTGGAGTGGAGATTGTGGTTTATTGAAAAGTATATAAGATTTGGGATCAGACAAGGATTTCCATCCCAGTTCTGTTACTTACAGTCTGGGTAATCTTGGACAATCATTTATTGGATTATTTACCTGGAGAACTGGTTGGCATTTTAAACTTTACATCTTCCAAGCTGAACTTCATCTGCCTTAAAAGACCCCTCATCATAACTTTTTTCTTTCTGTTGACGCTGACATCAAACTTTTAACCCCCCAGGCTCAAAACTTTTCAGTTATCTTTGGTTCTTAACTGGATTTCCCTCTCTATTTTCCAGTCTTCCCCCCAATAAATCAAACACCAAGTCCTATAGTTTATACCACCATAATACTTTTATGTGTCCTCTTTTCTTCATTTATTCTATCCAGGCTAAAATCACCTCTTACCTTAACAGCATCTGAATTAGTATTCCTGCCTTCAGTCACTCCTTTTTCCAATCTATCCTCCACACAACTATCAAAATAATCTTCCTAAGGATGGATTTGATCATGCCACTCTCCTGCTCAAATCATTTTAGTGGTTCCCTGTTGTCACTAGAACAAAACAATCAGTCACCTTAGAAGACTCTCCTCAGTGTCACTCTAACCTGCCTTTCCTACTATTTTCCCTATGCTTCCCCTTAAACCCTCTATATTCTGGGTCAATTGAACTACTCCAGATAAACTGGAAACTTGTTTCCTGAATTTGATTTATGATTTTCATCCATCGGTTGGCGTAAGCTATACCCCCTGCCTGGAATGAACTCCCTTCTTATCTCCATTTTCCGGAAACTTTTTCAACAAAGGTTTCCTCCATGAAGCTTCCATGGTCTGTCCATAGCTGAAAGCATTTTCTATTTTCTCAAAATTCCCTTCTCTAACCTACATCATGCTTATGTCTACTCATGATTCATCCTCTCCTGCCCCTAACATGCCTCCCTTTCCCCAGTAAGTGCCTTGAGGGAAGAGACTATGCCAGTTTCATCTCTTTCTTCTCATGAGCCTCTCAGTCCCAGACCCTCATCTTCCAGCTGCTTACAGGATAACTCACCCTGGATGTCTCACCAGCTCCACAAATTCATTGTGCCCTAAACTGAGTTTCTTATCTTTCCCCCAAAATTTATTTCTCTTTTTGATTTTACTATTTCTGCCAGTGGCACTGTCATTTACCCAACGTCTCATGTTCGAAATGTGGCCTCTTTCCTCTTTCTCATCTCTCATTTGCAATCAGTTGCCAAGTCCTGTCAATTCTACCTCTGCAAAGCTTCTGAAACCTTTCTCCTGTACTTTACTACCACCTCACTATGGACCATGAAGCCACCTGTGAAATAGCCTCCTAACATGTCTTCAAGGTTTGACACTATTTCCCCTCCCTACTAAATGTCTTTCATATCACGGCTAGACTGATCTTATTTATGCATAGATCTGACCAAGTTACCTTTCTGCTCAAAAGTTACCACTGACTGCCTATCATCTATCAAGTAAGTTCAAACATTTTTTGTACAGCATTCAAGGTTCTCTACAATGTGGCACCAACACCTTATCTAATATTATGGTTTTCACTGTACCCTACACTTCAACTAAGTTGAAATTGCCTTCTCTCCTCCCAATATTCTTTGTACTTTTACCTTTAAGCCTTTTATTTGAATGTTTTCAATACCTATAATATTTCTTCTATGACTATTGAAAAATTCTATCCATCCTTTAAAGCTCAGCTTGAATGCCATCTCCTCCATGAAGCTGTCTCTGATCCCCTTGCTTGGAAGTCACATTTTCCTTTACAAGTCACATGGCACTTTCTTTGTCACCTTTTTAATGCATTCACCATATAACAACATGTATCAGAGCAATCTACATTGGTGCCATTCCCCTACTAAACTGTAAATTCATGGGGATTTTTCTTTCAATACATTTTTATTTGGTATTACTACCTCTCAATTAACATGAATTTTGACTTGATTATAAAAGAATACGCTATTCAATTAAAGAGGAATTAGCCAAAAAAGTCTATTGGTTTGTTTACAACAATCAGTTGCGTGGCCCAAGGCTGGAAGATGAAGATGAGAGAAAAAAAGCATCAACCAAAAGTATAAACAGCTCCCTGACCTCAATCTTGGTACTTGCTAAGACTTAATTGCTTTGTCAGTCTTCTATGTGTGTGTGTGTGTGTGTGTGTGTGTGAGAGAGAGAGAGAGAGAGAGAGAGAGAGAGGAGAGAGAGAGAGAGAGAGAGAGAGAGAGAGAGAGAGAGAGAGAGAGAGAGAGATTCTTTGCATGAACATGAAAGGGAAAAAGGAATTTTTGGTAATGAAATTACTTTCTGAGCAACATTTTTAGATGAATTATGACTGGGAGGATTGGTGACTACTATAAATCTGAGCTATGATTATTTTTGTGCTCCAGAATTGTTTTTGCTATTCAAAAGGAGACCATAATGAATTATTTGGGGTTCTTGATTAATCAATAGTCACATCATATGAAAATCCCCTCTCTCCTTATGGGCCCTTCCTCTGGTTGGTTAGTTCCTTCCAGAACCTTCGTTTTAAAAAAGGGCTCAGGATAGCCATGTTGACTCTTTTTCAGGCTTGCTCTTGGCTCTCCATACTTCTCTTACCACACCTCTCCCCTTCCCCTTCATTTTTTTTTAATGCATCATATTCCCATATAAGCTTCTCAAAAGGGATTGCTTTTATTTTTGCTTTTCTTTCTATTTTCTGTGCTTAGCACAGTTCCTGGCACATACTAAATCCTTAATAAATTCTTAATGACTTGGGCTTGATTTAACACTAGGCACAGGCTCAGATTAACTTATGGCCCACTACTTTCTCTTTTGCTACATGGTAGGGGTTCCACTCTACCCTCATCCCCGAAGGAATTTGCCATGCTCTGCTTTGCCTTAATACTTTTACTCATTAAATCATGGAATGTTTTGGGGTTCTCTGTGATCTCCAACGTAGATAATACTGAGAGAGAAGGGAAGAGCTTAGAAGGCATTGCCAGGGATGGAATTGTCCCTTACCTTATGATGTGGCATCATTATTCCTCAGTTTCTTAGTGTACTATTTACTTTAGACCTCGTCATTTATAGCACAGTTTAACTCATAGTAATTTTATTAAAACCAAGACTCATAGAGAAAGTGCTCAAGTAGATAATATCCTTGGTGTACTATTCTGTCATTAAGAAAGTTTATCCGACTCTCTTGATTTCTCTCCCTCCAAAACACAGAGCTCCATCATTATATAATAGTGGGTTAGTGTCAACATTAACGAAGATGCCCAACTGTTTTTAGTTTCCATTTGTGACCTATAGACAGCCTTTCCATTCCAAATGTTCATGGCTTATGCCTGACCTGTGGTAGGGTTTTCCAAGCCCATATTAGTCACAGTTGGACATACTGTACCTGGACTGCAATATAGTGATGTCATTTTGGTCCTCTTCAAGAATGACAGACAAAAACCAACCAACCATAGATATCCTTAGCAGGGTAGAGTGTATGCTGCCTTAATTAAGGCTACTGACAGTGACTTCTCTTTTCCTTCTGTACTTATCTATTATCTCATCTCTCTGATTTTAGAAACAGAGTATTAGAGCTGGAAAAAGCATAGAAAATATAGAGTGACAGGAGCTACAAGGGATCTCAGAACAGAGAACATCTAATGTTGGATAGAAAGGGATCTTGGAATATAAAACATAGAACATCTGAGATGGACAAGATCTGAAAATATAGTACCTAGTATGTCAGAGTTAGGAGGGGCTTTAAATTTCAATTTAATCAAATTTGATTTTATCAAATACAAGAATTTTTTAATTGTTTATTAAATTTTAATATTTTGTTATTTATCATAGTAGTAAAATTTTAATATTTTAAGTTCTTTATTAAATACTCAGGATATTAAAAGACTGAGCTAGGAATAAAAAGATAAAATGGAAACAATGCCTAACCCTTGGGAGGAAGTTATGGAGATTACATGTATATTAACTGCTAAATATGTGCATGATCATTTCAAGAAGAGATAGAAAACTATAACATTTAAGAGAATCATGATAAGCTCCCTGTAAATGATTAATTCAAGATTTTAACAATCATTTAGTAAGTGCCTACTGCATTCCAGGTGCTGGGGGTGCAAAAGAAACAAATTTTAAAATGCTTGACCTCAAGAAATTTACATTCGATTGTTGAGAAAGGAGGGTAAGCTGAATCCAGAAGGAAGCTGGGAATCTAAGAGGCACAGGTAAGAGCAATGACACTGCAGACATGCAGAATAGCCTGTACAAAGGAACATAACCAGGATAAGTAGTGCTAAGTATATAGAACACTACGTAGAAATATAGAGTGCATGAAGGTAAGGTACAATAACCCTGGAAGGATAGTTTAAGGCCAGACTGTGAATGGCTTTAAATGCCAATAGAGAAGTCTGTATTTTTGTTTTTAGAGACAATAGTGAGTCATTCAATCTTTTATGAACAGAGAAGTGAAATGGTCAGCTTTGTGCTTTAAGAAGATTATTTTTCCAGCTATGTGGAAAGTAGACTGAAGAGAGAGAGAGCCTGGAACTTGGGAGTCCAGTTAGTAGACTGCTCCAATAACCAAGGTAAAAGGTGATGAGGGCCTGAATTAGGATACCCATTTTGTGAGTTGACAAAAAGACACATGTACAAAAGATATTACGAACATAAAAAGTAACAAGATTTGTCACCAGATTTGATGTAGCAGATGAGGGAAAACAAAAAGTCTGAGAAGAACCCAAAGTTTGAACCTTTTTGCCTGGGAGAGTAGTAGTGCTTCCCTTAACAGGAATAGGCAAACTTAGAGAATAGGTAGATTTAGGAGATAAGATGAATTCTATATTGAACTTGTTGAGTTTTAGATGTCTACCAGTCGTTCAGTTAGAGACATTTAATAGGCACTTGATGATGTAAGACTGGAGCTCAGGATAGAGACTAGGGCTGGATATATGCAACAGAGTAATCAACAGCACAGAGATGGTCATTGAATTCAGTGGAACTAAACAAGAACAGTTCTTTTCGGTGATAGAAGAGGCTTTAGAATGGGGCAGTCTCAGAGTAGAAGAGGCATATTATTTTAAAACTTGGATTTAAAGAAAAGATTGTAACAAATGAACCTGTTAGGATTCCCACCTCTTTCTTTTTACTCTTCTCTTTTTATGATTAGGAGATTAGGTTTTCCAGAGCTAAGGTTCAGCAAGCAAAATCATGCCCTTAGCTTGGTGTGACAACAGTCCTTTGTGCTCACCTTCTGGATGGACTCTGCTATAGCTAAATCACAGAACTGATTCAAACCAACCCCGCGTCGTCCCTAAGCTTGGACAAGCAGCTGGAGGAGCCACATTCTGGTCGTGAAACCCTGTTAGGAATAGACTTTTTCTCATCAGGCAAACTTGCTTGCTTGATGTTACTCCTCCCTGTTATGGTTACACCTCACAGCTTAGTTCTTTGTGTAGCCACGATTACAAGTCTAAAGGCATGTGTGTCTAGGATCCCTTCTTCAGTGGAATAAAGAAGGCTTTTTGCTTATAACCTTTGTTTGGGCTTAGAGTTTAGAGTTAACAGTTGGTATAAAGCTTTTGCTGTAACCTCTGTGGCTCTTTGGTCATTTATTTTCAGGGTTTGACAACCCCCTAAAGTTTTACTGCCAGAAGGGCTCAAGACAGCATGACCCAGTGGCTACAGTGCTGAACTTGGAGTGAGTAGAACCTGGATTTAATGCCTGCCTCAGAAACTTGTTTACTGCATAACCGTGGGCAAATCACTTAACATCTCAGCACTTCAGTTTTCTCATCTACAAAATGACAGTGTTAGATTCTGTGGTCCATAAGTTTCCATGGCCTTCCAGCTCTAAATTGACGATGCTTTGATCTTCCTATTCCTTTCCTGTACCCCTTCTTGGTTTCTATTGCTGTCCCCAAATGGAAGGAGATTGGGCCAGAGTCTGGAGGAATGGTCAATTCCTTTCTTTCTCTTCCCCACCTCAGGTCCTTACTATTCCTCCAAATGCTGTCTTGTTCATCTCTAAAAATAAAATGTTACTTTATTGGCTCAATGTGGTTACAGAATTACATCTTTTCACACTTGCTTAGCATTGGTATGACAGGACACCCACTCCAACAGTGTGAAAACAATCAGCCACCTGGAATTGGGGTGTCTCTGATGTTTAAAATTATAAGGAATGGGAAAAGGTGGCAAATTGGTTTAAAGAATCAACAATGGGTTTCAGAGTGTGCCTCTCTAAATAAAAGGAAGCTGTCTTTCACAGCTGAACTTTTCTTCAGTTAAAATATCACTTTTCTTCAGAATAGTTTCCTTGCAATGGTGAGTTGGAAAGAAAACTCAACTTTCTTACAAGAAGCATGATGTGATCACCAGCTGGGTATCCCCTATAGTATTATAGGGCTATTCAAAGTAACAGGGACCCTGAACCTTAACAAATCCCTTTGTAAATTCATGCCATTGATCATAAGCAAGTACTTCTCTAAGGGGCTGAGGGACTCAGGAACATCCTAGAAGGTTAGGTCAATGATAATCTATGCTATGGATTCCCAACCTTCAAATATTTATTTTGAAGTTAAATCAGATTACAGTGAGTCAACAAGCATTTCTTAAACTTTTACTATGCATGATGCATTATGTTAAACACTAAGGAGATAAAAAAAAATGTAGAAACACAGTCCCTTCCTATAAGAAATCCACATTCTAATGGAGGAGGTAACAGATAAACAATAATATACAATGCATATTGAAGGCAGTCTTGAAGAAATGAAGTAAAAAAAAGAACAAAGGGCAGTAAAGAATGTGACATGAAGAGGCACAACCTTAACTTTTTTGCTATCTTACATAGTGGGCAGTGTGGGAGGAATACATTTGAGACAAAGTCATTTAATAAAAAAAATAGTTCGTCCTACCTCCAAATCCCTACTTAAATGCTTCACCTGAGACAATGTGGCATGATGGAAAAAGTCCTGGAGCAATCCCACTTCGGATATTTACTAACATGGTGACTGTGGGCAAGTTACACAGATTCTCCAAATACTTATCTATAAAATGGAGATGTGGATGACAACCTTACACTTACAAGCTGTTTTGAATCTTAGATTCCAAGCTCTGAAAACCTTAAAGTGCCTTAGAAATGTGAATTATAATTCATGGAGGTATCATGGAGTATTTATAATGTAATGGAGGTGATCCTGTATATTCAAAGACTAGGCAAATAGCGTGCAAAGAAGTCCCACTTGTAAGCCCATGGAATATAAGAGCTAAAAAAAAGTATCATTATTTATCTAGGAAATCTAGGGACACATCACCATTTTTTCAAATGAAAGCCAACAATTTGAATTCATACACTCACTGATTTGGAATCAGAGAATCTCAGTGTTGGCAGAAACCTCACACCTAGGTCATCTAGTGCAATGTATATACAAAATTCCCTCTACAACATTTGTAAAGTAGTTGCCTAGCCTCTGCCTGAAGACTTCTAGTAAAAGGGAGACTACTACTTCCCAAGAGGTCCAGCCCACTTTTTGATGCTTCTAATTGTCTGGGTTTTCCTTGCATCAATCCTAAATTTATATCCCAGTAACTTCCAATGATTTCTAGTAGTTCTACCTTCTAGTCAATTCCTTAAAGCTAGCCCTCAACGTTCCATGACTTACTGATAACATTTGTTTCCTTTTCATGTTATCATTGTTGACTCCTGCCTATTGTCTGGGCCAGACTGTTGCAATTAGAAGCTACTATCTTGACGACTTTGGAGCTGATAGAATGTAGGAGCTTATATAAACAAGCACATAAGTGGTCCTTGCTAGGTTTGAACCACCTATAAGACCAAAGCCCTGATGCATCACTTCTGTGTGAAGGAAAGGTTACAATGCCACCACTGGGGCAGAGGAAGTGATGCTGTCCCAGCATCTACATTAAAGATCAGACTGATCACAGACTAGAATCATCTGACCTTATGGCGTTTTCATGTAGAGAAACAGCATAGTGTAGGGGATGGCGTATTGGACTCATACTTAGGAAGCCCTAGATTCAAATTCCCCTTCTGACAGTTATTAGTTGTGTGACCATGGGCAAATAACAACTTTAGATTTCTGAGTCTCAGTTTCCTCATCTGTGAAGTAGGGGTAATACCACAGTGCTATGCTCATAGCAGTTAAAAAAAAGAATCCCAATCAGTTTGCATGTAGAATAGAATGAATTTTCTTGTATTTGACTTTCATCAAATGTGTGATATTTTTATTTCTGTCACAGGGAAGTGATTCCTTTCTGTGTTTTAAGTGTAGACTGGAATTTTTCCTAGAAAAAAAGGTGACAGGATGCAAGACACACTTTTCCACAATCCAGGTTATCAGGGACAATAAATGATGTGTTCCTAAATGTAATGGCAAGGGACTTCAGTGGGAGAAAAGAAATTTGACCTTTGTCAAGAAATTTGCAAGTAAAAAAAAATTACACAGAAGAGTATAAAAAAGGACAATTGTATACTGGGAGCTAAAAGCAAATTGAAGATTCTTCCTGAAGAGGAGAGAGCTGGATTTGAGAAGGAAGCAGCTGCCTGTCCTTTAAGAATTGGTAACATGGAGCCACAGAAACTCTCAGATGAGGAATCCCCCATTTAGGATCCAAGAAAGAATAGAAAAGTAGGGGTGGGTGACTTCCTGCTTAGGTGTCCCAAGGCAACTCTTTGTTGACCTAATAACTATAGTAATAGTGACATCTGTCATCTTTTTTTAGGGAGGAGGCATGGATCTAAGACGTAACAGAGAATTTCCCAAATTTTGTCAAAACAGATGACTAGTACTCACTTCTGGTTCATATGAGTAAAAATTATATTGCCCCAAAGCACCTAGGAAATGTGGCCAAAGATTAGAATGTCTTTGGGGAGAGAGTTAAAACTTTATGTTGCAAGATCTCATAATGTTGTTTTTTAAATATTATAGACTTCTTTGGCAGTCTAGTGAAGCCTCTGGACCCCTGCTCAGAATAATATTTGTAAATGTATGAAATAAATAGAAATAGAAATTAAGCATGTTCAAATATAGTTATCAAAATCATCAAATATGAAAATATTTTTAAAAATGTTTATGGACTCTATGCAACAGGAACACAGATCAATAATGTTTTTCTCACCACTTCCCATTAAAGTCAAGGGACACATAAGAGAAAATTCAATTTGAGAAGGGAACATCTGGTCAAGGAGATAGTGTCTGAGAATTAGATTTGGATTTCTGGACCACTGCTTGAAATATAGGGATGATAGACTCCTTCTTGGTAAAGGCTGGAGTGAATCTAAGAGATGCTGCTAAGTATATATTTCTCTCATGTCTTGCAAACCTAATCCAAATGACCTTAAAAGAAAAAGGATAGGGAGAGGAAAACAAACTAAGGAAATCAACCAAATTAAATGACAGAGAGTGGATTCAATGATAGAAAATAAAATAGCAGTTGAGACATCAGAAGTGCGGGAGCCAGCTATAAAACCTATGGTCTGTATACAATGTCCAGAGTTTAGGCAACAAGCAAAAGTAACTAAAGGTCCTAACATAAGGATGTAACTTGGACTCAGTGGTAACCGGGGGAGACCCAACTCATCCCCCAATTCACCTTACACTAGTTACAACTCTGGCTAGAAGGAACCTCAGTAACTACAGTCTGGATTGAGGGTGACTTTTAGGGACATTCATCCATCTGGATTCCCCTAGACACTTGCCTACAGTTTGTCAGTGGTAGTGGAGCAGTTCCTTCATCTGTAACATAGAAAATAATTATATCTGCAGTGCTTACTTCATAAGGTTGTTTTGAGGTTTAAATGAGATAATGTATCTAAGAGGCAGCATGATACAGCAGAAAGAGAGATGGATTTAGAGTCAGAAAAACTACTTTCAAATCTTGCCTCTGTCCCCTGCTGTCTGGGTTACCTTGGTCAAGTCACCGAACCCTTCTTGCAATCTGTTTTCTCATCAGTAAAATAAGAGTCTTGGACTAGATGGTGTCTAAGACCCTTTCCAACTCTAAACCTATAAACCTGTGATCCTTAAAGTGCTAGCTATATCAGATACACCAAAGATTTCAGAATGTCCCCTGCCACAAGAACCCATCTCTTTAACACCACAGTGATGCTATATGGCTATTAATCAAGGAGTATGATTCATTCGCTCCATAAACACTTATTAAACACACTTTCCCCACTCAAGCACTACGCTAGGTGCTAGTGATACAAAGAAAAAACATGAAATGATCCCTGCCTACAAAAAACTTACACTCTAAGGGAATTTTGCTTTAGAAAGAATCAGACTACAGGTGACCTAAAGTGCAATGCAAAGGTGAATAGTGACTGCAAGTAGAATATAAACAATGATAACTTACAAATGAAAAAGTTTAAAAGAAACAATCAAGAAAAACTTACTATTGGAGAATTCACTCAATCAGCAAACATTTGTTAAGTTCCTAGTATGCACTGAAGGTGGGGGGAAGGGTGCAGTTAGGTAGTACAGTGAATAGAGTGCCTAGCCTGGAGTAGTGGAGTTTCATCTTCCTGAGTTCGGACACTTACTAGTTGTGTGACCCTGGACAAGTCACTTAACCCCAATTGACTCATCCTGGGCCATCTTCAGTCATCCTAATGAGTATCTGGTCACTGGATTCAGATGGCTCTGGAGAAGTGAGGCTGGTGACCTGCACAGCTCTCCCTCACTCAAAACAAAGTCAAACACAAATCATGTCATCATTTCTCTGATGTAATGGTCCTCTTCCAAAACAAAGGAGGAACACAACAAATGCTGGGGATACAAAGAAATAGCAAAAGACATTTCCTGCCCCCAAGTAGCTTACAATATAATTGAGAGATAACAACCAAACAATGTGCTTACAAGATAGGTATTGGATAAATTGGAGATAATTAACAAAAGGAAGGCACTAGAATTAAGAGGGATTGGGAAAGGCTTCTTGTAGAAGGTGGGATTTCATCTGGGATTTGAAGGAAGCTAGGGAAGCCAGGAGGAGGGTGAAGAAGGAGAGAATTTCAGCGATGAGTTTCTGTCTGGGAAGATGCCTTGAGTTACAAGATGGAATATCTTATTCCAGGAACAGCAAGGAGGTCAGTTTCATTGGGTCTCAGAGTGCACTGTGTTAAGTAAAGTGTGAGAAGACTGGAAAAGGTAGGAGGGGCCAGGTTATAAAGAGCTTTGAATATTAGTGGCTCTTAATTTTGATCTTGGGAGATCAAAAGGAGCCACTAGAGTTTACTGAGTGTGATATGGTCAGACTTTGGCTTTAAGAAGATCAATTTAATAGCAAAAAGAAGACAGATTGGAGTAGCAAGAAACTTAAAGCAGACAGTCTAGCCAGATAGGTTATTGCAATAGTCTAGGTGGGAGATGACCAGGTCTCACACCAGGGAGTGCAGTGTCTGAGAAAAGAAGGAGGCATATATGAAAGATATTATGAAGGTAAAATCAACAAAACCTGGCAATAAATTAGATTGGGGTGGGGGTAGGGGGGAGGTAGAGAAGGAAGAGTCAAAGATGGTACGTATGTTGTGAGCTCAGGTAACTGAAAAGATGGTAGTAGACTTGACAGTTGTAAGGGAGTTCTGGAGAAGGGAAAGTTTGGACAGAAAGATAATGAATTCATTTTTGGACATATATTTAAAATATTTTTGAAGCATCCAGTCTGAAATATCTAATAGACAACTGGAATTTGAGTCTAGAGGTTTGGACTGGATAAGTAGATCTGAGAATCATCAACCTATAGATAATTGAATTCACTGGAGCTAATGATATCACTAAGTAAAAGAGTTTATATAGAGAAGAGAATCCAGTGTAGTGCTCTGGGGGACACATAACATTAGCAGGTTGATAATCCAGCAAGGGAGGCAAAGCAGAGGTGAGACAGGTAGGAAAAACAGGATAGATTAATATCTCTAATGGCAGTTAAAAATCCTCCCCACCCATTAAAAGGCCTATTGGGGCTATTGAGGGAGGCTTGATTAGGGGAGTGTTGTTTTATATGAAGGCCCACACCTTTTGCTGATTTGCTAAGAGGCAGTGGGTCATGAGGGGTCATGCCCTCAGCACTAAAAAGAATATATGTGTGTGTGTGTGTGTGTGTGTGTGTGTGTGTGTGTGTATGTGTGTGTGTATATATATACATATTTATACATATACATATACATACATATACATATATATACATATACATATACATATATATATATGTAATACTCTGAGGGGAGGTTTTGCTTTGGGGCTTAGTTTTTGGAAGAAGGTTTGTGGGCCAGATGACACTCTGGGTAGCCACTAAGGGTTAGGGCAGTAGTAGATTTGGAATCAGGAAGATCCAGGTTTGAACTCCTCCTTAGACATTTACTAGCTGTGTGGTCAAATCACTTTAGTTTTCTCATGCTCAGTTTCCTCATCTATAAAATGGGGATAATTAATAATACCTCCCTAACAGGATTGTCGTGAGGACCCTGTGATATGTTTAAAGTGTTTTGCAAGACTTGAAGTTCTATACGTGTTAACTATTTTCATTATCTTTGTTTTTCATCATAGAGGGCTTTTGCTCGTCTGTATATTACACTGGATGGCCTGTGAAGTCTCTCCAAGTTCTGTGATTTGGGGCAGGTAGGGAGGGGTTAGACTAGATAACTTCTTACTGACATGACATTCTTTGACTTATTAAATTCAGGCGACTAAGTAGGAAGGCCATGGATGAAGACAAAGCCTGAATAAAGGGAATTCTGTTGGGGAGTGTAGCTTGACTGAACTGGAGAAACCTTCCATAAGCTAGGCTATGGGTTGCCTAGTTTGACCCTAGCTGATATGGAAGTCTGAGAAACTCAGTCTCAAAGACAAACTAGATTACAACAAGGAATAAAAAGGTCATCAGAAGAGTTCCTTGTCTTAAGGTCCTTATTCAATCAACAAAAATAGAAAGCATCTATTCTCTAGACTTTAAACAGTATGAAGGGAAATCTAAAGGAGATAAAAAAACTCTTATGGAGTGGAGAACCATGGAACCCCAAGAAAACAGCTGCAGGAGATCTGTGAATCCATCCAAATCTGTTGAACTATAAATGCAGTGCTATTAAAAATCATCATTTGAACTTTCTTTAGGGAATGGGATCATAGGCACTGACCTACATTTGAAAATGTTCTTCTCTTCATGCTGTTCAGCAGAGGAAAATTCCACCCCCCTCCCACTCTCCACCTTTTTTTTGGACAATGTTCTTGTACTGGTAGATCAGGAAAATGCTATTGATCTGGTATACCTGGACTTCAGATCACAGATAGGTTGAATAGTGGATGGAGAGAGCTTTTGCCTGGGAGTCAGGAAGACCTGAGTTCAAGTCACACATCAGATATTAGTTGTTTACCCTGGCCCAGTCATTTAACCTCTCTCAGACTCATAGGGTCATTATGAGGGTTGAATAAGATTTTATTTGTTGTTCAGTCATTTTCAGTTCTGTTCAATTCTTCATGACGCTATTTGGAGTTTTCTTGGCAAAGATACTGTGGTGTTTTGCCATTTCCTTCTCCAGCTCATTTTACAGATGAGGAAACTGAGGCAAACAAGGTTAAGTAACTTGACCAAGATGACACATTACACATTACATTAGGAAGTGCACATATTTATATGTGAATATAAGTCTCGAAGTCTATTATTATGGACTCCTTTCCAGATCAATGCTCTACACCTGTATGAAGGGCAGAGATGAGTTGGAGAGAATCTCCTCTGTTTCCCCATCTCTATTCAAGCTCTTTGAACTTTGTTCATTATCTTGGGTCTCCTTTGGGCTCTGCAGTAGCTTTGGGCACTTCTAGCTTCCAGCTTTGAGAGAGAAGATGGATGATGCCAACCCCACTTCAGGTTGCTGAAGGGAGAATAAGACTCTAGGAAGAAGGTGACATGAGAGGAGTGGGCAGTCTCCCCCATGGACCCATCCCCAGCTTGCTATCCTAGAGACTTCTGGGAATTTCCCCTTTGAGTGAGATCTGTGACTCTCTCTTGGTGGAGATGAAGTTACCCCTCTTTGAATGAAAGAGTTCCTTTACTCTGTATTGTCTAGTACATATTTTCCTACATATACATCCTCTTGATTTCTGTTTTGTTTTTGATTTGAATGAGTGTTTTTGCTCTTTGCTATGTGTGTTGATTGTGGAATTGGTTTTGGGTGGGCAGAAAGACAAGCCTTGAATATAAGGTCATCTCCCTGGTAGTGACTGAAATTCTACTATTATGGATAAAGTACTTTGGGTCAAGCAGTTTGTTCCAGGCATGCTCTTATAAAATACAAATTCCCTGAGGAGGTAAAGTATTCACTTCTCAGTATTTCTCATTGTGAATGAATTGATGAACAGAGTGAGAATAGAAACCTGACCTAAGATTCAGACAGCATAAAGAGCTTCCAGTGCCTCAGAGTTTGGGGGAAATCCAGGAAAGAAAGAAAGGAGAAGGGTAGAGAAGGGAAGGTGATAAGGTCTTTCCTTATGTTGCCATTTTGCCCAAAGAGTCAATTTTGAAAAAAGTTTGGTCCTCCCTTCTCTAACTACCATGTATTCATCTTAAATTTCTTTCTATATATGTGAAATTTAAAAAAAAATTCCCTTTTCCATTTCCTAATGACTTCTTCATAATCTCACATTCTGCAGTTGGAATTATAAGGAATTATAAGGTAGGTCAACCCTATGGGACCAGGAAGCTTTGTCTGCTGAAAGCTCTAGGCTTAGAGCTCTTAGCCAGATTTTCTCCATTAATAAAAGTAGGAAGTAACCAGGGTCAGGGCTCCTACTAATCCCCAGTACAAAATTCTATAAAAGATAAAGACCATTCCAGTCAAAGGAAATGGAGGAGGCAGATGGAATGGAAGGATAAGCTTCTGGAGAAGTCACATTAGCAAAGTTTTTATCATTTTGTGCTGTGAAAATAAAGCCGTATATATGTGTGGGTGAGGGTATGTATTTAGGGTGGGGGGGTTGTTTGGCCTTCTCTTGCAACATTCATACTTTTGGTTTTTCAGTCACTGTCCCTATTATCTTCATTGCTGGGTGGGCTCTTGGAATTGGGTAGACTTAAGCGGGAGACTGAAGAAAGACCTGTGCTTAGCTTGTAAGGATCTGGAGCACTTATTCTCTGAATTCTCATATCTAGAGTAGCCTGTCATTTGCACACATTTCTGACAGACATAACAGCCTTGCTAGAACGCTACACAGCATATATTCATTTGTAAAATTAAGTATTATTAAAATCAATGTTTTCAGAATAGAGAGTTTTCTTTTTAAACAGTTTTATGACATTTCCCTCCCTGAAGAATTTCACACTGCTGTCTACTCTCCTCCTTGAAAACTCTTGTTTTTTGGTTGTGTTTTGAGAGGATGGGTTGGGGGCTGAGGGGCTGGGATATACAACTTCCTACTTTCTGACCTAGCTTCCAGACTCCCTGGGCCATTATTTCCTCCTACTCTTGCCTTCTTTAAGGTTGATCTCTCAGGGCTTCACAGGATACAACATTTGTATATAAAAAGATTGGGGCTTGAGGGACAACCTTGAATAATCTAATCACCTGCCTACTTCAACACACACCTCCCTCCATCCACTGACATTCTGCCAGGACTCATTCTTCAAGGACTTCAGCTCCTTATACTTTCCTCATCCCAATGATACTGAACCACTAGCTCCTAAAATATTTTCCCCAAACCCAATAGGTTGCCCTCTCATTCCAATCTACCTCAATCCTACCTCCCCACCCAAACAAGTGCTCTCTACACCTTCCACTGTGCCCTCTGGGAAGCCTGCTCCATAATTAACAAACTTCCTCATTATGTGTCACTTTCTGCCTCACACTTTCCTTCTTCTGGCTCTCTCCTGATGACACTTCTTCCCTAGCTACCCTTTCTAACACTGGCTGGACTTTATCTCATTCTTTGTGCTCATTGGGCATTTTGGACAGTCAGAATACTCTTTGCTCATCATTGCCACATCCAGACTCTTCCTTTGGCACTATTCAACAGCCTCTCCTCCTTTGAAATTTATGTTATCCAAATATCATCTAATTTTATCACCTAATTTATCACCTAATCCAGATTATGGTGACCATTATCTACGGATCCCTATATCTTCCTAAGCCCCACCCCCAAAACATTCTTTTTTCTTGCTCAATGAATTCAGTGATTTGCTCTCATTTCTCTCTCTACCCTAATTCCTTTCCTTATTCTAGTGTACTTTAGCACACATATCAATCTTCAATCTTCTCAAATTCCATGACTTAATTCTTAGCTCTACCTCAGAAAAACACAGGGATAGTTATGTGCCTAATTAGACATTACTCACAAGCATTCCACTTCTATGTTCACTAAAAATCTGAAATTCTCTTATTTAATCAAAATGTTTTATCATTCCACCTTTCCCTATTCTCTATGACCTCTACCTATGTTCTTTATCATCATCGTGTCCTCTAATACCTCAGTAGCACTTAGGCCATCATCCCATGTACAGGCTACACCTTCCTCACTTCCCAATCTCAACCCTTTGGTGAATCATTTCAATTTTAGACTATTCTTTGCTCTCAAATATCCTTGTCCTATCATTGATCATACCTACCTAAACACCAGCTTTAGAGTATTCCTACCCTATTGCCTTTTCTGTTATTTGTGTACAAACAGATCAAGAAACCATGCTGACAGGGTCCACTACAACTTTGTTACCTAATCTTAGCTGGGCTTTCACTGCAGCAAGGCAAGTCTTCTGTTCTTTCCTATTCCATCCTCTATTCCATTCACCCCAATGGTTATTCTAAATCTTTTAATCTCTTTTCAAGTCTTTCACAGTACAACTTGGCCCCCACTCTCTTAGCTGAGGAGCTTGCTTTATACTTTCCTAAGATAATTTAGGCCATTTGTTAAAAACTCCATCTTTTCACCTTCTCACCTCACATCCTGCGGAAATCACTGTCCAGCCAATTTCCTTATTCAGTCCCCCCTTATTTCCTTCACTGCTGAAGAGTTGGTTTTTCTTCTTGTCACAGTCAACCCTTCTACTCAGCATATACCCCTATCACATCCGTATCAGTCTTGTCCAGCATATTGTCCCACATTTGTCTCTAATTTTCTCTATTTCTTAAAACCTTTCCAGACAACTAAAAACATGCTTATGTCTCCCTCATCCTTAAAAAATGACCCTCGCTTAAATTTGTTTATCTCTAACATCTTATATCTCTCCCCCACTTCTCAGATAAACCTGAAAAAGTCATCTATACTGTTTCCAATTCCTCACCTCTCACTACAATCTGACTTCTGACATTATCATTTAACTGAAACTGCTCTCCAAAATAATCAATAGTTTTTAAATCAACAAATTTAATTGTCTTCTCTCATTCCTCATACTTTTTGACCTCTTTATAGCATTTGATATTGTTGATAACTTGCTCTTCCAGACGTGCTCTCTTCTCTGAGTTTTCATAATACTGCTCTCTTGGTTCTCCCTGTTCTATCTGACAACTCCTTTTTAGTCTCTGTTGCTGACCATCATCTATATCATGCACATTAATTGAGAGTACTCCACCAACCAAGGCTCTATCCTGAATTTCCCCTTCTTTTCTCCATGTAATAGCTCTCTTGATGATCAACCTAGGTTTCAATAATCTCAGTTACCATCTTTATTTAGATGCTTCCCAGTTCTATATATTCAGCTTTTCTTCAGAGCTGGAGTACTACATCATGAACTGTATATCTGACATTTTGAACTGGATATTCCATAGGTTGACTTAAAAATCAACATGTTCAAAATAATACTCATTCTAGTTACTCCCAAGTCCATTCATCTTTCAGATTTTCCCCTTAATGTTGAGGATAGCACCATGTTTCCAGACTTGGGTTCTCAAAACCTCCATGTTATCCTCAGCTCCTCCCTCTTATTTACCCTATCTCTCTAATCAGTTGACAAATTTTGCTATTTCTATCTTTATAACATCTCTCATGTATGTCCCTTTCTCTCTGATTCAAAAGCCACACCCTGATCTCCCTTTGCCTGGACTGTTGCAGGAACCAAGTGGTCTCTTTGCTTTAAATCTCTCCTTAGTCCAACCCATCCTCCACAGAATTGTCAAAATGATTTTTTAAGCACTAAGTCTGACCACATCACCCTCCCTTTCACTCAAGAAATCCCAGTAGAACTATTTTCTATAAAGTCCTTTGTATTAGAACTCTATGAATAACCTGACCCTTTCCATTAGCATTGACTCCCCTCCACATACTCTATGATCCACTCTTATTGCCTCTTTGCTATTCCCTTCACAGGTGACACACCATCTCCCATCTCCGTTAGCACTGTCCATCTCCCATGCCAGTAATGCACTCCCTCCTTGCCTCTATTTGATTTCTTTACAGATCTCACCTTTTGTAGAAGATCTTTATGGCTCTTCCCAGTTCCTGGTGCCTTCCCCTCTAAGATTAGGGAGATGGATTCCCCTCTAAGATAAGGGAGGTGCATTTTTTTCTATCACTTTTTAGGGCCAAACTTGGTCTTTCTATCTATAAAGTGTTAATTTTCTCTTTTCCTTATATTTAGGTGAAATCAAGAGTATCCTTCAATCTGCTAGACTGAGGCACTTCCCAGAAAATTGAGCATGAACTCTAGCCCTTTTCAGTAGGATACATGATCTAACTACCCTCTAGCTAAAACATATTTATGACTAGGAGTTCCTCATTGGTTCTTGTGTATACCCATGATCTGAGGCTGTGTCAATACAAATCAGGGCAGTGCTGGACTGGGAGTCAGGAAGACCTGAGTTCAAATCCAGCCTCAGACACTGACTAGCCATGTGACTCTGAGTAATGCATCTCTCTCAGCCTAAATTTCTTAATCTGGAAAACAAAGATCATAACAGCATCTATCTCACAGGGGTTTTATGAAGCTCAAATGAATGAGGCTCAAATAAAACATGTATAGTGCTTTGCAAACCTTAAAATGAAATTTTATCCTAAGGCCCCCTTCAGCTTTAAAATCCCATGATCCCACACAGGGGATGTTCTGATAAATGTTGAACAACTAGCTCTGTGGGAAGGATGGGATAGGGGAGAGATATCTTGATGTTAAACCATCTTCATTATTAACATTTTCTCTATTTTTTCTTAAGTATAACAACAAACAAAATAATAAATCAAGCTCTGACTTGAAGTATTTGAAATGCTTGCAATGAAATTTCTTTAATTTTAGTTTTATTTTTAACTTATGGAACAAAACAAACATTTGCCTAATAGAATATAATAAAAAAAATGATTGCACATGAAATTGCAAATCTGTTATGTACAACTTGTTATTCACAATGAAAATTTAACTATTAGCCTTCATAAGCTGGTTTGAATTGGCTCCAGTACACACCTAATCCTATGCCACTACCATATAAATATGTATCCATTCAATAAGCATTAAGTGCATGCTATCCACAAGGCTTTGAACATATTCAGCAAGCCAATGTGCAAACTTTTGGGACTTGGGGAAGGAGAGGTGGATTTGGGAATGAAGGAATGATTTCCACATGTTGCCTTTTCTTTTTCCCGCATTCATCACACTTCATTAATCACACTCCCTTGGTTTTCTCCTGTCTCCAAAAGCAACTGCAGGTTTGGTAATGGGGCACACAGTTGAGCAGCAGGCTTGGTCAGGCATTGTCTGTGTTGCATGGAAGGATCTGTTCTCTTAGCAGCATTGTTAGATATAGATGCTCCCAGTGCCTTTCTCTCCTGCATCAATTGCTTTGAATCAGTTATAGTGATGATACCAGGGCCTCTGGGCAACAGTTATAAAGAGAGCGGGCAGCAACAAGGAGAATATCAATTGCCACCATCTGAATAAATCACCTATCCTGAAAGGACAAATATGCTCTTTTTGTAAGACAGGTAGTCTAGGGGAGTTTGGAAAGCTAGCATTTCAATTATATCCTGATGTGTGTGTGTGTGTGTGTGTGTGTGTGTGTGTGTGTGTGTGTGTGTGTATGTGTGTGTGTGTGTGTGTGGTTGTTGTTGTTGATGATGATGGTGATGACCAAGTTCACAGCAAAAAAAAAAAAGAGATTTAATACATACCAAAAGAAATCAGGTTTTCATTCACACATTGGATTGGAAAGTCAGCCCCTGGTTTCTAACTGCTGGTCTCATCTGAGAACACTCCTCTTGCCTCAGGGGCATTCCTTAGCCTCAGCATTTGCTCACTTGGTTTTTAACAGATTTATTTATGTACTGTGATGTAGCAGAAGAGGTTTAGAATTTGGAGTCCAGAGGCCTGAGTACCAGTTTTGCCTTGGACACTAGCTGTGTGTTCACAGATAAGTCTGTACCTCTCTGAACTTGCTTTTCCTTCTGGACAATGTGGATAACAAGACCTATATTGCCATCTACCTAACACTGTGGTTGTGAGGAAAATGCTTTATATATATTTAAGAACTATGGAAATGTAAGTTTTTATTTTTGTCCCCTCTCCCCCTTTTATTGATTTATTTTACCAGTTAAGGGAAGTAATCCTGTGAATATAGGTCAGAAACTTCTTTGCAGCTTACAGTCTTAAAGATTTGCCAGGGGCCCTGAGTGATATGTCTGTGGTTACACATGTAGTATGTGGCAAAGGCAAGGTCTCAACCCAGATATTTCTCCCTTCAAGGTCAATCCTCCATCCTGTATGCTAGAGAAGTCAAACACTCACATGAGGCAAGCAACACTCCTGAGTGCAACTCAAACCGGACTAAAATGTCGTTTGGAAATATTGAATAAAATAAATCAAAATGAAATAGAATATAGATAATGTTAATGTCATTTTCTAAGTCATCATGTGACTGCAGGAATACTTATGTATGAATTAGTGGCCATATTTCTATTTCTATGGTCTATGCCATGTTATCTTCCATTAAATCTTAAACACACATACATCAAATCTTTTCTATCTCTGTTTATACACATCATCTGTATCTATGTCTCTATCTCTATCTAGACCTGTGATTATTTGTCTGTTTATATCATCTATGTCTATCTATATCCATATTATCAATGTATATTTCTATGTCTGTATAATATATTCTAAGAAGGGAATGTGGTTATTAATAATTTTCTCTGATCAGCAGGGTATCAAAGTAGAACCTATAAAATGAGGTGACTAAACTAGATAACCTTTCACTTTCCTTCTAGTTCTAAAGCCTATGATTACAAGAAGATAGATTCCCACCACACATTAATGATGAGAAATTATTATTAATGGCCAATAATTTAGAGAGATTCTGAGCTCTCCCCTTCTTCCAAAGTCCTGATTTTAAAAGTTCAGTCTCTTGAAGGACATTGCTGATAAGGAGGTTGGATTAACTTGTTCAAGACCCCATCCAGGTGGAGGCTACTGTGCTCTGCTCAGGTTTAGGTGGGGTATATACATTCTTTGAACAGATAGCCCAAATCTGTTTCTAACTGCTGGTCTCATCTGAGAACACTCCTCTTGCCTCAGGGGCATTCCTTAGCCTCAGTATTTGCTCACTTGGTTTTTAACAGATTTATTTATGTACTGTGATGTAGCAGAAGAGGTTTAGAATTTGGAGTCCAGAGGCCTGAGTACCAGTTTTGCCTCTGGTAAATAGATAGTTTCTCTGCCCAAGGATGACATGATGTCTCTCTGAAACTTCATTTTAATATAGTTCACCTTTCATTGTGTTATCCAATCAGAGTAGATTGCCATCTCTCAGGAACACCTACTTTTTGAAGGGCATATGAACTGTGACCCTACCTACCACCACCAAATCTTTGGTCTAAGAGAGAGGCCAAATGGCCATCCTTTTTGTTAATAATGGGCTATCTTTATTAATAAAATGATTAAATTACCCAGAAACTATGTCTCTTGAACCTTTTTAATTGTCACAATGGAGTAGTGGGAAAATATGATAAAATATTGTCAATCTGTGCCTCTTTTCTGAAGCTCAAAAGTCCATGATCAAGCCCTAACCAATGCCTAGGATCATAGATTCTGAGCTGGCAGGCACCTCTGTGATCATCTGCTTCAATCCCTTTGGTTACATGATGTAAACCAAGCACTGCCTGCTTGGACCTTGTAGCTATCAGCATATTTTGAAAACAGGGAGCTGCCTCATTGGTCTGAGTTGAACTTAATAGAAAAACTCATAAGTAATTTCTTAATGATACCATTAAATCCTCTTTTTGTGAATCAAGATGACTTTGGGACCTCTACTGCAATGACTTAGAAGTACACTTGATCTGGGTCCCACTATTCTAGCCGGTCAGGTTTAGTAAGTAGTTCAGGCTTCTAATGGTTCTGGTTCTTATCTGTATTACTCAGTCTTCTATATGTGAATTATTTGCTTTGAATTGTTATTTTAGTTGTATTATATTCATAAAAGTTCTTTAGGTTTGCAAAGTGCTTTACTACATTATTTCATTCAATCCTCCTAGTGGATGAGGTAGGTGCTATCATTATCCCCTATTTTACAGAGGGAGAAATGGAGGCACAGAGAGCTGAAGGTAGTTGTGCATGATCACACAGTTGGTAACAGTGTGAGTGGGATTTGGAAGCCAAGTCTTCCTGACTCCAGGTCCAGTACTGTATCCACTCCTCCATGCTGCCTCAAATATGTGCATGTGTCTTGGTGTTCAAAAACAGCTAGAAACACCCCAAGAAGAGACCATCTCTTATGATGAAGTAGTGTGGAGTGGAGGAAAGAGAATGGGCTTTTGATTTAGACTCAGGTTTGCATCCCTGTTCTGTTGCTGTGTGATTTGGGGCAACTTTAATGTCTAGGAACCTTAACAGCCTTATCTATAAAGAAATGGACCAGATGATTACTAAATTCTTTCAAGAAAAAAATCTCATGATTTCCCCTAGAAGATCACTTCAGCTCTGGAATTCACCCTTGAGATTATCTACAATCCCTACTTCCCCTCCTTCTGATTGGGCACCTTCTCCCAGAACCTCTATGCACTGTTGGGTACCCAGGACAGTCATCTCTTCGTTTTTAAGCAGAGTGCATTACAGACTTCTCTGCCATATTGGTGGTTGGATTCCTTCTCCTTCATCCCTTTAGCTTCATTTTTGCATGCTATCTTCTCTATTAGAATTTAAGCTCCTTGAGGTCAGGACAGGATTGTCTTTTTTGTCTCAATTAGTATTCCTATCACTTAGTACAGTGCCTGGCACATAATAAACACTAAATTAATGCTTGTTGATGGGCTGATGGATTTCATTGATCTGGGTGTTAACCCTGCCCCTGAAATGTCAATTTCAAACCACCTATGAGTGCCTATTCTATAAGAATCTTGTCCAAATCTTCTCATAAATCTGAGACAGGAAAACTGCCTTATTTATCTTAATATCACAAGGATATTGGTTGAGTATTTAGGTTCTTCATTTATAATCCTTCACCCTTTCTATGTGACCAACCCATCTTCTCTTTCATAAATTTCTCTGAAGATCTTTTACTTACTTTTCTTTAAAGTTCCTCATTTTTTATATATTTTCACTTGCTTATCTCCATCACCTGTCTCTGCACAGCCCTCTGTGTGATATTCATTATTTAGAGATTATTCTGTTCCAGGAAGGTATCAGAACCATATAATGCTGGTAGAATACTGGTATTAAAAGCACAGACCTTTGTTGCTGGGACAAACTTGGGCCATTAAAGGAGCTTTTCAATTTCCTGAAAGAAATCTAGCCTGCTCTACTCTTTCTGTGTAATTCTGGAACCAGCTCTTGTACTGGTTGTCATCCATTTGTACTGCCAGTTGGCGGTACAAATAGATATTGATTTGGGCTTGGTATCCATCTAAAAATATTGAGAATAAGAATAATTTGCATGTGAATAGAGTTCCATATACATCATCTCATTTGATTTCATGACCCTGGAGATTCTCAGCACAACTATTATTAACTCCATGTTACTGATGATGAACCTGAGATACTAAAGGAGTGAAATGACTTATGGTCATAAAGGCCACAGAGCCAAGGCTCATACCTAGATCTGGAGGAAATTTGAGGACAGCACTCTCTTTGGTATGCCCTGCTGACATTTTAGAGGGAAAAATCAGAACACTGAGGGGATGAGAGGAATGTCCAACCCTATTCCATGTAGGATAGAAATAGAAATAATACATAAAATCAGAGAGAAGCTCAAACCAAAGAATGTCACAGCTGGGAAGACCTATGAGATAATTCAATTTAATTTCCTCATTTTACAAATGGGAAAACTGAAAGGAAGTAAATTTAGTTCAGCTTAATTCATTGCTAGAAGACAGGGATCAGGGATAGCCTTAGGCACAGTCAGCGTAGAGAATTATATCAGACTCCGTGTGGAGAACTGTACCAGGCTTTTAACCAATCCTGTTTGATGATGGTTATGGAAGAAATGAAGACCAGAGGAAAAGGAGAAATAAGGGGCAGCCAAGAAAGAAACATGCTTCCCAGCACTTTCCAATAGTAGCAGAAGCTGTGCTACTTACACTTTCTCATAAGCCCTACTGGGATGCTCTGGCCATTCAATCATGCACACCACGCGGTTGGGCATGTCTTCTGTCGTGGAGTAGTACCCCTGGGGGAAGGCAAGCAGGAGAGCCAGAGACCAGATGACACAGATGACCACTTTGGTGGCAGTAGCCGACAGTCGAGGCTGGAGAGGGTGGATAATTGCCATGTACCTGTAAGTCAGAAGGAGGAAGATAAGGCTTGGTAAACAACAACAGAAATTTACTCATCATATCTTCTGAGCAATAAGGATACACATCCAAATCTTCTTTTGGGGGGAGAGGGTTGGTTTTAAAGAGGATCAATCTCCACAGCCACCCCACTTCCTCTCCCTGATCCTACATCTGACATCCTTTGGTCTAAATATCAACAGAAACACCTATTTATGAAACAAACTGCAAAATGAAAGTTGCAAGGCTTTGTAGTCTAATGACACGTTCACTGGTTACATTACCCTGACTCTACGGAAGAAGCAGAATGACAAATGATCTTCAACCAAAGAAGCTAAAACCTGTGCAGCTCAAATGAATAGATGTTTTACTCATAGACCTGAGAATATTCCAAACAAAATTTAAGGAGCAGCTAATTCTCTGATCAAACTGGCTGATAACAGTGCCTTGAATTATTGTAAGACATTGATGAAATGTGCCCAAACAGTCCAAATAGAGGTACTGTGCTAAGGTTCTTTAAAGAGTTTAACATTATTGCAAAGGTCTATATTTGGATGGGGCAGCTAGGTAGGTGGTACAGTGGCTAGAGCACCAGTCCTGGAGTCAGAAATGTTTAAATTCCTGAGTTCAGATCTGGCCTCTGACACTTATTGACTGTGTTACCTTCAGCAAGTCACTGAACCCTGTTTTCCTTAGTTTTCTCATCTGTCAAATGAGCTGCAGAAGGAAATGACAAACCACTTTACTATCTTTGCCAAGAAAACCCCAAATGGGATCACAGGGTGTCATATATGAGTGAGATAACTGAACAACAGCATAGTTAGATCAGGTATTGTTAAACTGCAGAAACTAGGGGAAAATTTGTACCCACCAGAGAGAATGATAAAAGACTTATTCTACTTCCTTGGATAATTTTTGATAATCTATTATTTTCTAATGTTTTATCTTTCAATAATACTGTGGAAGAATTTAGTGTGTATGCCTTAATGATTCAGATATGAATTTCAAGAAGAGCTTGATAGATACATCAATTTCCCAAACTTCTTTTTCTGTCCTCCTTGTTCTGCATCTTCTATCCTTTGATTTTATTTCTCCAAAGTTATACAAAAGCTTTGCTTTGTTCTACATATTGAGAGATTCTTGCTGTCTAGACCAGAGTTGGACTATGCAATAGGTTTCTCCAAAGTAATTACATGTAGTCAATAAAGGAAATACATTTTGGCCATGCAGTTAGCAAAGTATTCTGAATTATTTGTTCAATGATGGTTATTACTATGTACAAAACTCTGAGTTTAGCTAAAGAGAAAAAAATGACACTGTCCTTAAAGCAGGATTGGCCTCATATACAGTTAAGTACAAATGCAAGAAAATGTGATTGAGCTGAAAGAGAGATAAAGATAAAATTCTCTTGGAAAATTTGAGGAGGGGGAAAAAAACACTTTCAGTTGGGTGGTAGTAGTGGAGATGGTTAGGGAAGGCCAGCACAGGGCCCTGTACTTATTAGATATTTAATAATTGTATAATCTCTGTTGCACAAGCTATCTTGCCACTTTAGGATGGAGGTGGTCAATGGAAACTTCCCAACTAGACAAATGATAGTCTATCAGTCAACTAACGAGCTATACTCCAAAACATTAATTGGTTCTATGCCTAATAAATTCCCTTCCCATAGTTTTCCAAGTCTGACAATGCCTCAGGGTGGACCTTATGAAAGCTGTAATTTCATTGATTGTTATTCAATGGAGGAAATTTAACTGAGTTACTTCTCAGTGTAGGGAACAGTGCCAGAAATTGTGAGAGATACAAAGTTTTTCTTCTCTATTAAGATGGGATACTAATATTAATAATACACTTCCTCTCTTTTGGGTTTTTTATAAGGATCAAGTGACATAGTGTATATAAAACTCATACAAACACAGGCTGTTGTGATTATTTAAAACACAGCTCCTGCCCTCTGGGTGCCCACAGCCTGGTGAGGAAGGGTAGATGCAGGCATAAATAATTCTTTAACAAGGTGGTATAAGCTCCCACCAGTGAGCAATCCAGACAAGAAATGTTTTAGGGAGTCACAGGAGGAAGAGATCACAGACTGCATGCATATTACCAAAGTGATAGCAAGGCAAGATGGAGCGGTATGAGGAATTTCTATTGTCTTTGTGTCTTCTGGTAATTTTAACCTACTAGAAGGTGGAAGAGATGATAAATTCCTGCCTTGTCTTTCTGCCTCTCAGAAGACTGAGGAGGCAAAGAGAAGAGCTGCTCCCCTGCAGTTAATATTGATGGACACTGATTGCTGAGTTGGAATCAACTTGAAGAGAAAATGCCCATATCATCTCAGAGGTGGGAACAAGCAAGAGAGAGAATATTGTATTTGATTCCTTCCACATTCCAGAGCCCACATGTAAGATTTCTTCCTTTCCATGTATCCTTATAACTTTCACCAATGGTGCCACTTCTCCCCCACTTATTGGTCTCCAACTTCACATTTTGAGACTAATCTTGGCCTCAAGCAAAGGAAATATGAGGAGTCCTTAGTCAGGAGCTCATAGACTCATCTCTGGGTTGGTCTTGCTGCTTGCCTCACTGTGGCAATCTTACCATAGTCTAATGTCATTGCTGAGTTGTTTCAGTTGTGTCCAACTCTTTGTGATTGCATTTGGGGTTTCCTTGGCAAAGATACTGTTGAGGTTTGCCATTTCCTTCTCCAACTCATTTGACAGATGAGGAATCTAAGGCAAACAGGGTTAAGTGACTCACACAGCTAGTCTGAGGTCAGATTTGAACTCAGGAAGATGAATTCTCCTGACTTCAGTCCCAGCATTCTATTCACTGTGCCACCTAGCTGCCCAACCACAGCATAATGAAATACTAAACAAAATGCGTATTTTTGACCTGAAAATTCAGACAACAGAGCACCTTGAATGATAAACTGAGAGGTTTAGACTTTATTTGGTAGGTAACCAAGAGCCAGCAAAACTGTGGAAAGGAAGAGTTCCATATCCAAGCAGTGCCTTAGGAAGATTAACCTGGTGGTACCAAATTGTATTAATCTAAAAGGTATTGAGAAACCCCTTCCTCCATTCACCTTCATTCACATGTTCTCTATTGAAGCTCACAAGTTTCTGAGATTCCAGCATTAGAGATTCATTCCTTTGCATCTTTAATGGAAAGATATTTGGTTTTTGTTTTTAAAATTCCTCAAATTAAAATGCAAAAGCTAATAACTCATAACTTTTATCTCTAAATCTGGAAGTCTTATAGTCCCACCCCTTCACATGCAGATATGTGATTGTTTTCCAACTTGTCTCAACCTCTGCCTAAGAAAGAATGGTCCTTTGGAAAGAGACACAGACTAGGTCTGTCAGGAAGGGGCTAAGGCAATGGGAAATGGAAGGAGCAAGAGAAGGCTGGAAGGAGGGACAGAAGGAAGGGAAGAGAGAGTAAGAGTAAAGACAAGCATTTTCTACTTCACCATTTTGTTGAATGTTGGTACTGGCCAGAACCAATCTCTTTTAATGTATAAGCTGAGGGTGATTGTTTTTTTCAAAATTTATTAGATGTAGTCCAGGATAATTAAAAGGAAATATTCCTAGGGGTAAAGTGTGGGACCTGTAAAGCTAAATAACCAATCATAAAGATAAACTATTTACTTATCAGAATGCAATTTCATCTCTCACGAGAGCAGTGCTGATGCATTTTCTGGTTTATAAGTTTGTGGAAAGCACAAAGGGGATGATGTGGGAGATGTTTTGCCCCTTATCTCAAACACCAAAGATTGATTTGTTTCAAAATTGGGATCAATTCTCCTTAAACAAACTGCCCCTTACCAACCTGTACATTCCACCTATCCCTAATCCCCATGCCCAGTCAGACACTATGCCCTGTTTGATCTCAAGTGACCAAGAGTTTAAAAAACAATTGTAGCCCAATATGGAGCCAGAATTCTAAGTGGCAATTGAGTAAAAAGGACGGGGAGCTATTTTTCTTCTTTATGACAAAAATCTGTAATTTGGATCATTTCATTCTGCTTTTTGCCATTCCTTGTGTGTAGGAGCCATTTAAGTGACAGATACAGTTTAAAAAAAAAATATATATATATATATATATATATTACCCATGCAGAGCCAGGAAGAGTGGCAGTAAGTCTTTTTTTTTTATTTAAAAAATATTATATTCCTTTTTCTATCCACCACATCCTCCATCCCCCACCCTCTGCCTGGTCATATTTCTCTTGCAGCATCTCACTGTGGTGTAGAGATAATCTTTGATTCCAAAAGGCTATACCAGTAGAGCATAGAGATTGGAAGGTACTATCAAACAGGGAAAGATTCCAAGTACATGCCCTATGATCACCTGTGTATGTGTGGTCCCAGGACCAGTATACCTCATGGTTGCAGTCTTATCACAAAGAAAAGGTGGTAGATAGCTAATTTTTCTGCCATAGCAACTCAAGAAGACCATCTACAAAGGCCTAGAAGGATTGTAACCTGCATTAACAGAGCAAGTGCAAACACATAGGTAATCAGGTATATTGCAGTTATTATAATTTTCCCGGCGTAAAAAAAACTCTTAGGTTTTTTTATACTTACATGAACGCTATTTTTCCTTCTCTTAAAATTTCAAATAGCAATATCCCTTTTAGGGGGGTTGCCACAAACAATGCATTTTTCAAGTACATCTAGCATCTTGGCACAATTCTGCTTGCACTTTGACAAAGCGATGCATATTTTACTTTGTCTTCTTATCTTAAAGTACAAACTCATGAAAAATGTATTTATTTAAATGGGAGGAGAGAGTGATATTTTGTTATTATAACCACCCAAAATCCTTCCAGCTGTTTTGGCTGTAACCCACCTGAGGAAGTGCTGCAAACCCCAGGATAGATAAATCAGTGATGTTTCCCATAAATGTTCATCAAGTATGCACCTGCATGGCCGTCTATCTTGGGGCTACCTGCGGTGAAATGACTTAGTTCTTATTTTTTTTAATGTTTTCCTTCTCTGGTTGCTAGATATAAGGATATACCTAAATCTGGCCCTTTCATCTCCAAATACTATCAGTTGTGATATTCTGTGTATTCCGACCTCACCATAGCTCTCCTATCTGTCTTTGCTTCCCAGTTGCCATGATCACTCTCCTAATTCGGGGCACTCCATAGTACAGGGGAAAGAGCAGCAGATTTGGAGCCAGAGCTCGGATCCTTGATCTCTCACAGCATGTCTTTGAAGTAATCACTTAACCTCTTTGAACTTCTCTTTCTTCATCTTATTAAAAAGGGGATTGGATTAGGTTGTCTGGGTCTGGAGACAGAAAGCTCTGAGTTCAAATCCTGATACTTACTGGCTCTGTGACCCTTGGCAAGTCACTTAACCTTTGTTTGCCTCAGTTTCCTTATCTGTAAAATAGGGCTAATAACAGCACTTACCTCAAAGCATTGGTGTGAGGATCAAGTGAGGTAAATATTGTAAGGCATTTAGCACAGTATAGGGCACACAGTAAGTGCTATGTAAAACTTACCATTATTTTCAGTATTATGCCAGCTCTGGTTCCACAATCTTATGATCATTCATTCTTCTTGCATTCATCTGATAACCTAACCTCTGTTCTAGAGGTTCTTACCAGTTTTAATGTCATACATCCTTTTGATAGTTTGGTGAAGCTCATGGATCTCTTTTCAGAGAAATGCATAAATGAACATAGTGAAAGATATAGGATGACAAAGGAAATCAAAGATGATTGTAAACAAAGATGAAATTTCTTCACATTCAAGTTCATGGAACCCTCAAGGTCTATAGACCCCAGGTTAAGAACGCTTGCTCTAATCTTTTTTCCTTGCCCCGCCCTTCTGAGGTTCATCTTCTTTATGCAGAGATCTGATCATGAACTCCTCAGCTCAAAACTCTTCTGTGGATCCCTACTGCCTACTGACAAAAGTTCAAGGTCCTCAGAGTGATATTCAAAGAGACTCACAATCTGGGATTATACTGCCTTTGCATCTTTCTTCCATATTATGTTCCTTATTTTTCCACATTATAGTCCTCCACATTCTCATCTCAAATCAAGGTGCCAATAGTCACTGCCCCTCTCAGATGCCCTACACTTTCATTTTCCATTCTTTTGCTCAGAATGTATCCCTAATGCCCAGAATCACTTTCCCTGAATTCACTCCTTGTCTGTTGAATCTTCACCCCCAAGATTTTGTGACTAGAGCAAAGAGAGTTGGGGGAAGGCGAAAAGGGGAAGGAAGAGAATTCTGGTGGCATCTTGCAGTGATAGAGATTTCTCCAGAATGTTTCCATCCTACTAAGGTTGTCATGACAAGATTAACCAAACAATGGTGTCAACACCAGTACTTCTTCTGGGATATTTACTGAGGCACTGAGAATTCTAGCATGTATGCCTTATATTGAACCAAAGAACATATGCCTAGAGACTGGATTAAGTGCTAGGATTGATAACATCTGAGAAGATCAGCCTAGCTGCAATGTTCTCAGTATTTAGTCTGAGGTCTCTCCTTCTGTACCATAGTTGTTATGAATGAGTGAAGAGCTTGTTCATGATGGTTTGTATTCATCCAGGGGTCTAAGTTTACATTGTTCCGGAGCCTGCATGTAGTATACGCATGTCTTGGAGTAAACGATGATGAAAGTTCTGGTCCAATCCAACCTAGATCTCTATTTCCCATCCCTAGTAATAGGCATCAGGCACATAATACCTTTAAAGTTCAGATTATAGGTTCATATGCATTTTTAGCTAGAAGGGATGTTAGAGATGACATAATTTAGACCCTTCATTTGACAGAAGAGGAAACTGAGTTTCACTCCAACCCAGTGAAGCACCTTGCTCCAGTTGACCTAGCTGGTAGGTGACACAGTCCGAGTTCCAAACCACATTCTGCTTCCAAGTCCTGGACTCCTTCTATACCATACTGCCTCCTTTGCCAGGACATCCTAAGATGAGAGCATTTAGAGTTAGAAGAGACAATGGAGATAATCCAATGGGTGAAATGACTTGCCACCCATTGTGGAGATACTAAGTAGTAGAGCAAGGATTTGAACCCAGGTTTTCTGACTCCAAATTCGGTGCCCTTTCCACTAAATGACAATCAGTGACTAATGCCCTGTTCCTGTCCCATTACCTTCTGTGTATACTTTTCTTTTATATTCCTCATAACATATAGTTATTTTGGGGCATGAGGCAGCCAGGTATCACAGAGGAGAGGGTGTTAGATTCAGAGTTAACTTGAGTTCAAGTCTTGTCTCAGATAATTATTTGCTCTCTGACCCTAGGCAAGCCACTTAACCTCTTTCAACCTCAGTTTCATCATCTATCAAATGGAAATGATAATAGCACCTAACCTGTGTGAGGGTAAAATGAGATAAAATATATAAAGCATTCTATAAAGCATAAATCAATATAAATGTTATTACAATTTTTCATTTACCTTTATTAAACTTTCAGTTCCAAGAGTGGAGGAATATGTCTTATTTAAATGCTGTAGTTCTCTCAGGGCCCAGCACAATGCTCTGAGAATAAGGGCTGAATTGAATTGAAATTATACAAAAGCATTTGAATTGAACATGATCTGTTCTATTCTTGCCAGGAGTGGTTTGATGGGAAGATACTGACATTGCTATATATAACAAACATGCACTACATTTGTTTTTGGAGGAGGTGATTGTTATTTAAAAAACAAAACAAAAAGCAACATTTAAGCTTCCAGAACCAGCTCCAGAGGAAGAAGAATCCATGTGATTCCTCCTAAAAATGTGGAACCAAGGACATTTAAATAAGTTAGTGGCAACAGAAAAGTGAGTAGATAGTTCTTGTACTAGGAAGGAATGGTGGCTCCCAAGTTTCCAGGTTGAAGACTGTGGCACCTAAATATTTGGGTTATGAGCATGACCCTATTACATTAATTCAACACAGGACAACATGGTATGATAGGAAGAGAATTACATTTATAATCATAAGAACTCGGTTTAAATCCCAGGTTACTACTTAACACCTGTTGGACCTGGGTAAGTCACTTCTCTGAATCTCTGCTACCTGAGAGAAATTGGAAAAAATGCTGCATTATGCTCATTATCAATCGAATACATTAATGGTGGATTGGAAAGGGGAGTGCATGGAGCTACAATAAAGAGAACAAAACTATAAGGAGTAATTACGGTTGAAACAGAAAAAGGATCAATTTCATGGAATTCCTACATTTGGTTTCTTCCTCTGATACTAACTTCCCTATTCCAGCAACTAGTTTCCCATTCCTCTCAGCCCTTTGAATGTCATCATTTCACAGATATCCTGATGTCAGGGAGCTTTGGTTTCAGTATATACTAGCTCTCTACCCCAATTGAAATGGTGGTTTTTCCTATTCAAGGGTTTTGCCCATTGTACTGTCCCTGTCTCCCATGGAATGAAGTCCTACCCCTCTCCCATGATCCGAAAACACTGAGAAAGGGGCTGGTGGACACTGGAAGTATAGTTCTCAGGGGTGGGACTTATAGGAGCCATAATCTCCCTAGAGTCTCTGTTTTTTCCCCTCTACCACAATCCCTGACAATATCAGCAAAGCTTAGAAATTTCAGGATATATTGGTCATTAATTTAAAGATCTATTACTTAAAGGCTTGGAGATGCCTCGATAGATCCCTGTTAAACGCAATAAGCACAGAGACACATCTGAACCCAATAATTTGTTGAATCAATTTCATCCCTTTGCAATCTACTAGTCTTATTATCTACACCTCAGGAATACCGAGCCTTCACTTCTAAGTTATGGTCCATTACTATGGAGAACCCTCTGATTGAATGAACATATCATTTCTAATAATTAGTGAAATTTTTGTTCTAAAGGTTATTGTTGGGTGGGCATGGAAGAGTACATCTAGGGGTAAGTACTATGCATGAAACTTCTCCATGTGCAGCTGAGACAAAGAAGAAATTACAGCAGAAAAGGAGGCTGGTGGCAAGATGGGAGAAATGTCTACTTTCAGGGAAAGAGGAGACATTTGAAAAGTAGACATTTCTAGGAGATGGAGAGGCAGCAGAGAAGACAGGGGCAGCAAAAGTAGGCAGGAAGTGGAGAAGATGGAGTAGAGAAGAAAGGTATATGCACATACAGCCTGCCTCACTATAGCTCCATAGCCCTGGAGTTCATATACAACCAGTATCAATACAGCAGGGAGCAATCTTGAAGGCATGAAGTCAGATCCAGCCTAACACTGTCTACCTGAGCTGAGCCAGGTGTGTTGGCTCTTGGTTCTCAGCCCCAGAGAAGAGAGCTTGGGGGTTGGGATATTGAGTGGTCTAACATATAAGAAACTTGTTTTCATAAAGCATCCCCCTTCCCAGGCCCCACTGTTTGGTTCCACTCTCACTGTTCCCCTCAGGACAATAGTTTTTCTGGCTGTGAGCTGTGAGTTCAGTACCTCTTCTCACTACTCCTTTACTTTTGACCTTTCCAATTTATCAGACTCCTGTGATATGCAAGCAACACTTCCCATAATGCCTTGGCAGATATTTCATGAAACAAGCGCTGTGGGATGCTCAAGAGGCCTTCACCTGTATATCTCTTTAATCTGATACCAATCAAAAAAAAAACTGTACTCTGTTCACCTCTACTCCCTCTCCTCTTTCTCTCTTTTTCTCCCTTCCTCCTTTATTTTTCTCCCCCTTCTCTATCTCTATCTCTTTTCATGTCTGTCTGTCTCTCTCTCACACACACATACATATATACACACAAACACATCCCTACACACACACACACACACACACACACGCACACACACACACACATCCTTTCCCCAGTCCTATCAAAGGTGACCCTACAGACCTTCAAAGTTTGATTTCTGTTTTCATTTTGAACACCAATGATGTAGTAGAAAGAAAACTATATTAGGATCCTGGGCTCAGATCCAAGCTCTAACATGTAACTAACTTGGAGATTATGGGAAAACCACATTTGCTTCCTGGGTTTCTTCATCTATAAAATGATGAGTTTGAACTAGAACTCAGGTGTTCTTAACATTTTTTTATGTATTCACGGACACCTTTGGCACTCTTTGGAAGCTTATGGACTCTTCAAAACAATATTTTTTTGCATAAAATAAAGTTATCCCTTCCACATTACTAGGTGAGAGGGGGTAGGGATGTGTCTGCAATTTAGAAAATCTTCGTAAAATTTTTGACCTTCCCTTTGTGTCAGAGAAGAAGTCTGAACTTTTTCTTTTTTTTTTATGGGATGTTGATATTATATAATACCATACATATGTTTTATACATTTCTGAGTTTCTAAGCTTTCTCTACATCATCTGATGACCTTTGTGTGTCATCTGTGACTTCCTTAAAACTCCTTCCAAATTCCCATTTAATTTCTTATGCTGACCTACGATATATTGAAACTGCAATGGGGAAAGTCACGATGTGGGAGAGATAATGGCATAGGATTACAAGAAATCAATTACATTGAAATACAGTTTTCAAAATATTAATTTATCCCCCACAACATCAAGTATAAATTTGCCTCTTTACAATGTCCATCCATTGCTCCTAATTCAGCTGTCTGGGGTCAAACAGAAAGTCTCATCCATCCTCCCTGTGATATCCTTTCAAATACTTGAAGACAACCAGCATGCCTGTCCTCTACCCTCCCTCATCCCTCTCTAACTCTTGACCTCTTTTCTGCGGGCCAACCATGTCCAATTCCTTAAACTAAAATTCTATGCCATAGATGAATGCCCTTTACCATCCTGTTTTGCCTTCTTTGGACAAGACCTAACTCACTGATGTTTTACATAAATCCTAGTGACCAGAAATGGGCACACTGCTTTAGATGAGGTCTGACAAGGGCGAAATACAGTGAGACTATGTCCCGTTCTCAGAAGCTCAAGTACCCTGGAAGAATAAACATCAACGTGTAAATCAACAAGTATTTGTTGAATGATAATCATAGTATTCTCTCATCTGTAAACAAGATATTTTCAGCTTCCACAACATTTTCACAGAGATTACCTCACTTGGTCTTTAAGACAATCCTATGGCCAAGAAGGTGATAGCAGTTGTCACCAGGTCATTATGACAAATAAAAAAAATTGATAGCCTGAGAAGAAGCGAGGGTGAGTGAGGGAGCCAGGATTTGAATCCAGCTCTCTTGGCTCCTACTTTAATCTACCCTGCTTATTCTTTCCACAATTTTACTGTGCAGGGCAGCTAGGTGGCACAGTGGGAAAGGATTTGGACCTGGAGACAGAAAGAGCCGAGTTCAAATTCAGCCTCAGACACTTACTAGCTGTGTGACCCTAAGCAAGTCCCTTAAATCTGTTTACCTCAGTTTCCTCATCTGTAAAATAGCTAAAGAAGAAAATCTTTGCCAAGGAATCCCTAAATGGCAACATGAAGTGTCAGACATGACTTAACAACAACATTTTACTGTGCAACCAGCTACTCAGCATTAAGGTAGACAAACTAAGGGAGGGAGGGTACAGGAGACACTGCCCTTCAGGAACTGATGATGTAGTTGGGAACATAAGAGCTATACACATGAAGTATTTAAGAAGAGTTTTTAAGGTACTAACTATGTGACTTTGTTTTGGTGTAATGCAGGACTACAGAGAAAGAAGAGATTTCCATGGACAGAGAAGGATTCATAGAATACCAGAGTTAGAAAAACATCACTTATCTGAACCATAAATCTTTTTATTATTTTTTTCAAGGTAATCAGTTAAGCAAATATCAAGTGTCTGGGGCTGGATTTGAACTTAGATCTTCCTGCCTCCAGAGTTGTTGCTGTATCCACTATGCCACCTAGCTACACCCTGGACCATAAAGGTTAATGGTAGGAATTCATTCAGGGAGCTGTAAGGCTACTTAGTTGTAGAGCAGCTGGCACAGTAAGTGCAAAGGAAGACCACTATACATCCTGGCTTGATGCTGATCTAGCATCTCAGAGGCCTCCTTCCTCTGGGTAGGAAAACATCAGGGCTCAGGGCAATGACTGCCTCTTGACTAGATCAGGCTAATATGAGGAGGTGTATTGTTAATGTATTTTTGCTTAATTTGAAGATCTTTCTCACCCATTAAAAGGCACTGCTTAAATCACAAGGAAGTCTAAGTCACAGGTGGTGGGAGGGGCTTGCTGAACACAAAAGGTCCAGCAGAACTGGGAGGAAGTTGTTGAGAGTGGTTAGGGCAGAGGAGAGAGGACACAGGCAAGCATGACTAGGCTCTTGAATGTTTGCTTGTAGGAAGGCCCTGGCAGAGTTGGGAGGTAGGGGGAAGGGAATGACGGTTCCCTGGGCTGCTATACTTGTGTATAACTTCTTGGTTTCTATGATGGATTTGATTTTCTGGTGTCTGAATAAATATTTTTTCTTCTGCCTTCTATATGGAGAGTCTGTTATACTTTGCAATTCAGAACTACACTGGCATATTCATAGTTGCCATTGGTGCTGTAAATATTGCCTGGGTGATACAGGAGGCCCTCAGTTACTCCAAGGCTGCCATTCTGTTAAAGCAGCAAGAGATGATGCTGTCCAAGGACAGAGCACAGGGTCCTTGTGAATTAAGGCCATAACTAAGTAGCCTGCATGCTTAATATGAGACCAGAGTACCACATGGCAAAAATCAAAGTATACTAAGAAGGAAGGCAGAACACCTGGGAGCACTCCAGCAAACTGGACTGAGTAAAAAGGGTTTCCAAGGGATAGAGGCAGAGACTTGGAATGGGCCAGAAATAACAGAAATAAGAATCATTGAACCAAGATCATAAATATAAGTAGGACACATCATGCAGGGATGATAGGGCAAGCAGAGGCAGATTTACGTCTCAAGTGGCTCAGCACCAGCCTCTTCTTCTGGGGAGATGGAAACTGGCCATGGCTCTCCTAGCTAACCCTAGACAACTGGTCTAACCCGTCCCCCAGGGGCAGGAATGAGCCCACAGGAGAGATTAAGCCGGTCTGACTGCCCTCCAGCCCCATACGAATCTAATTCAGCTTTCAAAGGATGCAGGGTCAGGATGACAAATGGGTCACAGAATCAGAGAACTTATGAGCTGGAATAGAAGTCATCTATTCCAGCTTCCCTGTTATAAGAATCATCTCTCCATTCTCTCCAATGAGTGGTTTCTGGTTGTTGCTTATAAACATTTACTGAGGTAGAACCCACTACTCATCAAACCATTCCATTCTTGCTTATCTTTAATTGTTATAATGTTGTAAACATCATGCCTACATTTTTGTCTCTACAACTTTTTACTCATTGCTCCTAGTACTGCTATCTAGACCCATACAACAAGTCTACACCCTCTTCCATAGACAGCCCTTCAAATAATTGAGGACAGCTATCACATTTTCTTTCTCCAAGATCAAACATCATTAGTTATTCAAACTGAGTTTCATGTGGGATGATTTTAAGGCCCTTCACCAGCTCTTTGATTAGCTTATCAATGTCCTTTCTAAAACATGGTACCCAGATATGATCCACACAATACTTTACAATACTCCAGATAAGATCTGATCAGGGCAGAGTAAAGAAGGACTAATCCCTCCTTAGTCCCAGACACTATTCCTCCCAATACAACCTAAAGTTGCATTAACTTTTGATGACATCATATTGTGATGGATTTATATCAAGTTTTCCACTCACTAAGACCTCCAGATCTTTTTTTCAGACCATGACTCCCCCAAGTTGAATTTGTGAGTGTTGATTTTCTGAAGCTAAGGGTAAGAACTTATATTTATCTCTATTACATTTTATCTTTTTTTACCCAAAAGTCCTTTCTGAATCCTGACTTTATCACGCAGTATGTTACTCATTCTTTAAAAAGGTTAAATAAGTTAACATTTGATGCTAATGTATTTAATATTTAACTTAATTAATGTTTTAAAATTAAATGTTAAAGACATTTAAAATTATGTTAAAATGGCCAAACACAAATCTCTGGGGCATTCCCCTGGAGACCTTGCAGACTAATACAAGATGTACTCTTTGCATCTGGCCATTCAATCAATTTTGAATTTACGTAATTGTCCAGCTAGGTCCTGATTAATATAAATGATGAATCCTCTGAAGTCATTATACTACTCACATTTGCACTTCATATTTCTATTTTCCATTATTAAAATTTTGAATAGTAGGAATTCAAATACATGCAGCCACTTTAGGAGCCACTTATCTAGACCCAGCCATACCATCTTGCCTAGCCAACATTTCTCTTGTCTACAAGCAAAGTATGAGAGCATGTCAAAGGTTTTGCTAAAGATGAGGAAAGCTAAGTATATTCAAAGCATTCCCTTGATCTTCCAATCCAGTCATTACAGTTGTATGGATAATACTTACTTATGTAAAGACATAGATAATTACAGCTCCCATTTCTATAGTGCTTAAACAGTTACAAATCATTTTCACCACAATCATCCTATGAAGTATGGAGTGCAAGGATTATTGTCTGCATTTTACAAAGGTGAAAACTGAATACCAAGAAGCTTAAGCCCTTTATATTTAGCACAGCACCTGGCACATACTATGTGCTTGAGGAATACTTGTTGATTGACTGATGGAGTGACTTGACTAAAGTTATAAACATAGAGTCAAGATCTGAAACCAGCTTTTTCCAGACTTCAAGTCTAGAGTACTTTCTAACTGAGGCAGCTAGATAAATCGCGCAGTGGAGAGAGTGCCAAGCCTGGAGTCAGAAAGATCTGAGTTCAAATCAGTTCTCAGATACTTAGTAGCTAGCCATGTGACCCTGGTCAAGTCATTGAACTTCTGTTGGGCTCAGTTTTCTCAATCTGTCAAATGAGAATGATGACAGCATCTACCTCCCAGGCTTGTACTGAGGATCAAGTGAAATAATAATTGCAAAGCACTTAGTGTAGTGCCTGGCACATAGTAAGCACCATGTAAATGTTAGCTATTACGATAACTATCTCACATTGCTATTTTGTGAGCAGGATGCTCATTGTATTTATGGGTTGTAATAATATCTAGCATTTATATAGCACTTTAAGGTTTGCACATTACTTTAATATTTTATCTCATTTGATCCTTATAACCACCTGGGGATGCAAGATGCTATTTTCATCCCTGTTTTACAAATGTGACAACTGAGGCTGAGAGGAGAAGTGGCTTGCCCCAGGTCACATGGCTAAATAAGTGTCTGAAGCTAGAGTAGAACTCAGGGCTTCCTGACTCCAAATACAACACTGTATCCACTGCACCATCCAGCTACCTACGTGAAGGAGGATACGCTAATAGGGTGGACCCCGGTGGGGCTCCAAAAGGACCATGATAGATTTCACAGACCATTGATGGGTCAAAGAAATAAAATAAAAATGACTACATATAAATGTAAAATCTCACATTTATGTTAAAAAAAAAAACTATACTACTGACTAATCACTTTTTGATAGGTAACTGGGAAAAAGTTCAAGAATGTTCTGGAAAATAGATCAAGTGATACCTAGGTTTAGACAAGGAATTCATTAATCTAGTGAAGACCGTTACTTAGGTCAACCATTCATCTGGCGGAATGGTTTTAAGAAAATGATTCTTTATCAGGGTGTACCAATATTTTAAGTGAAAGTTGTTCTTTTTGATGAATCAAAATGTTAACTGAAGTAAAAACTTGGTCTATGGGACCATAATTTTCTCTTACTGGAAAATTTTGTCTATTTAGGAATATTATAAATTGTAATTCCAAAATGAGAAATAGGGAGAGATTTTTTTTTAAGGCAAGATTAATTTCTGTCTGTTTAGAGTTTTTCTAAGAAAAAGAGCTTAGCACTATTTTTTTATTTTAATTTTTTAAATTAATTTACTTTTAGTTTTTAACATTAACTTTTCAAAGTTTTAAACTTTCTCCATATACATTCTTATTAAACATATTTTCACAGTTGTCATATCGTAGAGAAGATGGAGTGAATGGGAGGAAACATGAGAAAGAAAAAACAAAATGAAAGAAAAAAGAGAACAAATAGCATGCTTCCATCTGCATTCAGATGCAGTATTTCTTTATCTGGATATGGAAGGCATTTTCCATCATGAGTCTTTTGGAGTTGTCTTAGGTTCAGGAATTACTGAGAAGAGCTAAGTCTATCAAAGTAAGTCATTGCACATACTTAGTATTATTTAATTACTCTTTCTTAAAAATTAATTTTTAAAATTAAAATATTTTAAAGTAATTATTTTAAAATTTAATTCATTTAAATATAATGCATATGTTTATATATAATATATTCACATATTTGTATATTGTAAATTATATATAATTTATATAATTAAATATACATTTACTTAAATAAATCTATTAATTTACTTAAATATATTTAAATTTAATTATTATTTTAAAATATTTGATAATATTTATTTAAATAAATCAACAAATTTTGGTCTCGTTCCCAAAATGTAGAGTATGAGATTTTTCTCTGACAAAGCTAGACTCAGATTCAAGTGGGAAAAATCCAAGGGTTATTGTAGTGTCCTGAAAATTTAATACCAGTTAGCATATAGAGACCTAGCATCTCTCCCTCCCGCCACCAAAACTAACAAAATTTTAAATGTTTTAACAGAGAAAGAGTTCTCAAGCTAAACACAGTAATGAGAATGATTCTACCATCCTCTGACTTAGCTAAAAAATAATGGGGATATTGTGCACAGTTCTGGGCACTACATTTTAGGGAACAAATTGACAAGCTGGAGCATATTGAGATGGCCAACCAAGAAGATAAGGAGCCTGGAGATGACAATATAAAGAACAGTTAAAAGAAATTGGTGTGTGATAACTGGAGAAGAGAAGATTTGATTAGGGAAGATGAATCAAGAGGGTGGAGGGATAGGAAGAGAAAATGATTGCAGTCTGTAAATGTCTGAAGAGCTGTCCTGTGGAAAAGGTGTTCAACTTGTTCTACTTGGTTAATCTCAGAGGGCAGAACTACAAGTAATAGGTAGAATTTGCAGAGTCAGATGTTGGTTTAACATAAGGCAAAATTTTTTCCTGTTGAAACTGTCATAAAGTTAAATAAGTTCCCCAATCACTGAAAGCCTTCCAGCAGAGGAATTCAAAGAAAGGAGAAGCCATTTTGAACTGGAGCAAAGAGAAAAAGGTCTTTGGAGAAAGCAGCATTTGAGTTGAGTCTTTAAAGACAAGTAATTCCTGAATAGAAATAGCTTGAGGGCAGAAGCTTCTTAATTTGTACTCCCAATTTGCATCACAGAGCCTCGAATATATCAGGTACTTAATGAATGTTTGCTTCTTGGTTAATTGATTGATAGGCGGAAGAAAGATGTTATAGGTTTTAAGAACAATCTGAGAAAAGTTGCTGAGGTTAGAAAACTTAAGACTTATTCAAGAGATAATGTAAAGGTGGTTAGTATCATTGCAGTAAGTTTGTATGTAGTAGCAGCATTAGAGAAAACTGGAGTGGTTTAATTGGAACTAGAGTGCAAAAGATTTTTGACAGCCCCAAGTCAAGCTAGGGAGTTTGGAATGTATCTTTTAGGTCACGGGAAGTCATTGAATGTGATTGAATTGCATAATGAGAAAAAGATGATGATGATGATGATGAAGATGAAGGAGGAGGAGAAGAAGGAGGAAGAGGAGGAGGAGGAGAAGAAAAATGAAGGAGGAGAAAAAAAAGGAGAAGATGAAGAAGGAGAAAGAGAAGGAGGAGAAGAGGAGGAAGAGGAAGAGAAGGAAAAGAAGACTGATTAACCAGAGAGATGGTTAGCAAAAATAATAGCATTTGCATAGCACTTTATAAATATTGTCTCATTTGATCCTCACAACAGCCCTGAGAAATGGGTGCTATTATCATTCCCGTTTTACAGGTGAGGAAGAAATTGGAACTACAGAGAGAAGTGAAATGATTTTCCTGGGGTTATATAGCTGGTAAGTTTCTGAGGCTGGATTTTGAGCTTGAGTTTTTCTGATTTCTCTAGTGCTCTAACCACAGGGTGACCCTGCTTCCTCAGTTTCTCTAATGACTGTGTGAAAAATAGAATGAGTCTGGGGTGGGATGCAGAGTAGAGACTGGAGGTAAGAGGACCAGTCAGGAGGCTATTACAATAGTTCAGGCAAGATATGATAAAGCCCTGAAAGAGGAATAAAAACAAAAGTTCAGGTATAAGAGACATTTTCAAGGTCACACTGACAGCCTAGGAATGACTGAATGTGTGTGTGTTGGAGTTGGGGGTGGGGAGGAAGTCAGAGAGGACTCCAAGGTTTCAAGCTTGAGCAACTGGGACAGTGATGGTGCCATTGTCAGAAACAAGGTAGTCCAGAGGGGGAGCTGGTTTTTGTGTGGGGGAAGATGATGAGCTCTCTGTTTGACATGTTGAATTTGAGATGACAGCAGGATAAATAAAGTGGCAATGTCTACCAGGCAGTTGGAAATTCCAAGGCTTGTGCTTGGGTGATCTATGACTTCTCAAGGTCCCACCTAGTTTCATTAGACTATCAGATTGACTTAAAGAACAATGAGGTTTTTATTTGATGTCACATTAACTCCCTTCTAGGGTCTGTGTTTTCTCCCTTTCGTTAAGGAAAGAGAAATCTCAAGAACTACATGGAAGCAGTGAGAAAAGGAGATTCCTGTAATGCAATGCCAAAGAAAGGGCAGCTCTTTTTATAAGCTCCCAAAGCTAATATCAGATTGTCCCACTGTCTACACAGGTCAACTGAGGGAAAATGTTGAGAACTTTAGCCTGTTTTGATCTTGGAGTCTGTCCATTCAGATAATCTTGATCTTTTCCCACCCCCAACCCCCTTCAATCTGTCACATGGATGATGTAGAGGAGGCAGGGGGCTCCTTGCTTTAGTTCTTCATTTTGCCTGTGTAGACCACCTACAATGGCCATCTAATTGTCAAATCCAATTCTTCATCTTCCTTGATTTAGGATCATAAAATCATAGACAGACCTGGAAGGAATCCTAGAGAGGCATCTAGGACAACTTACTCAGCTTTCAGATGAGGAAACTGACACCCAGATATCTACTAGCTTTGTGATCCTGGGCAAGTCATTTAATATCTCTCAGTCTCACTTTCCACATTTGTAAAATAGGGATATTAACAGTGCCTAACTTACAAGGTTTTTGTGAGGATCAAATCACATACGCACACACACACACATACACATACACATACACATATATATTATATATATACATATATACACCCACATACTACATATATGAAACTATAAAAAATATATATATATAATATACAAATATATTTTATAAAAACATACACACACATATAGATGTTAGTAGATGGTGTGCTAGAATTGAAGTCAGGGAAGAGCTGGGTTTGAATCCTGCCTCCCATATTTATTAGTTTTATTACTATGGATAAATCACTAAGGCCATACAGTCAATGAGTATTTATTAAGCTGCAAAGCACTGTGTTAAGTTATGGGAACACAAAGAAAAGCAAAAACAGTTCTTGTCCTCAAGAAGCTCATCTACTGGGGGAGATAACAAGTAAACAAATACACATAGGCACAGAGCATAAAAAGGAAAAGCATTAGAATTTAGAGGGATTGAGAAAGCTTCCTGTAGAAGGTGGATATTTTATTCAGGACATGTAAGAAAGCAGAGAATTCAGGAGGCAGAGTTGAGAAGAGTGGGCATTCCAGCCCAGAGCCAAGAGATAGAATGTCTTGGTCCTGAGTCACAGTTTCTTCATCTATAAAATAGGAACAATAATACCCAAAGTACCTATTTCACAAGGTTGTTGTGAGAATCAGATAAAATACGTGTAAGATGTTGTGCAAACCCTAAAGCACAATATAAAGAAAAAGTGTTATTACCATTCATAGCCTCTGGTCTACCTATGTCTCCTTTGGCTTTCACAATACCACATGCTCCTCCCTTTCCTTTCCTTCGACCCCTCTGGCTATTTTATTTTTAACTACTTCTAAGGTGTCTCTTTCTTCTTTCACCCCATTAAGCACACACGAGCCTCAAGACTCCCGCATTATCTCTTTTTCTATTTTCCCTTCTTTGGTGATCAATCTACCCCTATGGCTTTCACTGTTGTATCTTTACAAATAACCTCTAAATCTGTATCTTTCTGTCTTTGACCTCTCTTTGGAGCTCCAGGCTCACATTCCCCCTGCAGACTGGACAGCTCCACTGTGATAAGCAGACTACCCTAGAGCCCAAGAGTACATTCTTCTAGAGGCAGCAGAGGGCAGCATAGAGTGCTGAGGTGAGGGAAAAACAAAGGACTGAGAGTGAGCGCTTCTGGTGACAGGAGTTAGAATCTCCTAAGGGCAGAGAATCTGAGTTGGACTGGATCCCAGCTACCGTCTCGTCTAACTCTTCCCTAAGCAGGAATATTCTCTACAACACCCCCAATAAGATTTATATAACTTCCAGCATTCTAATTCCCACAGCAGCTCATAGATATCTAGCTCTAAATTATTTAGAAGTTTTTCTTTATTCAGAGCCAAAATCTACTTCTCTGCAATTTTCACCCGTTGGCTCTAGTTCTACCCACTGGACACAAGCAAAATAAAACTAATCACTTCTATGTGAGAGCCTTTCAAATATTTGTAAAATTTTTCCTCCCATTTAAGTTTTCTCTTGGGCTACTAGGTGGCACAGTGGATAAAATGCCAGGCTTGAAGTCAGGAAGACTCGTCTTCCTGAGTTCAAATCCAGCCTCAGACATTTACTAGTCGTGCGACCCTGGGCAAGTCATCGAAAGCTGTTTGCCTTAGTTTCCTCATTGAACAATGATCTGGAGGAGAAAACGCAAACCATTCTAGTATCTTTGCCAAGAAAATTCCAAAGGCGGTCGTGAAGGTTGAACATGACTGAACAAAAACAACAGTTTTTTTCTTCCTTATTATTCCCAGTTTTAGCAATGAAATATCACACGGCACGGTGGTGAGGACTTTTACCATTTTGCTTACTATCTTTAGAAAAGGCTCATTTTTCAATATCTCCTTAAAATGAAGTGACCAGGCAGGAGTGAACAAAATTCTTCATATGTTGTTTGACTGGAGCAGATACAGAAGGACTATTATCTCTCTTGTTTTGGAGAATGTACAGCAACAGTGCAGCCTAAGCTAGCCATGGGAGACAGCATGACATCAGGATAGGGAGCAAGTCTAGGGGTCAAGAAAACTTGGGTTCAAGTACTACCTCTCACATATACTGGTTTTATGACCCTGAACAAGTTGCTTAAACCATCAGTATTCTTTTACCCAAAGTTCTTCAGACTAAAGAAATCCCAAGCCTAGCCTCAACAAAGATACTCAAAACCTTTTTCAGAAGTCACATCAATAATTGGGTTCTGCAGAGCTTTTAATTAATATACTCAACTCTTTTAATGATAGCTAGCATTAATAAACAGTGGCATTACAAGGCTCAAGTGAGATAATGGATATAAAGTGCTTTGCAAACTTTGAACTGTCATGTAAATGCTCACTGTTGCTGTAATTGTTAATATTATTAGCCTACAGTCACAAGGTCTCCAGTTTGGTGATGAATCTCTTCCCTGAGCCTTCTACTTCACTCCTGCTAAGCTCAACCAATCTCTATAGAACAATATGGGAGTGTGCTGGTAAACGTTTCACAACCAGGCTTTCTGAAAAACAAATTCTTTGCACACACACACTTTTAAGTCTAATCTGCATCATTAACATTTTCTTAAATTTAGAAAATCAACAAAATGCAGCAAGTCCTGAATTTGTGGGGAGTCAATTTCCAAGGTATAAATGCTTGTACTGAAAATTTAACAGTGGGTTCTTGCAAGCTGGTTAGAGCTGGTTCTAGCACACTCTTGTGCTTTACATATATTAACTCCTTTGATTCTGTTTTCATGAACTGCTATCTTGTCTTATTTCCCTGTCATGTATGTGTGCACAAATATACATATATATATATATATATATATATATATGTATATAGTTAAAATAAGGGTAGGTCTTTTAATCTATGAACCAATCAACAAACATTTATTAAATAATTACTATTGTCAGGAACTATAGCCCTTGTCCTTAGTTTGCTTTAGGTCAGAAGAAACTATATACACTCATGTACATTTATATATGTATACATACACATATACATATGTGTATATATATATGTACATATACACACATATATATTGCAGAGTGAATACAATTTTGCTTCTAGTAGCTAGAGGATTTCAGGAAAGGAGAAAGGACCTGTAGGAAAGCTAAACTTTGAAGGAAACTGGGAATTCTAAGAGGTGGGAGTGAGAAAGAAGTCCTAGGAAAAGTCTATTCAAAAGCACAGCCAGTTAAATTAGTCAACAAGCATTTATTAGGTGCTTAATATGTGCTAAGCATTAAGGATTCAAAAAAGGGCAAAATCATAGTTTCTACCCTATAAAGCTGATATTTTAATGGGGAAGAAGATATGTAAACAACTTGATACATATAGGATATGTATCCTGTAAATATAATAAAATGTAAATAAATATAATAATAAAAATGAAGAGTAGATTAAATAAAATAAATAGTATAAAAAATAAAAGTAAAAGTAAATAAAGAGTAGATTAAAGGCAATCTAGGAGGAGATGGTATTAGCATCTGGTAGATTAGGAAAAGTTTCTTGAAGTGGTTGGAAAGTCTTGAAGGAGGTCAGAGAAATGAGGAGATGGAAGTCCTTACTTCAGAGTAAGAGAGAATTTGGGACATAGGGAGTCACCAGTGAAAAGGCACAAATGGGGATGCAGTGCCATGTTTGAAGAACTGAAAGTAGGTCAGTGTTGCTGGAACACAGTGTGTAAAAAGGGAGTAAAATGCAAGAAGACTGGAAGGATAGGAAGGGACTAGGCCATAAAGAGCTTTAATTCCAAACAAAATATCTTAAATTTGATTCTGGAGTTAATAGGGAGCAACTGGAGGTCACTGAGAAGGAGGAGGATGCTCTCAGACCTATGCCTGACCTTGGCAGCTGAGTGGTGATATACTTAAGTCAGGGAGATCAGTTAGACTAGACGCCTATTAAAATACTCCAGGTGAAAGGCAACAGAGGCCTGAGCTAGGATTGTGACTACAAGAATGAAGAGAAAGAGACATAGATGAGAGATTCTGTGAATCTAAGATAAGATTTAGTTTCTGGATATGGGTGGTGAGAGAGGAGGAAGAGTGGAGGAATCCACTTAGCTTGCAAACGTAGGTTACTGGAAGGATTATGGTACTGCCAACAGTAACAGAGATGTGCAAGAGAATTAAGTAATTTTCTTTGGATCATGCCAATAGGATATCCAGTTTGAAATGTCCAAAAGGTAGTAGGTGATGTAGGATTTGAGCTCAAGAGAGAAACTAAGATTGGATATTTAAATATGGCAGCCATTTGCACAGAAGTGACAATTTAACCTATGGGAGCTGATGGGATCACCAAGCAAGATAACAGAGAAGGAAAACAGAAGGAGATGTGGAGCAGAACTTTGGGGGAATATCCATAATTAGTGGGTGTGACATGGATAAAGAGCCAGTAAATGAGATTGAGAAGTAGTCAGGCAGATAGAAGCACAAGAGGAAAGCAGTTGTATGAAGATGGAAGGAGATGAACATACATAGGAAAAGGAAATCAGCATTATCAAGAGACATCAAATGCTGAAGAGAAGTCAACCTGGAAGAGGACTGAGAACAGGATATTCATTTGGACAATTAAGAGATCATTGGGAACTTTAAAGAGGGAAATTTCAGTTCAAAGATGAGGTCACAAACCAGATAGAAGATGAAATGCTATGTATGAGGGAGAGCAGCAAGGTGAGTTTGGCTAGATTGCAGAGTGTAGAAAAGGGATACTGATAATGAACTTTTATAGCCATTTTATAGACGAGGGTACTTGGGCTAAAAGGTTAAATGACTTGTTCAGGATCACACAGTTAATAAGTATCCCAAACAAACTGGAAGTATCCAAGAAAGGAACTGAACTCAAATAATTCTCATTCCAAATTCAGGGTGATAACACTCTGACTAAGAGCACTATGTAGCTGCCTAAGATAAAATAGTTTCTTTTCAGTTTGGCATTTAAAACCTTCTGTAATCAGGTTCTATCCTAACTTTCCAGCCTCATTATACATTATTCCCCTTCACATACTTTACACTGCAGACAAATTGGGCTGCTGGTGGTAACTCACACTCAACTTTGAATCTTCTGTTTTTGAAATCAGAAAATCATTTGCCTAATTCCTGTTTTCCAGCACCCCTCCTATTCTTCCTAGATCCTTAAAGATTACCAAAAATGGTTCTATGATCATAGCCATGAGTTTATTTAGCATTCTGGAATCTATCCGTGTCAGATTGGAGGTTTGAATGGCACTGTTACATAATGGGTAGAGAGCTGACCTGAGTCAACAAATCTGAATTGAAGTCCAGTCTCTGATATATGGTGGATTTGTGACTGCACAAATCATCTAATCTCTCAGGGTCCCAGACAGCTTGCTAAGACTGGCTCTCTCTCTCTCTCTCTCTCTCTCTCTGTATACATATTTATAAATACATACATGTACATATGCATATATATACATATATGCATAGATATATGTATATTACACATATAGATATCTGTATATTACATATATTACAGACATAATTACAAATATATTACATATATCTATATATTGCACATATATCTATATATTACACATATATATCTATATACATACATATACATATATATATTACACATATATATCTATACATATCTACAAAAATGGATTGATACCCTCTTGCAATATTGTGGAGGGATATCAAGTCATTTTGGTAGGTAAAGTTCCTGCAAAATCACAGGACTGGTTAAAAAAAAAGAAACTGAAATTAACTTAAAGTTGTAATGTATTCTCTTACTGTCATCTAACCTATCTTTAGCTCAGGTTCCCACTTAATTATGCTTGTTCTATCTCTTTTTTTTTTTGACAGAAGATAATTATCCTTGGCAGAGTAGACAGAAGCAAAGTAATAGTTGAGCAGTTCTGCTTTTTCTCACCATTCATGAACATGTCTCCATCCACTCCAAGTCTATTTCTTCTTTGTTTTGTCTTGTCCTTATCCTCTAAGACACTTGGTTTTGTTTTTTTTTTGTGCCACCAGATATGACCGTTCTGTGTTATTTGTTCTGAGCTCTCCTTAATTGTACTTTTTGCAAAACCCACATAGGAGACTGAATGAATAAGCATTTATTAAGCACTTACTGTAAGTTCATGCAAAGTGCTGGAGATACATATAAAATATTACCTTGAAATTGTGGAAAAGCCCCCAATGCTTCCGAAGATTTGACTTCCATTTTGTGGCAAAACTGAATTCCATAAGAAAACAAAATAATACAAACAAAACCCAACTTTGTCAGTAATTTCTCCTGGGCTCTGAGAAGTAGAAAAATTTTTTTTCTGAGGTAAGGGACACCTTTGAGTTGCTCAGTGCTGGGGCAGGAGTCCTCAATTGGGTATTGATGGAGTCTAACAAATAAATGGAAATCTGGGGTTTAGTGTGACATTGTTCTGGTTGCCTGTCCAAAGGTTATAGTAAATTACACCCATTAGCAAATGCGATGTTAGTTTATACATGTTCCATTGTATTTCCACAATTAGCCTCATTTCTTCACTCTACAACTGTTAATGCCTTTGTCTATTAATTCAAACCGGAACACCATTTAGCTTGTCCACAAGGCTAACCCATATCTGGACCCCATAGCATAGAAAAATTAGCTCAGTAATCATAGACTTTTGCTTTTGATGACATTAATTGCCAGACACTGGAGGCCTGCTAAATTTTTCCTCATCCTTGCCACATGAAGCTGGCAGAAATGAAGACAGCAACAATAATTTTTCTTAAAGATTTCACCAGACCCAGAGTTGTTATTTTCTAGTTCTATTGTGTAATGTTGCTATGAAACTAAAGAGTTCACATAAATCTTATCCACACATTCCATTTTCCAGTGCTCCAACTTTCAAGGATCTCTGCCTATGTCCATTCCAAGAAGTTGGGTTTTTTTTTTCAAGTTTCCACCAACAAGTGTTTGTTTTTAGAAAGTTGTGGAGTATCTATTTGGCTTTCTTTAGGGTCTGGGATTTGGTAGCATTTCCACACCTTTGTGTCTCTAGCACCTAGCACAATGCTTAGCAAATGATAGAAGCTTAATAAGTGCTGTTGATTGATCTGTGGGTTGGCTGATGGACAGAAATTTTATAGGGATGAAGGACATTCTAGGCATTTAGTATATCATGAATGAAGAGACAGAAGATAGGAAACAGAACATGGCCAGTGGGAAGATGATTTGAATGAAGTATAGAGTGTGTGGAAGTAAATGGTGTGAAACAAGGTTATAAAGGAGGTAGGGAGTAAACTGCAGAAGATTTTTGCTAAACAAAGGAGTGGGAACCTTAATATTTAGGAGATAAAAAGGACCCACAGAAGGTTTATCAGCAGAGTATTATTATGGCCAGATCTATGCCTAAGAATTTTGATTGTGGCAGTGATATAAAAGATGGGTGGGAGTTGGTAGAAAATGAAGAAGGAAAGACTTATTAGAAAACTATGGTAATATGGATTTCAGGATTTAGAGATGGAAGGGACCCCAAAAACCACAGAATTCAACCTTTTTACTTTTCAGATAAGGAAAATGAGGTCTAGAGAAGTAGCTGAACTTGTTCAAAGTCAAACATCTAAAAATGTGCAAAGTTGAGATGAGAAACCTGGTCCTTCAATTGCAAATCTAGTATTTTCTATTATATACTGCTGTCTTATGAATTATCTACTCAGTGACGTTGTAAGCTCCTCTAGCATAGAGGCCTTACAAGTACATATTCTCTAGCTGGTCACATGGCTCAAGGTCAGTAAAGACAGTGGTTGATTGGAGAAAGCTACCTTTCTCTCCATCTGGCACATTTCCTAAGCCAGATTTTTATAGATCATGCTCAGTAAAAAGGCTTTGAAATTTCCACTTGCCACCTAGAAATTTCCTTGGGAAAGCAGACAAGATTCCAGAGCTGTCATTAGGAATTCTTGTACCCAGGGCAAAGTCTGTTGAGGAAGGAGGAATGTGCAAACCAAACACCAGCTGGACCCACCTTTCAGCAAGGATGTTATGATTTGCATATAAGCACTAATCTATTTTAATCTCAGATTAAAAACTGCAGAAAGGACAATCAGAGCTAATAGGACTACCTGTAAAATCTCCATCAAAAGGGAAATCTATGAACCACATTCTCAGAGGGATGATATAGAAATAGTTATCAAACTGACTTACGAGGTCTTTTGCAACTTTCCATACTCAACATCCACAACTGAATTTTCCCCAGGCATGAGAATACAGATATGTTATGGAGGGAGGCAGATCCCGGGAGAATGCCTCCATGGCAATTGGACCCTGGCATTAATGTGGGTAGTGGACTGGGTTGGATGAGAAAGTTGGGGAAATTGTGTCACTTTTCATGGAGAAGCAAAGACTGCTATTAGAAGAAAGTTAATCCCTTCAGGTATTAGTGTTCTGGAGCAAAGCCCTGATTTCCCTGTCTTAGTTACAGCTCTGTAGGATTTAATGCTGGAAGGGAACCTGAACATCTTATAATTTAATGGAAATCTGGAGCCCCACCTGTGTCTGCTGTCCCTGGGTCATCAAAAACATCAACCAGGGTATATCATGCCTTGCACTTTCCTCTTTCTGGTAAGTTGCCCAGAGGAGAAAGGTAGCTTCTAGAAAAACACAGGAGTTATGCCAAGTACATAGACTGCTAAATATAAAGTCAGGGTGTAGGATTATATAGAAGGAGTAAAGAGAGCTATCACTTCTCATAGAGGCAGACACTGAAGAATTGTGTTTACAGAACCCCTTTGATCCAGTCTTTGGAGGGATGATTTTATTAGACCATTCCCTTTCCCTCCAACATGACCTGAATTCTCCTGTCTGAACCACTCATACTGGTTCCTATGCATGTCATGGCCTCTTTCTTGTCTTTACTGGATGAATTTCTGCTTGTCCTTTAAAGCACATCCAAATTCTACCTCATCTATGGAGTTGTGGATTTCTCTGACTTACTGATCACATTGTATATTCCAGTTAAAAATGGTAGTGCTTTGTCCCAGTACCAGGAGCAGTATTATGCAGTGGAAAGAGGGTTAGGTTAGGAGATACAAGACCTGGATCAAATCTCAGCTTTGCTACTTACAGCCTTTGTGTCTGTAGACAAATCAGTCCTCTTTCCTGAACCTAAGTTTTCTCCTCAGTAAAATGGGGGTGTTGGAATCAATGATCTCTAGGTGTTTTTCTGACTCTGGACTGAATGGCCTAGAACACGTTATTGAACTTCCCTCAGCCCCAGTTTGCTCACCTACTTCGCTTAGGGAATTTTCACTAGATTCAAATGATCTGTAACTTGCCAATTCTTTCTTCTATAAGGTGATCGTATTTTAAATGCTTCCTCTTAAACAGCAAAACCTTTTGAAGAATTCAGGACTTATGGGGTAGAGAGATATATATAGAAGGATTTGCAGTCCAATAGCATTGGTGGGGTGGCATGAGGAGCCAGGAAAAAAAAATTTGGCAGAGAATGGGTAAAACTGAGGACAATTCCTTTGTATTATTAATTGATCCAACAAGCATTGATTAAACACCTATTATGTTCTAGAAACTGCACTTAGCACTAGATATAAAAAAAAGTAACAATTTTTCCCTTAATGAAACTTACAATTTATCATGGAAAATAGCACACATGCAGAAAAGTAAATAGAAAATAGAGACAAAATAAATACCAAGTGATTTCAAGGGGGAAAGGCCTAACAACAGGAAAAGAGGGGGAATCAAGAATGGAGTTATGTTGGTGATAGCACTAGAGCTAAGCCTTGAAGGCTTGAAGGAAGTCAAAGATTCTAAGAGCTTGAGGGGAGGAACAAACACTTTCCTGGCATAGAAACATGGTGTGTGTGAGGGGGGGTGGGGGGGCAGGATCTCTGTATAGCCAATGGGATGTGGGATAGAGTATCATATAAAGGCAATGAGGTCAGTTAGGCTGGATTGTAGAGTGTATGGACTGGAAGGAGTGCTGGCCTAGTATCAGTGTCAGTGTCCTCCCTTCCTAGGGCTCACTTCCTCCCACTTCTTTGAAGGGTATTTTTATTTTAAAAGAAGGACACCACTGTAGAGAAACTCTGCTTGAGTGACATATCCATTATAAGGTTGGAGGTCACTATTTAACGAGAATTTGTGGTAAAGCAAAAGGCTAATTGTAAACTCGTTCATATCAAAGTGAGTGGCCTATTCCCTTCTATTGGGGTATAAGAAGGAAACCAGGAGCAGAAAGTTTGAGAACAAGGTTCCAAGCTAAATGTAGATCCAATGGGAAGCACTTTCTGAGAAAAAGCTACAATATAAAGTGTTTAACATTAATAAGGTGGGAGTGAAAGGAAATTGTAATAAGAATTAGTCATTAAGTCATAGAATCTCAGAAGGGGGCAGGACTTAAAAGTCTATCTATCCCAATGTGTAGCAGAGCAAAAATTTTCTCTATAGCATCTTGGACACTGAGGAGAAACTCACTACTTTGAGTGGCCACCATTTTGAGAGAACTTTGATTGTTCCAAAGTTTTCCTTATATTGAGGGAAAAATCTATTTCTGTCCATCAATTTTAATTTTGCTCAGTAGGACCAAGCAGGAAGCATCCACTCCCCCTTCAGTATAATATTTGAAATACATGAGCAGATAAATCTCCTCCCCTCATCTTTACTTCCTTTTCTCTTCTCATCTTCTCATCTTTACTTCCTTTTACCACTCCTTGAATGGCATTTTCCCCAGTCCCCTCCCCATTCTAGTTGTCTTTGTACAGACAGCTTCTACTTGAATTGAACGCAACGCTCCAGATGAATGAAGTCTGACCAGGGCAGAGTACAATGCAGATATTCTGGGAAGAGAATATTAAATGCTTGGGAAAAAAATCATGAACATTATTAAAACTCTCCCCCCCAAAAGTCAAAATACATCAGACAATTTCAACTAATATGCCTACTTCCCATAGCTACACAAATCTCTACAAGTAAAAAAAGCATTATAATAGTGATAGTACTAATAGTGGTTTCATTTATGTAATGCCTACTATGTGCTAGGCACTGTGCTTAGCACTTCCTAAACATTATCTCCTTTGATCCTTAAAATGACCCTGTGAGGTAGGTGCTATTATTAGTCCCTCTTTACAGATGAGAAAACTGAGTCAGAGTAACCCAAGGACACACTCAGGTCTTCCTGCCTCCAGGCCCAGCACCATAGAATAATTTAATTGTTATGAGACTAATTTTGTCATGTATCTAGAGCATCTTGGTTCAAGATATGATAAGGGAATGGCCAGGCTTTTATAAATAATGTTCTAGAGCATCAACAACATCTTTTTAGTCACATAATTGCTCCAGAAGCTATATTATATTGCAATTGTAGATAACTACCATAAAATTGATGCAATATAACCAAATGCCACTGTAAGAGCTCTCCTCCAACAAGCTGAGTCACATGTACATTAATATGATACAGGATTCCTCCAAAGATGCAACAACAGAGACAACTGCTCAACAAGCCAATAGTTATCAATATCAAACAAGTAAAAGAGACATGTCCTAGCCAGTGGCCATGACTGCCAAGAAGGATGCCTTGCTCAGAATCCATATGGAAGAGGATGAGTCCTTTTAGAGGATCCTGTTTGCAGATGCTTTGCAGGGAGACCTGGAAGACTACAAAGTTTCCTAAATCACATCTACAATCACTCAAAACAGCTAAGTTTATCTTTAAATGAAAACCCAAGGAGATAAAGAATCAGCCAATAAATCACCTCATTACCTGCCTCCCACAGGCACGTAGGTGGTACAAGGTATAAGCACATGGCCTGGAGTCAAGAATATCTGCATTTAAATCTAGCCTCAGATACTTACTCCCTGGGTGACCCCAGGCAAGTCACTCTCTATTTGCCTCAGTTTCCTCACCTGTAAAATAAGGGTCATAATAATCCCTACCTCCCAGAATTGTTTTGAGGATAAAATATGTAAAGTGGTTTGCGAATCTTCAAGTGTTATATAATGGTAGCTATTATCATTGTCTATAGATATTATAAACATACACACAAAGACCAAAAAACCCAAACAACTTTGGCCTGAAAGAAGCCTATGTAGGTGGCTGGGTTAGAGACAGAACAATCAGATTCCTCCTCAACAATGCTTTACTTTAACCAAGTAAGCACTGAGGTGACAGGCCCGAGGGAGGAATGGATGAGGAAAGGAGTAGTGTAAGCCAAGCAACCCTTCCTACCCAACCTCAGTCATACCCCAGAGCTTTCTGCAGAGTAGGTCAGGTATGAAGTTAGCAATAAATCAGTTCTCTGCACTTCACCCCTGCCTTCTCTCTCACAGTTTGCAAGGCAGTAAAAAACTTTCATGTTCTTTATGACCTACCAATGCAAACCACAACTCCCTTTAAGGAAGGCGTGAGCAGCAACTCGTGAGGATGAGCCAGATCATTCCTTTCCTCTAATATCTAATTACCTATGGCTATTTCTCCCCAGATCCCTACTCAGCAGCTCCTCACTTTCCTCCACCTCCCCTCCCCTATATATACACTCCTGTTTTACCAGACAGTAAAAATCTACAGCAAAAGCAAAACCCAAAACAAACAAACACACAAAAAAAAAACCATGGCTGGGCCTGGCACCCAGGCAAAGCCCAAAGCCACTCATGAAGAAAGAGGCTCATTAGGCCATGCATCAGCTTAATGGCTGTTGTCAGGGTTTGGAGAGCTGGATTTATAACCACAAGGAAGCTACTGGGGAAACCAAGTAGAATATTATCACTCATCTCATGTTACTTCTGCTCAGGCAGTTTAGGCAAAAGGCCTACTGAAGTACAGTCCATCTGTGGCTTGGCTCAGTGGCCCGAAGCTTGGATGGGGTGCATGATCTATCTCTCTATCCCCTCCTGTTTCCTTAGCTCATTCCATAGGATGGGACTGAGGCAGCATAGAGCAGTCAAAAGAATAATGGCCTAGAGTCAGAAAATCTGAACTGGAGCCCTGTCTTTGTCACCAAGTAGCTGTGGTCTAGTTACTTCATTCAATTCCCTAATCTGTAAAATGGGGGATGGTGCTTTGGACTAGATGACCTTTATAACTCTGACAGCTGAAGACCCTATGAGGTTCTGCTGTTCAAGCTTCCCAGCATAACTTTTAGGAAAATTTCAGAGCCAGCGATGTGAAGAAGACAGTGAGAGCCTCAGCGGTCCTGTTAGTTTTCCTCCTCCTTTCTGCGTCCTCCGTTCCTCCAGTTTTACTGTCTTCATTAAGAATCATGTTTCTGGCCATAATCCTAGGTTGTTTCATGGTCGGCCAGCCAGCCAAGTCAGGCTGCTTTAGAAGGTTCAGGAGTCTTTAGAATGATGAGCTGTTCCAATCATGGCCATAATAATGAAATAGTGCCTTCAAGGAAGTGCAGGTAAAAAACAAATTAAATTTAAAAAATAATAAATGCAGGTAGGATTGCTCTCTAGGATGCCACCATATTTCAGATATGGTAAGGGGCTGAGGTTGTCTTGTGTTTGGTGGGGACATAGGCTTTATGAGGAAAAAGTTATATCTGACAAGACCACACCCCCCATCCACTTCCACCACTATGCAGATAATGGATCTAAAAATTTTACAGTGAAGAGCAGGGGAGAGACACCCGAAATCCTCATCATTCTTGAGAGGTTAGAGAGAAACCTGAATTCTCACTGAAGCATCATCCTCCATGAGAGGCAACAGAGTGAGGTAGAAGGATGGTAGGCCATGGAGACAGGAGCAGCCTAGATTCAAACTCCCACCTCTGATACCACAAGCTTAGTGGTTAGGATCAGGTCATGTAAGTGAGACTCATTTTCTCATCTGTAATATTGGAATAATAACATCTATAATACATTCTTCACGGAGTCATATAGTAGAAACTTCTAAAGATCTTTCCAACTCTAAGATCTCAGGATTCCATTTTGCATCATAGCCTAGAGAATCCAAAGCTTTTCTGCCACCACCCAGAGGCATAGGAGTTTTGGGGGAATATAGCTGGCATATTATATTTTCCTTCCCACCCCTTCTCAGGTTATCATCAGCAATTCTTCCAGGAGGTCATCCATGGTAATATAATCTTCGTCTAGTCTTTTGGAATGCTGCAGAAATACTGGACTTGAGGATCAAGAAAACCTGATTTAAATATGGATTTTGACATTTGCTGTCTTTGTGACTCTGGGTAAGTCATGTAGAAATGAGGATAGTAACAGTAGCCATGTGAGAATGAAATGACATAGTGTATCTAAAGAGTTTGGTAATCCTTAAAATATTATGAAAATGTAATTATTAGCCTTAGAGGCAATGCAGATAAATGAGAATACATAGAGGCCATGTTTATAATATTTATTATTATTTCATATAACAAAATAATCCCTTAGTTCTGAACAATTCTGCGCAGCCTCCTGAATCCTGTCCTTTTCTGACTCAGGGACCCTGGTAAGTTTGTATTTTGTTCTCCGTTAGGCACTGTTTATAATGTCAGTCCAGGCTGTACTCTCCCTGACATTATCCCTAACCCAAATCATTCATCTTGACTGATCAAGGAAGCAGTGCCACAGAATTTGTAGACTCTCAGAATTGGAGAGGACATCAGAGGTCATCTGATACATCCTGTATCTGAACTGGAATCTTCTTTACAATATACCTAACAAATCTCTGCTTATAAAACTCCAGATATGGGCAAGTCCTTCTTTCCTGATATAGTCCATTCCACTTCAGGATGGCTCTAATTGTTGGAAAGATTTTCCTTTGTGGAAATCTGTCTCTTCATCTTCATCTGGCTAAATAGGGCATGGATAAATACTCTTCTATGTGACAAGTCCTTTAAGACGTCTATTACATCAACTCTAAACCCTCTCTTTTCTTAGCCAAAGACCCTGATTTTTTTCAACTGATCACTCTATGCTTTCAAGTCTCTTCTCCATACCAATTACTCTCCTCTAAACACATTACAGTTTATCGATATCTTTCCTAAGATGTGACTCCTGGAACTTGACCATCTATCCAACACCTATCACAGATCCTTGCATATAGTAGCTGCATAATACATTTTTTGAATGGAAATGAAGTGAGATAATAGTGAGTGATTTGACAAAGGAGGATACCTCAGGCTGCCATTCATGTTTTCTGGACATAATACAGGCTGAGATTACATTCAGGGCAGCCAGATGGCTCAGAAGACAGAGTTCTGGGCCTGGAGTCAGGAAGACCAGAGTTCAAATCAGGTCTCAGACACTTACTAGCTTTGTGATCCTGGGCAAGTGACTTAAGCTTTGTTTGCCTTAATCCACAAGAGAAGGAAATGGCAAACCATTCCAGTATCTTTACCAAGAAATCCCTATGGACAGCATAGTTCGCAGGGTTCATGAAGAGTTGGACGTGACTGAATGAGATTTTGCTAGCTATTTTTTAAGCTGTCACATCACCCAATCACCTTATATGAGTTTACTAATCACTAAACTCTCAGGCTCATTATATGTTGATGATTGACTAGTAATACCTCATTTATTCTGTACTTTTAGAATTGACTATTTGAACCCAAGGGTTGGATTTTATATTCATTCAAATAACCATCATCACATTAGCTATGACATCCCATTGATTCATTGAGACTTTTTTTAGACCCTTTTTCTTTCATCTGTTTATCATCTGTAAGTCATAATTATAGAATTTAGAGATGAAATTGACTTTACTAAAATGGCAAACCACTCCAGAATCTTTGCCAAGAAAACGCTAAATAAGGTCATGAAGAGTCAGACACAACTGAAAATAATGGAACCATAACAACCTAGTAAATCTCAAAACAGGCCCAGACAAATTTCTGGGGCATGTCACTAGGGAACATACCAGATCAAATCTTGTGTGGTTTCCTACGTAAAACATTTGACTTCCAGTTTTGTATTACAATTAATTAATTAATTAAGTACAGGTTACAGATTACTCTTCTTGACTCCTATGGGTCTGATAGCAGGCCACATATGGGGCACTAACTTTGCTGAAATAACCACCTTTTACTTCCTCTAAGGAACCACTTTTTGCTGCCTACAACTTGGGAAGTCTGCATTCTTTTTGATTTGCCCTTTGGCTTCTCCCAGCTGTGAGCAAAACATCTGCTTTAATCACTAACTTGTATGAAATCTCAGACCTTAATCTTTCTAATTCTGAACTTTGCTTTGGATTAAGTTCCTATAATTTTATATCTTTTCCAGGTGTGGAGATGAACACTTAGAATCCCTGCTCCTGTGGAGGTGAAGGATGCCAAGTCTGGCACCAATATGATGAGCAATTAGGAGCCATCAGGAATGTCTAATTAGCCCAGGTCACAGAATCTGTGCTGACAGCAGTGGAATCAGGCCCATGAGTGGCTGCTTCACTTCCAGCCTGGGTGACATAAGGAGAACCAGTCTCAAAAACCAAAAATAAAATCAAATAAAATGTCCATCTCTTCTGTGCTACTGGCACTAGAAAGTTTAGTGTCCTACCTAAGCCTTATGAAAATAATGATAATTCAATAACATAAGATGCTCTGTATTTTGGTTTGTTACCTTAGTAAACAAAGATGAAAGGTGAACAAAAGGGTTTCTAAGGCCCCTTCTATGTAAAAGTCCTATAATCCTATGAAAGAAGAGACCAGATCCTCACTAGGTCCTAAAATCCATCCCCTCCATCTATTGTCCTATATTCTTAAAGCTTTCAAAGTTTGTCAGCTCCACTTTGTTTGCTTTTACCCTTTAATAAACTCCCTGCAATCTGACTTTTGACTTCTACACTCAACTGAAAGTGTTTTCTCCAGTGATTGTTTAATTACCTAATCTAACAGTCTGTCCTCAAACTTCATCCTTCTCAACCTCTCTACAGCATTTGAGTTGGCCAGCTCTTCTTGATATCTTCTCTTTTGTGGGCTTTTGGGATACCGCTCATGGCTTCCCTTCTACTTCTCTAACCATGCCTTCTCAGTACTCTTTGCTGAATCATCATCCATGTCATACCTCCTAACTCTGAATATATATGTATATGTATAGATAGATACAGTGGTAAACTCCATCTAGGGCTCTATTCTTCCTCTCTACATACTTACAATCTTTGATGTCACAAGATGTCACTTGATGACATCATCAGTTCCAGATGTTCCAATGATCATGTCTATGCAGATGATTCCTGAAATATTTATATTCTGCTCTAAGGTCCCTCCTGAGCCTTCTGCTCATGTCATTAACTTTCCATTATATACTTCTTATTGCATTCCTATAGACATTTCAGTCATCTTGAAAGAAAGAGGTTGAGAGATTCTTTATCTCTTCCTTCCTTCCTTCCTTCCTTATCTCTCTTTTTTTTCTTTCTTTTTTTACCTAAAACCTTAGACCCAGTGCACTCTGAAGCCCATAGATTGAACCACAGTGGGTCCCTGCCCAAGCTCCACTCAATGGTTGTTTTTGGACCCTCCTGACTTAGAGTGAACATCAACAGTAAATGTTTCTGCTCAAAATAACAACCCTCAGGGTCCTGCTCCTCTCAGCTTGATTTATTTATTTTATTTTCTATTTAAAGGGATCATTACCTCACTACTTTTTAAAGAGGCCTATTCACTGAATGGGTATTATCTCACTTTAAATGAGTACCTAAAAAGTCCTTAGCCTAAAATGCCAAGGTCTCCAATTGTATCTTGGGCCATCACAAGTCATCCTGATGAATATTTGGTCACTGGATCCAGATGGCTCAGGAGGAAAAAGTGAGGCTGGTGACCTTGCACAGCCCTCCCTCCCTTAAAACAAAGTCAACTGCAAGTCATGTCATCATTTCTCTGATGTCATGGTTCTCTTTGAAAACAAAGGACAAACACAACAATCACAGTCAGTTGATCTAAAACAGAACTCACCTTTTCCTCCAAACCCGTCCCTCTTCCAAACTCCCTTATTTTGTCAAGGACACCACTACCCTTTCATTTACACAGATACAACTCATTGTCATTAATGATTGTTCATTTTCACTCACACCACATACGGGATCAGTTGCCTAACCTTGTCATTTTGATGTCTACAATGTCTCTCAGATATATCTTTTCCCCTCCACTCAGCTACCTCCTTAGTTTGGACCTTTATCACCTCTCACCTGGACCATTATAATAATAGGCATTCCTGTCTCAAGTCTCCAAATTTGTCTTCTTGACTCAAGTGTCTCCCCATTGCATTTCATCCATACACCTGCCAAAATGTTGCTCTGATCATTTCACCTCTTTATCAAAAAACTCCAATACCTCTCTATTGCCTCTAGGATCAAATACTAATTCCTTGTTTGGCATTTCAGTTTCTTTACAACCTGGCCCTATCCCACCTTTCTAGCTTTATTATACATTGCTTCCTTTTGCACACTTTGTGGTTTAACCATACTGTCTTTTTTTGCTGGTACTTACCCATGATATTCCATATGCCTTCTGTCTTTGTAATAATTATTCCTCATGTCTATAATGCTGTTCCACCTCATTTCAACCTTTTACCATGCCTGATTTCCTTCAAAATTCAGTTTAAATACCACTTTATGCCCGAGTGCTTTTTCAGTCTCTCCTATTTCCAAGGTTACCTTGTATTCATTTTGCATGTGTATAAACATACCCATATATGTGCATATTGCCTCTGCCACTAGAACATAAGTTCCTGGAAGGCAGGCAATATTTTTATTTTAATTTTGTTTCCTCAGCATCTAGCTCAATGTTTGTCACCTAGCAGCAGCTCAATAAATGCTTGGTGATTGAGTGATGGGAATGTGGAGAAAAAGTAATGACTGATAAATGCTTGGGGACTCTCGTGTCAGGTCTGCTACTCAGCTGGCCTGTTTTGTTCTTGCTCTTATCTCTATGTTGTCTGTGGAGTTTCCTTTCGATCTGTGGGAAGTGCTCAGCCTCACAAGGGTTGAAATTTGACTTTATTGTCATCGTGGTATAAGAGAGGAAAAAGAGGCTGAAAGGGTCTCAAAGCCCTGATTCCAACTCCTTCATCTGACAGAGAGTGACTCTGTGGCCCAGAGAAGACCAAGTGACTTGAGCAAGTCTGCAGAGCTGTTATAGGATAACATTAAGATTCTAACTGCTGTCTGATTGAAAATCAAAATGCATTATACTTTCAAAGACTCCGAATGAATGCTTGGTTAACCCTCTCGCTTACCCATTATGTAGCATTGAGTGGGCATCTTGTCTTTTCCATGTATTAGCGGTATTGTCATTTCTCGGCTACTTGATTCATCTTGTGATCTCAAGGCAAATCTTTTTCCCTTCTGGAAGCCTTATTTTTTTATTTGTAAAATAAGAGGTTTAAACAGCACAATTTCTAAGGTCCTTTCTATGGACAAGACTCTGTTTTCCCCCCCTTCTAATGTGAGGCAAAGGGATGTTCCTTGTTCTTTCTCAAATAGCACTGCAAGCAAGGAAGGAAGCCAAAATTTATTAAGCCTCTACTCCATGCCAGGCATTGTGCTAAGCACTTTGCAAATATTATCTCATTTGAGCCCATAACAACACTGATGGCGGATGCTATTATCACTCCCATTTTATAGTTAAAGAAACTGAGGCAAACAGAAGTTGCATAGCTTGGCAAGTCACACAGCTATTAAGTGTCTGAATCTGAATTTGAAATTAGGTCTTCCTGACTCTAAGCCAGTTCCCTATCCATTAGCTGCCTCAACAAAATTAAATAATATTTCCAAGTCTTGTCAATTCAATCTCCATGTATCTCGAACCTAGTTCCCTTCTTTATACTAAATTGCCACCAAGACAGTTCAGATGTGCACCACTTTACCCTCTGTTGATTATTTCTAATTCATCCTCTATGTCACTGTTTTCATATTGCTCCCCACCCACTACAGCATGAACTCCTTGAGAGCAGGGTTTGTCTTTTGCCTTTTGCCTTTTTTTTATCCTTAGCACACTGACTGATACACAGTAGATGCTTAATAAATGTTGATTAATTGATTTGTTGAACCATTGCAATAGTTCCCTAACTGGCATCTCTGTCTCAAGTGGTTCCCCTTCCTATACTAAACACAGTTGCCAAAGTGATTGCTAAAGCTTGAGTTTGGAAACGTCACTGCTAAGCTTGTGATGCTTCAGCAGCCCCTTGTTACTTCTAAGACCAAGTACAAACTCCTCTTTGTCTTGAAAGGCTTGCACAAATCAGCTCTGATCTACCTTTCTAGACTGTCTAGACTTCTTCCCCTTCCTATACTCAATGGTTTTAAAGGACTCAAATGAACTCAAAGGTGCAATCAAACTGGCTTCTTGCTGCTCCTCACACACAACATTCCATCTCCCATCTCTGCCTTCTAATAGACTTTCTTTGATGACTGGAACACATTGCCTCTTTACTTCCCTCCCATTAGAATTCCTAGTTTCCATCCAAGGGCAGCTCAAACATTACCTCCTATATGAGATCTTTCCTGATTTCTTCTTCTCCCATCCCACCCCATTCCTTCAGCAGTAGCACCATGTGATCATAAAATTAGAACTAGGAAGGTCATCAAGTCCAACCCTCTCATTTATCAGATTAGGGAACTGAGATTTGGAGAGATAAAGATTAACTCCATCACATTTGCACAGCTGGTAAGCATTTAAGGCAGTATTGAATCCAGGTCTTCCTGACTTTATGTCTTACACCCTATCTCCTATGTCACATTGCTCTCAATGCCTTCCCCTAAAATTACCTTGTATTCATTTTGTCTGTATTTAAAATAAACTTATATGTATAAATACTATCTCTTTCAATAGAATGGAAACCTTTGGAGGGCAGGAACTATTTTATTTTTAACATCCAGAGCCTAAAACAGTGACTGGCACATAGTAAACATGTAATAAATGCTAATTAATTTGACTGATAAATGGTGCATATGAAGAAATGCTCTTTAAGAAGAGGTCCCTGTGGTTCCACTGGCTATGCTTGGACATCTTGAGTCATAGCCTGGTTTCAGAAAGAAGAGGATGGAGGTAGTTCAGACGTGCCAGAGCTACCTGAAGCCACAGTGTTGTCATGGACCTCTAACACACCTAACCTTGGCCTTGAAGACATTGGCTCTTCCTGACCTGTGACCCAAAGATTAAGAATTATGTCTATACCTGGCTTTGGTCCTATAAAACCTGTCTGGTGCTTGGTGTCTGTCCTCCCCACGCCCCTTCACTATGACTTAACCTCAGTTTTTCCTACTATGCATACTACAACATATTGCCTTTTCTTCTTCTCTTTGGATTATCTAGACCTGCCAGGACATTAGGTGATCTGGATTTGGAACTGAATCCTTTTTCTCCTTTCAGCATAATCCTTGGCACTTTTTTGTGTGGCAACCAGTTCTTCCATTCCTGTCCTTGACTCATGCCTCCCCTCTATTGGACTCTAACAGAATGCCCCGCTCCCACCCCACCTCCAACTGGACCCCAGGTTAACACCTAGTATTCTAGGTATTGATCTTGGGAGGACTACATGCTGCTGTTGGCATAACTGTATAAATGGGTCATAGATTTTGAGGTGGAATGGAATTTAGAAGCTATCTAGTCCACTATCACCCTGGATTTGCCAATGAGGAAACTCAGGCCCAGAGAAATGAAAAGACTTGCCAAAGGACACCCAGGAAGCAAGTAGCAGAGCCAAGATTGGAATCTGGACCTGTCTTCAAGTTCAGTACTCAGAACCATACTGAATGGATAATGAAGATTCAAATCTAGGTCTTCTTATTTCAAGCCTAATGTTTTTTTCTACTACAAAAGAAAACATGATATATGCCAAATGCCACATAAAACCCAACAATGCACAAGCTTGGGGAGGATAAAAGCAGCTGAGTGGCTAAATCAGGAGTCAGGGAGCATGGATAGTAATGAAGGACAGTTGGCCTGAGCCCTTCCCCACAATGGAGGTTTTTGGAGGAACTCAGCAATGGGAGTAAGGGGCCATAGGGCAGGTGGTTGTTACAGGATGTGAAGGTCTTTTGGAGCAAAGGAATTTCCAGAATGAAAAGAGAACTGAGGCAGGGTAACCGAATAAGAGGCAGAGCTGGAAGTGAATGAAAAATACTCAGTTTGGACTCTTCCTTAAAATGGAAGTTCTTAGAGAAGCTCCCTAGTGGGAAAAGGGGACCAAAGAAAGGGAGTAATGTTTCAGTTAGGAGGCCATAGGGAATAAGAGAAGAAAGTCTCTAAAGCCTTTTCTAGGCTAAGTCCTATAATTTCCTATAGTGCTGGAGGTAATTGTTCATTGGCTAACCATGATGAGAAATATTTAATGTTGGGACCCCCTGCTCTGATACTTAGTAGCTGCGTGGCCTTGGGCAAATCACTTAATCTTTATAAATCTTGTTTTGTTTATCTTTAAAATAGGGGTAAATAATACCATACTGGTAAATAATACTACATATCCTAGGAGTCTTGTGAGATAATATTTAGTAAATGCTTGTTGATTGATTGATTAAATCTACCTCAATATGTAGCTCAGTATGGGCAATACAGGCATTTAGTACATGTAAAACTGAACTGAATTGTGGATGTCTTAAGTCAACAATGTCATATTGATTTGATTATAACATGTTCCTTACATTGTGTTTTTTCTCTGCTCTGGCTTCTAAAGAGCAAAGGCCCTGATTAAAGACTGTTGTCCATGGAGGTAAGTATGAGGTAAAAAGAGGAAATGATTTTACTTGTAACTCAGTTCTTTCTTCACTATGTTTAGTTCTACAATTATCCAACTTTTTCCACTATTAAATTACTAAACCCACCAGAACAAAACAATGAATAAAAACATGCCAACAGAAACTATGAGGAAAGAAAATCATTGAAGGGAGGTGGGGGACTTGGTCTATCAGATTTCAAAATATATTGTAAATCATTAATTATCCAAACTGGATAAAAAATATAAAAAACATCATTAGGATAGAATATAATCCAGAAATAGATAGTAGTTTACAGGAAAAAAAGAGATCCATAAATCTAAGTTTAAAAAATATTGGTAAAAAGAATGATTATCAAATAATGGAACATTTGGATTCCAGTATGGTAAAAAATATATTTACAGTCATATCTAACAACTATTACAATAACTTTTAACTGGAATAGTGATCTAAACAATATTTTTTTAATGGAAAAACAAATAACACTTGATTTATATCAATTGATAGGAGAATAAATATTTCTATCAATCAAAAATTAGAAAAAATTGCTGTATCTATTATATTAAAATAATTTTGGCCTGCTATGTTTTCTGACATTGAACATTTTGTCTTTCCTTAGGTCACAAAATTGCCCCACATTGCCAAGGGTCACTATATTAATGCCACACTTAGGGTAGATACATGATGGGTTTAGTCTACTACAGCTCAAAACTCCTGAGCTCAAGAGATCCACTGGCCTTACCTTTTAGGTAACAGTGATTACAGACATATTCCACCACACTGAACAGGGTGGGATTTTCATGGACTATGACTGAAATAAAGAAAAGGGAAAGAAATTTTCTAGCCCTAAGAGACATAGTAGTCTGTTGGTCACTAAAGAGTTGAAATAACCCCTTGGGTCTATGACCTAGAGGAACTGATAGACTATCCCTTTTCTAGGGATAGAGAGAAAAGGCTACATGATGAATGAAGTCTAGAAGAGGGTAACAGAGGGCAGTTAATTCAGAAGAAACACACGATAGGGAGCAACCTAGTTGAGAAAAGACACACGGTCAATTGCGACACTCAGGAGAAAGTAAGGTGGCATAGGAAACAGAACAGTTGAAGACCCCAGCTCAGAAGAGAAAATAGATTGGCTGGTGGCATCAACAAGAGATATTGGCAATTCTGCAGGGAAGCAAGTAATAGTGTTGGAGACATTAATTATTTGTACACACAAGTGTCCTGGTTTTATATGTTCTTGCCTGTGCCCCTCTCCTTTAGGGTTATGGCAAACTGTGAGGAAAAGTACTCTTGTGTAGATGGAGGAAGTCTTTCTCAACATTTATTTTGCTATGCTGTTTAATATTTGCTATGCTGTGAAATGTCTTTTGCCTTGAACTAATGCTTCTTCTGGGTAGATAATAAAAATAAACATATTGTTAGGAAGAGTTCATGAACCATCATTTGAGTTAATGTTGATATAGCATGTCTTGGATCTGGAACAGCTTTCAGAAGACTTCAAGTGGTAGATGAGTTAGTAACTACTTGAAAAACTAGTTAGCCTTTCTAATAAACAGAGGAATATGCATTAAAATAATTAAGATAAATGAGGTTATTTCAAGGTCAACAAGGGGAGAGGGAGAGGGGATTTGCCAATCACTCCTCCATTTTGACTCCTGGAAGTTCAAGTAGGTGACTTATAGGCATTTAATTTGTGGGCTGATAGTCTCAGGAGCAGCTGCTGCAGACACCTGAGGATTCGCAGCTCTCACTCACTCGGTTCAGCTGGACTCCTGCCTGGGCTGATATGTTCAAGATTCCACAGTGCAGCTGCTGCCTTGGACAGCCCTGGGCTTCCTGGTCAGCCCTACTGCAGTGGGGATGCACTGGTACAGCCTGCGCTCTGTGTGCTTCTCCACCCCTACAGAGCAGAACCTTCCCATGGACCTTCCAGTCCGTCCTGGGCTGTGAATCTGCCACAGTCTGTCTCCTATTGAATTCTGCCCCTCTAAAATTTGATCAGATTCTCTTTTTAGAGGTATCTGAAGGAGTTTGTCTAAGAGCTTAGGTGAGTAGTTGCTCTCACTCCACCATCTTGGTTCCACCCCAAATGAAGTTATTTCACCCAAATTGCCAAAGAAAAGGAGCTAAAAGCAATAAAAGTCCTGATGTTGGCAGAGCTATTGCTATTAAATATTGTTGAAACAGTAGAGTGAATGTTTTTGAAGAGTTGTTTGACAGTATACAAGTGTTACAAAATGCATTCTTTGACCCATTGAGTCTGTAACTATGATTGTATTCTAAATATATTATAAAAATGTCTATACAAATATATTCATAATGTTTAACTTTTAATAACAAAAATTGGAAATAAGTTACATATCCAAAGATTATAAACTGGTTAAGCCAATAACTTAAAAAAAACTAATAAGCATAACAAATTGTATAAACAAAAGAGGTATGAGAAGACATGCAAAAAAATGAAAACATTTTTTACAAAGCCCCACCTATACAAGTCATTCACCAGTTGATAAAATGGTAAAAGGATATGAACAGATAATTTTCAGAAGAAGAAATTAAAACTATCAATAGTCATAAAAAAATGCTTTAAATCACTATTGATTGGAGAACTTTGCAGTATCTACCACCTCACCACTATCAGACTGGCTAATATGATGAGAAAAAGGAAATAAATACTTCCTAAATTTTCCTAAATATTTCCTAAATGATAAATATTGGAGGATATGGGGGAAAACCGGGACACTAGTACACTACTGGTGGAATTGTGAACTCATCCAACCATTCTGGAAATTTGTATCTATGCCCAAAGGTATGTCCTTTGACCACATAATACCACTACTAAGTCTGTATCCCAAAGAAATTTTTAAAAAGGAGAAAAAATTCTATTTGTGCAAAAAATGTTTATAGCAGCAGTTTTTGTGGTGGCAAAGAATTGCAAATTGAGGGGATGCCCATCAATTAGGAATGGTTAAAAAAGTTTGTGTTGCATGAATTTAATGGAATACTATTGTGTTATAAGAAATGACAAGCAGAATGATTTTAGTAAAACCTGGAAAGACTTACATGAACTGAGCCAAAGTGAAGTGAGCAGAACCAGGAGAACATTGTACATAGTTACAGCAATATTATATCATGAGTAACTATGGATAAACAGCTATTCTCAGCATTACAATGATTCAAGACAATCCCAAAGGACATGATGAAAAAGGCTAACCACCTCCAGAGAAAGAACTGGTAGATCTGAGTGCAGACCAAAGCATAATATTTTTCACTTTATTATTATTTTAGTTTGAGTTTTCTTCCATAAAGTGACGAATATGGAAATATGCTTTGCAATATTGTACATGTATAAGCTACATAAAATTGCTTACCATCTCAGGGATGGGAGAGGGAAGGGAAGGAGGGAGAGCATTGGGAACTCAAAATTTTAAGAAATGAATGTTAAAAATTGTTTTTACCTGTAATTGGGGAAAAAAGTATTATTTCAAGAAACCCAACTGTAGCAACAAAACTTTGTAAGCCCACAGTTGGAATAAAAAATGGGTTCCTCTGAAGGGAACACAGAACAAAATAATCTACTATTGTTACTATTTTGTTAAAGTTCTTTTTCTACTATTTCATCTTTTTTGTTTTCCTTTTATAAATCAAAATATAAATTCAATATTCCACAGAGAATATGCTTTTATTCCATATTCATTCACTTGTATTTGTTTAGCACATTTAATCCACTACTCTCCTTTCATCCTTTTTGAACATTTGTCCCAATGATCATCCTGTCCTTTCTCAATTTCTCTCTTTCTATTTACTGATGGCTTCTCTGATACCTATAGACACGCCCAAGTCTTCTATATCCTTGAAAACCTTCACTTGATCCTATCAGGCTCTTAATCTATAATCCTTTATTTCTCCTCCTTTTTACTATCAGTTCTAAAAAATATCATCTCTATTTGCTGCCACCACTTCTTTAACCCATACTCACCTCTCAAGTCTTTGCACTTTGGTTTTTGAACTCACCTCTTGACTGATGTGCCTCTCTCCAAGGTTGCCAATTACAATTACAATTAATTTATAATTCTTTTAATGAGTCTTCATCCTCCTTGAGCTCTCTACATTTTTTGATGTTGTTCTTCTCCCTCAGCATCTGGGGCACTACTTTTTTCAGTTTCTTCTCCTACCTATCTCACTTCTCCTTCTGAGTCTCCTTTATGAGTTCATCTTCCTGCTCCTTTAAGCATGAAAGTACAGCAACCAGGACCCTGTCCTCAGCTGTCTTTGTATTTTCCTCTCTCAGTAATTTTATCAAGTCCCAGTTCACTAACTACTCATTACTATTCCCCCTACCCCTTGCCCCAGAATCCAATTCCAAATAACCAATTACCTATTGGACATCTCTGCCTGGATGTCCCATCATAATCTCATACTTAACAAGTCCAAAATGAAACTCATCATATCTCTCCCTTATTCTGCTCCTTCACATTTCCTTATTTCTGTCAAGGACAATCACCTTTCTCCTAGTCACCTCCCTACATAACCATCCTTGATTCAATCATCTTTGAATCTCCCTTATCCTCAACATACAATTAATTTGCAAGTCTTATCATTTCTTTCCTTATAATCTCTTATATCTCTTTACTTTTCTCCATTCACATGGCACACTTTAATTCAGACCCTCATCACCTCTTATTTAGGCTACTTGAAAAGCCTTTCAACTTATCAACCTGATTCCAGTCTCCCTCCCCATCCTCACCCCCACCCCCATTCTCTACACAGTTGACAAAATAATCTTTTTTTTTAAAATAAATTTATTTAACTTTTTACATTCATTTTCACAAGATTTT
>CM053769.1:189294491-189366009 GCA_028658325.1 Potorous gilbertii
GGCGTTTATACAGAGATCCTTTGTAGTGGAGCTGGGGTGGAGCTCCAGCCAGCTCTGGGAGTCTCTGGCCGAGCTGCCTCAGCCTCTGCCACAGCGGCCACTTCCCAGGGGGTCTGAGTCCCAGAGATACCCCTCTCCCCTCTCAGCCTGTCTCTCTCACTGACCTGTGCATCTGTGGGTGGAGGGACCTTCGCGGCCACCCGGAGATTCAGGTGCCTGACGCCTGCTTGGGTCTGCTGGTTCCTCTCAGTGCCGCCTGGCCGGGGCGGGGGAGGGGAGCGCTCGGCCTGGGCAGGACTCCGCTCCCATCCGGGGTACCTTTGCGGTCGGTTTTTCAGGGCTCTCTGCAGCAGAAATCTCCTTCACTGTGTTTCTGCGCGGCTTCCACTGTTCCAGAATTTGTCAGGAGTTCTTTTTACAGGAAATCTATGGGCTGTGGGTTCGGACCTAGCATAGGTGAGTCTTTCTACTCCGCCATCTTGGCTCCACCCCTCGGAATGGCAAAATAATCTTACTAAGACACATACCAGAACGGGTCATCCTTGTTTCTCAAAAGTCTTCAATGGCATGTTATTGACTCTAGGATAATATACAATCCTCCTCAGTCTGATATTTAAATCTTTTACAATCTGGCTCCAGTCTATCTTTCTAAGCTTACTTTACTATCCTTTTATGTACTCTATGGTCCAGCCAGACTGTCCAGAAGTCCAGCTGGTCTCCACATATTTGTATATCATCTTTAATACCTGGAATGCATTCTCTTCTCATTTCTGACTCTGATAATCTTCTCTCTTCTCAAACTTGGCTTCCTTCTCCATGAAGGCTTCCTTGATTTCCCTCTCCAAGTTATTAGAACTTGTTCTCTCCTAAAGTATACATTATATTTATTTATATATGCATCAGTAGAATATAAGCTCAATGAGGACAAAGACTTATTTTGTTTTTTGCTTTCTATTTGGAACACCTAGCTACTTGATAAGCATTTTTTTAACATGAATGGAATGACTTTATGAAAATTACTTTAATATAATAATACACAAAAGAAACAGGAACTAGGAGAAAGAAAGAGATTTATTGCATGAGAGGACAATGTAAAGGTAGGTAAAGAGAAAAAAGTCACTTCATGTCCCTCTTTGCCTTATTCAAGGTTTCTTTTTGCTTTTTTTTTTTTTATCACTTGAGAGATGTAAGGCCTAAGGTCTATTTCATCAGACAAAATGTAATGAATGATTTATCCAACATAATCAAATTCAACTATCAGAGAAAACACTTTGGCAACCTATGGAATTGATCAGAATGAGATTTTTCCTGTAATAACAAAGGCAAACCAACTGGTGATCATTAATGATCACTTTAAATGACTTCTAACAGAGCTCCTGAAATGCAGCTACTGCTTCTTGCAGAATTCTGACTTCCTATCCTTCTTGTACCTTGGTGACAAGTGTCACAAACAGATTAAAGGCCTTGTTTGAATAGTTTGTATGACTTTGTTTTTGTTTCCTGGTCACCTCTACCTACTTTGGGGTTTATCCCCTTTCAACTTATTTACCTCAAGGCTTTTTCAGGTTCCCCTGGTGACTGGCTACCTTGCGCTAACGGCTATGTGCAACCTTGGGATCCACTTAGAAGAACCTCAACATTTGGCACTCAATAAACTATCCAGAAGGTCTTCAGTGTTGATAAACATCTTGTCTATCTAAAGCAAGGCAACAGGAGATTCAAAGTAATAGGTCATCACAGTCAAAAAGGCCCCAAAATATCACTGAGTCCAAACTCCTTTCCTTACAAATGAGGAAAATGAAGCTGAAAGAGGGGAAGGGATTTGATGGTATACATTTCCATGTTTTGACACATACTGCCCTTCATAGTGGGAAGGATATGCTTTCTTCATGCTCTTCCATCAATATATAATCATCACATGCTTTAAAATTGAGCTTTAGATACATCTTTTTCCAGAGACTCTCTCAGATTCCTGAACTCATTCCGTATTTAATGATCATGGACAAGTATGTCACAATATCATAGCTATAGATCTAGAAGACACCTGGGTAATCTCTAAGCAGGAGAGGCATAATGGTGTTATTGATGAACAGGGGGTCAGGAAAATTTGAATTTAAGCCCTACCTAAGATATTTATTCATTGTGTAAACCTGGGCAAGCCACTTAAATTTTTCTTAGCCTTCATTTCTTCACCTGCTAATAATTTCTGTAACTACTCAAGATCTTTTGAACAGAGGAGTAACTCAGTCACAAGATGATCCCAATGACTGATTTGAGCACTTCTGTTTAGAGTTCTCCCAGGCCTCACTCTCTCCTAACATTTCCCATTTCTATGATGTTTCAGAATTTACAAAGTATTTTTTCCCACAGCAACCTTGCAGTAGGCTATATAAAGAGTGTGTTATTACTTCTATAGTTACAATTGATAATAAGCTCAATAACTTACAGAGGCACAAAGAGGTCAATTGACTTGCTCTATATTACACAGTAAGTAAAAATTCATTCTTAGGATGATTAAAAACTTAATAGTTATTTGGTTCACTGTAAATAGCTTATTAAACCTTTCCCACAGTCATTGAAGGGAAAACCTAGGTACATGGGAGATACACAGGAAATACCATGATTATTTGACTCCTTTGCTTTTGGGCATTGGAAGGTCTTTAGTTTCTCTCAAAGTAATGAAAATATTTCTGACATATGGTTCCATGGGGGCTCTGTATTCTATCATTCAGAAAAAGGGAACTCTTTCTGTACCATCTATCCCTTAATAGTCCAATTGGACTGAAATGTAGAATGGATAGGGAATGATATGAAATAAAGTTGGAGAGTTAGTTGGCACCATAATGGAGAGGATGCTTTCAATGCCAGGCTAAAGAGCTTATATTTTTTCCTCTAAATAATAGGGACACACTGGAAGTCTTTAAGCAAAGAAATGATATGGTTAAACATATACATTAAGGAGATTATTTTGGAACTGTATGAGGGCATGATCCAAGATGATACAGAGTGGAAGACGGAGGTCAGGAAGAAGGCTATTACAATAATCAAGGTTAGAAGTGACTAGAGGCTGAACTATGATGGCAGCTTTATATGTGAAGACAAAGGGAAAGAAACAGGAGATGTAAAAATAGAATCATTAGACTGTGGCAACTTTCTGAATCTGGGTATTGGCAGGAGGTGAAGGAGAGGGAATAATCAAGAATAACTCTGAGATTTTGAGCCCGGAGACCATAAAAAGAATAGTGAAGGTGGGATGAGGAACAATTCAGTGAAAGAACTTACATAGAATCATAGATTTAGAGCTGGAAAGGATGGGATTTTCATTTTATAGACGAAGAAGGTGAGTCCCAGAAAGGTTACCTGACAGCCATGACTACACAGGAAGTAAGTGGCGCAGTTAAGATTTGTACCTGGGTTCCCTAACCCTAAATCCTGTGCACTTTCTATGGTGGAAGCCAATCTACTACATATTATATATATATATATATATATATATATATATATATATATATATATATATATATATATATATATGTAATTCTGTCTCATTTGCTTTGGACCACACTTTAGTCAGTCAGGATGACAAAAACATGACACTATCTGACAATTTTCTCTTTTCTTCCAGTCCTCTCTACTTGCCATCCTCTGACTAGATCACATGCTTAAGATCTTAGGGCTTAGAACTTCAAGGTACCCTGAGAGATAAAGTTTAGCTTTATAATTTTGTAGATGAAGAACTACAGTCCCAAAGATACAAAAAAACTTGCCCATAGTTGTCCAGATAATAAGTCATATATCTAGGAATCAAATTCAAATCTTTGAAACTAAAACAGATTCCTCTTTGCTCTACAACTTGGATTTCTCTCTGTTTGTCCTTGTTTATAATATTCTGAGAGATTGGAAGGGCATCTCTTCCCCAAGTTTCCTAAATATAGGCATTAAAATCATAGGATCTTAGGTCATAGATCTAGGAAGAATCATAGAAATCATTTATTTTGTCCCCCTCTCCCCCATCCTTGTCTGCAGATGAGGCCACCCTTAATGACCACGCTCATCCAAGAAGCCTTCTATGACCACCCATTCAGAAATGCTCCTTTAACTACCAGAGTATCACTGAGAGCCTGTACTCCTCACATGGTACTTCTCATTTCCTGCTTTTCATTACTCCTCTTGGTGTACAATTCCTCTCCTGTACTATATTGTTTAATCTTAAAGATCAGAGACCACAAACGCAATTTGATTATTTTCAACAAGCGTATATCAAATATCAGCTCTATAAAATGCCCTGAGTGAGCTAGGTGCTAGGGACACAATGATAGATAGGACACAGGTCTGCTCTCAAGATACTTCTGATCTAATGAGGGTTAGGACAAACTTAAAAATAGTTATGAGACAAGGGAGAGTAAGATGAGTGCAAAGGACAGGTCTAGAAAGTGCTATCTGTAGCAGCAAGCACCCTGACACATCCAGGATGGCCTGCTAGAACAGGTTCTTAGATCTGCTTTTCTAAAAGGAAAGCAACTTTAAAGGGAGGTCAAGAATCTAATTACTTTCACCAACAGAGAAAATACAAGCAGAGAAATAAAGGCCAACAGACAGGGCTTCCAACTGTCTGACCATAAACAACACATACATCGCTGAGCTTACAAACCTGGGGGGACTTAAAGGATGCTGGTACCTTTGACAGAAGTAGGGAAGTTTAGAAGAGGGGTAGGTTCTGGGAGAAAGATAACCAGCCTCCTCTGGTTTTCTTTGATAAACCTCATAGAGAAGAAAAGGACTAGAAAATCATGTATTACTGATAGGTCTTGTAGCTACATTTTGGAAGCCCACCTAGGATTCTCATAGTTCTTGACACAGAAGGTCTTCAATAGCCTCCCTGGAAGGCAAACTTAGGGTGCTAGCTGTGGATCCTCATACTTCTTCTGTCTTTCCTTTACCTGCCTGGCCAGGAGAAGAGCTACTACAGGCTCTACTACCACCTCTATATATCTGGTTTGCATTTGTTTGTAGGAGGGAAAGAATGTCCCCACCTTGACTAAGTAATATTATTTCCCCCAGCACTTAGCACACAGGAACAAGAGTGATAAAATTGTAGAGTTGTGTCCTGGTCATACCCAGGAACACACACGATGAAGAGGAAAGTACACTGGATCTGGAGTCAGAGAATCTGAGTTTAAATTCTGCCTCAGACACTTACTGGCTGTTTGACTTTTAACTTCTCTCAGTCTCAGTTTATTCATCTATAAAATGAGGAGGTTGGACTCAGTAACCTCTAAGGTCCCTTCCAGCTCTAAATCCATAATCCTTTCTGCCTTAAATCCTATGCTGGTAGACTAGGATATTTGAAGTAAAATTTCTTTGACAAAAATGGCTTCATGGAACAGTCAGAACTTGTGCCTAATCTTGAAGGATGGGTGTGATTTGGAGGGAGGGAAGGAAAATGGGGGAGAGCATTCCATGAGAGAGAATCAAGTCATCCAGAACAACGTTTATTTGGTTACACCTGTGCTCACAAACTTATAGCTGTTTATTAACTATGGAGACTGAATCATCTGTGGGAGCTATTGTCCTCCAAAGCCCTCAAGTTAAATGCCAACTACGGGAAAGTCTTTGTGTAAGAGAGATGTGATGAGAGGAGAAAAGGAATGAGATATGTGCTATTTTTTTTCCTCCTAGCTCCTCCTTTAATTATATGACCCTTCCCTCCTTCCCTTCCATATCTCCCTTCCTCCCCTGAAGAAAGCTTAATTTTCTCTTTGGAGATTCAGTGCTTGAGATTTGAGATGCCACTCTTTCTGCCTGATAAATAATTTAACAGAAACATGCATATATGCATACACACATAAACACTCAAAGTCCTGTGTCAGAAAGAAGGATTTGTTCAACTGCCAGTAAATTCTCATGTTACAAAAGGATCTTTCTCAAAGATAACACTAAGACTTACCTATTCACTCTGGGAGTTCTCTGGGCCTCAGTTTCCTGATATGTTAAATGAGAGGGTTGGATGATATGGCTTCTAAAGTTTCTTCCATCTGAACATCCTGATTTCCCCCACTGTAGACAGCTCATTACATAGCCGTCCCAAAACATATTTTGTTCATGATTTCCTCCCTGCTAACTAAATCTGTGTGATAAAGTATATTTTCTTAATCCATTCTTTATCCCTGCACAGACAGGAAGGCCTTGATGTATGTAAAATAAAACATTTCAGTCTTAGTATCTGTAGTGTGTGGGAAATAAACAAGTAAATCACCATCTTCAATATTCTAGTAACAAAAGGAGCCCATTCCTGGTGCAGTGAAGATAAGGGATTTCAGACATTCCAATCAGAGGAAATAAAGACCCGAATGTGCATTTATTCACTACCATAGCCAAGAAACTAACAGCTCCTTCATAGTGATGGGAAGGTGGGAGGGGGTAGGAAACGAGAGGAAAAGATGCATACCAGAAAGAAGAGACAATCATTGGGACTGTCACCTAACCCAAAAAGCAATGGTGAAATTTGTCTTAAAGCAGTCCATCCATTCCAGATGCAATTCAAAGTTGTTAAGGAATCAGGGAGAAGGGAATGTGATTCAGAAAACAGCTTTTATTCCCTTTAAATCAACATTCCCATATTAAAGAGGAAATTCTCTTCACATGGAGCAGAGTCATTACATGAGAACATTATATGAGGAACTGTGCCCTTTCTGACTAGGATGTAAATGGAAATACTTAATTCTTTGCAATTAGAATCTGGAAGTGAGTAAAAGAACTCTCCCCCAATCACCTATTTCACTTGGCTCTGGGCTTGTAGGTGAAGATCAGCATTTATAAAGCTATTTCAGAAAACCAAGAGGGTAAATAAAGAAAAAGAATGGGATACTGAGAAATGATAGTAAAGGGAAGGAAGAGACACTATTCTTCTCAAAGAAAACTTAGCAAAGAAATACTTTACATTTTTACTAAGAGCTATTATGCATAAAGTCACATAAAGTACAGGATCACATTATTTAGAGTTAAAAGCAGTCTTAGAGATAACCACCATTGTTTTACAGATGAAGAAGCTGAGTCCAGGAGAAGCAACATGATTTGCCCAGAGTCATAGATCTAGGACTCGAATGACTTCTGACTCCAAATTCAGTACCCTTTCTCTTTATATGTACAGTAGTAAATTGTCTGCTGTGGCATTTATCCATATATATAAAAAACAAGCACCAGTAAGATACATAATAAGAGCTCTTGAGTAACATTATCTCTTAACTGAAGGTTTCTCCTTCAATAGATTTTGTCGTTTTGGTTCAGTTGTTTAGTCACATCTGACTTTTTGTGACTCCATGGACCATAGCACTCTCAAGCCCTTCTATCCTTCAATAATTTTCGAAGTCTGTCAAGTTCATGTTCATTGTTTCCATGACACTATCTATCTCATCCTCTTCTGTCCCCTTTTCCTTTTGCCTTCAGTCTTTCCCAACATCAGGGTCTTTTCCAATGGGTCCCATCTTCTCATTATGTAACCAAAGTATTAAAGCTTCAGTTTCAGTATCTGACCTTCTAGTGAATAGCCTGAATTAATCTTTAAGCGTGGACTGATTTGATCTCCTGCCTGTTCAAGAGAGTCTCAAAAGTCTTCTCTAGCGCCACAATTTGAAAGTGTCAGTTCTGTGGTGCTTAGCTTTCCTTGAAGTCCAACCCTCACAAACATATATCACTACTGGAAAACTATAGCTTGGACTATATGAATGTTTGTCTGTAAGGGGATACCTTTGCTTTTTAGTATGCTGCCCAGATTTACCATAGCTTTTCTTCCAAGGAGCAAGCATCTTTTAATTTCATGACTGCAGCCGTCATATTAGGCTATCCTCACTAGTAAGCTCTGTATGGCACCAAATTATATTGTTATGCTGACTTTTAATTTTTTGCCATTTCTCACAGATGATACTCTATCTCCAATCTCCATGCCTTGTACCAGATTTTCTCCATGCCTGGAAAATATTCCCTTCCCTCATTAGAATCCCTAATACTCTTCAGACCTCAGTTCAAAATCACCTTTCACAAAGATCTTACCTGATCACACTAGCTGACAGTGTCTCCAAATTACTTCACTTTTATTCATATATCTATGTGCATCCATGTGGTCTTTAGACAGTCTATAGAATGTAAGCCCCTTGAGAACAGGCATGATTTCATTTGTCCCTTCATATCTCCAGGTGGTAGTATAATGCTTGACACATAGAAAGCAATTAACGCTTGTTGATGGGTTGATTCTTTCTCTTGTAATGCTCTCTTCCACTTTCCTTTCATCTAGTCAACTCATCCCAAACCTTCAAGTTCCACCTCTTCCATGAAGCCCTCCTTGATTACTCTCATCCATATCAACCTACTATGATCTCCTGTAGCACTTACTGCCTCTATCACACAGTAATACTTACTGCTTACTTTCTTACTGCATTCATACATCATCTTCCCAAGGGGATTATTGTTCTCCAGAACCTCACATAGTGCAATATAAGTAGTAGGCATTTAATACATTTTTACTGAGTGGAATTATACTTTTCGGGTATCCTGTACCATCTAGTCTAGGGAAAATTCAATTCAATTTAGTAGAAAAACCTTTATTAAATGCCTACTGGTTGTTATGCTTCATTATCAAAGAAGGTCAAAATGACATCACTATGTTGGGGTCAACTGTGGCCCATCAGACCAATACAAGTTCAGGACCATCTACCACAGGTGAGGCACAAATAGTCTATATGAAGATTTGGAGTGGAGATGTCTCTCAATTTGTACATCTCATGTTTCTTTTGAGCTACTGCAATTCTGCTTTGTTGATAGAGCACTGCATTTTCTCTGATGTAGGCAAGACATGCTAGGCAGACCTATGCCAGTGTCTCCCTTGTCTTACAATCTATTCCCATGTTTTTCAGAGAGACCTTCAGTGTCCTTATATTACCTCTTCTGATCTTCATGTAAGTGCTTGCCTTGTGGGAGTTCTCCATAAAATAGTCTTTTAGGCAAATGTACACTTGACATTTGAACATGGCCAGTCCATTGGCATGTGCTCTCTGTACTAGAGTCTGAATGCTTTGCAATTTAGCTCAAGAAAGGACCTCAGTTTCCGGTACCTTATCTTGCCAGGTGATCTTCAGAATCTCTTTAAGACAATTCAAATGGAAGTGATTCAGTTTGCTGGTGTGGTGTTGGTATACTGTCCAGGATTCATAAGCATACAACAATGGAAACAGCATAATGCCTCTGTAGACCTTCAATTTGGTAGGCAGCCTAATCCTTCTTTTCTCTCACACTTTCTTTTGGAATCTCCCAAATACTGAGCTAGCTCTGCAATGTCTGAGCCAACCTCATCATCTGTGTGTACATCTCTGGCAAGTATACTGCCAAGGTAAGTGAACTTATCCACAACATTAAAAGTTTCTCCTTTTAATGTAACTGTTTCCACCTATGAGTGGTATAGTGCTAGCTGATGGAGGACATATATTTTCTTGATGCTAATTGTTAAATTCGTCAAAGGCCAAAAGTAGCTCAAGCAGCAGAGAATCAATTCATACTTATTGCATCTCAACCTCAGAAGCTGTATGGAATGCACAATCATCTGCAAACAAGATAATCATATACCAACTCTCCCTCTAGAGAAAATCTATGCAAGATACTCAATGAGTACTTGCTGGATTGAATGGGGTACTTCCCCATTTCCTCATTGCACTTATCAGTGATGGCATCCATGCCCTACCTTTTACTTAAAGATATAGAATCTTTCCAATATATCATGATGAAAGAGAGTCCAAGGGTCATATAAATAATAATCAAAACAAGGAAGGAGAGACTAGAAAAACTGAAATGTCATTAGGCAAAAGTTACTCAGATCTGAAAGCACCCGAATTGGAATTCCTCATGGATAAAAGAATAGGTTTCTCTATTAATAATCTTTGTCCTTTGCCTGTAGACCAATTAGATGACAGCCCTCATTTCTACCAATTGCATTAAATACCTTCATCTAGTCTCTCAGTTATCTGTCTCTGTGGTTTATGTGTGTGTGTTTGTCCTTCATTGCTGAAGAAGACCATGCCATCAGAGATATAATGATATGACTTGCACTTGACCTTGTTTTGAGAGAGGGAGGGCTATACAGGTCACCAGCCTCACTTCTCCTCCTGGGCCATCTGGATTCAGTGACCAGATATTCATCAGGATGACTGGAGATGACTCAGGATGAGGTATTGGGGTTAAGTGACTTGTCCAAGGTCACACACCTAGTGAATGTCAAGTGTCTGAGGTGAGATTTGAATTCAAGGTTCTCCTGATTCCTGCACTGGTGCTCTATCTACTGCACCACCTAGCTGCTTTTCTATGGTTTTTAGGGCTAATTAAATCCCTCTGCATTTTCCAATACTAAAACTCTAGTGCTATCATAATGGGAAGTACATAGAAGGAATGAAAAATGTGTCAAAAAATGTCCTTCTAAGAATAACATCTGCCTCTCCTATTCAATTTTCATAGCACCCTATGCCATAATCCACTTCAATTCAACAAGTATTTATTAAGTGTCTATTATATGAAGGGCTCTGTGTTAGACATTGGTGAAAAAACAAAAACCGAGTCCCTTCCCTCAAGGGTTTTATATTCTACTGGCTCCCTTCTATTTGCTGAACAAAGCTTTAGGTATTAAAAGCAAGGAAGATGAAGTGTACTGTTGTGAGGAAAGTATTTATAAAACTTATAGCACCACCTAAACGTGTGATGACCAAATCAATTTACACACACACACACACACACACACACACACACACACACACACACACCCAATTTTGTAAACCTTCAAGACTAGGGATAGGGACAAGACCTGAGATTTCATTGGTATAGGGAACTCCCAGATGAGGAATCAGTGAAGGTGGAGAGTGAGTTTAGAGCACCAGGAGGTTAAATGATTCACCTTGATCAGCACGAAAGAGAAACAAAATATGAACTCATGCTTTGCAGGGGGGTCCTAGGCCAAGTCTCTCTGTTGCCTTGGTGGTACAATGGAATGGAGTTCATGGCCCAAGTCAGGAAGATCTGAGTTCAAGTTTGGCCTCAGATATACTTAGTGTCTATGTGACCCTGGGCATGTCACTTAATCCTGTTTGCCTTAGTTTCTTCCTCTGTAAAATGAGTTGGAGAAGGAAACTGCAAACCACTTCAGTATCTTTGCCAAGAAAAGAAATGGGGTCATAAAGAGTAAGGCACAACTCAACAATGATGACAAAAGTAAGTGTTATGATGACAATAAGTTTTCCCCTAATCTTGCTTGATGGAGTCCAAATAGAAATGGTCCCAGACAAGTCACCATCTCTAGCAAACAGGATGACTGGGATGATATGTACTCTATCCTGCTGCTGTTGTTAAATATTCTGGCTTGACTGTAATATAAGATAACTTTGTAGCAAGGGCAATTGGGCCACAATGTGCATCTCAATAAAGCCCTGGCCTTTGGTCTTTTTGTGGGATGGTGAGACTATCTGTTGTTGTCACCATTAATTCCACATCTCCCTAGATCTGTTAACACTAGCATGTGAAAAATACAACTGAAGGGTTGGCACTGAATGATTTCCCCTGCCACCTCCACTGCCAGGTTCCCGCATTTCTCTTCCAAGGAGATGGTGGGATCTGTGAGCTGAGGAACACAACCCTTTGTTTGCCTCTGTACTGACGTAAACTAAGCTGCCAGTTGTACATCAGCTAATCCACCAAGGGAGCATTGTTCTGAGCAGGGGAAACCATTCTTTGGATGGGCAGTAAGGTCCCAGGGCAGGTCTGGGGAAAGAATGGAGGAATGTTTTCCTGTTGGCCTAAGCAGAACCAATGTTTAAATAAACATTCTGCTCTTTTCTTGTATTGGGCTGAAAAAACAAACACTATTAGCCCTAATCCCAAGAAACTTGCAAGGTTGCCAGATGGGGCCCCGCCAGCTCAATTGTCCCCCCTTTCCTGCTATCTCTAGGAGACCTTTCAGGGGGATGAAACTCAGCCAACAGAGGTGTAAAGCCCATCTGGATCTAAGAGTATTTTATTTATCCTAACACATTCCCTGGGATCACAGGAATTTAGGCATATGGAACTTTGAAGGTCATCTCTTCATTTTACAGATGAAGAAACTGAGGTTTAAGGAACAAAGTGATGCCCCATGTTTACACAATTGAAAATTGGAAGAGCTAGTATTTAAAAGCAGATTATATATATATATTTGTGTGTGTGTGTGTATGTATCACACATACACACATATACATACATTAAAAGGTAGCCAGGACATGGCCCCTTTAATGAGGCCAAGGAAAAGAAAGGCATCAGACTGGGAGCGAAGCAGCAACAGTTACTGTTGATAATCACTCTGAAGCCTGGAGGGTCCAGAAGAGCCCTTAGGCAGGGCCCATTGGCATCCCAGTTTCAGAGTGCAATAGGTTTAAGATTTGGGGAGAGGAAAAGAGGGGAGAGGAGGGGAAGGGAGGAGACGAGAGGAGAAACTAGCCAGTAAAACTCAGTCAACTGGGCATCTTTTGGCCATCCAAATTTACCTTCCTTTGGAGAGGAGAAGGAAGGGGAGAGGGAGGCAGACCAGAGAGGAGGGGCTGAGTTACCCAGCTAGCTGGATCCCCATTCAGACAACTATGTCTGCTCATAGGATTGTGTTCGTCCTTCGTTGCCAAAGACCATGATGGAAAGAACCAAAGAATCACAAAATGATAAAGAGAGAAAGGAGCCTTGAGATCATCTAATCCAACCCTCTCTTTTGACAGCTAATACTAGTAGCTAGTGTTTACATGGAGATTCAAGGTTTGCAAAGTGAGTACCTGCAAAGACCTTAGTCTAAAGGGGCCAAAGTCTCCCAGTGCATGCTGGGTCATCTCCAGTTTTATCCTCATGAATATCTGGTCCCTGGATTCAGATGGCTCTGGAGGAGAAGTGAGGCTGGTGACCTGCACAGCCCTCCCTCACTCAAAACAAAGTCAAGTGCAAGTCATGTCATTATTTCTCTGATGGCATGGTCTTCTTTGGCAACAAAGGATAAACACAAATATACATACATATAGATAGGTACATACATTATACATGTATTCATATATACATATTTATACAAATATACATACACACATGTATATATACATAATGCACACATACATACATGTATATGTGTGTGTGTGTATATATATATATATATATATACACACACACACACACACACACACACACACATACGTGTAACTGACTGTTTCCAAACCATGATTCCTGAATTTGAACTTGGGTTATTTTCCTTCATTTTTCCCCCTACCTTTGGGACTCTTGTCTTTGATAGGTGAGTTTTTACCTTATCTGAGGCAGAAACAGACCTCCAAGCCATTCCCAACCATTTTTCTGGGTTCCATCCATCCCCTTTTCTAGCTCTTTCCCATGAATGTAAATTCCTTAAGGACAGAGAATGTGGTGATGAATTATTCTTGTTCTTAGTTCATAGCACAGTGCCTGGCACATAGTAAGCATTTAATAAATGATATTCATTCAATTCAAATCCTATGCTCTTCTCATTATGCCATAAATTCACTTAAAAATAAATACGCTTAATGGGTTTCCAAAGTGCTTTCTTTACAATAATACATTGAGGTTGTACTTGCATTGAAGAAGTAAAGCTGAAAAACATCTGTCCTGGATCTCAAAGAGTTTATAAGCTGATATAACATAAATAAGTATCTATATGGTTGTTATTCATCCTTCTCTTAGAAGAGGACCAATGACATCACGGGGTATCTTGACTTGTGAATGAATTGGATTTAAGTGAGCCAGAGCTGCACAAAGTCATCAGTCTCACTCTCTCCTCCAAAGTCATTGAAGTCCAGTGGCAAGAAAATGTCAGGATGACTGGTGATGGCCCAGGATGCAGTGGATGACCTTGGCATCTTCAATGTCTGACCAATCTCTAAGCGTTCCTTGGCTGCTGTTATAGCCACTGGAACAAATTGTTGCCATATACCCATTCATCTGAGGGAAGTCTTCACACACTTGGGTTAGACATCCCCCTAATTCACTGAGGGATTTGAAGCCTCTTGGTTACCTGGTTCAGCCATTCTGTTGAAATGGTTTTACTGGGGTGTGACCAGTGTACATGCTACAACTTCTTGGAGTCACAGGTGAGAGTTGGGTGACAGGTGAACACCAAATGTGGATGAGCAGCTTTGAAAAGGGCTCAGCAACCCTCACACTAGAGGTGTCAGTCCTCCCTGAACGTCCCATAGTGGTAGGTGGTGAGAAGATGAAAGGAGAGGTCCAGGTAAAGTATTTTAGGAAAACAGAGTCTCTTCTTTAAAATGAGGGAGTTGGATTAGATAATCTTTGAGGTCCCTTCCAGCTCTAAACCCTATGATCCTTTTGGTTGGTATTCACCATTTCAAAATGGTTGTTGTCCTTAATCTATAGGAAGGAATCCAGAATGTTTACTTTCTGACCCTGAAACACCCTGTGTATTCTTATTGCAATTATCATTCCCACCATTATTGTAATATTATGCCTTTTCTCAAGCTACGGCCATCTCTTCTCCATTTTCACCAATCGCCTTTTCTTTCTACTGAACAAAATATAATTCATTCTTCATGGCCTAGTCCAAGTCTTATCTGCTCTGTGGAGCTTTTCCTCACCAATCATTAACCTAAGGGAATCTGTATGAACTCTGCTCTTCTCATTACACTTAGACTCTGTATTATATGTCTGGCATTTGACCCATAATTTGTCTCTTTCTTGGGTTTTTTGTCCAGTCTCTCCTATTTGATTATAAGATGCTTGAGGATAAGGAATGAGTTTTATATTCTTGCATGGATACCTAATAATAATAACACCACATTTTAAGACTTAGAATGTGCTTTCCTCACAACAGTACTATGATGTTCAGAACAGAAGTATATTTATATCCATTTTATAGAAGAGGAAACCAGGAGGTTAAGCTGCTTGACCAATGCTATACTGCTAGTAAGCCATCAGAGTCAGGATTTGAAAATAGATGTTTCCTGGCAAATAGATGGTGAAACTGATATGGTGTTTTGTTTAGATTTAGAAAGTACTGAGTTTGAATTCTGCCTTAGATACTAGCTGTATGATTCTGGGCAAATTATTTAATTTCTTTAAACCTCAGCTTACTCATCTACAAAATAAGGATGCTGGACTCAATGACTTCAAATGCTCTGTGTAGGTCTAAATCTATATCCTGTGAATCTATTATGCTAAGCACTCTTTTAGGATCAAATGAGATAATTAATATATGTAAAAGACTTTAATCAATAAACACCTATCAAAGACCTACTATAAACTAGGTACTCAATTTTAAAATTTTAAGGTGCTATATATATAAATGCTGGCTATTGTTATTTCTACTAAACCATGATGCATTTCCTTCTGCTTAGCATAGCCTCTGCAAACAGTGACCAACTCACACTTCCTTGATTTCTAAGACATCAAAGGTCTACTACCCTTAGACTTGACTTAATGAACTGTTCTCCTTATGGTAAAGGCACTTGCCTCATAGTCTTAAGAAGATCTCCCCCTGCCTCCATACTAATAGAAATGGGAAAGGCAGATTCTATATAAAGGTTAGCTATTACCATTTGTTACATATCATGATGCATTTTCTTATTTGTTTGTTGTTTTAGCACAGTACCTGTAAATAGTGACCAATTTCTGTTTTCTTGAGTACTAAGACATCAAGGGTCTATTAAAGGCTACCCTTGACCTTGACTTAATGAACCAGAAAAACTATAAATGAAAAATGTCTCATTGAAGACCATGGCATTGATCATTCCAATCTGCCTTTCTCCACCACTTTCCTCAGAGTAATAGTTTTTCAATGCCTTAAAGAGGATCTATATCTACTCCCACACCTTACCATGACTTGTGATCCCTCAGGGCTCAGTTATCTCTCCCTTATTTGTACTTGTGGTGAGTGGGCCAAGGTTCTAGAGTCTGGGCAGAAGAGGACATCTGCTATCCAGTTCCTGCCCTCATATGCCTAGAATCATAATAGAGAACATTCTCCACCCAGGAAAGGAGGGACCTAGTCTAACTGTTTGCTTCTACTAACCTTGGAGGCAGGGCAAAAACCTACTGGATGCATATAACATCCACTCAATAAGTAACTTGATTGATAACTGATTTATATTAGGTTACTTAAACTAAGGGCCCCGATGAAGTTGAGGAAAGAGGGAGTTTGGTGGATGTGACCCATGACCATGTTGGTAAGCAGCTCTCAGAGATTTATGTCTGAGAGGGAATCACTACCTTTTCCTCTCCCAAAACCATCATCACCACCATCAACAGCAGCCAAATCTCTATCTGTTAATGTGCATTATACATGATATTCTATTGTCTACTGTCTCTATGCCTATGCATAGGACTGAAATTCTTTCCAGTCTCACTTTTGCCTCTTAGAATCCCTATTTTCCTTCAAGGATTAGCTCAACTGTCCTCCAGATCTTCCTCAGTTTCTGGTCTTCTCCCTCTGAAAATTATTTGTATTTACTTTGTGTATATTTAGTATTGCTTACTTCTGTACATGACTCTTTCCAATAGAATCTAAGCTCATTGAGGGCAGGGAATGTTGTTTTTCTCTGTGTATATCTGGAGCCTAGTACAGTGCTTCCTACATGATAGCTGCTTCATAAATTTTTGTTGAATTGTCAAATTTTTGTGCTGAATAGAATCTTAGACTTGGAAGAGATCTAACAAAACAGACATGTTTCAATTGAAGAAATTGAGGCCTAGAAAATAATAAATCAATGAATATTTATTAAACATTTACTATATACTAGACATTGTGCTAGGCGATGGAAGTACAAGTACAAAGAATGAAATAATTCCTACTCGAAATGAATTCACATTCTAATAGGAAAAACAACAAATGCATCTAAATGTATCTATATCTATATCTATATCTATATATCTATCTATATCTACCTACCTATCTATCTATATATCAAATATATCAATCTAACACAAATTTATGTGAGAGGTATCAAAAAGATTGCCTAGAGTGTTTCAGCCTTAGAGAACAATGTAGGCTAAAGGTATATTGGAAAGATGAGCCAGTTTGGGAAGGGAAAAATGTGAATTTGTTTTGGAATGCAGTCAGTTTGAGGTGATGGGGGTTGGAGATGGATGATACAAATAAAGCTGTCTAATGGGCAAGTGGAAATAAGAGACCAGGAGCTTTGTACCTAAACCAGATTTTACCAGGGACAGCTCCCAAACAAGATGGGACTTCAAGCTCACTTCTCTAGCTTACCTTTCACATTTGGAAAGAGATCTCAAGACATGATTCTCCTGGACTCATGACCTTTTTTCACTTTACACCCCTCTTGTGATAGGCCATACCATGTACTTGCTTCTGGATTTAGGTATAACTGGGCAGGTAAAATCTGGGAGTGCTACAATGAAGGAAATGAAGCTTGAGATGGGTACTAAAAGGCCTGGAAGCAAGGAGTGGATAAAAAGCAAGAAAAGGATAGTTCAAGTGCCTAATTTTTGTAGGAGTGTGAAGGAATTTCCATTACACTCTATATTTCCTTAATTTAATCTATAAGTATTAATCAATCAATATTTTGTTGTTAAGCACTAGGCTAGGTGCTGGGGATAAAAATACAAAGAATGAAATAATACCTACACTCAAAGAACTTAAATTCTATATATTAATCAATTGAATGCAAATCACAAGATCCTAGGAATTCAACATGGAAAGGACTTTAGAAATGATGTAGCTCAGTTCCCTCATTTTGAAGATGAGGTATCCGAGGGCTGGAGATATGAGGTAAATTGATAAACATTATTGGTTATCAAAGAGACAGTGGTCATTTCCAATTTTTCCCAGTTATCCCTCTCCTTTCCAGACCATGGGTCCCTCCTCTGGGCCTCAGTCCCCAGAAGCTCACGATTTTCTTTGCTTTTCTTTCTTATTTGTATCCCCTGGCTCATTGAACTCTCTTTTTTGTCCTCCTGGGTCTCTAGAAAAGCTGATCTTTTTCTATCTGGGCCCCCAACTCAATCACTTTGGCAGCAGGTCAAAAATTGCTATCCTGGAAGCTACCCAACCTGTCTATTCATTCTGTGATCTCTGTCTTTAAGAAATCTGTAAGTGGCTTTTCTTCTCAGCACTGGTGATCTGTCCTTTACTAAGGCTCCATCTCAAACAGTATCTCCTGGCTGCTTTTTCTACCCTCTCCGATTATCTTTCTTTTTCATCCTCTTTCTTGTCCTTTTCTATAAGTTTTCCCCTAATAGGCCCCTCTACTCTGAGTCAGTTCATCCAGCTTTCTATTAAAGCCCCATTAACTAGCTCTTGAGGAAGAGCTTTCATCACCTCTGCCTGTCTTTCTCAAATCACACTTAGACAGAAAGGCGTACTGAGGTTAGAATACTAGAAAAATGGAATCAGAAACCTGGGCCGAAGTCCTGGCCTGACAACTTCATAGTTATGAAAGCTTAGACAAGTAACTTAACCTGTCATTGTTACCGTTTCCTCATCTATAAAAAGAGAACAATATTGTTTGTACTATGGATGTTGCAGTATTGTTGGGAGGAAAATAATTTGGCATCAGTGAAGTCTGCAAAGATTCATGGTTTCATCATCTCACATATAAATAGGAATCCCATTTATGTCATAAATATTGTTGCACTGAGTTACTGTGAACAAACCTGTTGATTAACCCTCTGGGGATGAAGCTCTCTGAATTTGGCTTGGTTGGTCTTTGGATGAAAAGCAAAGAGTCCATAAGTAGGTCCATAATGGAAATCTTGGTAGGGTTGGTAAAACTCATGCCCTTCTGGAATAGGTTTTGAGAACCAGAAGTAACCTCCAAGCCAGCATGATGCATTAGAGGACTTTAGTGGGAGAACTGAGAAGATGTTGAGCTGTTGGTGGGAAGGATGGTATTTTTGTCATAAGCTGAGGTTGTAGGTCAGCATTAGGATTTTGGTAGTTTGGTAGTTTGATGCCCTTAAAGAGCTAAAAGTAAAAGGGTAACTCACTGCAGATTGGCAGAATGTTGAAGGTAGGATGTAGGAGAGACCCTAGAGTTTATATGTATAACCCACTTATTTTCCAGATGAGAAAATTGAAGAACAGAGGGATAAAATGCTTTGTTCGGCATCACACAGCTCAAAATTCAGGGCTCTTTTCTCTACTCTTTCAGACACTTTTACAGCATATTTCCTCCTATGTTCAGAATTTCTTCCCAAGAGAAACAAGTTCCGTATATCATGACTATAAAGACTGGGTGTGACCATCTGTCTCACTTTCCATGACCCACCTACTTAGACTATTACTCTGGCACTCTGCCCTTTGTTTATTCATTTTTCTCATTTTCACTCTTGAAACCACACACTTGAATCCACATATTTGTTCCAGCAACCAAGGTTTGGAAACGTTTTCATGACACTGAATTTGTTGTTGTAATTCTAAAAGACTTTAGTTTTGAGGATGGAAGTTGCTTAATCCAAATTTCCTGGCAGGGTATTATGATCTAGGAATTCAAGTATTGGATTTAAAGTCACTTTACCTGAGTTCAAATTCTGGTTCTGTCACTTACTAACTGTATATTGTGAAGCAAGTCACTTTATTTTGGGGGATCTTGGTTTCCTCTACTATAAAAATGACGGGGTTGAACTAGGAGGTCTCTAAGGTTTCTTATGGCTCTAAATTTATGATCTTTAGATAACCTTAATTAAAGCAGGAGTTGCTATGAATCCCTATATATATATTAGTAAATCTAAATTACTAGCCCTAGTCGAAAACTAATAAATTGACAGGTCAGGGGACTGGATCAAGTGATTGTTTTCAGACCTTATCCAACTAAAGAGCATGGGATTTAGAATCCAAAGACTTGGCTTTGAGTTTTTCCTCTGCCTCTCATCAGTTGAGTAATGTTGGACAAATAAACACCTTTCTGGGCCCCCATTTTCTGTGAATTAAGTAAAGGATTATTACAAAATTGCTCATGGTGGCACATATTGCAGCAAAATAAATGGAAACAAAAGTATCCATCAATTGAGGAATGACTGAACAAATTACAGTTTATGTCCTTGTCATATAAGAAATGGCAAATTGACTGAATTTAGTAGAGATAACATGAGAAAACTGATGCAGAGCAAAGTGATAAGAAATAAAAGGACAAATTATATACTAACCACAAATATTATGTAGGAAAAAAACCACTTTAAAAATCTTATGATCTCTGAGCAAGTGATGACCAACCACTACTCTAGGAAACTGATGAGTCATGCTTCCCACTTTTAGAGGAAAGGTGATGGATTAGAGATGCAGAATGAGACAAGTTGTATGTAATAGAGATTCATGTTTCGTAAATATTCTTCCTTTTCTATTCCTTGTATGTTGAAATGTTTACATTTATTGGGTGTACCAAATCCATAATTATTTTTTAAAAAGTATTAAGATAAAGAAGGTCGATCTAGATAATCTCTAATGCACCTTCCAACTCAAACATTCTGTGATTCTATTAGTAACCTGTAGTTACTAATCACAGTAACCTGTGCTTTTTGTTGTTGTTTTATTTCCACGTTTCCTCTTTGGTTATACTATCCTGGCATGCTCCTCTAGATGACTGGTTTTGACCTCTGGTCTGTTCTAAGATATCCCTTCTGTTTTCACTCAGAGCTTTACTGTCATTAGTCCCTCTGGTATGTTGTAGAACAATTGTCATTTTACAAGTATGGTCAGAACTTCTCTTCTCCCTTTCATTGACTAGGCCCAGCACTTGAAGTTGGCCATTGATCTTTCTGTCAACTACTGATGGGATATGACAGTTAGGGCTAGAGATGAAAAATGAGAAATCATCAACAAAAGAGGAATAGGTTAATACCAAGTGGCTTGGTTTTTCCAGAGAAAGTATAAAGGACTGGAGATAAAATCTTACGAGACAGTTAAAGCAGAGAGTGAGAAGTATGTGGTCTTAAATTATACTACAAAACAGTAATCATAAAAAAATGACTTAGGAATAGTTAGAAAATAGAAGGATCAGTCACTGAAACAGATTAGGTACATAACATATAGAAACAAATGAACTTAGGATCCTAGCATTTGGTAAATGCTAAGATCCTCTTTACTGAGATGAGTTTTTACTAGTCAGCAAAAACTACTTGTGAAATTGGAAATCAGTTTGGCAAAAACAGATTTAGATCAATACTTTATGTCATTTGCCAAGATAAACTCCAAAAGAATGTTTAGATATGAAATGGTCACATCATAAACAAACTAGAGAAGTAAAGAAGAAATTATCTTTCAGATCTATGGAAAAAGGAGTAGTTCAAGACCAAACATAGGATGGGGAGGATCACAAAAAATAAATGGATAATTTTGACTAAATAAAATTGAAAAGTTTTTGCACAAACAAAGCCAAATGCAACTAAGATTGGAAAGGAAACAGTTAACTGGGGGGAAAATCTTTGCAGCGAGTTTTTCTGATAAAGGTTTCATTTTAAGATATATAAAGAACTGATTTAATTTGTAAGAATAAGAGCCATTCTCTGACAAATGGTCAAAGGATATGAACAGGAAGTTTTCCTCAAATAAAAAATTCCAAGTTTATTGTTTAACCAGAAATATAAGAAATGATGAAAGGAGTGGTTTCAGAGAAACCTGGAAGACTTGTTTGAACTGATGCTAAGTGAAATGAGTAGAACTTGAAGAATAATTAGCACTTTATAAAGGTAAATAGCTTTGAAAGACTCAAAAATTCTGATACTCATAGTGATTAACCATGACTCCAGAGAGCTGGTGATGAAATATGCTGCCAACCTCTTAATGGAGAAGTGATGGACACAATATAGAGTAGGAGCCTACTTCTTTTTTTTGGCCATGGCAATGTGGGAATTTGTTTTGCTTGACTGTTCATGCTTTTAAAAGTTTTTTTAAAAAACATTTCTCGGTTGGGGTGAAGGGAGGTAGAAGGAAGAGAAAATAAAGGTTTTTTTAATTTAAAAGATAATTTAAAAAAACAATCTGGATGATGGGGAATGATAGAGGTTTCAGGACAGAGACCCTATCTTTTCTAAACTTTGTTCTAGTATTATGTCACAGAACTCTGCACATAGTAGGTGGTTTGTTAAGTTTATTGAATGAAATTGAATAGAGGAAAAACTTAAAGCACCAACAAGTGAGACAACACAAGAATTCAAGTGTCTCAAAGCCACTAAAGATGAGAAATGAGAGTCTTAAGAAGGAGATGGAAATCAGTGATACTAAATGCTACTGGGAAGTAAAGAAAGATGAGGACTGTGGGGAAAACTATTAGATTTTTCAATTGTGCAGTCAATGATGACTTTCAAAGAAAACCGAAAGGGACTGTGGGGAGTCAACCACAGCTCATTCTATGATCCTGGACTTCTAGCCAGGGCTACTATATCTCCTATTCCTACTACAGCATTTCCTCAATGTCTAAAGCTTCCTAGCTTGCCATTGTGACCTAGAGCAAAAAAATTCTCCAGGGAATTCTAAGGCTGCTTTGTTGCTTTGCTTATGCTTTGGTGGTGGTGGAAAGCTAAGAAGGAAGGGAGAAGAGATAAAAACTGTACAATGAATAAAAAGAACACAGAATTAGGAGTCAGAAGACTTGAGTTTGCATCATAGATATGGTACTTAGCACCTGTGTGACCATGGCCAACTTTCTTTTCTTCTCATGACTTATTTAACTTTTCTATAAAAGGAGGGATACGGATCAGATAATGTCTAAAATTTCCTCCATTTCTAAATTCTTGTGTCATAGATTTAAATCTAGAATGACCTCAGACAACTCATATTCCAGTGCAGTTGAACTCAAATAGAAACGGATCCCTTTGGGCTACATATTGACTTAGAAAACCACAAATTAACATTATCAATGTTGTATTTTTATTAGTTTTGTTAAACATTTCCCAATTACCTTTTAATCTCATTTCCCTGGGTGGGGGAGGCTTAGAGAATTTGATACTTCTGATCTAGTTAAATCCTTCATTTAGTAGGTAAGGGTTAAGGTCAAATAGGTCACTGACTTACCTAAAATCACACAGATAGTGCATTGTTAAGCTAGGATTGAACCTGATCTTCTTTCTACTCTACTGCACTGTGTATTTGTCCTTCATTTTCAAAGAGGACCATGACATCAGGGAGATGATGATATGATGTGCAGTTGACTTTGATTTGAGTGAGGGAGGATTGTTCAAGGTCACAAGTCTCACTTTCTCCTCCAGAACCATCTGGGTCCACTGGCCAGATATTCATCAGGATGACTGGAGATGGCTCAGGATGCAATGGCAGACTTTGGCCCTTTTAGGCTAAGGTCTTTTCAGGTTTTCACTTTGAGTAAGATAATGCTCATTCAGTGAATAGACCACATAGTCTTCCAGGAAAACCAGATTCCCAAGTTGTACTCTGAAGATGCCTGAATTGGTAGCTCTCGGTATTCTGACTCTTGGACTTTCTGAAGAGAATTTGGAATCAGAGGAACTATTTTCAAACCCTGTTTCTGCTATTTATCATCTGCATGTCCCTGGGATAAGGGATTTAATCTTTCCAGCCACAGCCTCTGGGTCTATAATAGGAGGAGGCTGACTAAAAAGTTTCAAGAAGGAATGGCCAATCGCATTAGTATCTTTGCCCAAAAAACCCCATGGACAGTATTGGCATACTGCAGTCCATGGAGTCTCAAGAACTGGATACAACTGAACACAATAACAATTGCCTAGATAATCTTTAAGATCCCTTCTCTAAATCCAGTGATTCTCTGAACTACACCCCTTTCACCAAGCTACTCACTTTACCTAAGCCTATTCATCTTCCTGCACCCCTCTAACACATACAACCTGTGTAACCTTGGGTAAATTGCTTAACCTCTCTGGGTCCCAGATTCCTCATCTGTATAAGGAGTGGGTTAACTGATTACATCCAAGGCTTCTTCCAACTCTAAAATCTGAGCTCTCATGAAACACATGCTAAACATTCTCCCTCCTCTGCCCCCTCTAGAATAGGAAGCTTGGCCTCTTTTGTTAAAGAGAAACTAAACAAAGCAGTGATCTAGCACAGCCATTTTCAGTTATTTTCAGTCATTTTCAACTCTTCGGGACCTCATTTGGGATTTTTCTTGGCAAAGATACGGGAGTCTTTTGCCATTTCCTTCTCCAACTCACTCTCAGATGAGGAAATGGAGGGAAATAGGGTTAAATGACTCACTCTGCAGCCAAGAATTGAACTCCAGTCTTCTGCCACATAAGTCTACTGTTCTTTCCCTACATACATCCCATTTCCTTTCATGTTACAACTCATCCTATAGTTATTGCTATTACAACAACAGCTCTATTCTGCCCTTCCCAGTTCCTGTCAACAGTGTGGGAACTTTGGAGCCAGTTTCTGGTCATGTATGATTCAGGACAAAAGAGCTCACACTACTACTAGCCTAACTGTTCCTTCTCAGCCTTTGCTGGATTGATCTTCATCCAACTTTTCCTTCTGATAGTCTCCCTCCCTCAATGGCTCCTCCCAGAATCTCCATTTGTGGAAGGTTCCCAGGCCTGCCATGTCTCTTTCCTCTCCTGCTATACTTAGGACTTCCTCTACCATGCCCCTAGTCAGCTACCTTAATTTCTACCCACCCCCTTCAGCTTTCTTTCTTGTCTCATCTTCCCTCATTAGAATTCCAGTTCTTTGAGGCAGGAATTATCCTTCTACTGACATTTATATTCCCAGGGCTTAGTAGAGTGCTTGGCTCTCGATAAGTACTCAACAAATACTAGTTGACTGACCAATGGACTAAAATAAAAAAGACCTCACTGTATCCAGGACTCAACCACAGGTCTTTTAAGGCCAAAAATATTTTTCACCATCCAATGTTATTTCTTATTTTGTTCCTTCTCCCATCAAACATTTTCATAATAATTCAGAGGGAGGACAATTTTAAAAAACCAAACCACCTTGCTGATTATTGAAAATTTATTCCTAATGGTAAAGCCTTATTATCATACCAATCTGTTGAGTTGAGACCAGGACATTCCAAATATATTAAATGAATCTTTGATCTCCTTAGTGTTTTGTTATCTTCCAGCATGAATCCCTTTCTACTTGCTAAGTATGACAGACTTTTTTACTTTACAATGAGTTGTTATGCTCATATATAAAATTATTTCATACCCACTATGTTTGAGAGGTATTATTAGACTCATTTTACTGACAAGGAAATTGTGGGTGATGCAAAAGATAATGGAAAGACAAATGATAGGTGGAAACAGTCTGGAGCACTTTACAAAAAATGGAGTCCATGTAAGAAGCAGTTCACAACACATCACTGATGGCATGAGCAACTAACAAAGAAAGCAGACTGCTCATATAACAAGAATGACAGGCAATAAATGGACAGCCTGAGTACTTTATTAGTACCCATGGGATAGCAAGTTAACCAAGAAAGAAAAGGTTCCAGCATGATGATTAACTCTTCCACAGAGGATTTACAGAAAGTCAAGAAGTAGAATTGCACAGAAGGTTTATAATCTAAACCAATGTAAGAGCACCCTTACCAATGAGCATGTAACTCAGTCTAAGAAACTCTAAACAGAGTCCAAAGTGAGGAAGTGATTTGATGAGAAAACTCCTCAGAATAAAGGATTTAGAACTTGAAAGGCCCTTAGCCCATCTAGTCTAACCCCCTCATCTTTCGGAGGAAAAAAGTGAGAAGTCAGGTGACATACTCAAGGTCACATATAGGTAGAAGGTAACATGGCCAATATTTAGATCATATGACCTTAAGTCTGTTATTGTTTCCACTGTATCTTGTTAAAAGGGCTCAGATGAGGACTGTAGTGTTCTAACTCATGAGAGAATGCTATCCCACTCTCACAGTATTCCTATATTTCCTGTCTAGCAAAGGACCCTGAGTTTTCAGATGATGATCTGACTGCATAAGGATACTCTCCATTCTAGTTATCAATATTGTAATCCACAATAACACTTCATTTGTAGAAAAGTCAACTTTTCAAGAACAAGAGAGGTAGCATTTTGTTTGAAAAAGATCAGTTCATTATAGCAGGTTAAAGATCATCGGTCAACAGTGTGACATGGCAGACAAAAATCTAGTGTGATCTTAGGCACACACTGAAACACACTATGCCTAGAACAAGGATGGTGGTAGTCCTGCTATATTCTGCTTGGCTCAGACCACATTTGAAGTACTATGTTCAGTTCTAGATGACATTTTAGGAAAGATAATGTTGACCAGAAGAGGACAATCAATACTATGAGGGGCCTTAAGCTCATTTCATGATAGGGGGTGTTTAAGGGTTGTCTCATGGAACGGAATTTGATTTGTTCTGTCTTATCTCAGAGGATAGAGAACCAACTGCAGCCAGTTGCAGACAGAACAATGTAGATTTGACATACTGAAACACTTTTTAACATTTAAGGTATTCCAAAGGGGAAAGCATGAACATAGGAAGCAGTGATTTTATTCTCTCTTCACAGAGGTCAAGAAAAGACTGAATGACTGCTTGATGGATGTATAGAGGATGTATTGAGGATGTATAGATGGATACATAGAAAGATATACATATCTTTTGCAGATATGGGTTGGATTATATCAATCAATCAACAACCATTCAATAAATGCCTACTATATGCCAGGCACTATGTAAGGAAATAGGGATAAAAATGCAAAAAAAAAAAAATTAGATATCCTTGGCCTCAAGAACTTACATTCCTCAGCAAGAGGAAGTAGATATGAAATGTTCATTGGTGAACCAATTTATAAAATAGAGAGAAAGTACTTTTAGGGAGGACATTAGTAACTGGGGGATCAGGAGATGCCTCCTTAAGGAGGTTCCACTTCAGCTGAGCTTTAAAAGGAGCAAGATGGCACCAGATGCCTTCTTCAATTTTTACATTCTGAAACTCTATATAAAGTTGCAGATTCCAAAAGTCTTACATATAATAGGTGTTCAATAAATGTTTATCAAAGAAATACCACCACTATACATCAGCTCACATGGGCTCCATTATTATTTCATGCAAATGATTCCCAAATCCATAAATTCAGCCCTAACCTCTCTCTTTACCTCCAGTCCCACATTGCCAGCTGCCTTTTGGATACCTTGAACCAAATACCTCTGAAGTAATACAAAACTCAGTCCAAAGTAGAATAATTCATTCTTTCCCCCAAAATTCTTCTCTTTCCCAAACTTCGCTATTACTTTCAATAGCACCACCAACCTCTCAGTTGCCCAGACTCTCAACCTCATTGTCATCTTTCAGTCTCACTCCACATATTCAATCTGTTGCCATGTCTTTTCTACCAACGCAGTATGTCTCCTACACATCCCTTTCTCTCCACTCACATAGCTACCACCTTGGTGCAGGTTCTCCTCACCATACGTCTCTAGCGTTCTTATTGGTCTCCTTCAAGTCTCTTCCTACTTTAATCTGTTCCCCACTCAGCTGCCAAAGCGATTTTCCTTGAGCATAGATTTGACCATGTTACCCTACCCTCACTCAATAAACTCCAGTGGCTCCCTATTACCTCTAGGATCAAATACATAATCTTTCTTTTGGTATTTTAAGCTCTTCATAACTTTACCTCTTCCTGTCTTTATAGTCTGCATACACATTTCACTTTGCAACATACTCTATGATCCAGAAATACTATCCTTCTTGCTCCTCCTTGCATACAAATTCTATTTCTCAACTCTGTGCCTATTCAACTTTTTTGAAAAGCATTTCAGATCTGGAATACTCTCCCTTATTACATCTACCTCCTGACTTCCCTGGGTTCCTTTAAAATTCAGCTCAAATTTAATCTTCTACAGGGACTTTGTTCCATTTTCTCTTATTTCTAATGCCTTCCCTCTACGATCACTATCCACTTGCAATATATATGCAACAAAGTATAGATTGATTCTCTGTGCTTGTGCTAATTTTGGCTTAACAATTAACACCAACAAAACATAGGTGCTCCATCAACCACCACCACACCATCCATATGTGTAACCATTGATTACAGCAAATGGAGAAGTTTTAAATGCTGTGAATAAGTTCACTTACATTGGCAGTGTAATTTCCAGGGATGTACATATTAATAATGAGGTTGATGCACATATTGCCAGTTAGCTCAGTGTTTGGGAGTCTCCAAAGGAAAGTACGGGAGAGAAGAGGTATTAAACTGACTACCAAACTGAAGGTATATGGAGCTGTTGTGCTGACCTCATTGTATGTCTGTGAAACCTGGACAGTCTACCAGTGCCATGCCAGGAAACTGAATTGCTTCCATTTGAATTGTCTTAGGAAGATTCTGAAGATCACCTGGCAGGATGAGGTACCAGACACTGAAGTCCTTACTCAAACTAAACTGCCAAGCATTCAGACTATGCTTCAGGGAGTGCAACTCCAATGGGCTGGCCACGTTGTCCAAATGCAAAGTGTACACTTGCCAAAAAAAGACTATTTTATGGAGAACTCATGCAGGGCAAGTGATCACATGATAGTCAGAAGAAGTGATACAAGGACACTCTCATGATCTCTATCAAGAACTTTGGAATTGATTGTATGACATGGGAGACACTGACACAGGACCTCTCAGCATAGCATGCCCACATCAGAGAAGGTGCTGTGCTCTATGAGCAAAGTAGAATGGAAACAGCACAAAGGAAGCACAGAATGAGCAAATTTAGAGTAGCCACCCCAGATATTCACATGGACTGGTTGTGCCCAATCTGTGGTAGAGCATTTCAAGCTGGTGTTGATCTGATCAGTCATAGTTGGACACATTGAAACCTGGCTTTATCATAGTGATGTCATTTTGGTTCACTTCAAGAACGAAGGACAACAACCAACTGACCAACCAACATATATATACACATACACATATATGTATATGTATGTGTATATATGTGTGTATATAAGTATAATATGCATGCATATACACACACATATATACATATATTTTTTTGTATGCACATAGTTGCTTGCATGTTTTATCTCCACTACCTTGAAGGCAAGAACTATGTGTCTGCTTTTCTTTTGTATCACCAGCCCTTCGCACAGATCCTGGAATGCAACAATAACAACTCACATTTATATAGTATCTGCTGTGTGCCAGGTACTACACTAAAAATGTTACAATTATTTTCATATTTAATCTTCACAACAACCCTGGGAGGTAGGTGCTGTTACCATCTCCATTTCAAAATGAGGAAACTGGCAAACAGGTTAAGTGACTTGCCGAGAGTCACAGAGCTGGTAAGTAATAGCAAATTTGAACTCAGGTCTTCCAGACTCTAGGCTCTGTCCACAGCACCACCTAGCTGCCTATAGGAAATACTTAATAACACATAAGGGCAACTAGGTAGCATTGTGGATGGAGCACAGGCGCTGGAGTCAGTAGGACATTAGTTTAAATGTGATCTCAGAAACTTACTAGCTGTGTGTCTCTGAGCAAGTCACTTAATCCTATTTGCCTGTTTCCTCATCTGTAAAATGAACTGGAGAAGGAAATGGCAAACAGGGTCACAGAGAGTCAGACACGACCGAAATGACTCAAACAATGACAATAACACATAAAAACAGGTAGTTAATGATAAATGCTTATTGACTCATTGACCTGGTCCAGGAAGTCTTGTGTGCTACTGGAGGGCTTTGATTCTTCATTTTAACCCCTTCAACTTAATTCATCATAACACGATTATTCACATGTTATGAATAATGGATATCCTTGGGCACAGCAGCATCTTGAAAGTGGTTTTTAAAATAGGCATTTGTGAAAAGGCATATTGAAAAAGCATCTCTTACCAGTGTCTGCATGTTATCCTGTAGCTATCTATCCACCTCATACTCTCAAAGTGTAGAATTGGAAAAGAATAGTAGAATTTTACAGCTGGAAGAAGTCTTCGTCTGGTTCAACCGTCTCACTTTACAGAGGAGGAAACTGATGCCAATGAGAGGTTCACGGACATTCTGCACAGTCAGTCAGAACATAACTTAGGCTAAAACCTAGGTCTAGTATTCTTGCCATTACTTATCTCTTCCACCATCATACATGTTGTAGAATGTATGCTCCTTGAGGGCAAGGACTATTATACTTTTGTCCCTATATCCCCATGCAAATTGGTGCATACCCATTTTTTCACTTTATTTTTTTCATGTTTTTGGTTTGGGGATCTGTTTTCTTTCACAATATGACTAATATGGAAATATGTTTTCATGATTGCATATGAATGACCTTTATCAAACTACCTCAAGGAGGGAAGAGGGAAGAGAGGAAGAGAAGGAATTTGTAAAACTGAATGTTAAAAATTATTTTTACCTGTAATTGGGAAAAAATAAAATATTCAAAAGAATGAGTATCTTACATAAAAAAGCATTCAATTAATGTTGGTTGATTTGAAATGAATCAAATCTGTTAAGTTTTTTTCTGATCACCGCCTTCCCAATAGAGTGTTTATCATATAACCTTCGGGGTCTTACTTCCTAAGAGAATTCACTGCAAGGGACAAGAAGAAAATATTCTGGATGCTAAAGATGACAAAGATGAATATATTTCTGGCAAGGACCTCTCTATTGCCTGTCTCCAAGAGTGGTTACAACCTTGTAATCCATGGGCTTTGACCAACACAGTTTAAAGGATGGTTCTGCTACTTTTGGATGATTGCTGTATACTATCATCAATTAACAGTTGTTAATAGGCCTGCCGGGGACATGGCACTGGACAGGATGCCAGTTAAATTTTGGTATGATCTAACTTGGCAGTTGAAAGCTGTATATTCCCTGAACACAGAAGAATAGAGGAGGTTTAGGGGAAAGGAGGTTGAATCTGTTTACTAAATTGGTTACTCCCTGTTTACTTTGTAGCTGAGTTATACCCATTCTGTGAATCAAGTTGACCTAAAAAACAAAGAATCTTACATTGCGAATTTATGATCTTCTATTGATACTACTTAGTCTGGGCTTCTCTCTAATGAAAACTCATTGAAGACTGTTTTCACTATTATTTGTTTTGGATATTTCTTTGTAAGAGAAGTAGCTTGGTTTATCAGAGAAAGCCCTGAATGGAAAGAATAAGGTTATTATGGAGTGTGCCTTAGGTGAAGTGACATGTTAAGTGGTAGATTGTAAAAAGTAATGGACTAGGAGCCTTTAGTTCAAGATCCATCAAACCATTCTTTCACTGTTGTGTTTCTTTACACTATTGTGGTCATGGTGTTCTTGATCGAGCTTGATTCTCAGATTTATTTTCTACTCTGTTTTGTTACAAGACTATATATTGACTATATATGTATTGAAAGTACACAATCTGGAGACAAAACACCCTAAGTCTTCTTATGATGATTAGAGCTCCACTGCCTTCATGGTCTTCATTTTGATATAGAAGCAAAACACCCAGAATCACCCTCAACATTTTCTTAATAAAGAAGTAACAACAGCATTGATAATCACAGTCAAAATTTATGTAGCATGAAAGGTTTACATAGTACTTTACACACATTATCTCCCTTCCTTCCCTGATCTTTTCTTATGTCCTAACTGGTTTAGTTCTATTTTTCTGCCTGGAAGGATCATAGGAATTATGTCTGGCAGGAGTATTTAAGATCATCTAATTCAACCTTTTTGTTTTTCTAGATGAGGAAACTGAGGCCCAGGAGAGATAAGATAACTTGCCCGTGGTCACACAAATCATAAGTAGCATCGCCAGTACTGAAACCCAAGTCTTTTAATTCGAAATCCAACACAAATCAACTGATAGATTTGGAAAGCATTGGTCTCAAAGCAACATGATGATTGTTATTGAATGTTACATAGTGAGGTCCATCTTAGTACAAATAATGAAGATAGAATTAGTTTTTGCCACAATACGATACTTTTGACTCATGTTGAACTTGCAATCCATTAAAAGATACAGGACTACTACCCAGTCATACCTTCCCCCATCTGATACATGTAAGGTTGATTTTTTTGAACCGAAAGGGTTTAGCTTTGTACTTATCTTCCTCTTCAAAAAGTCTTAAGAAAGTAAAACCTTCTCCCTTCCCTCCATCACCCACACCCACTCCATGAGGATAATTTGAAAAGTTCATCTCAGACATCATGAGGAAAACAATTGGAGACAGATGGTGATGAAAGACAAATGTAGACAAAGAAAAAGTACTTCTTTGAATGCCAAGACCAAATGGGAGACCCACAAGGTAAGGCACAGTAAACAGTTGTTGGAAAAGGGAAAACAAAATGCATTTAGTGTAAGTTGACTAAGAATGGAAAATAGAAAGTTATTCTGGAAGAAAAGAGAGGTATTCCCATGGCCACCTGAAGACATGAATGCAGGGCTATGGGACTTGAGTTTATAACAAAAGTCTTCAAAAGAACATAGGCACTTGAGTCTGCAGGCTATAGGTTTGTGCTTTAAGCACTTTTGGATGGGACTAAAGGTTCCAAAGTGTGCCCTCCAGATAGCTGACCTGCTAGAGATTAAGTCCCCCATGGAAGGTAATGAGTATTGTTTTCTAGAGAATGGCAGAAACCAAAGGCATAGGAGAGGTGGAGGTGGAAGTGTTGAAATAAGGAGGTAAAGGAATAGTGGGAAATGTTTAATAGCCAACTTGGGGTAGGAGGGGAAATGTATAAATGACACACTTTTAAGTTTAATCTGCATTTTTCCATCACTTCTATAAGTCTAGGTAATCAGCAAAACATAAATCAAGCTCTGATTTGTAGGATTTGCCAAGTTCCTAAGTGTAAATGCTCACACTGAAAATTGAACAATCAGCTCTTAAAAGCCTCAAGTTTGTTCCAGTATCCCCCTAGAAGGGCAGAAATGAAGCAATTAAAAGATTAACCATCACCTGAGAATCAATAGGACATAGACAGCAGGGAGAAACATCGAGGAGCAAACTCAGGCTTCTCTCTTTGCTGAAAGCCCACTCAGGACAGTATTTTAAGGCATGGAGACTATGGTGGGTAGTTATTGTCCTTTATCTTCGAAGAGGCCCAAAATGACATCACTATGATAAAGTGAAATTTCAGTGTGTCCTACTGTGGCTGATCAGACCAATATGAGCTGAGAATGCTCTATCACAAATTGGGCACAGAGAGTCCATGTGAATATTTGGAGTAGATACCCCAAATCTGAGTCCTACATTTACTTTGTGTGGTCTGAATTATATATATAGGTCTCAAAGGGAAGAGTAGACCTACTGGCAGGGATGGGAGAGTCTTGTATCTCAAGTGATTACAATGCAAGTCCTATATCTTTAACTTTAAATAAAACATGTAGTATTTTGAGTGTGAGTGCTTGTGAAGGGAGTTGGTGGTTACCCTTAGAGAAGTACCAAATATTGACATTTCCAGGTTCTCTTCATGTGGAAACAAAGAACCGGAGAAATAGAGGTCTTCAAAGTACAAACAAGCCCTATGCGTCCAAATAGCAGTCGGTACCACAGTTGGGCCAAGAATCTATCTTTCCTCATTCTTAGCCCAGGACTTTTGCCAATGCTTTTAAATCCCCTTCCCTAACCAAATAAAGAAATCCAAGTTAGCAGTGAACAATCTCCTTCCAGACCATGAAGATAGAAATTAGATCCCTTCATTCTTACACAACAAGCAACTGTGTAATGAGCTATCTCTCCCTACCCTATTCTCCAGGGCTGTGCATCCATCCAAAATGACAGGCAGTCTGATACATTAAATAATATGTTTGTGTCTAATTTCCCTGGTGAGGTCTAATTACAACAGTACTGTGGGGGAGGGGGACTAGTACTCCCTCTTCCCTTTATTTCTCACCCATTCCTCCAGTGATACAACCCCAAAATGAAGGGGATTTTGTGTGCTTTTTCTTTTAACTTCTGGATCTACTTGTCCTCTGCATGGGGTCAGTAGTCCTTTTGTCTGGTGAAAATCCTTTTTGAACAAATCTGGTGGGATAAGAAAATGACTGTGTCCTCCATAAAGCTGAAGCCTGTTGTTTGTGGGTTTTGAAATCTATCTCCCTAAAGAAAATGCTCAGTATGTACAATATTTGCCAGAATGATGAACAGGGAGTGGATGTGGAAGGGATAGAGTACAAAACATGTTTTTTACTGATTCTAAAGCAGTGGAGGCAGAAGGATACCTTCTTATCCTTCCATTGAAGTTATCTGACATTGCATGGCGGCAAAAACAAGAGTTTTCCTGCAACTGTAATTGGGTGGAGGTTGAGATAGGATGGGGGAAAAGATGTAGATAGAGTATTTGGAGTGTTTCCCCTTAAGGATGGGAGGCAGTTGGCTCCTAAGGATCCTAAGGATCATGGACAGATTTTTAGAGGGGATCCATAAACTTGGATGAGGGGGAAATTTTTACTAACCTTTTATTGAAATTTAACATTTCTTTAAATTATTTAAAAACCTGATTCTGTGAAGGAGTCCATAGACTTCAGCAGACTGCCAAAGGAGTCCATAGCATGAATTAAAGGTTTAAAAATTCTGTTTTAGAGAGAGTATGATATAGTGACAAGAACAATGAACTTGTGATTTGAGGATTTGGGTTCAAATCCTGCATTTCATATACACACATATCTGAGATGCATATGTATGTACAAATATGTAGATAGACACACATATACATTATATATGAGTTAGATATGACTGAAAAAATATAACTATAGATATGATTTTATATGATTATATGTATGATTTTCTATGTATAACTATGTGTGATTACGTAGGATTTTATACATTTGACCATATTATTTTAAATATATTATTTATATATGATTTGTATATAACTGTTATTATATATGATTTTATGTGTGATTATATAATTGCATATGTGACTTTATATGTTTGTAATTGTATATGACTGATTTTATGTGATTTTTACTATAATTCCACATATATAATTGTATAAGTTGATTTTATATGTATGATTTTAAAATATATGACTATATGTCTTTGTGTATACATATATATATATATATATACATATACATTATTTTTACATACATATATATATACGAAATTTTGGGCAAGTCACTTCAGCTCTCTAGACTTTAGTTTCCTCATAAGTAAAATGAAGGTGTTGTATTAAATGACTTCTAGGGTTTCTTTTAGCCCCAATTCTTGAGTCTCATGAGCCTATATATGCACATAAAAAGCTAATTTGGAATCTTTACTGGACACATTCGCTTTAGGAATAAGACAGCTTTATAACCCACATTTTCATAAGAACACGTGTCCTGAGAATTAATTACAAAAGATAACAGGGTGTAGGACACAAATCTAGGTAAGGCAGAGACCACGTTTGGAATACATGAGAACACTGTACAATACTAGGAAGTATGAGGAAGAAGGCAAACCAGGAAAAGATGTAAATCCCTTCCTGATCTTCCTGGTCATCTGTGCTTACTCCCTCCTCCAAGTGCTATGTATCTATTTCTCCATGTTCATGTTGCCAGCACCCAAGTGGAATTTAAGTCCTTGTTGAATCTTAGGTGCCTATAGGCAGGGGATATACTAAAGCCAGAGATGATTGTCAAATGTTCAATGTAAGCATTTATACTTCAGAATTCAGCAAATGTTACAAACCAGGGCTTGATTTATTGTTTTATTGGTTGTCTAGACTTAAGAAAATCATGAAGAAAATGTTACTAATGTCGACTAAACTTAAAAGCGTGTCCTACTTTCAGAGAGCTGGTTGTTAAACCTTTTCCAGCATACCTCTGCTGTGTGTGTGTATGTGTGTGTGTGTGTGTGTGTGTGTGTTTTCCAGGGATTAAACCTGGAGAGAAAAAGATACAGAGGCAGAATGGAATGAAGCCTACGTATAAATTCATTCAATATTGAGTGGAAGAAAATGATAGAAAGGAGAGAGGCCTGAGTTAAGCTGTTTCTCCTTTAAAATAGGGATATATCCTGAGAGGATTAAACCTCCCAGGTTATTCACATTCAAGTTGTTTTCTTTGGGAACCTAGAGCATTTGGAGAAACGGGAAACTTTGGGTAGTCAGAGGGCAATGTATACCACAGAAAAACATTGTGACAGGTGAGAGGGGGATGCAGAAGGATGGATGGGAGGGTAGCTTCAGTTAAGTTACAGTTTTCCCTTAATATATGGTAGTGGCAACTGGCAAGGTGTAGACTTCCAGGGAACAATATTCTGTTAGGATTCCTAATTATATCTCAGTGATTTTTCTTTTTTTTAAATTCTAGATTGTTAATATTTTATTTTTTATCCAATTACATGTAAAATTTTTTTAACATTTTTTTTCATATTTTGCGTTCCAAATCCTCTCCTTCCCTCCTTTCCTCCCATTAAGAAGGCAAGTAATTTGACATAGGTTATACATTTGTAGTCATGTAAAATACATTTCCATGAAAAGTCATGCTGTGAAGGAAAACACAGACCAAAAAAAACACAAGACAAATAAAGAAAGTAAAGAAAAAATAATTTCGATCCTGCCTTTTGGCTCCACAAGTTCTGTCTCTGCAGAGGAATAGCACCTTTCATCATAAATCATAAATCCTTCAGAACTGTCTTGGATCATTGTATTGCTGAGAATAAGTTATTTACAATAGATCGTCATACAATGTTGCCATTACTGTGTACAATGGTTCTTCTGGTTCTGTTCATTTCAATTCTCCATCATTTTTCATACCAAACCTTATAACCATCATAGGTTGACTCAAAGAATCTTGGATTTTCAGTGTCAGTAGGAATCTAATCTGATCCAATTTGTACAGAAGCAGGAAAATTTTCATTGAAAAGACATCAGCCTCCATTTGAAGTCAAGGAATGGCAAATTCATTACCTTCAGAGGAAGCCCATTCAACTTTTGAATAGGTCTCATTATTAGGATGTTTTTGCTTAAATCTAACTCAATACAACTGCCACCAATTGTTCCTAGTTTGACCCTTTCAGATCAAGCAGAAGAAGGTCATTTTCTCCTCAGTGGCCCTTCAAATACTTCAAGGCAGCTACAACATATCCCATAGGTCTTCTTTTCTAAAAATCCCTGGGTATTTCAACTCAATCTTGTGTGAAATAGTCCCCAGAACCTGCATCTTGGTGACATACTCCAACTCATCAATAGCCTCCCTAAAATAAAGTGCCCAGAACCAACCAAGATTCCATTAGTTGACTGTAAATACAGGACAACAAACTGGCAGCAGCCTTTTGAGTAGCCTATCTTCGTAGTCACAGAATGTCAAAACTAGAAGAAACCTCAGACAACCTCACAATTTTACAAAAGAAAGATGTCCAAGAGGTGTTATCTCTATAAGAATGAGGATGAGATACATGGTTCTTAGTGAAACCATTTTGACTGCTTAGTTGGCTGACTGTGAACTCAATGCTAGGCCCGTTGGAGAACTCAATGTTGGGCACCACCATGAATTCTCTGGTGGTTTCTAACCCCAAAATGTTTAAATGCACCTGTTTTAAAAGCTACTCAGCTATCTCTTTTTTCTTAAGATGTCAGAATAAAGATATATTTTGCTTTATGAATATTCATATGCAGGTCAAGAAGCTTTTCCTCCAAGGTCATCATACAATAAAATTAATTAGTGAACAGTACAAGAGGTGCAGTTAAATCCAATGTTCTAAGATTACTACAAGAGATGCATAGCAAATCTTAAAAATCAATTAACTTAAACATATTCCATGTTAGCAGAGACAAACACAGAGCTGAAAATGGCCCTTCATCATCTTTGGCAGGTGTGAGGCATAGGCAAGGAGGATATTTATGATGGTAGCTGCTAATCATTCCATATTTAGCCATGAATAAATCTTCCTTATAGAGACTCATGACTTCTATGATTGTCTCTGCACCAGAATTCCAAATCTAAGAAATAGTTCCAAGAACTACTTTTTGGCAACAATGGCATAAGAGTAGAAACTGTAGGGAAAGGTCTAAATCAGGGCTGGGGAACCTGAAGCCTAGAGGCCACATATAGCCCTTAAGGTTCTCAAGTGCAGCCTTTTAACTGAATCCAAACTTCACAGAACAAATCCCCTTAATAAAAGGATTTGTTCTGTAAATCTTGGACTCAGTCAAAAGACCACACCCAAGGACCTAGGAGGCCACATGCGGCCTCAAGGCCTCAGGTTTCCCAGCCTTGGTCTAAATACATAAAAGTATATCTTTGGGAGAGTGGCACTATGAGCATGTGAGAAGAATGTTATGAATGAATAAGGCGGTCACAAAAGAGTATCATTTCTTAAATTAGATTGTAAAATTCATGAGCATAGGAACTCTCTATCTAAACTTTGTTTCTTCCCCAGAAACCAGCACAGTTCTCTACATATAATGGAAACTAGTTAAAAAAAAAAGTTAAAATACCTCCAGAATCCTCAGGGTTGTTTGAAGGTTCAAGAGAGAAGACTTTTAAGGGGAGAAACTTGAAAGCACAATATAAATGTCAGTGTAGCTCCCTGTCTATGCTACCCTCTGAATTTAATTTCACAAGTTGGGTTTCCTGGGATATAGCCATTCCAAGTTTAATGTGTTCTGTGGATCCACATTAAGTTCATGAATCCCTCTTCAGTGTGCTTACCTTTAACTGTCAATTAATTGATACAATTAACTCAAAGCAAAAGGCATTTACTTATATGCATAACATAGACAATAACAACACATTTCCTCATTAAACCTGGGGTACATTCTCCCACAAGTATACATGATGTCAGAGAGAAGAATGGGTAGACAGACACATAGAGGACACTAGAAGAAAGTTTCACACTTAGAGTACATATGTGGTCAATGAAATATACACCTCAGATTCTTCAGGGTCATAATATTTTCCTCTTTGCATAGTATCCTTATGGTACTTCCTCTGGGCAGAACATCTCTGCTGGTTGTGTCATCCTGCTGAACTCCCTGGGCCCACTCCCTGTTGGTTGTAGTGTCTCCAACTGGACTAATAGCTCCACTACAGGATAACATGGTCAATAGGGGAATGGGGGTTGTAGGGAGTGAGAAATTCCCTCTCTTATGAAAACGTGAAAAGCAATTTCCCTTCAAGAGCTGAGTCTTTCTTCCATAGCTGACTTTATTCTCAACTGTCAGAGTTCACAATACTCAGAACCATCTCCTGACAGACTTCCAAGAGAGTATGCCTTGCTTCATAAAAGCCACCAGGGGCCAAATAACCTTTTGACCAGTCAATTGTTAGCCAATAATTCTATCAAAATTGGCTGAAGAACTTATCGATTCCCCCTAAACAATTACATCATACACTTACCTCATTTTCTCTGTCACCTACCCTTCTTTCTAATGTCATCAGTATGTCATTGTCTGTGTTATTTGTTCTTTACATTCTATAATTTTATCAGATGAGCTGGGAGAAATCAACTGATCAGGAATCTCCTAATGCCTGCAATTTTAGCAGTTTCATTACCAGGAGTTTATACTAAAATGTCATAAGAAGTAAAATAACCTACTTTAAAAAATATAACTATCCTATTTATGATAGCACAAAAAAGGGAAATAGCTTGTATGTTCAATTATTAGAGAATGGATAAATAAATTATGGTATATTAATGTAATGGGATATTATGGGGCTATAAAATATGATAATATAAAGAAATATGGAAGGAACTGTATGAAGAGAAGAAAATTGAAGTTAGCAAAACTACAACTAAGCAAAACCAATTGACTATGATAATATAGGTGTGTATGTATGTGTGTGTGTGTGTACTCATATGTAAGAAAACAAAGTGAAAGGTAGAAGAATTTCAGGTATATCTGAAAGAACAAATGGGGAAAATGAATTTTTGTTTATTTTTTGTTAATTCATTTAGTATTATTTTGTTAAGTAAACATGTAAGGATTTAATAATTTAATTTGGTCCAAGAAATATTTATTAAATATTTTTATTTTACTCCTTTTACATAATCATGTGATTATGTTTTGTTAGTGGTTATGAAGTTTACAATTAAAATTTTTTTAAAAAAGGAAATGTGAAGTTTCTTATGCTAGAAATTGGAGTTATTATCATTAATAATTTTAATAAAGGACAAGAATAATTATTCTCTTACCTTTCCTTCCTGCCTCCTTAGGATGACTCCACCATGAGTCATTCAGCAAACATTTGATGATTGATGGTAATGGTGACCACCACCACCATCATCATCATCACTACTACTCCTACTAACTAGTTTTTATATAATGCTTTTAGGTTTGCAAAGTGCTTGACAAATATCTCATTTTTCAGATTTTAGAAATATAATCTCATTTTATCCTCACAAAAACCCTGGGATGTAGATGCTATTATTAATCCCCATTTTATGTATCTCTCTCTTTCTCTAAATTTTAAGTTCCCTTCCCTATAAGTGTCTATGATCCTAAAGAAGTTTTACAAATATTGCTCATCTAACATGCTTTGTTAAATTCTCCTGTCCACACACAAATGTTTTTTTCTTGTCTTTTTAGCTTAGATGTTTCCTTATATATCCTTTCCTTTTGAAAGTAATTCTAATACTGTGTCCTAGACATCATTCTCTTCTGCCTATTTGAGGTCTTTGTTCTATCAGTAGTTTCCTTCTTTTTCTCCTTGACTTCTTCATTTCCTCCCTCTCCACTGGCTCCTTCCCCTTTGCTTACTGTTAAGATGTCTAGCAGCCCAACCTGCTCTACAAACAAGAAAATGGAAGCAAGTTCTTCAGATACAATTAAGATAGTCAGCAGTAAGCTAGGCCTGACTACATCTCTCACTGTCACTTGTTTCCCCAATATGACATCTATTATCTAGGGATAAGGGAGCATCATGAACCATGGCCTCAGAATGATGAATACTCAAGGTATCTATCATATCCTCACCTTCACCAAAGACGGCTAAGACCAAGCCTTTCAGGTGCTTTTACCCTGTCGCTCTTGTCCCTGACAATTATTTTTTCTGCCAACACTTATCTAATCCAGTCCATACAATATGTTCATGCCAAGTAATACAGTCTTCCTTCACCCTTCCTACACCACAGAATTAACAGCTAGTCTCAGCATCCATAAAGCTACTTCTATACCATTAAGTTTCTTATATCTGCCACCCCTAAGTGGGAAGTCAGAAAATTTATCATTATTTTGCCTATAGGAATTCTGTTACAATTGATCATGCCCCATATCAGTTAATTCCATGGTAGGCAGAACAGTGAAGAGAATTCTCCCTCATTCTGCAAGTGGTAGCACCAATATTCACTTCTTTACACAAGTCCTGTAGCACCCTGATCTTCTGCTGCTGCCTGTCAATATATCCAGGTCTCTCCTAACTTAAAAAAAAAACTTCCTTTGTCCTATTTCCCTACTATGCTTCATAGCTAGATTTTTCCACTCAGTTATCTGCATCTGCTATAGATGGTATGGAACAATGGTGTCAAATTCAAATAGATATAAGGACCACTAAACTATAAGAAGGATTCCTGCAGGCTGCATATTGACTTAGAAAACCAGATAGTAATATTTTTGATGTTATTGATATTTTTATTTACTTTGTCCAATATTTCCCAGTTATATTTTAATCTGGATCACACATGGGGGAGTGGTGTGTCTGGTGCAGGCTACATGCAGTATCTATGTTTGACGCCTCTAGTGTAAATAATCCATTGTTGCTGTCACTTTAGACCACTTCACGAATGACTCTCACTGATCTCTTAGTTCTAGCTTAAGTTCTTTATTCTTAGAGGATATCTATACTTGATGTATCCCTCATCAACTCAAAATCAGCATGGCTAAGGTCAAATGAACCAGCCCTTTAATGGGCTCCTGGTACATGATATCTTCTTTTCCTCTCAATGTTTTTTTAATCCTCTATGATGTTCCTCCTCCAAAGATTCATCAGAACGTGGGAAGGTAGCCCTAGTTCCTCAAACTCTATGCCAGTGGAGCTCAGACTCTGGTGGTCCTAACAAGCTATAACTCAGTATAATCGTGGTGACAAGCTACATGTCAATTGTCTGAGGACCAGTCCAGTAAGTACTGAAAGACAGCATCAGCAAGATGGCCAACAATGAAGATCTTTTCTTTCCCCAGTTAGATCAATTCTGATATGGCACAGAGGGGTCACAATCTGCATGCATGGAGGAATTACCAATACTGACTCAACCACAGATCCTTGAAATGTTAGAGCATGTTCTCTTGTAACAAAAAGAAGCATTAACATCTTGCTTAAGTCATGCTTCCCCAAAGTGACCATTGTGTGTTCTACAGATTTGAATCTGTCAGTAAGGACTTTTAACTGTCAGATGTGAGAATCAACCAAATCAATTAATCAACAAATTATAAGTGCTTCCTTTGGACCAGACACTGTGCTAAGCGCTGAGGATGCAAAGACAAAAGTGAAACTGTCCAGGAGCTCATAATCTAATAGGGGAGAGAACGTGTATATGTTCATATCTATCTATCAATAAATATAGATATGTAAATACAGATAAATATATAAATATAGATAGACATAGATACATATGGATACATAGCTCTCTATCTATATATGCAGAGAGAGAGACAGAGAGAGAGAATATGTAAATGGAAACCAACAAAATAGTTTGGAAAGGGCATATACTAAAAAAGAGGCGAACAAGAATATCTTGAATCTGGTCTTTTTTTCTTTTCATTTGACAGATAAGAGCAAGAGAAACTGAGACTGCCCATGAACACACAGTTCGTGTCAGGTGCTAAATCAGAACTCAGGTCTCCTGTCTCTGACTCTAGTGCACCCTTCATGATGGACCTTTAGATTCATATCTTGAAGAGGCATCGTGTCCTCAGCCATCACAATTAAGAGTGTCTCCAGAATGACAGTTAAACCGTTAGTCTCCTTATAGACTCCACAACATGACAAAATTCAATTGCCTCTTAAAGGCAACAGCAGTATCCATAACCTCTATGGGAGAAAATGGTGTTACTTAAGGAAAATTTTGCTAACAATTAGGGCTATCAAAAAATAGAATAAGAGTTCTTCAAAAGTACAAAGAGAAACTTTATCTGTTCCTCATGATCGAGGCAATAGGGTGGTGCAGCAGATAAAATATTGAACCTAGAGTCAGAAAGACTAGAGTTCAAAGACACTCTGAGCAAGACATTACATTAATCTCTGTTTTACTTTCCTCATCTATAAGTATATTAGCACCTATCTCCCAAGAGTATTGTGAGGATTAAATGAGGTAATATTTGCAAAACACTTTGCAAACCCTAAAGCACTATATAAAGGCTAGATATCATCATCATTACTGAAAGTCAAGAAGGTGGAATAAACTGTTGTCAAAGACAATGTGGAAGGGATTCATTTTCAGTTATAGGGTAGATTAAATGACCTTACATGTTCTTCTGAATCTTGGGCTCTATGATTCTAAGTGCTTAAATTAAAATTGCAAGTAAATAAGCACCACGAGGAATAAAGGGGAGGGAGGTATGAAGCAAGGGAATATCTGCAGGCCACTGTAGTCATTGAAGGGTTTTGAGGAGCAGAATGACATGACGAAACCAGTATTTTAGGAAGATGAACCTGACAGTCTGTGCAAGAGGGATCAACAAAGGCAGAGAACAGTGGGGAAAGACTCGTAAGAGATGTTTATAGTTAAGTGATAAAATGAAGAGTTAGACTAGAGTGGTAAAGTACTTTTTGTAAATGAGAAAAACCATTTCCCTTTAGTCACATAGACTCTGCAAACATTGTCACAATCAAATTCTATTTACAGAAAGTTATGAAAGCAATAGAAAATATAACGTAAGATATGAGATAAGAGACATGAGGAATTTTAATAAAGATGCCTAATCTCATGCTTAAGCATTTGTAATTGGATCTTTGAAAACACTCTGCCTAATATTCCAGGCTCAAATCTATTTTACCAGCCTTATCTCACACTACTTCCCTTCATGAACTCCATGCACTAGACATACCCAAATCCTCTTTGTTGTCTGAATATGTGTGTGATCTCCTGATACCATATCTTCAGGCATTCCTATAACTGGAATGTCCTCTCTCTCCCTCATCACCATAATCTTCTCAATAAACTTTAACTTAGCCTTGTCTAAGTGACCTTTCTCTCTGATTTTTTCTGTTGCAACAGTCTTTTCCAATTTTCTCAAATATAAAAAAGGGGGAATGATTTTTCCACTACTTAACCTTAAAGAATTGTGCAAAGAAAGTAAGACTGTGAGGAAATGTTATTCCCAAACCTGTCAAGCTTTAAGAGTTAGATAAATATGTTACTGATCTCATTTTTTAAAAATTAGCATAGAATTTCAGTTAGGATGGTTCTCAGGGCCTTGTAGTTAAACTTGTACCCAAAAAAGAATCACTTCTACAAAATATCAAATAGGTAGTCATCAGCTTCTGCCTGAAGGCTTCTAGTTGAAGTAAAATCAATTCAAGACATCTTCATTCCCTTCTGAGATAGCTTTAATTTTTAGTTAAATATTTTGGTTAATTGTTCCTTCCTAATACGCCCCTTTGCAACTTCTACCTATTGCTTCTTGCTCTAACCCTTTGAACCAAGTAGAACCTCTTCATTCTTCTTGGTATAGAGTCCAAGCTCATTTTCAAAATATTGAAGAATGAAATAATAAGAGAATATGAGCACATCACCTCAAAAAATATCAAATAAGCAAACAGGGGAAGCATGCTCAAAGTCATATTTTTACTCATCTGTTTTTATCCATTTACTTTTATCAAAAGAACTCCACCTTTAATGAGTTGACATCTTGTGTAAAGAGAACAAGTGGAACTTATATTTATTGTATACATAATTTAATTCTCTTTTTAAACTTCTAATTTGGTATTCATTTGGCCCTTTCTCTATGATTATGAAATGGCCTCCACATTCTCTGTTCTGATAAGGTATGGTAATTTCATTTTTTAATGCTGCTGTTCTGGGACCATAAATTCCAATCTGATGAATCCACTGGCTCCATGTATCAGGTCACTCCCATACATAAAGTTGAGAGTCAAAGATAGTAATGGAATTGATTAGATGATTAGAGTCGGGATTAGAGTCAATCTGAGGTTAAGAGACATAGGATGTGAACTTGCATGCAAGAATTATCTTTTTGTCAGATTTTTCATTTTTTTGTCAATATCATTTGTTCCATGTCACTCTCACTTCTGAATATACCCTTCTTCCTTCTTTTACCTTGTGAACCAACTCCAGTAACAAATATTAAAAGAAAGAGAAAAAAATCAGTTCATCAAAAGTAACCAGTACATCAACTTGTCTGACAATATATACAGTGTTCCACAGCCATACACCCCTACCTCTTCGAAGAAGGGAGGGAGATATATTTTCCCGTCTCTACTTTGAGGATAACCATGGTCATGATAATTACACATGATAACTACACAGAATTCAACAGTTACTGTTGCTATTTCTATTTATATTGTTGTAGTTATTGTGTATATTGTTTTCTTGTTTCTGCTTATTTAGCTCTATAATAATTAATATAATCCATGTTTTTAAAAAAATATTTCTTCATATTTATTATTATTTCATTGCCTTCATGTACCATATTTGACTTACAGTTCCCCAACTTATGGGTATCTAGTTTGTTTTCACTATCTACTATCCTACCCTTCCACCATCCACCCCAGTTGAATAGCAGCTATAGCAGCAGACTGAGGGAAACCTGAACCTAGGACTGACTTGGTATCCTCTACGTCACTTAGAGACATTGTTGATCATTAATACCCCATAACTAAAAATTTACCACCTCTTATTTCTCTCCTTATCCTCATTTGTCAATCACTGACCATATAGGAACAAACCATCCCTAAACCCCATCTTTCTTTCTTTCATCTCCATTCTTCTCAACCCTATATGATCCATGTCCCACTCCAACACTTCTTACTCTCTTATACTGTGCCTTCTGGATTCTCTTTCTATAGAGAATGAACTTTGTATTGGATCTCCTCTCAAATTCCTCCAGCTACTAGAACACTCAGACCTTGCTTATCCCAATGTCACAAGGAAAGGCCGGAGCACCTTGACTACCATCTTCCTCTCCTCTACAAGTCCTCTACTTATACTAGGAAACTTCAAAGCTCACAGTGATACTCCCTCAAAACCCCTACCCTCCCAATTCTTCAGTCTCCTAAAATCTCATGACCTACTACTTCACTCTAACTCACCCACAAAAAGAGGTGCTTACCCACTGGACTTCACTATTACCTACAAGTGTTCTATTTTCTAAATTAGAAACTCTGACATTCCTGTATCTAACCACAATCTCCTATATTTCATTTTTTCTTGTACTTCATCTCTCATAAAGCTATTTTTCACTCTCATCAAGACCTTCAATCCCCCTACTAGTTTCTTGATCCACAGTCAGCCTTCACTTTCTCCTTTTCCAAACTTGTCTCTCTGGCTATTTCAACTCTACACTGTCCTTAGCTCTTGAACCCCTCCTTTCTTTGTCCTATCACCATTCATATCTTAGCAAACCTAAGTTCTGGATTCCTACCACCATCAGCTTCCTCAACTGCTCCTCACAGGCTGATGAATAGAAATGGAGGAAATCATTCAGCTGTGCTGAGAAGGTGCCTAATAAATTCATGTTATCTCTACTTCAACTGGACCCTCACTGCTACAAGGCAGTCCTTTTATTCTTTACTAAAGGTTTCCTTATTGCACTATCCGTGAAGCTATTCCAAGCTTTCTCTCATGCTTTCATGCCTACACACCTTCCTTTATTCCTCTTTCTCAATCAAGGACCTTGCTTCTTTACTGAAAAAAAATTGAAGCCACTTGATACAAAATTTCTCTTCTCCCTTTCTCTTTATTTCAAAATCTTCAGGCATCATCCTCTTCTCTATCCTTGTCTTCTCAAGTCTTTGACAATGAGATGATCTTAATCTTTTCCAAGGCAAACTCTTCCATGTGTATTATTGATCTCAGTTCCTCTTTTCTTTCTCACCAGGTTGTACTCTAAAATTAACCATTTCTTCCCAAAATTTGGAAGTACTTTCCCTCCAAATGGATGGCTCTTCCTAGCATATCTACTTAGGGAGGCTGCCTAGGACTACCATTTATTTCTCATCAGGCTCTACTGTGGACTCATCCATCATGACCCCATGCTGAGGACATTCCTTCTTCCCCACACCTGTTTTTCTAGGTGCCTTTTATACGTGGTCTTTCTCCATTAGAACATAATCTCTTTGAGGATAGGAACCATATTTTTTTGTATTTGTTTTGTATTTGTATTCTTATATTTTAGTACAATGCCTGGTACATAAATGCTTGATTGATTGACTAACTAACTAAAGTTAGTTAGCAGATTGAAACCTCAATCATTCCTTCTCTCAAATATTCTATCTCTCCCATCTCTGTTCTTTTTCTCTATTGTCTACATACATGCCCAGGTTTCAGACATATACACACAGAATTAAAATAAAGGGCTGGAGCATAATCTGTTATGATTCAGCTTCAGTAAAAAAGACCAGAGTACTAACCATGATCTCAGACAAGCAAAAGTGAAAGCAGGCCTAATTAAAAGAGTTAAAATCAGAGCAGGTACATCTTGCTAAAAGTCACTATAGACAGTGAAGTATTATTAATACTAAACACATATGCATCAAAAAATATTGGATCCAGATTCTTAAAGGAAAAGTTAAATGAGTTACAGGAGAAAATATATAGTCACACGATACCCATGGAGGATGTCATTTTTTCCTTCTCAGAGCTAGAAAAATATAACCATAAAATAAATAAGAAAGAAATAAAGATGAATAGAATTTTATAAAAGTTATATATGATAGACCTCTGGAGAAAACTCATTGGAAATAAAAAGAAGTATGCCATTTTCTCAATTGTACATGACACCTTTAAAAAATTGAACAGATATTAGGGTATAAAAACCATACAAACAAATGCAGAAAAACAGAAATATTAAATACCTTTTGTAGACTATAATGTAATAAAAACTACATTCAATAAAAGGCCATGAAACTAATTGGAAACTGAATTTATTTATTTCTAAAGAAACAACCAGTAACTTAATTAATGAGACAGACAACAATGACACATACCAAAATTTGTGTGGTGCAGCTAAAACAATACTTGAAGGAAAATTTACATCTCCAAATGCATGCATTAGCAAAAGAAAGAAAGAGTAGATCAATGAATTGGGCAGGCAACTAAAAAAGCAAGAAAAAAAATCAAATTAACCTCCCAAAATTAAATAACAATTAAAATCCTAAAAATCAAAGGATAGATTAATAAAACTGAATATAAAAACCATTGAACTAATAAATAAAATTAGAAGCTGGTTTTGTGGAAGAAACAACAACAAAATGGATAAAACAATGATTAATTTGATTAAAAAAGAAAGAATAAAACCAAATTACCAGTATCAAAAATGAAAAGGGGGAATACACCATAGTGAAGATGGAACTAAAATAAATAGATGAATATATACAAAAATATAAATTGCCCAGATTAACAGAAGAATAAAGAAAATACTTAACTCTATCTTAGAAAAAATAAATTGAATAAGTCATAAGAACAAATCATCTGGAACTTATGGATTTGTAAGTGAATTCCACCAAATATTTAAGAAACAATCCCAATACTATGTAAACTATTTCATAAAAATAAGTACAGGAAATCATACAAAAATTACTTATAGACAGAAATATGGTTTGATGCATAAACCTAGGAGAAAAAAAACAGAAAACTATAGGTTAATTTCCCTAATGAATATCAATGCAAAATTTTTAAATAAAATACTAGCAAAGAAATTACAACAATATATCAATGAGATCATACACTATGACCAGGTGGATTTATACCAGGAATGCAGGCCTGGTTCAACATTAAGAAAACTATAAACATAATTGATGATATCAGTAGCAGAAAGACCATATGATTATACGAAGAGATGCAGAAATATTCTGACAAAATATAATACCTATTATACCTATATATACCTAAATACCTATATATTTTTCTAAAATCAAGATCAAGCATTATCTGTAATGGAGATAAGATAAAAGCCTTCCTAGTAAGATCAAGGGTGAAGCAAGGGTGTCCATTGTCACTGCTAGTATTTAATATTGACCTAGAAGTACTAGCCATAACAATAAGATAAGGAAAACAAATTGCCCAATCACTTCAACAATAAACCTTAGAATGAGTCAGAAAAGACTTTTAAATTGGAATGATATTGCCCAAGAATGTATTCATACAGAGCAAGAAGGAATTGAATTTAAGAGTTGGAAGAGGCATGGCTTTCAGCACACTCTTAAGTAGGAATTGCCTTGGATGGGAAAGGAGAGGCCTTGGCATCTCAGTTGGCTGGATTTTCTCAACTCTTTTGACCTAAGAAGGTCTCTGTGAGTTTTAAAGAACGTGGAGGACGTGAGACCTCGTATCTTCCCATTAATGTCTGATCCACCATGCTGGGTCAGCTTATGGCAATATCTTCATCAGGAACCAAGAACAGATGGAAATAGATATGCTGTACTTAAGGGGAATTTCTTGAGGATTCCAGGAATGGGAGAAAAAAATTTCTAGCAATTAGGAGTGTGAGCTGCCCTTTAGCCAAATGACCTTTTTAAAGCTTAGGTTCACATTTCTCTGGACTTTCTATGTACTTGTGGGAGAATATGGCACAGACTTTGATGGAGAGAAACATGTTTTATGCTAATCACTTTTGCTGTCCCACCTTGGTAAATACCTCTTTTTAAGATTTTCTTAAGGATGACTAACCAATTGATTCTCAAATGATAATCTTGTAGGGGAGCTCATTGGTGAATATTCAAGTTGATAGCAATAGAGAATAAGCCCTGACTCTCTTTAAGGTTATCTTAAAAACCTTGAGGGGGAGATGTAGCTAAGCTACTGATTCATAATCTGTATCAGACTTTTGAACTAAGGGTTTTCCCTAATGATCCGTCTTAGTCTATTTTATCTTTATACACTTTCTATCATGGTGGCTTCATTGGATTTCATGGATTTACTTGATACCTCTATGCAGACACTCATCTATCTATCTATCTATCTGTTTATCTAGCATTTATCTAGCTATCTGTCTGTACATATATGAATATATGTGTGTACGTATATTATATGTGTGTATCCTATCCTAATCTCTCTCAAGCTCCAATCACCAATTGCTTAAAACTTCAAACAAGATGTCCCATAGACATCCCAAAGTGTCAAAGACTAAACTATTTACCCCCATCACTAAAATCACCCTCTAAACTTCCTTATTTCTGTCAAAGTACAAACATCCTTTTGGTCTCCCATGTTTATAATCTCGTCATTATCCTGGATTCCTTACTCTTCCACACTCCATGTATCAATCAATTGCCATAACTTTGTCATTTCTACCTCTACAACTTCTCTTGAGTTTGACCCTTTCTCTTTCTATTCACTTTAGCTCACTTCTCATTTAGGTTATTGCAACAGCCTCCTAGAAGAGCGAGCTTGAAAGCCTTCACTAAGATCCCAGTCCAAATGTGGCTGCTTGGATAGGTTTGGGCAGAGAGAACTAAGGAATTACAAAAAATTTATGGGATTCTGGATCAGAAGTGTGGTGTGGTGGAAAGAAAGAATCTTGGATCTCAAATCAAAGAATCTGATTCGGATCCTGACTTTTCCCTCACTAGATATGTGACTTTTGGCAACTCATTTCCCCTCTTTTGGCCTCAGTTTCCTCCTCTAAAAAATAAAGGGATTTAACTAAATGATCTGTAAAGCCCCTTCTTGCTTAAAATCCCATGAACCCCTATCCTTCAGACTACCAATCTGATCGCAAAAATGATACAAAAGTGATAGCCTGAAGCAATCTCTCTTTTTCGATGATTAGAAACTTCCTCATGCTACAATCAGGTTTAATTTTTGGTGACTCCCCTACCGTTACAATAGTGGGTAATACCAGTCCGTTTGGTAGAAGAAGAAAAGAAAAGCTGTCACAATGGTCGCCTGCTTTCAGTTTTGTAATAGGGACTATGGCTGGCTTCCTCACTTAGCAAGCTGGACTCTGTCTTCCTATCATGCTTAAAACTACATTCTCAATTTAACTCTCAAAGAAAGACAGTTATATTAAATCTTTACAATCCATTCAATTCTCCTAGGATCTAGGGCTTTAGCTGAATGGCTTGGGGGAAATGATGAAACACTTTATTTGTGAGTCATTTCAGTTGATTACCAAATAGGATCTGAGTTCAAAGCAGGTTATGAGCTATAGAAATTCTGAGATGTGGAACCCAAGGAAAATGAAACAAACCAGAGCCTTGAATGGCTCCACAGTGATGAGAAATAGGATCTGGGACAGTAAAGCTTCTTCCTTGCATAAAAATATTTTTTCTACAGGGCTCTGTTTGCATCATAAAATCTTAGCAATGGGAAAGATATCAGATGACCCCTAACACTAGCAGTACCTGAATAAGAATCTCCTCAGTTATATCAAAATATTCATTGATACTCTTGTTTAGAGACTTCCAGTGGGAGGGAACTCATTATACCCCAAGTCAGGTCTTTTCATCTTTTAGACAGCTCTAATTATTAGGAAGTTTATACTGACATAAAACCAAAATCTAGTCTCTCTGTAGCTTCTACACATTGTTTTGCCCTCTGGGGCCAAGTAGAATTAAGGCTAATCCCTATTCTAAGAGACAGTCTTCTAAATATTTGAAGATAGAAGTCATGTACCCTTCCTGCCCAGCCATATACATTCACAACAAATCCTCCAAAACCAGGGTTTTGGGTATCTTCACCATCTGATTCTGGAAGTACTCCAATCCAATCAAACAAATATTTATTAAGCATCTAATCCATGCAATACCCTGTGCTAAGTGGAGCTATACAAATATAAAAGGTCCTATCCTCAAGGACCTTACATCTCTTGGGGAATATAGTAAATATACAGATAATTATATCTATATACACACATGTATACTATACATGCATATGTGTAATATATATATGTGTATACATACATACATGTAAATATGTATGTGTGTGTAGGGGCAGCTAGATGGTGCACTGGATAGAGCATCAGTACAGGAGTCAGGAGGACCTGAGTTCAAATCTCACCTCAGACACTTGACACTCACTAGCTGTGTGACCTTGTACAAGTCATTTAACCCCAATTGCCTCATCTTGGGTCATCTGCAGTCATCCTGATGAATGTCTGGTCACTGGATTCAGATGACTCTGGAGGAGAAGTGAGGCTGGTGACCTGCATAGCCCTCCCTCACTCAAAACAAAGTCAAGTGCAAGTCATGTCATCATTTTTCTGATGGCACAGTGTTCTTTGGCAACAAGGGACATATATATTATTTGAGGCAAGAGAAAATACTAACATCTAGGAAGATCAGGGAAGACTTTATGCTGAGTATTGAGACATGAATTGAGCCTTGTAGGAAGCTAGGGATTCTAAGAGGTAGAGGTGAGAGAGAATGCCTCCTAGTTGTAGGTAATAACCTTGCAGAGGGACAGAGAAGGAAATGGAATCCTGAGTTTGGAGAATATCAAATAGGTCAATTTGGCTGGAACATCAAGTACATGATGGAGAATAATATGCAAAAAGCCTAGAAAGGCAAGCTGGAGCCAGACTGTGAAGACCTTTAAAGGCCAAGCAGAGAAGTTTTTATTTTACCTATTCACAGCTGGAAGTCACTGAAGATTCTTGAACTGAGAATACAGTCAGATCTGTGCTTTAGGAAGTTTAATTTGGCATTAGTGGGTAGGGTGGATTGGAGAGGGGAGAATCTAGGAGTCAGAAGTCTGATTATGAAATTTTTGCAGAATTCAAGATGACATTTGGTGAGGCCATGAACTAGAATGATACACACGTGAATGGAGATCAGGGATTGTTGCAAGGTATAATGTGGGGTAGAACTGATATAATTGTTCATTTGTTTCAGTAGTGTATGACTCTCTGTGACTCCATTTACATTTTTTGGCAAAAATATGGAAGCAATGATTTGCCATTTTCTTCTCCAGCTCATTTTACAGATGAGGAAAGTGAGGCAAACAGGGTTAAGTGACTTGCCCAGGGTCACATAGTAAGTGTCTGAGACCAGATTTGAACTCAAGAAGATGAGTCTTCCTGGCTCTAGACCCTGCACTGTATTTATTGTGTCACTTAGCCATCCTGGGGTAGAATTGATAAGATTGAATGAGGGTGATGGAAAGATCAAGGACAAGCCTAGAAGACTACAAAGATAGGGATACTTTGAGATAAATAAGAAAGTTTGGCAAAGACAGAGAGTGTCAAACAGAAGATAATGAATTCCGTCTTGGATGCAAAGTTCAAATTGTCTATAGGACATCCAATTGGAAATGGCATAAATTTGCTATGTATCTGATTGGTGCAATTGTATGACTTCTAGTCAAATGTTTATGACTAGGAGAAAAGAAGGTCCTTTTTTCCTTCCTAAAATGGGAGTTAGAAAAATTTGAATTCAAATCCTGCCCTAGACATTTAGTGCTATGCGACCCAAGTCGTCTATTATCTGCCTCAGTTTCTCAATCTGTAAAATGGGGATAATAAGTATTTACCTCTCGGTATTCTTGTAAAGATCACCTGAGATATTATTCTTAAAGTATTTCGGAAAACCTTAAAGCACTAAGTAAATACTAGTTGTTAGTATTATTATTTCAGTCGTGTCACCATGGCTCAAAAGCCTTTCAGAGAATAACTTTTCTTTTAAGAATATTTTCTTTGACAAAATATAGCTCCTATTCCTATTGAAAACAATGGAGAACATAGGAATAAATTGAATTTTCCACAAAATAATAAGCAATATCTACCTAAAACCTTCAGCAAGCATTACATGCAATGGGGATATAAGCTAGATACATTTCCATTAAGGTCAGGGGTGAAACAAAAATATCCATTATCACCATTTTTATTCAATACAACATTTAATATTATATGTAATATTATATATGAATATACAATATTTATGCCAAAATGTTAGCTGTAACAATAAGAGAAGTAAGAATATTTTCAATGGAATCAAATCTTCAACCTTTAAGAGTATATTTGTGGGAAAGAATTATAGAACGTTAGAACTGGAAGTGACCTTACAAGTCATTTAGCTAGCCTTCTCATTTTAGAGATGAGATTCCTCCATAGAGCAATGGTAGAAGAAGGATCACGGATTTGATTTGTGGAAAATGCCAAAAGCCACTTAGAGCCAAGTTTGGTGAAAAAGGTGTGAGTGTGTGTGTGTGTGTGTGTGTGTGTGTGTGCAGGTCCTTATCTTACCCAATCAATGGTGTCATAAGAGCATAAAGTAAGTTAGGAATCTGATATTTTCAAATCTCCAACCTGTAATGGTGATGGAACTAAAAGAAAGAACAAGAAAACTCAGCTAGGGCCAGAAAAGGAACCCCTAGAGAAAAGAGTTATGATTTAAAGTCTATATCAGAAAGACAAAACCGGAGGCCTTGCTGAATCAGTCTAGAGTTCATCCAAATGTGAAATCCAGAGGGCCAGGTAGGGAGGTTGGAAAGGAATTTAGAGCTGTAAGTCCAAAATCAGAGAATTAATGAATTTGTTAGGAATGATGCCCTGTGAAGTGGAGGCAGCAGACAGCAATGAAGCGATCGTTTGTCTTACATGACTTCCCCACCCAACACAATGTTCTTTTATGGTAGCTCAGTGTTCACAGTGGTACCTTCTTGCTCCACTGTGCAGGCACGGCTGTGCGATGCAGAGATATCATGTACTGTCTAAAACACGGAGGGTTGGGGTGAGTTAGTTGTTGCTGTTGTGAGGCTGTTTTGTTTTATTTTGCTGGTATTGTAAACCTTGAAACTGATGAACCAGCCATTTCCAAGCATTCTGAAACAACAGAAGGGGAGCCCAGGTTGAAAAAAAAAAGGGAATCTTTGGTCTAGTAAACTCATCTCGGCTAATGAGAAAAGAGCTAGAGATTGACCACCAGGGGGTGCAGTGTCACAACTGCAGCAGAACCCTAGTCTGAGAAGAAAACCCAGGACAAGAAGCCATGTGATGAAGCCAGACTGGCAGGAGAGGATCATTGGATCATAAAGTTATAGAAATACAGCAGGAGGACCCTGGGCCATCTACTAATAACTCCTTTTTTATACTTGGAAACTGAAGCCCAGGAAAGTTGAATGACTTGTTCACACTCCTATAGGTGGTAAATGTCTGAAATGGCATAGTGCATAGAGGACTGGTCTTGGATTGAGGAACACTCCTCTTCCTGAGTTCAAATCTGACCTCAGACACTTAATAGCTATGTGACCCTAGACAAGTTACTTAACCCTGTTTGCTTCATTTTCCTCATCTGTAAAATTAGCTGGAGAAAGAAATGGCAGACCACTCTACTATCTTTGCCAAGACAACCTCAAATGGAGTCAGGAGGAGTTAGTCATAACTGAAGATATTCTGTAGTTGCTGGGTAGAGCCAGAGTTAATTTCTCGTATAAGGAACTTTGCATTTGTATTCTTTATTTATTGCTATGTCCTCCTTCAGTGAATGTTTCTTCCACGAGTGCCTTTAAAACACCAGAAGAGGACTTGTTTGGAAACAAAGAGGGTTTGAAAACCAAGGAACATGGAATAGGCAAAAACCCTTCATTTTTCCACTTCAGGGGAGCTGATGTCTATAGGAAAGAAATCTGTCATCTAGAAATCATTAGAGGGTACCAGCAATCATGAGTTTAGATATGGAAAAGAAAAGTGACACTATGTGTCCAGGGGAAGCAGGATCATAGGAGTGGAGAGTTACAAGGGACTTCAGTTATTCCATAATCCAGCCATACCATTATAAAGATGAACAAATTAATGGTTGTTTGTTTAAGGTCACACCGGTAATTAGGGACAAGTGTAAATTTGGAACCTAGGTACCCTAATTCCAAAAGTAAGGTTTTTATGTCTCCACTTTTCAGGACATTGACTTGTGGAGTCACAGTGATCAAGCCGAGTGACCATTTTGCATCAAAAACAGGAAAAGACTTTCAGCCAAGAAACTTGCCTTTCTTATACACTTCCTGCACTAGAAGGATAGTGGAAGACACCTATTGTTAAAAGGTGTCTGACTTCGAAGGTGATTTTGAAAGAGAACTGAGTTTCAAAAATGTTATATAAGAACTGGTAACATTGTTAAACATTGTTAAAACATCTATAATATCCAAAGGATAATGCTCTTTTAGAGCTATAAATTCTGATCTATTTGTTAAAATAAACAAACAAAAAACTAAAAACCAAGTCAATTACTTCATAGACACCATACACAAATAATACATACCCATTTGTCATTTATTTGTTCATTCATTCATGTATTCATGCATCCATTCGTAGGAGAGAGGACCCATAATTTTTTTCTTACCTAGCAACTTATTTTTTCACCCCTTTACAAGGGTTTTTTGTATGTTTTTAGACACACTGCATGTCACAGATGTCCACTTAATCTGACCATGGACTGTCCAGAGAAGAACAGGTTTGAAGTTTGCTGTAATTGGTAGCTATTACATTTCAATTTTGCCAGTAGAAAAAAAAGAAATTCACAGAAGTAAGTTGCTATCCGGCAAAAGGACTCAGAAATGAAATTTACGCTCCTGCACCCAATGGCTTACTTAAATCCTATTCCACATTATGAACATGTTTGGAAGCAAATGTGCCATAGCCAGGACTACCTCAAATGTCCATCTCCATAGGTCTTCAGAGAAACAACCATGAGGTGGCCAGGGAGAAAGATCATTTGCTGTCTGGCATTTGAAACAGCTTGGTTATGTGCTAGTGGCTTGTAAATGGAAAAAGGTGGAAAAGTCATTCAGTTCAGTCAGAATTTATTAGAAGGGAACACAATGCTGGACACTGGGGATCGATAACTCAATAAACATTTGTTAAGAACCTACTATGTGTCAGATGTGCTAAGTGCTGGGATATGGCGATAAAGCAGAAAATAGCCCTTCCTCAAGAGAGAGGTCAAAAGAAAAGCATTCCCTACCCTCAAGAAGTGAAATGCACTATATAGTGGAAGGCAACTAGGTTTTCATCTAGAGGGAGTAATTTCCCATTCTTGCTCTACTACTTACTGCCTGTATGACCTTAAGAAAGCACTGAGTTTCAGGCTCCCTCTCTTTAAAATTGAGAGTGTTGGACCTGATGACCCCAAAGGTCTAAGACAGGCAACACTTGTTGGGGCAAAGAGACTGTGGCATATGCAGAAGCCTCATCGGAATGGTAGAATCTCAGAGTTAGAGGGGAGAGATCCTCAAAGTCATCTAATCCAAGCTTTACCTGAAAGACCAATCCCTTCTATAACATTCTCCAGAAAGAGGTCTTTCATCCTCTTCTCGAAGACCTCCAGTGATGGAGAACTCAATATCACACAAGTTAGCACACAAACTGTCATTGACCCCTCCACTTCTTTCCATTGAAACTGATCTCTTTCCACTTAGGATTCATTTATTTGTTTATCAATATAACTGTTATGTAGAGGAGGCTTGAAGGATTTAAAAAATCCTTAAATATTTTTAGTCTCCCTCATCTTAATGGATAAAGCTCTGGGCCCAGAGTGAGGAAGACTTCAATTGAAAAATGTCCTCAGATAATTACTAGCAACATGATTTAAGTCACTTCACCTCTGCTTGCCTCACTTTCCTCAACTGCAAAATATGGATCAAAATAACCTTACAGAGTTGTTGTGAGGATCAAATGAAATATGTGTAAAGTGTTTAGCATAGTGCCTGGCACATAGTGGGCACTCCTTGTTCTCTCCCTTCCCTCTTCTCATTTATCTTTCCAGGTAGAAAAGAGGCCTACTTTTTGACAGAGTGATAAACTGAGTACCTAAAAAGCAACATGGCTTTGTGTACACCTTAACAAAATGACAGATTAGGACTCAAACTGAAATCTCCTAACTGAGTTCATGGCAGCTAGGTGGCATAGTGATCGAGTGCCAGTGCCTAAAGTCAAGAAGACTCATCTTCCTGAATTCAGATCTGGCCTCAGATATTTACTAGCTGTGTGACCTTGGGCAAGTCACTCAACCCTATTTGCCTCAGTTTCCTCACTTGTAAAATGAGCAAGAGAAAGAAATGACTAATTACTCTAGTATTTTTGCCAAGAAAACCCCAAATGGGATCAGAAAATCAAACATGACTGAAATGAATGAACACCAACAAGAAACTCCAAGCTCATCACTCTGCTCAGTGGAATATATTGCTGGATTATACACTAGTGGTTTCAAATCCTATCTGTTGGCTACTCAGCTTGAGTATCTTCTGGCAAAAATCAACACTGTATATGAATTTCCACTGTCCTGCACATAAAGCTTTTTTATAAAATTATAACAAGTTCCTTTGGAATCTAAGCTATTTTTCCAAATCAACAGAAGAAAGAAATGTGGTCCTCCTGAGCTAACACTGGTTTCAGGACAGATGTGTGTTGCTTCCCCATCACTCTTCTTTTGACATTTTAATCACAATGTTCTAGACTGGAAAGGGCCTGCCTCTTAAAGAAGGCAGTTTGAAATAACTGGAAAACCTGACCCTTAACAATTCAAAATGGAGAGGAAGTTGAAGCAGATCAAGCAGATTGAACCTCCTCAGCTTTAACTTAATTTCTACTAGAACTAAACTCTACTAGAACCTACGACTCAGCCTTATAATGTGCTCCATAGGAGACAGAGCTGAAATAGACCTTAGAGATTACCCACTTCATTTTACAGATGAGCTAACAGACCCAGAGACAGGAAGTAACCCAGGATCATACAGCGAAGTAACTGAGTGGGGATTCACACCCAGACTTTTTGACTCCATATCCAAAAGTATTTCACCTATTCCCAAATAAAAAAAAAACAATCACTTGCTAGCCAACCAGCTAGTGATGAGTTTCTAGCTTATGTGGGCTGGTTTTTGAATCAGAGATAAACAATCTATCACTAGACTTGTACTCAGAACCTACCAATCTGTTTAAGTAACTCAGGGTCATCTCCAATCCATCAACAAGAATCAGAGGAAAACTTTAATAGACTTCCCTCTAACACACACCCATACACCCACACACAAAAATGGAAGATGTAAAAATCATAATAACAGTTCAAATTTCTATAGGGCTTCTAGGTTAACAATGCACTTCCTTCAAATCACCCTGTGAAACAGATACTGAAAGAGCCATGTCCCTCCCCCATCCCCTTTTACTGGTAAAGAAACAGAAAAGTTAAGTGACTTGTCTGCAGTTATACAACAGGTTACTATGAGAGACAAAATATATTCTTATTGAAAAGTTGTAAATCATCCATCACGGATTCCTTTAGCCTTAAAAACAATTGATTGTTAGTGGTATAGCAGAGAGAACCTTGAAATGGCGGTTCAAATGCCTGAGTTCTAGTCTCTGTTCTTTTAGCATCTGTATGACCTTGGACACGTCCCTTGTCTGTCCTCTTTGCACCTCAGCTTCCTTTAAAATGAAGGGAGATAAATTAGATGCCTTTTAAAATTCCCTTCCAGGGACAGTTAGGTGGGGCAGTGGATAATCGATCACTGGCCCTGGAATCTGGCCTCAGACACTTGACACTTACTAATTGTGTGATTCTGGACATGTCACTTAGCCCCAATTGCCTTGCCTTCCCCGCTCCAAAAATAAAATTCCTCTCCAACCATAATAATCTACAATTTTATGGCTTGATTGATAAGACATTGAAGCCTCCTCCATTTAAGAAGGCTTTCTATAATTTGTCTATTAAAAAATAAGGGGCAGATGGAGAGACATAGGTATCAGATCCCTATAATCATGGCTGCTTCACTCAATGAAAAATAGAGAACAGAGAAGAAATCCAGGAATCAAGTCTTGATCATGATTTCCTGGATCATCCATTTGTACCTTTTTACTTTTTCTTCCTTCTAAAATGCTACATTTAAAGTCTGGGGGAAAGGGACATCAGGCACATCTATCAGTCATAGCTCCCATCGCTCCCTCTCCAGTTAAACCAAGGTATTGATAACTTAACACTCATGCTCCACCATCCAATGGATATATCTCCATTTACAGGAGACAGAACATAGCAGAGCATAGATAAGTTATGAAGACCAGAATCAGTAACATATAGTTTCTTTTCCTAATTTGATGATTAAAAAAAACTGTTAACTAATAGGCACAATATAGAATGTTGAGGTAGCATTAAGTAATAAAGCATATTCAGTGTTTGGAATATAGATTTTTGCATTCTTTAAAAAAATCTGGATTTAAGTAAAAAGAGCACCCCGAGAGGGCAATGTGCTTCACTTTAAAGAAATGTAAATATATGCATATAATAGGAAGCATATTTTAACATGTTAATGTATAAAATCCAGGTTGACACAAAAGATAAATTGGGGTGGTAATTTCTCATTTTACAGAAAGAAAATTCTTTAAACTTCTGAATGCTGGTGTTAGAGCAAGGGCTTTAATTCAAACTCCAGTTCTGGCACTGGAGATATGGAACCTTGCTCAAATCATGTAACCTTTCCGGACCTCAGTTTCCCCCTTCAAAAATTTGAAAATAATAATGCCTTCCTTATTTACAATTCTAGAGTTATTGTGAGGAAAAAACTTATGAACTTTAAGGCAGAAAGAGACAGATATAGAGACAAAAATTTATAAACATGGGCTGTGTGTGGAAAGAGTATGAGATCTGGAGTCAGGGGACCTGGGTTTAAACCCAGTTTTATACTTAGTATCTATATGACCTTGGGCAAATCATTTCCTTTTTCTGGGACTCAGTTTCCTACTGTGTCAAAATGCAAGTGGGAAAGATTCAATTAGCTGGTACCTAAGGTCCTTCTATAGGTAGCTAGGTGGCACAGTGGCTAGAGCACTGGGCCTGGAGTCAGGAAAACCTTAGTTCAAATCTAGCCTCAGATATTTACTAGCTATACAACACTAGGCAAATCACTGTCTCAGTTTTCTTAAATGTAAAATGGGCGTCGTAATAGCAAATAAGATAGTATTTGTAAAGCACTTAACACAAGGAGTACCTGGCACATAATAAGAGTTTAATAAATACTTGTTCTCTCCTTTGTTCTCTCCAGTTCTAATTCTATGATCACATTCTACTAAATAGGTAATTTCCCTAGGATATTTAGAATGAAATTTGCTTGGCAAAAATTTAATTTCTACACCAATGTTCAGGAGCATATGTAGAACATAAAGGGAAAGACATAAGCCCCACATTTAAAAAAGCTATTTGTGGTTTTAAATACCCACAGAAAGCCTCAAGGCAAATGCAAATCCACACAGGAAAGCTTGTGTGGATAAAATAGGGTAGTAGGAAGCAAATGAAATAGATTGTTTTATTCCCCCCTCCCATCACAGCCTCACTTCAAATTAATTAATCTTTTTTTTCTTTGAGGAAGCAGCCTAATAAGCATCTCTGGAGTCCCCTTTCAAACGCAATTTAATCTTCTGGATGAAAAATTTACACAAGTGCTCAAGTATGTACATACAGAGGTACTCCTTCAGACAGACACATAAGCAAGCATGCAGACTGTCTCCTTCAAGTGTCTGTCTCCTTGTTTCTGACCATCTCTCTCTGTCTCTATCTCTTTCTCTGTCTCTATCTCTGTCTCAATCCTCTCTGTCCTGTCTCTCTCTGTCTGTCTGTCTCTGTTTTACACACACACACACACACACACACCCCTCCTTCTCAAAAGATTCCTATTTCTTAGAAGTCCTGTATCAATCATGTCATCCAGAGATCTCCTCACTAGGACCTGTCTGGACAGTGTTTGCCTACCAGCCCTGTTCTTTTCAAACAGTTTTTGAAACTATAAACTGTTGAGGCATCCCTGCCTCAGAAATGCATATGGACACTACTTTGCCCCTCAATCCTACCCCCTCCACAAAAATCTAGAGAAAAGGATAGTGAGATATTAGAAGAAAAAAGAAATTTACAATTTGAATAGCAGATCTAATAAGATATCATTTAGTCCAAACCACTTGTTCTATAGATGTGGAAACAGAGGCCAAGCAAGGTAGTGTTTTGCCTAATATCAAAGAATGTTGCTGTTGTTCAATCATTTTTCAGTTGTCTGACTCTTCATGACCGCATTTAAGGTTTTCTTGGCAAAGATACTAGAGTAGTTTGCCATTACACATGAGGAACTAAGATAAACAGGGTGAAGTGACTTGTCCAGGGTCACACATCTAATAAGTGTCTGAGGTCAGATATGAACTCTGAAGATGAGTCTTCCTGATTCCAGGGCAGGCATTCTATCCACTGCGTCACCTAGCTGCCCAAGTAAATAGTATCACACTGGAAATTTTAAGCCATTTCCCACTCTCTATATAATTGTCTTTTCTTTATGAATTCATAAAGAACTTTCAGGTTGAAATAATTATTTAGTTATGCTTATTAAGCACTGCAATTTACAGAAAGCTTAAAGAGTACTATAAATGTATATAAAACATTTTCAAAATGCTTTTCAAATATTTTCTCTTTTGATTTTCACACCAGCCCTTTGAGGTGCTGTTGCCATCATCTACATTTTACAAATGAAAAAATTGAGTCTCCAAGAGATTTCTGAGAACATTAAAACTTCAACTTTAGAGAGCTCTTAGGAATAACAATTTTCATCTCTTAATCTTAAGTGGTTTAAGGAAAGACTCCTACAGGGAATGGACTACAATGGATAATCTCTCTAGATACTTTTCAGATCTTGGATTCAAATATGATGCACTCATTTTTTAAATATAGTTACAGAGGTGAAGGGAAAACAGAACTTATTCCCTGCCCCTCCTCCCCTAGATGGAGAAAATAAAGAACAGAACGGGATTAAAAAAGATGTTACCTAAAACAACAGAAGCAGAAGCAGACTTTCTGGACTGTTGTAACCTGAGGTGACCACATTTGTCAACCCTGGGGGCACTACCAGGCCTTGAATATAAGCATTTCATTTATCATATGATTTTGAGCTAGAAGGGGCCTTGGACAATATCCAGTCCAACCTACTTCATCTTACACATGAAGAAGCTTTGGGGGGAGGGGAGCGGGGAGAGAAGGAGGGGTGACTTGCCTATTGCCTAAAATTAGGTAACACAGAAGAAATTAAGTCAAGTCCTTTGAATTCAGACCTATTGCTTTTGCCACCAGATACTACGTCCCAGAACAGGGTACAGAGGAAAAAAAGTAAAAGAGAAAAGAGAAGGTCCAGAGAAAGGAAAGGAAAAAGAAGAGGATATAGATGAACTGGAAAAGGAGAGACTTGGACAGGGAGAGAAGAAAGGAAGGAGAAAGAAGAAAGGTAAGAGGAGACAGTGAGGAGGGAAAGGGGAGAAAAAGGAAAATAACAGAATTGAGAGGAAAGCTATTCATGTGCTAAAGACTGACATTCCTCCCCAGCCCTTCCACCCTTCGCCACACTTTGCTGTGGGTTCGCCATACACACCCACTGCAAATCCCACCCCCCACAAGGATACATTATCACTCCTTTTCTCCTCAAACCCCCAACGTTCAAAGGTCAGGCTCACCTATCGAAGGCGACAGCGGTCATTGAGTAGATGCTGGCGAAGACTGCAGCAATCGGGAAGAAGTTGTGAAACTTGCAATAAAACAGTCCGTAATACCACTCGTTGTGGATGGCATAGGTGAAGTTCACTACGGTGTTGAAAGCGGCCATAGAAGCTTCTGCGAAGGCCAAGTTCACCAGGAAGTAGTTGGTCACTGTCCTCATCCTCTTGTGGGCTAAGATGATCCACATCACCACCACATTGCCCACCACGGAGGTCACCACAATAACAGAGTAGGCAGCTGCCCAGAGAACTATCTGCCAGGCCGGTTGGACAAACTGGTTGGGTTCCGAGATGTTGGAGGAGACATTTAGGGAGAGGGTAAGGTCTGAATTACTCTGCAGGATATTATCCATTGCTCTTCTGGGGTTAAACCCTCCACGCACGCCCCTAAGGAGCGGAGTCCTATACAGAATAATTGAGGTGCAGCTCTAAGCAACAGGAGATTCCTGTCTCCCGTGACAATCCTTTTCACGAGAGCAAAGTGGACCTAGCAGGGACTAAAAGATTGCCGAATGTGAAAACTTGGTCTGACCCAGGAAGCTTCGATATTCTTCTCTTCAAGTTTCTGCAAGCGCAGGGAGTTTGTCTTTCTTCTCTAGGTTTTACAAGAGAAATTGGCAGCAGTAATCACTCAATCGAATCACAGCTCTTGGAGGCACCTCCGAGTCCCGCAATTCTGCAACCGCTTTCTTTGACGGGGAAAAGGGATGCTGCAGGAGCCCAAGAGGCACCAGACATGGTGCCACCTCCAAAAGTTCTGAGCCAAGATCTAGCGATCAGTTGGGGCAGAAGCACAGTGCCCCAGCTGGAGAAGAGCCACCTAATTTTGTCCTGTCGCACCACGGCAGTTGCTGCCGCTGACGCCTGCGGTCCCTCAGGCTACGGCGTGGATGCCCCCTCCCTCCCTCCTTCTCAGCTCTGGAGGTGCCAGAGTCTCTGCTGGGCGTCTCAGGGCCTTTTATAGCTCGCTGCAGAGACGTCACTGGTAAAGGGGGAAGTGCCAGGCCTGCGGACCCACTCAGTGGCAACAGCGTACCAGCTACACCAGATGCTGACAGATGTGTGTCCCTTTGCTACTCAATCCTTTCCCTGATTTAAGAGCGGAGAAAAGATATGTGTGTGTGCTGGGGGTCCTTAAGAGGGCCCAGAGCCCTCCTTGGGGCAATTGCTCTGGAGCTGGAGGGTAACTTCAGAGGTAGCTGCAGTACAGCCTCTAGCTGGGTTAGTAGGTGCCAGGGTGGAGGGGTGTGCATTGTACTGGGTCGGGGCGGGAGGGTTTCTCGTCGCAGGCGAGGGAGGGATGTATACTACTACCGAGACGTTGTTAGGGACTTCTAGCATGAAGTCCCCCAGGGACTCTCTGGGGTAAGAGTAGACTCACAGACTCGAGTGTGAAGGATGTGGGACGGAGATGTGACACCTTCCCCCTTCGATGCAAGTCTAGTTGTACGACTCACTCCAACCTCTGAGGGGAAGCAGTCATCAAGGAAAAGAAAGCAGGATACTGGTTCGATTTGGAACTTCGTTGTTTAGTCCGGGGAGTAGAGGGTAAACAACTTTCCCCTAGGGAATTACTGGTAATAACAGTCCGAGTCCTCTTCCCAGCTTGTCTACTTTACATTTTCTCCCGTAGGACTAAGATGCATAAACATGTCAGGAGAATTGCTGATCCTTAAAAACATTTTTCCCACCCAGTCACATTCCCAGGTGTCGGAGTGACTGGATTGTGGCTTCCTGCAGTGCGCAGTGGGTTCCTTGGACTTGTCACGGATGATGACCTGAGGCACTGTGGCACGGGAGCCTAAGTGGAGAAAGGTTGTGACTAGAACCATCTTGTCCTAGCCCTGTCCAACACGCACAGCCCATCCCCCACCCCAAGGAGCAATGCCCAGTACTCAGCGAGAGGCAGCCAGAGGAAGGGGCCTGGACATGGTGTGGACGGGGTAGAGGAGGGGTTCTTTGCTTTCGTTTCCCCACCATCTCAGAGTTCTTCTCGGGGCTTGTCACCTCGATCTACCCTGCTGGCTTGAAATTCAAGGCTTGCTCCTAGTTCTACAGACCGCGGGGGCCCTTTGGAGACAGGGTTGGCGCTAATAGTATGAGTATCGGTTTCAATCAGCCTTTACCAGAATCCTACCACATAAAGTATGGTTAACCTACGCCACGGGGAAATAACTCGTCGTTCGCTCTGGCCTTGGGATCTCACCCCATCCCCTCTCCACCGCTGCAATACCTAGCTGTGCCAAAGAGCAAGTCTCAGCTAGGGATAGCAAACCTTGGCTTGCACATCCCTTTCCCTCAGGGGAGTGTGTTGCATACGCAGTTGTGTTTACTTTGCATATATACTTATGTGAGGATCACAGAATTCCACAGCAATAAGTTGGCAACTCCCAAAATTCATTGCCAGTTCCCCTTCTCTCCCTCCTCCACCCGTTTTCCATTTCCTGGAACTACGTAGGGGTCCTTCTCCCTTCCGCAGTATTTATTAGTAGTGATGATTATTTCTGCTACTTGAGGTTTCACTAAGAACTTGCTGCCAAACAACACTATAAGGTAAATGGCCTGAATATCATCATTCCCATGTTATAAATGAAGAAACTAAGGTTAATAATTTGCACATGGTGTTGAAGTCAGGATTTACTCCTTAACTCCACACTCAGAATCCTTTCTTCTGTAACACCATCCATGACTCTAGATAATAACCATCACCACCAAAACAATAGCTTATATTTACATAGTGTCTTAATGTTTATAAAGCCTTTTCCTACAATAATCCTGTGAAGGAGGCAGCATAAATATTATTACTCCTCCTTTACTGATGGGGAAACTGAGTCTGAGTCATCCCTCTCCTTTCCCTTTTATTTCAGGGTAGAGTTGCAGTGTACAAGAATCCTCTCTTCTCTAAACCCTACCAAAGCACAGAAGAATTAGGTATACTATCCATCACCCCCTGTATTGCCTGTGTTTTCTTTTTTTTGTTTGTTTGCTTAATTCAATCCAATAAAAATCATGGATTTACATTCATTATCTCCATAGTTCATACTTTGAGAGTAAAGCAAGTGGATAGAGCATCCTGTGGGGAAAGTTGGAAAGAACTAGCTAGCCACAAATCAGGATTTTGGGTAGGACCTGTCCTGAACAAAACCTTAGACTTATTTGCACTTCCCTTTAAGTGTATATGAGAGAACTACTTTGAGTTTGTCATTTCATATTAAGCATTTCCAAATGTTTTCTTTTCCATGTTCACACAGTAGTTAGCTTCCTTCTTTCACACAGTTTCTCTTTGTGTACTCTATGTTCCAGACGAACTGAATTACTAGCCGGTCCTCAGTCTCATCCATTCCTTTCCTGCCTCATTTTATCAGAACAGATTGTGTTCCTTCATTTGCACCTGCTGAAATTCTTTTTTTCTTTCAAGGTCAAGCACTGGGCCACCTCCTCTGGGGAGACATCTCTGATCAACTCAGATCAATGATTTCTGCCTTTTCAAAATATCCTAGAGCTCTAAGGGTACTAGTATGTACCCCACTTTGTTCTTTCTTCATTTTTTGAAGAGGATCACTGACATTATAGGTGATGTCTTAATTTGCTTTTGAATTGGATTTAAGCAAGGCAGAGTTGAACAAAATTATCAGCCTCATTCTCTCTTCTCAAGTCATCAGAGTCCAGTGGCAAGACAAAAGTCAAGACAACTAGTGATAGCCTGGGATGCAGCAGATGACCTTGGTGTTTTTGATGTCTGACCAAGCTACAAGCACTCTGCATCACCTGCTTCAGCCCCCTCCTTGACCATTGGAACGAATTGTTCTCAAATGCCCATTGCACCCCAATATAGAGCACAGGTCAAAGCAAATGAACAGATAATTTGCAAAGAGTACTTAGATAATTGCACGCTATTAATTACTACAGCAAAAGACTCAAATTAACTAATAACTAGAATAATGCAAATCATGATAGACTTAAGATAGTACTTTCTACCCACTAGAATCAAGCAATAAACAGTCATTTATTTTGTTAATATTATGTATCAGACATTTTGCTAATTTCTGGAACTGCAGAGATAAAAATGAAATACTCCCTGCCCTCAAGGAGCTTTTATTGTAAATTCAGTGTTGATGAGGATTAGGGAAGGTAGGCATTCTAAAAATATACTTCAGTAAGAAAATAAACTGATGGAAGGATTTTGGAGAGCAATTTGTCAATATGCATGTGGAGTTACAAAATTAGTCTATTCCATGGACAAGTATTTTATACAGGGGAGAGAGAGAGCGAGAGAGAGAGAGAGAGAGAGAGAGAGAGAGAGAGTGTTTTGTACACGCGCACACACACACACACACAGAGAAAATAGGCATAGCTGTTCTATTTGTAATATTCCCAATTTACAAGGGAGAAAAACTCAGTATTTCTAATAACTGGAGAATAACTTACGAAATTATGGTATTTTAAAAAGTGGAATAATATTATTATGCCTCACATGTAAAATGAGAGAAGAACATACAAGTGCAGGGAGATCATCTATCCACTGGAATGTTAATAGGAAAGCTAGAGAGTTTGCTTCTGGAGGCATGCACAATAAAGGCAGGAGTTTAGAACTAAGGATTCAAAGACACCTCTATTGGGTTTTCCTCTGTTGCCTTTGCCTCCAGTTTTATTTGCATGGTCATTAAGAGTATTAACACTAGAGAATCAGACGTACAATTGACCTAAAGTTTAAAAATAATTTTAGTATTTATTATATTTTTTCCTCTAGGTGCAAATGCACCTATTACAAACAGATATTATACTTTTCCTTTTAAATGAAAATTTCCATACAACTATCTCTATTACATTTGCCTTATGGGAGAAAGAAATTCTCTGTGTCAATTGATGAAACTTGATTCTTTGAGGCATTCTTAAATTCTGAGCTTTCTTTAAAGAAGTTGATGCTAGCAGAGGAAAGCAAAGAGGTCCAGAGCTAAATCAGTAGAGGTAAAATGATAAATTCACTATATCCCAAGTGGTAAAGTGCCATCCAAGAGGGGCAGAGCAGAGCAGAATTGACAAGAATAGAAAAAGAGGTGGGGAAAGAAAAATGAAATTTAGATAAATCTGGATTAACAATCCAGGGCAAAACACCTTTTTTTTTTTTTGTCAGTACTAGACCCAAGCCTTCCTGACCCAAAGGATAGACTCTTAATTGCAAATTCAATTGCTTTTTCTCAGTCCTTATCCTTCTTGACATCACTGAAGTTGAATAATAGGATCAGAAGCCAGGTTGTAATCTGGCAGGCAAGAAGTAAGTGGAAGGAGAGGCAGTAGAGGAAAAGTGTGCAGAATGGTTATTCTTTCTCCCAAGCAAAAAAAAAAGTAGAAATTAAAAAAATGAAGAGAGGGAGATGGGTTTAGGAAAGAGGATAAGCTGCATTTTCAGCATGTTGAGCTTGAAATGTGCATAGTACATCTAAGTGGAGATGTCTAGGGGCAGGTGACCACATGGGACAGTAGTATGTAGAGACATTTGGTCTAGAGATATAGATTTGCAACCTCTCTGTGGCAATGATAAATTAGTTTTATATGTGTGCCAAATTAGTTTCTGCATGTAATGTTTATATTAGAATAGGCTTAATTTTCCTCTATTTTGCTCAAAAATTTACCAATACCTTTTTATTCTCTGTGCATTTTTACATTCCCATTCAGTACTGCACTATAGTCTATGAAATAAAGTTTGGTTGCTTGAAAATAGCATAGGATATGGAGTGAGAGCTAGGTTTGAAAGCTAGTTCTTCTACTTTGTACAATTGTAAAATTTGGGGTCTGCACTTCAGTTTCCTCATCTGTAAAATGAGAGGGCAGGCTAGACCAGTGATGTCAAACTCAAATATAAACAGGACCACTAAACTGTACATAAGGATTCCCATGTCCTATTGACTTAGAAAATGACCTAGTAACGTTATGTTCTACTGTATTTTTATTTATGTTATTATATATTTCCAAATTACATTTTCATTTGGGCAACATTCAGGAGTGTTATGGGCCACAGTGGGCCTCATTTGACACTTCTAGGCTAGATGATCTATAAGGTTCCTTCTAGATCTAAATGCTATAATCTTATAATTCTATAGCCCTGGTATTCAAGACCCTAGCTCCAACCTTCTTATTCAGTTTTATATTTTGCAACATTTATTACTGCCCTCAACATAATCTTTGTTGTTTTTCAGTTGTTCAGTCATGTTCAACTTTTTGTAACCCCATGCACTATCTCCTTAAGTCTGTTCAAACTCATGCTCATTGCTTCCATGATGCCATAATCATTTCATCCTCTGCTGTCCCTTTCTCCTTTTGCTTTTAATCTTTCCCAATATTAGGGTTTTTTTCAGTAAGTCCTTTCTTTTAATTATGCAGCCAAGGTGTTTTTAAAATTAATTAAATAATTAATTTTTAGTTTTCAACATTCACTTCCGTAAGATTTTGTTTTAAATTTTCTTCCTCTCCTTCCCCTTGCCCCTCCCCAAGATGGCATACAATCTGATACAGGCTCTACATACACATTCATATTAAACGTATTTTTACATTAGTCATATGGTAAAGAAGAATTAGAACCAATAGGAGAAACCACAAGAAAGTAGAAACAAAAAAAGAGAGTGAGTAGGATGCTTCCATCCTCCTTCTGACTCTAGTGTTTTTTCTGAATGTGAACAGCATTTTTCATTGTGAGTCTTTTGGAGTTGTCTTAGAACATTGCACTGCTGAGAAGGGGTAACTCTTTCAAAGTTAGTCATCATATAATGTTGCTGTTATTGTGTACAATGTTCTGGTTGTACTCACTTCACTTGGCATCAGTTCATGTAAGTCTTTCAAAGTTTTTCTGAGGTCTGCTTGCTTGTCTTTTCTAATGAAACAGTAGCATTCCATCACATTCATATACTACAACTTGTTCAGATATTTCCCAAGTGATGGGTGTCCCCTCTACTTCCAATTCTTGGACACCATTAAAAGAGCTGTTGTGGGTCCTATTTCCATTTTTATGATTTCTTTGGGAAACAGAGTTACAGGCAATATTGCTGGATCAAAGAGTATCCAATTTAATAGCCCATTGGGCATAGTTCTAAATTGCTGTTCAGAATGGTTGGATCAGTTTCCAACCCCTTAGCAATGGATTACTGTTCCAATTTTCCCACATCTTCTCCAACATTTATCATTTTCCTGTTTCATCATGTTAATTAATTTGATAGGTGTGATGTGGTACCTTAGAATTGTTATCATTTGCATCTCTCTAATCAATAGTGATTTATAGCATTTTTTCATATGACTATAAATATGTTTAATTTCTTCATCTGAAAACTTCCTGTTCATATCTTTTGATCATTTATTAATTGGGGAATAACTTGTATTCTTATAAATTTGACCCAGTTCTCTACATATTTTCTCAGAGATACCGGTTGTTAAAATTGTTTCCCAGCTTTCTGCTTCTCTTCTAATCTTGATTACATTGACTTTGTTTGTGGAAAAAAAAATTAATGTAATCAAAATGATCCATTTTGCATTTCATAATGTTTTCTATCTCTTGTTTGGTCATAAATTCTTCCATTCTCCATGAATCTGACAGATAAAACTATTCCTTGCTCTCCACATTTGCTTATAGTATCAGACTTTATATCTAAATCATGTACCCATCTTGACCTTATCTTGGTATACAGTGTAAGATGTTGGTTTACACATGATTTCTGCCATACTATTTTCCAGGTTTTCCAGCAGTTTTTCCTAAATAGTGGGTTCTTATCCCTTTGGGACTATCATATAGTAGGTTACTATAGTCACTGACTACTGTGTCTTGTGTACCTAACAAGTGTATTCCACTGATCCACCACTCTATTTCTTTTTTTATTTTATTTTTTTAATTTTTATTTTATTTATTTATAAATGTTCTACAATCACTTCCTTAAAATTAAGATTTTATCCCCCCACACCTTCCCCCCCTACCCCCCTCCCTCCCCATGACAGCATACAATTCTGTATAGGTTCAACATATACTTTCCTATTGAGCATATTTTCACTATAGTGATGTTATGTAGTCACACTGACATAAGT
>CM053769.1:189366109-189382594 GCA_028658325.1 Potorous gilbertii
ACACACATACAAACATGATCTGCTACATTCTGCAAATGACTTCCATATTTCTTTCTCTGAGTGTGGAAGGTATTTTGCCTACACCACTCTATTTCTTAGCCAGTACCAAGTAGTTTTGATGATTGCTGCTTTATAATACAATTTAAGATCTGGGATAGCTAGGCTATCATCTCTTTCATTTATTTTTTTTTATTAATTCCCTTGATATTCTGGACCTTTTGTTCTTCCAGATGAATTTTATTATTATTTTTCTAGCTCTATAAAATAATGTTTTGGTAGTTTGATTGTTATAGCCCTGAAAAAGTAAATCAATTTAGGTAGAGTTGTCATTTTTATTATATTAACTTGACCTACCCATGAGCAACTGATATTTTTCCACTTATTTAGATCTGTGTGAAAAGTGTTTTGTAATTGTGTTCATATAGTTCCTGGGTTTGTCTTGGCACATAAACTTCCAAATAATTTATATTGTCTACAGTAACTTTAAATGGAATTCTCTTTTTAATCTCTTGCTGTTGGACTTTGTTAGTCCACATTTATATAGAAATGTGACCAAAGTGTTTAAGCTTCAACTTCAGTATATGTCCTTTCAATGAATAAGCTAAATTAAATTCTTGACATATTGGTTGATTTCATCTCCTTGCTGTCCTACAGATTCTCAAAATCTTCTCCAGTGCCACAATTTGAAAATGTCAAATTTTTTGGTGCTTGGCTTTTCTTATAGTCCAACTTTCACAGCCATGCACTACTCCTGAAAAAACCATAGCTTTGATTATATGAACCTTCAAATGAGATTGCTTTCCATGCCTCATTATCATCTTTGCCAGCAGAAGTTAAGTTTCCTCCTAAAAGCAAGGGAATTTGTCCTCTTGTCTTTCTGGTCATAGTGACCAGCATGGTGTCTTACATATAGTATATGATTAATAAGTTCTTATTGAATTGAATCCAATTGCCTTTTTTTCTGTGGATATATTCACTCTCATCGTTCACCATATTTTGAGTAGTTTTCCTCCTCACATTTCCATATGTTGAAATGCCTTTCTTCTTCCAAGACTCAGATCAGAAGTCACCTCATTTAGGAAACCTTTCCTAACAGTATTAGGCAAAAATAATTTCATTCTCAAATTTTCTATTTCAGTAATTTGGGTCTTTCCTTTGCCTTTATCACTCTCTACATGGTTTCATCAATTTTTGTGAACATATGATGGCCCTTCCTACCTCCAATAGACCTTAAATTTCCTTAAGAGAAGAGGTTAAATCTTGTTCAGTCTTTGTGTTGCTAGCGCAGAGTAGAGTCTTAAATAAAATGCTAATAAATACTCCAGTCCAAATATGAAGAAAAGCACAAGCAAAGACAGGGAAATGGAAAAGAGCAATTCAAGTCCATTCAATTGAGCCAATGAATTGAGCCAATGAAAACCACAATCCCCCTTCCTTATTCCCCACCAATACTAATACAATTTTAAGTCAATATATTTTGAGTCCCAATATGTTTCATGGCCAGATGAGTTAGGGAAATCTACTTGAGTGTAAAATCAAGGAACTATGAATTTAAATGTAAATAACAATAGAAGAATTGAATGTACTTTAAGAAATGTAATGTAAGAATGATGAAGGCAAAAAGAAGGGTTGGAGTCTATTTGGAGTCTAGGAAAAAATAGAGCTATAATAAAAGATCTGTAAGTATTCTCCAGAGGAAAGAGACATGGTATTCCCTTTAATACCTCTTTTCAGTCTTATCTTTAAAACCTTCTACAATCTGACTCCCACTTATCTTTCCAGTTAATTGAATGAATACATCCCCCCCTTCTTTATTCTAACTAAATGGATCTATAAACAGCTGTTCCCTGTATATCACATATGACTTCCAACCTTGTGGCTTTTCTGTATGACTCTGTCTTCACCTCTGCCTGATAGAATCTCTTCTTGTTATTGTTCAGTCTGACTCTGTCACGCATTGGATCAAAGCATGACAATTGCTGCTCACTGGATATTCCTGGCAAAAATACCAGAGTAGTTTGCCCTTTCCTACTCTAGTAGAGTAAGGCAGAGGTTAAGTGTCTTGCTTAGGGTCTAGTAAGTGTCTGAGGCCAGGTTTGAACTCAGGTCTTCTGGACTCCAAGCCCAGAGCTCTCTATCCATTGCTCCAACTAGCTGCTTCATAGACTCTTTAGCTTCCCTCAAATTTCATTTCAGATACCACTACTTAGTATATACCAAATAACTGTATCACTCTCTGGGTATGGGGGTGGGGCTGGGTGGGAAGGGGGCTAACCCAGTGACTTTTCTATAAAAGCAGAAGATTCGCCAAGGCTAAATGCAGAGACATCAGAAAAATTAAAAAGAAGAGCTGTTAGATGAAAAATAGACATTCCCCACTCTAGGACTTGTCAAAGATTCAAATACCTTAAATAAATGCATATGATAAAATGCCTCCAGCTCACAGACTGACTTCCTACTATTTCCTTAGCAAATCCTCTGCATAAGATCCCTGAAGGAGTATGGTAGGTAAAAAAGACTTAACTGAAACTAATTACCTAATGAAAATGTAGTGGCTTATAGGGGGAAAGGCTTTTGAGAAAAGAGTAATTTGTCAAAAGAAGAGGAAATTTTTATCCTATCTTTTTGTCCAGATCCTGAGGGTCTTTACCCTATCTGAAAGAGCTTTTTAGGAAGCACTAGAGATGATTGGAGTAGGTGAGTCCTGAGTTCAATCTCAGCTTCAGACACTTATTAACTGTGATCATGGGCAAATCATTTTACCTTTGTCAGTCTCAGTTTACTCATTTGTAAGATGGTAATAGTAACATCTACTGCAGGGTTGTTGTGAGAGTAAAATGAAATATTTATAGTGTGCTTTACAAATCCTAAAGAACTATGGAATTCTTCCTCTCCTCCTCCTCCTCCTTTTTCTTCTTCTTCTTCTTCTTCTTCTTCCTCCTCCTCCTCCTCCTTCTTCTTCCTCTTCTTCCTTTTCCTCTTCTTCTCTCTTCACCTTTTTCTCTTTCTTCCTTTTCTTCTTTTTCTTCCATGACAACATTTCAGTGTAGTACCCCTCAGCCCAGTCAATGGCTGAAAGTGAGAAAATTATTCCTCAAAAGTGAGCCTAGCAGACCAGCTGATTGAACTAGCTGAGATATTACACTCTGAAAAGAGCCCGTCCTGAGCTTCAGCTGCCCAATGACAGAGAGTTCTGTTTGTCTGTCATTGCCCAGTACCAAAATAACCTGCTTAGTCTCAATTGGCAGTCATTGCCCTGGCCAACCAACAAGGATCAGAGCCTGGCAAGGAATAAGCATGTCCATTAAGTGATTTGTTTCATCCGCTCCAATAGCAGGGCAACTTGTAGAGAATTCCATGAGGACCCTCTGGAGAAAGAAAATCCATCAAGGGCCGGTAGTTTTGTAGTTGCCATTTGCCTTAGCCACATGTGTCTCACTGCCATAATACTTTAAATTTATGCTCATTCTTCCCCCTCCTTGGACTCTGAGCATATTTGTGGGAAAGTGTGTCCCTGGTATTGGGAGAAATGATTTATAAACAAAGTTCTTGCTATTTCATTTGAGCAAATGCCTTCTCTAAAGAACAAAATTAATCTTCTGACTGACAGTCAAGAGGAAAGACGCCAAATCTTGCCTCATATACCCTGGACAGGTCACTTAATCCTGTCCACCTCAGTTCCTCATCTGTAAAAAATGAGCTTGAAAAGGAAATGGCAAACTACTCCAGTATCTTTGCCAAGAAAATCCCAAATGGGGTCACAATGAGTTGGATACCTCTGTAACAACTAAGTAACAACAAAAACAATAGCAAGTATTTAAGAACACATGGAGGCTAATGACTTTATGAGAAACCAAGAAATTATAAAACAAAACCAAAAAAATAAAAAAAGAAGACTGTGAAATATCTCATTGGAAAAACAATTGACCTGGAAAATAGATCCAGGAGAAATACTTTAAAAATTATTGGTCTACTTGAAAACCATGATCAAAAAAAGAGCCTAGACATCATCTTCCAAGAAATTATCAAGGAAAACTGCCCTGATATTCTAGACTCAAATGGAAAGAATTCACCAATAAGTTCCTGAAACAGATACCAAAATGAAAACTCCTAGGAATACTGTAGCTAAATTCTAGAGTTCCCAGGTCAAGGAGAAAATATTACAAGCAGCCAGAAAGAAACAATTCAAGTATTGTGGAAATACAATCAGGATAACACAGGATTTAGCAGCTTCTACATTAAGGGCTCAAATAGCTTGGAATGTGATATTCCATAAGTCAAAGGAACTAGAATTAAAACCAAGAATCACCTACCCAGCAAAAGTGAGTATAATACTTCAGGGGCAAAAATGGAATTTCAATGAAATAGAGGACTTCTTGTTGAAAAGACCAGAGCTGAATAGAAAATTTGACTTTCAAACACAAGAATCAAGAGAAGCATGGAAAGGTAAACAGGAAAGAGAAATCATAAAGGACTTGCTAAAGTTGAACTGTTTACATTTCTACATGGATAGATAATATTTATAATTCAAAACTTTTCTCAGGATTTTGGTAGTTGGAAGGATTACACACACATGCACACACACACACATATATACATATATATGTGTGTGTGTATATATATATATATATATATATATATATATATATATATATATATATATGGAGAGAGAGAGAGAGAGAGAGAGTGCACAGGGTGAGTTGAATAGGAAGGAATGGTATCTAAAAAAATAAAATTAAGGGGTGAAAGAGGAATATATTGGGAGAAGAAAGGAAGAAATGGAATGGGGCAAATTATCTCTCATAAAGGAGGCAAGAAAAAGCTTTTTCAATGGAGGAGAAAAGGGGGAGGTGAGAGGGAAAAAGTGAAGCTTACTCTTCACATTTGGCTTAAGGAGGGAATAATATGCTCACTCAATTTGATATGAAAAGGGGAGAAGGGGATAAGTGGGATGGGGAGATGATAGAAGGGAGTGCAAATGGGAGGAAGGAGTAATTATAAGTAAACTCTTTTGGGGAGGGACAAGGTCAAAAGAGAGAATAGAAGAAATGCGGCACAGGATAAGATGGAGGGAAATGTTATACAACATGACTATTATGGAAGCTTTTTGCAAAACTACACATATATAGCCTATATTGAATTGTTTGCCTTCTCAGTAGGAATGGGTGGGGAGGGAGAAAGGGAGAGAAGTTGTAACCCAAAGTTTTAAGAATGAGTGTTGAGAATTGTTTTTGCATACAATTGGGAAATAAGAAATACAGGTAATGAGGTATAGAAATCTATCTTGCTCTACAAGAAAAGAGAGAAGATGGGAATAAGGGAAAGGAGGGATATGAGAGAAGGAAGGGCAGATTGGGAGAAAGGGTAATCAGAATGCCTGGAATTTTGGGGTGGGGAGAGAGGAGAGAAAGAGAAAATTTGGAACTCAAAATTTTGTGGAAATGAATGTTGAAAACTGAAAATAAATAAATATAAAAATAAAATAAAATAAAGTCAAAAGGCAAAATAAGAAAGTAATAAAACCATTAAACTAATAAAACTAGAAGCTGGTTTTATGATAAAATCAATAAAACAAATAAAGCAATGGTTAATTCCATTTAAAATAAAGAAAAGGAAGAAGAAAACTTAATTACTATGTCAAAAATGAAAAGAATGAAATCACCACCAATGAAGATGAAATTAAAGCAAATATTAGGAGCTATTTTGTCCAATTACATGCCAATAAATCTGATAAATCTAAGTGAAATGGATGCCTAGATTAACAGAAGAGGAAATAAAATGCTTAACTCACTCTGTCTTAGAAAAAGCAATTGAACAATCCATCAATAAGCTCCCTAAGAAAACATTCCCCAGACCAGATTAACTCAAAAATTAATTCTACCAAACATTTAGAGAACAATTAATTCTAATACTATATAAATTATTTGGGAAAATAGGCAAAGAGAGAGCCCTATCAAATTAATTTTATGATACAAATATGGTGATGCTATTTAAATCACAAAGAGCAAAAACAAAGAAAACTACAGACCAGTTTTCCTAATGAATAGTGATGCAAAAATTTTAAATAAAATGCTAGCAATAAGTTTACCCCAACATATCACAAAGATCATACAATTATAACCAGGTGAAATTTATGCCAAGAATGCACATCTGGTGTAATGTCAGGAAAACTATCAACATTATTGACCAGATCAATGACAAAACCAAGAAAAATCACATAATTATCTCAATAGATACAGAAAAATGCATTTGAAAAATACAGCACTCACTTCTATTAAAAACACTACAAAAGGTAAGCTCAAATGGAGCTTTCTTTAAAATGATGAATAGTATCTATCTAAAACCATCAGTAACCATTATCTGTAATGGGGATAAGCTAGAAGCCTTTCCAATAAGATCAGCTGGGAAGCAAGGATGTCCATTATCATCACTATTATTTAATAATGCACTAGATATGCTATCTATAACAAGGAGACTAGAAAAAGAAATGGAAAGAATTAGAATAGATAACATGAAAATAAAACTATTAATCTTTGCAGATGATATGATGGTATACTTAAAGAACCTTAGAGAATCAACTAAAAAAACTGAAATAATTAACAGCTTCAGCAAAGTTGTAGGATGTAAAGTAAATCCATATAAATCATTAACATTTCAATATAATACTAATATAACCTAGCAGAAAGAGAAAGTGAAATTCCATGTAAAACAAATGCTTGGAAGTTAACTTGTTAAGAAAAACTCAGGAATTATATAATCACAATTACAAAACATCTTTCACACAAATGACAGAGCTAAACAACAGGAGAAATTTTATTGCTCATGAGTATGTCAATATAATAAAAATGACAATTCTACTTATATTAATATACTAATTCAGTGCCTTACCAATCAAATTGCCAAAAATTATTTTAGAGAGTTAGGAAAAATAATAAAATTCATCTGAAAGAACAAAAGGTCAAAATGAAAAAACTGTGAAGGAAGATGCCTTAGCAGTATCAGATCTCAAAGTAGTAATCACACAAATAGTCTGATACTGTTAAGAATTGGAGTGGTGGATGAGTGCAATAGACTAGATATATAATACAAGTAGTAAAGGACCATAGCAATCTAGTGTTTGACAAACCCAAAGATCCAAGACACTTGACAAAAATTTCTGGGAAAACTGGAAAGCAGTTTAGCAGAAACTGGACAGAGACTAGCATCTCACGTTATATGCAAAAATAAGGTCAAAATGGGTCCATAATTTAAACATAAAATGTGCTATTATAAGCAAACTCGGTGAACACAGAATAATTTACCTGTCAGAATTATGGATAAAGGAAGAATTTATGACCAAACAAGAGAGAGAGAGAGCATTATGAGATGTAAAATGAGTAATTCAGATTACAAAAAAATTTTAAATTAAAATACTTCATTGTCAGTGTTCTACAATTACTTCCATATATCCTAGATTTTTTTCCTCCTCCCTCCGCCTTCTTCTTCTCTCCCTCCCTACTACCTCCCTGAGACAGCATATAATTTTACATAGGTTCTACACATACATTTCTATTAAATACATTTTCACCTTAGTCATGTTACATAGAAGGATTAAAATGAATGGGAGAAATCATAAAACCAAACCAAACCAAACAATACAAAAGAAAATGATCTGCTTCATTCTGCAATTGAATTCTATAATTCTTTCTCTGGATGTGGAAGGCATTTTGCCTCAAGAGTTCATTGGGAATTTTTTAAGTCCTTGCATTGCAAGGTTATATCAAATTTCTAAAAAATTTACCCAGATGAAACGAATGCAGCCAAGATTAGAAAGAAAACAGGAAAGTGGAAGGAGGAACATTTTATAGTAAGTTTCTCTGATAAAGGCCTCATTTCTCAAATATGTAGAGAACGGAGTCAAATCTATGAAATTTGAATCATTTCCCAATTGATAAGTGGGGATATAAACAAACAGTTTTCAGAAGAAGAAATCAAAGCTATCTACAGTCATATGAAAAAATACTCTGTATCACTATTGATTAGAGAAATGTATTAAAACAACTCTGAGGTGTCACCTCATACCTATCAGATTAGCTAATATAAAAGAAAATGAAAATGACAAATGTTGAAGAGGATGTAGAAAAATAGGGACACCAATATACTGTTTTGGTTTGAACTGATTCAATCATTTTGGAGAGCAAATTGGGAACTATGTCCAGAGAATTGTAAAATTGTGCATATCCTTTGATATGGCAATAACACCACTAGGTCTAAACCCCAATGGGATCAGAGGAAAAGTAAAATTACCTACATGTACAAAAATATTTATAGCAGCTCTTTTTATGCTTTGAAAAAGAATTGGAAATTCCAAAGCTATCCCTCAATTGGAGAATGATTGAGTAAGTTCTGGTATATGAAGTGATGGAATATTACTGGGCTATGAGAAATAATGAACAGAATGGTTTCAGAAAAAAAGTAAGACTTATGTGATTTGATCCAAAATGAAGTGAACAGAACCAGGAGAACATTGTATATGGGAACAGCAATAATGTACAATGATCAGCTGTGAATGACTTAGCTATTCTCAGCAATATCATGATCTAAGACAATTGTAAAAGACTTATGTTTGAAAAAATGCTATCCATTTCCAGCGAAAGAACTGATGGAATCTGAATGAAGATTGCAGAATAATTTTTTAATTTTCTTGGTTTTTTTTTGGTTTTTTTACTCTTGTTTGTTTTTTGGTCTGCATTTTCTTTTGCAACATAGCTAATATGAAAATGTTTTACATGATTGTATATGGTATAATCTCTATCAAATTTCTTGTCTTCTCAAGAAAGGGGTAGGGATGAAAGGGAAAAATATGGAACTCAAAATGTTTTGAAAAAGTGAATGTTAATCTTTGTTTACATGTTATTGATTAAAAAAACAAAAATTAAATGTTAAATAATTAAATGTATTGTTAAAGGAATCATTCATGAATATTTAGAAAGGGACATAGTGAACACTAAATATCTATGTGACTTCATCAAAGATATGTGAAACAATGTATTTTCTTTGTTGGCAGGAAAATGCAATAGACAGTTTACCTGCATTTAACCAAAGCATTTGACCAAATCTCTCTTGATAGAAATTATCATGATATGATAGAAGGATCTTTGCAGGCAAGAGACCTAACCTTAAATTGTTTCTCAGACACTTATTACCTGTCTGATAATGAACATGTGACAACACTTTTGTATTTTAATTTTATCATCTATTAAAGTAATATTTATTTTTCCTCACTCATGATATTTTAAGTAGTATTTTATTATTCATGATATTTTGACAAAGCATCTTGAAAACTTGATAAATGTCATAAAAACATGAATTACTTACATTATGATATCTTAGTGGGTATGATGGAGAGATGTGGGCTATATCAGTGGCATCAAAGTCAGATAGAAACAATACATTCCCTTGTACACATATTGACTTAGAAAAATCACATATTAACATTATTTATGTTTTATTTATTTTTGTTAAATATTTCCCAATAACATTTTAATCTGATTCAGGTTCCACTAAGGAGTTTATACATCTGACACCTCTGCTCTAGATAATAGTACTAGGAAGCTTCAGAGTTGGTTAAATGGTCAGTCCCAAGATTGGACCTTAACAGCTCAAGTAACAGAGATATCTCTAGTGGAGAAGATCAGGGATCTGACTTGAACCCTATGCTGTTTAACATTTTTATCAGTGATTTGGATGATGGCGTATGTTACAAGTTTATCACTTTTATCATACCACTGAGAGTGAAAGTGAAAAAACTGGATGACCAAGTCAGAAAGGAAGAAAAATATATTTCAGTCGTCCAAAATGATGGACCAAATCTAGTAAGATTAATTTCACTGGGACAAATGTAAAACTCAACATCTGGGCTAACATTTAGTTTCACAAAAACAATATGGAGAAGTTAAGTACACAACAGTTTGTGTTGTAGCAATAGGACAACTAGGTTTTCCTGGAGGGAGGATAAAAGGGAAAGGATTGTTTTTCCTAATAAGGATTAAACTTATCAGAGTGATACTTTTTTAGCTAGAGTTGAATGAAGTTATGATGAAGCAATAGGCATAAATTAATTAGCACAGACATTATTAATTAATCAGCACCAAATATTAATAATTATGTATTATTTATGTGTCAATAATACTATTATTTGTGATTAATAATCAACAACATTGATTACTAATAGCATTGATATTAATAATTGTTAAGCATCGGCAATGAGCATAGATTAACTGCTTACTATGTGCTAGGCACTGTGCTAAGTGCTGCATGTATAAAGACAGGAAAATTCCCTGTTCTTGAGGAGCTTACATTACCATGTAATAAAATAATACTGTAAGAACAAGGAAAAATATAATTACCAGGAAATTTATTGATCTGATAAAAAAGAGCCATTATTTATATATATGTTAAGAAAATTGCTGAGATCTGCTTGTAGGCTTAGATACAATGGGGCATACCAGAGAATAAATCTCTAAGAATAACAGCAGAGGAGCTGTTTTCTGGCCTTCTCTACACCACACTGCCTGTATCTGACCATTGTGTTCATCACCCCCCTCCCTCCCAATAAACCTTGGATTTCATCCCTGATACACCAAGGTCAGATAGGGAAATATTTGTCATTTCGTTAGAACTGTCCTCCACTTCCCAAGAACTTCCCAAGCACTCCCATGTCATTCTGCTAGCCAGTTCCTCTCATCACTACATTTTGCCAGCTTTTCCTCCTCCTCCTCCTCCTCCTCCTCCTCCTCCTCCTCCTCCTCCTCCTCCTCCTCCTCTTCTTCTTCTTCTTCTTCTTCTTCTTCTTCTTCTTCTTCTTCTTCTTCTTCTTCTTCTTCTTCTTCTGTTTTTCCTCATTAGAAGGTAAGCTAATGGCTGAACAAATTGTAGTACACAGTTGTGATGGAATACTACTGAGCTATAAGCTCAATGATTTTAGAAAAAAACATGGAAAGATGTACAAAATAATGAAAAGCAAAATAAGCAGAACCAAGAAAACATTGTATACAGTAACAGCAATATTATTATAAGAACAACTTTGAGTGAATGTTATTTTGTCTATGATAAATATCCAAATTAACTGTAAAGGACGTATATAAAAATGTGCTATCTGCATCCAGAGAAGGAACTGATAAATAGAAATATGTGTAGAAAAACTTTACAGCTATAAACCTATTTATGTTGAATGGTAGCCATTTTGAGGGTGGGGAGAGAGGAAATATAAAAAGAAAGAAATTTACATGATAATTTTGTGGTATGTTTGAAAGGAATAGCAAGTCATGCATTGTAGATTTGCAGTTTCATATCCAATCATATTTTTTAATTGTACTATGTTATGAAAATGCTTTTTTATTCCATATATTAAAAATGAAATAAATTTTTAAAAAGAATGTAAGCTATTTGATTGGTAGGGACTACCTTGCTTGCATGTACACACACACAACACTCTTTGTACTTTGTCTGAGATATAGCAAGTTCTTAAATTCTATAACTAGCTACTAATTTACAAGAAGTTAAGATAAACACCTCAGATAAGCAGATTAGAGGTAATAAGCAATAGATAATAGGTAAATCAGGTAACAACTCTGTACCTTGCAACGTTGCTGTGTGGATAAAATGAGATAATGACTGTGTAAGTACTTAGCACAGTGCCTGACACAGGGCAAAGTGTTATATAATGCTAGACCAGATGGCCTGTGCCCTCATGACATTTAGTTTGGAGCACTCTCACTCTTTTCCAGCAGTACATTGTTATTTAAACTACAGTAAAACCAGTTTTTGTGTGCTTAAACAGAATGTAATCAGTAAAAATCAGGTTAACAGGTTGTTTTTCCCCTAAAATATGTTCTCAGATCCCCATTTTAGTGAATTTTAACCCTTCCCTATATATATATATATATATATATATATATATACATATTTTTTTTTTCAGGTCTTAACGTTCACTTCCACAAGAATTTGAATTCAAAATTTTCTCCCCATCTCTCCCCATCTCTCACCCCATGACAGCATGCACCCCCCATTCACTCCTTCTTTCAATCTGTCCTCCCTTCTATTACCCACCCTTCTTCCATCCCCCTGCCCCTCTATTTTCCTATAGGGCAGAATAGATTTCTATATTCCACTGCCTGTGTAGCTTAGTTTCCAGTTTCATGCTAAAACAATTTTTAACATTCACTCTTAAAGTTTTGAGTTTCATATTCTCTCCCTCCCTCCCACCCACCCTCATTGAGAAAACAAGCAATTCAATATAGGTCATACATGTGTAACAATGCAAAGCACTTCCATAATGGTTATGTTGTAAAAGACTAACCACATTTCCCTTTGTCTTATCCTGCCCTTCATTTATTCCATTCTCTCCCTTGACCTGTCCTCCCACAACAGTGTTTGCTTCTGATTATCCTTTTCCCCAATTTGCTGTCCCTTCTATTATCTTCCCTCTCCTATCACCTTTCCCCTTGCCTTCCTGCAGAGTAAAATAGATTTCCATAACCAATTAAGTGTCTGTTATTCCCTCCTTAAGCCAAATCTTATGAGAGCAAGGCTCAATTATTTCCTTTCATGTCCCCCCCTCTTCTCCTTCATTGTAAAAGCTCTTTCTTCCCTCTGTTATGTGGGTTGATTTGCTACATTCTACCTCTCCCTTTCTCTTACTGCTAGTACATTCCATTGAATAACAAATTTTATTTTTTTAGGTATTCTTCCTTCATATTCAACTCACCCTGTGCCCTCTGTCTATATGTATGTGCATATAATATATACACTCATTTACATATGCATACCTACACATATATAATATATTCATACATATATACCCATACACACCTACATATACATATATATATTCCCTCTAACTACCTTAATATTGGAAAAGGTCTCATGAATTCCAAACAACATCTTTCCATGTAGGAATATTAACAGTTCAACTTTAATGAGTTCCTTAAGGCTTCCCTTTCCTGTTTACCTTTTCATGTTTCTCTTGATTCTTGTATTTGAAAGGCAAATTTTCTATACAGCTCTGTTCTTTTCAACAAGAATGCTTGGAACTCCTTTATTTCATTGAAATCCCATTTTATCCCCTGAAGTATTATACTCACTTTTGCTGGGTAGGTGATTCTTGGTTTTAATTCTAGTTCCTTTGTCTTATGGAATATCATATTCCAAGCCATTCGAGCCCTTAGTGTAGAAGCTCCTAAATCCTAGATTATAAACTCTTTGAGGACAAGAGTTGTCATCTACCTATTCATTTTCTGCCAGTGCCCCATAAATATAGTAATGTTTAATAGATATTCAATTTAAACCAACAAGCATTTATTAAGCAACTAGTATGTGCAAGTTATTGTGGTCAGCACTGAGGTTACAAAGATATATAATGTATTCCCTGCTCTCTGAGAGCTTACAATATAAAAGGCCACATAAAACATATATGATAGAAGGTAGATAACATTTAGGGGCAAAGTGGAGATTTTGGCAAAATGCTATACGAATGGAGGGATCGTTCTGAGATTCAGGGACAGGACAGATTTCACAGAGGAGACAACAAACATAGAAGCTAGACCTTGGAAAAAGAGATCAGGAAGGAATATGTTGCAAATAGCAGATGGCTTATGTGAATGCATGGAGGGAAAAGAAGATTGGATGATATTGGAGAAACAATCTAGTTTGGATATAACGTAGCTTGTATAAAGGGAAAGAATATGAAGTTAGATTGGAAAGGTAAATTGGTGTTAGATTGTAGAGGGCTTAATTAAATGAGTTAGTATCACTTTATCCTGCAGGAAATGAGAGGCCATTGAAGAATGTTTTGAGTGCAAGGACCCTAGCTGCTGGCTTATGGACTTGATAATAAGGATTTGATAAAAAAAAAAAAACTGCTGGGAAAACTTGTCAGCAAAATAGCAGAAATTAAGTTTAAAACAATATCTCCCATCAAATTCCAAATATCTACATAACCTAGGTATAAAAAGGTTCTATCATAATTAGATAAGGAAAAAAATAACTTTCTTTTTAAAATTTATTTTATTTGAACTTCAATAAAACAAACATTTCAATAACAGAGTTGAATAGAGAGAGATGATTGTACATGAAACTACAAATCTATTATGTACAACTTGTTATTCCTTTTAAATATATAATAAAGTTATCATGTAACTTTATTTTTTCTTTCCTCTCTCCTTCCACCCTAGAGTTGGCTACAATTAAACATAAATGTAAGTGTGTGTATGTGTGTGTGTGTGTGTGTGTGTAAAACCATTCTGTACATACTTCTATTTATCATTTCTTTCTCTGGATACAGAGAGTCTCTTCCTTTATATGTTCTTTGTAGTTAATTTGGGTATTTATAGTAATCAAAATGACTTAGTCACTTAAAGTTGTTCTTAAAACAACATTGCTGTTACTGTATACAATGTTCTCTTGGTCCTGCTCATGTCACTTATTATCTCATGTAAGTCTTTCCATGTTTTTCTAAGGTCATCAATCTCATCATTTCTTATAGTACGGTAGCATCCATCACAATCATAAACCTCAACTTGTGAACAAGAAATTAACTTTCAGATTCATGTATAGGGGAAGGGTTCAAAACCAAAAAATAAATCTAGAAAATCATAGAAGATAAAATGGACAATTTCAAAAACATAAAATTCAAAAGTGTTTGCACAAATAAATCCAATATGGCTAAAGTCTGAAAGGAAATAGTTTGCTAGGGGGAAAACAATCTTTGTAGCAATTTTTTCTGATAAAGATCTCATTTCTAAGATACATAAGAAATCAATTTATGTTTATAAGAATAAGGACCACCCCCCCCCCCAATTGATAAATGGTCTAAGGATATGGATATGCAGTTCTGAAGGAAAGAAACCTAGGCTATCTATAGCCAACTGAAGAAATGCTCCAAATTATCAGTAATTATAGAAATGCAAATTATAATCATTTTAAGGTTTTTTTCTCAGGCTTATGAGAATGACAAAACTGATAAAAACAAAAAAAATGACAAATTTTGGAAGAGCTGCAAGAAAATAAGCATGTTGATGCACTGTTAATAAAGCTATGAATTGATCCAACCATTTTGGAAAGCAATTTGGAATTAGGCACAAAGGTTGCTGTCAGCTCTACCACTGGTGCCTGTACCCCAAAAGTACCCTAAAGAGATCAGAGAAAGATAAGAAGGCCCCATATGTGTAAAAATATAATTAGAAACACCTCAGTTAGGAAATAATTGAACATATTATGGTATGCAAATGTAATGGGATATTATTACATTGGAAGAAGTAAAAAAAAAGACAGCTTGAAGATGCAAAGAAAGCGTTGTATGAACTGAGGCAAAGTGAAATGAGCGGAAACAGAAAAATAATTTGTGCTATATCATTAACTTTTTAAAAACCATTTTGAAAGACATAAGAACTCTAATCAACTAAATAATCAGCTATAATTTCAGAGGGCTGGTTTTTAAAAAGAACATCGCCCACTTGATTGAGATACAGAATAGGAAAGGCATTTTTGGGGGACATGACTAATGAAGTTTTGCTTAACTGTGATTATGTGATATGGAGATTTCATATTTGTCATACTTTTTAAGAAAAGGAGAGCAGATAGGAAAGAGAAAATTATATGTTTGATTATTTAAAAAATAAAATAATGTTTCTTTGAAAACTTCTTAAGCAAGGTAGAAGTATGGTCATATTTGTGTATTACGAAGGGTTTTTTTATTTGAAGTTTCTGCATGTCACAAATGTAACACTTGTGATTTATTTTTTATTTTTGGAATTTTTTCCAAGCTTTTTTTCATTGAAAAGTCAATGGATTCTGAAAAATTTTCTTCAACCCTGTCTCAAATGTTCCTTCTTGACATTTTCTAAAAGAATATGCAAAAAATAAGTAATTAACACTTCTTTAACACCTCAAAGATTATGATTTCTTTTGGCTATTTCCCCCACCAATACTGATTGTAGTATTCCTCAGACATTAATAAAAGTCATCATTATTTGCTATAGTTAAAAAAATTACCTTGTGGATAACCATTTAGCGATAGCCATATCTGATTTTTAAAAAGGAGTATGATTACACACACACACGTACACACACGTACACATCCACATGTACAGGAGTGCATACACACACATTCACACATGCACGCACACACAGAGACAGAGCACAGAGTGAATTGAATAGGATGGGATTATATCTAAAAAGAAATCAAGGTAAACAGTGAGAGAGAAATGGAGTGGGAGGAGAGAGGGCGAAATGGAATGGGATAAATTATCTCTCATAGATAAGGCAGGCAGGAGTCTCCTCAATGGAGGGAAAAAGAGAGCCGGGAGAAAAAAAAAACAAAACAACATGAAGTTTACTCTCATCACATTTGACTAAAGGAAGGAATAAAATCCACAATCATTTTGGTATGAAAACCTATCTTACCACACAGGAAATTGGGGGAGAAGGAGATAAGCAGGGTGGGGG
>CM053769.1:189383094-189434555 GCA_028658325.1 Potorous gilbertii
TGCCTCTGCATTTCTTTTGTTTGTTTGTTTTAGGTGAAGGGATTGTGGACTCTAATGTTGTGAGTTTTGAAAGATCAGGAAAGTAAGCCTCCTGGAGACCCAGCTCTCAGAGTCCTGGAGTCAGAGCATGGAAGCCAGAATAGTATTGATATCTGGAAGAGCAAGAGGTGAACTTCAGGTGTAGCTTTCAAGACCCTTGCCCTCCCCACCCAGTGGTAACTGGGTAGTTGAGACAAGGACTCATCCAGTAGTCATGTCAAATTTCAATGTGAACTTGTTGGGACAAATATTATATAGAGACTTTTAAGAGTAGGCCCATTCTCTTCAGAGACAGAGAAGATATAGAAAAGATGGTGCCCCCAAAGTGTTGGATGAAATATTTGTACATTTTTTGTTGTATCAACAAACTAAATATGCTTTTATAAAAGCTAATTGGTGTTAAATGGTTAAATGAAACTGGAACACGTCATTGTTGCTCAGTGGGGAAAATGCAATTAGTAGGAGCTTGAGCCGATAGCATTAAAAAGGAAACACCCTCAGGGTACCTCTTCTACCCCAAAAGGGAGACATAGTTCAGGTTCTGGGTTAGTGAGCTGAATCACACTACGTGATGATTAGTGGCAGTATTAATTGTTGGTATTATAGTAGCTGTAGTGAGAGTAACGATAACTACATATCAGGTATTGATTATACATCATCATGACTCAGAAGCGAGCTCCTCAGCCAATCACCTCCATGCGGTGAATTTGCTATGCCTTCACAAGGGCCTTCACATTACAATAATTATATAGGAGGAATTTTCATTCTAAATTATTGTCTACTCTGCCATTCAACCTTCTCTCTCGAATTATAGAATTTTAACATTTTAGATTTCGAGCTAATCTTTGAAATCTTCTAGATTTACAGATGAAAGAACTGAGACTCAGGTCACACAAAGACTTATCAGGAGAACCAAAAATAAAACTCAAGTCTTTTCACCTTTTAGTGCAGTCTTCTTTCCTTTATATTTTGTAATCATAATTTCATTAGTGTTGGCAATGCATCATTGATGTATACTGCAATTTTTAATTTAATACCTTAGTAGATCATCTGTGAGAGTTGTGGCCAAAAAATTAGTCACTTTGTGGTCAGCCAGGGGATGAGTCTCTCTAAACTTAGCAAGGTTGATCCTCCAGTGACCTAGAATCCCTTGCTAGGCTTATACTCAAAGTTTTTCCAGCTCAGTTGTATTTGCCAGAGCTTTTACTCTATTGTCAGCTTTTGCAGACACAGAATGAGTCTCCATGTCAAGATGAGTCATGGGAGTAGCACTTCAGAAGAAATCTTTTCCATTTATCTAAGCAAAATATCCTTGATGACCTTTAGAGATGCCAGTCACAATTGGGTCGCTTCCCCAATAATTTCTTAAACAGTATTTTTGCTTCAAAGATTTATTTTAAAAGATAGCTCATCTTATCCTTCATCATTTGTCACCCACATTGTTTTTGTTTCTGGGCAGACAGATGTTTGGAATTGAGAATGAAAGAAGAATCTATCTTTGAACCAGACCTTGGGCTTGGGGATTATGTATTTTCATGAAACTGAATGAATGATCTTAGTACCAAAAGGAAGATGAAAACACACATCCACACACACATATCCATCACTCAAATGATCATCCCCCGGGAAATGTGTTGAATCTGGCCTAAGCCACTTGAAATTCTCCCAACTTGTCTTTATGGATGGTTCCTAATGAATAATTTAAGAGAAGTGGCTTCCCAGAAGCCTCAGTGAAAGATTAATGATTTTTTGGACCCTAATAATTATATTGATTTGAAGAAAATGAAACCCATTCAAGGATACCTCTCTGAACTCCAAAAGATCTTCAAGCTACTTGGGTTGCCAAACCCTTGAACGTTTTCTAATCTAGAATTCTAACCATAGCCTCTATTTCTCTATTCATCTCTGATCTGTAGAATGTTGATCCCAGGATCCAGTCTGTGATCATTTACTTCTACTTATAACCCTACTACGTGCCTAGCTAATTCTAGTGGCAGTCTGAACCAAGTCCTTAAACAATGAAGAGTAGTCATGCCTCACTAACTGAGTCTTCGTATCTGTTTCATATTTTTATGCATGTGTCATTTTATAAAATAACCACCACTTTTATCATCCACTCAAGGGAAGGACAAAGAAAATTCAGAGACCAGATGTTTGGTGCTGGTCAGAATGCAACACAAATAGGATTAGGGATGCTGATGATATTAAATTTGCAGAACAGAATCACTAATATGGACCTTGACTCTTTTACCCAGCACTGGTTTGCAGCCCTGGTTTTATTTGCCACCAAGACGGATCTTGAAGTTCAAAGTGGACCTAGTAACCCCAGTCTTTCCCAGAACATTTATGGAAAATTTGGCCACAGGACCCAAAATGGTTTTTTTGAGCACAGACATGAAGTTAGGGGATTAATGGGAATTGTTAAGAATTTTCTAACCAAAGTCTGGAAGAAAGGATTTAAAAGCAGCATCTAGGCAGGTGCCTCACCATAACTGTTCCAGGTATCTATACCTTTCATATGTGTACATGAATCCCTAGTGTATGTTCCTTGAAGCATATTCTCCAGCCACATGCAATCCCTACCTGAGGTCCTTTGTGTCTTTTTGATCACCTGTGTATTTGATATATATGTTCACCTTTCCTTAAAAGCGGTATAGCACCTCAGAGAGAATTTACCTCATATATGCATAGGAGCATCTTCCTGGTCACCTTATTTTCTATGCTCTTTGATCAGACACCTTTTCTTCTGCATTAATGTTTTCTCTGTCTGGAAGGCAAAAGTAAATACACCACCGGGGATCATTAGCTATGATTTTAAGTGGATTCTGACCCACCACATACCTCAAACTTGGGATACCTTTTCTAGGTTTCACACATATGGTTGTGTGGGGGGACTCAAGGGTATTCAGATTATTTTTTAAGTGAACAGGATTCCAACATTTCAAAGTACATAGAAAACCGTTCCTTTTTCTGAATTATGCATTCTCCCTTAGGTTAACCCAAAGAACATGCTACCTAAGAAGACATGTAAATTCACATAAACATACAGGAGGAAAAAGAATTCTAGAGCATCTACAGGGAGGGGGATTTCCTCACTTTCCAGGTTCAAAGTGAAGTTCATACTAATGGAAAGAGCCCTGGGCTTGCAGTCTAAATATTAATAATAGTACTTTGTGGAGTAGTAAAGAATTGGAAAGACAAATAGAAGCTTATCCATTGGGGAATGGCTGAACAAATTGTAGTACAAGAACCCAATAGAATATTAGAGCACCAAGAGAAAAGAAGGCCATGAAGAATTTCAGAGAAACTTAGGAAGATATATATGAAATGATGCAGCATGAAATAAGACAAACCAGGAAAATACAACTACGAGGCAAACTGAAAAAAAAAACTTTGTAAAATGAAACTGAATGATGTACAATTATATTGATCTAGGTTTTCCTCAGAGAAGGATGAACAAAAATACATCACAGTTCCTTCATTATAGAGGTAGGAAACTGTGGGTGCAGAATATTGCATATATTATCCTGGAATAGGGTCTGTGTGTTGACTGGTTTTGCTGAGCTACTTTCTTCTCTTCCTTTTAAAATCTTTGCTATTAAGTGACTGGCTTGGGGAGAGAGAAGGGAAATAATTGTTTTTACTTTTTTTAACATTCATTTACAAACTTTTCAGTTCCAATTTCTCCTCCTCTTTTCAGGCCCTCCTTCATCCATTAAGAGTAGCAATGATGTATATTATGCATGTGAAATGATGCAACACATTTCCATATTAGCCATGTTGTGAAAAAAGCAAGGAAAATAAAGTAAAAAAATATGTTTCTCTTCACCCAGAGTTCATCATTTCTTTCTGTGGAGGTGGATAGCATTTTTCATCTGAGTCCTTTGGATTGTCATAGATCCTTGTACTGATCAGAGTAGCTAAGTCTTTTTCAGTTGCCTACCATTACACCATTGCTGCTAACTCTGTACAATGTCCTCCTGGTTCTGTTCACTTCAATAAAAGGATCAGTTAAAATTTAAAAAATAAAGTGAATACTAAACTTGGAAATTTAGATTAAATTAGGAGAATAGAAAGAAAAGCTGGACAGTGTAGGGAACTTGGCTTACTACAGAATGATACAGTATTTAAAAAGATACAGTAGTAGGGGCAGGATAGAGATTGGGCCAAAGTCTCGTTTTCATCCCTTCTTTAAGTTAGAAAGTTGAGATTATGGCAGAGAATAGAAAATACTGAAAGCAACCAGCTGTCTATATAGAAGGTGTTAACAATATTGCCCCCTCCTCCCTGAGCTATGAGTTAAGATAAAGAATGATAAAAACAATCCCTTCATCACAAAGAAAAATATACTTGGTTGGAGATTTGCTGGTCTGATCAAAAGGGTTATAAATAATAAATGGAGTAGTAAATGTAAATAAAAAGTAAATGAGAAATTATCAGATGAAATAGTAGTAACACTTGGAAATTCAGAATAGGGAAGAAGTAGGAAAAGTATTTATCTCAAATCTCTATGTACCAACATGTAGAATATAGGTGACAGACAATATATGCTTAAAATTTTAACAGAAAGAGGTGTATATGGCTCAGTGAAAATAAGTGGGATGTAGCTCAAACCTGGAATATAATATAATAAGTAACAGAAAGGTATACTTTTTTTAAGAGAAAGAAATTTTCTAGAAGGGATGTCAAAACAAAATTTGTTTTAAGAAGAGATAACCTTGCCTTGAAGGGAAATTCATAATTCTAGGATGGAAGTTCAAGGAAGCACATGTTAGAGAAAACAAAAGAAGAGAGAGAAATTATATCATTGAAGGGGTAAACTAAAGATTGCTCAGCCTGGGGTAGGATTTGGATGATGACTTTCTGATAGAGATCATGAACCTGGGCTAAGGGTAAAATACCAATTTATTTCTATATTCAGCAACCAATTACAAAGCATATATTATATATGTAGACCTTGAGGGAAATACAAAGTTTAGGTAAAACACTGGTTGTAACCTTCTTCAAGCTTATAGTCTAACAAAAATACAAATATACAACATTATATGAAGAACATGTAACAGAGCTATTTTGACAAATATATTAGAGTTGCAAAACATGAGAGGTTTTGGGAGAGGTCTGAAAAGAAAGATCATCTGGAGGTGTTAAAAACATTGTAGAGAAAAAGATATTTGAGTTAAGCTTTAAAAGATAGGTAGGAGTTCAAAAGGAAAAGAGAGGAAATGAGGCATTCTATGTAAAGGAAACAATGAAGGCATCAAGATAGGAAAACACAGGCCACACTCACGAGACAGAGAGAAATTCAAATTGTTTTGAATGTAGAATACAAGGAGAAAATTATAAAATGAGCCTGAAAAAATAAGGTAGTGACAGATTGAGAAATATCCATGACTTTGACTGCCAAATGGAAGAGTATTTTCCAGGTAGGCAACAATGAATCCCTGAAGATGACAGATTAGTTTTTGAAAGTGTTTGTTTGGCCAGATGAGACTCTGGGAAGCCACTAAGGAGCCCTCCAGCTTTGAAAACCCAGCTGTTGGTGCTTCTCTCTCTGACTTTGTGTCCTTTGCAGCTTCAGTGTGGTACTCAGATTTGTCTCAGCAAGGAATACCTCTTGAAAAATGGCCTACATCCTAAACCCATGCCAAAGAAGAAATAGAAGCTAAGGAAAATGGAGCTTTTAATTAATAGTTTTTAAATTTACAGAAATTATTCTTGTGGTGTTAGTATACATATTCCATTACAACTTACAACATCAAGCTCATTTTTCAGCCTAGAAGTAGAGCTGCAAGTTGCTGACTGACTTGACAAAAGAACTGAGAGAAATTATACAAGAATCTTCCCCAGAGTTGGGAAATGAAACAAATAGTTTTTTTAAGCAGACAATGACATTAAAAGGCATGATTTTATTTTTTCAAAAACATCTATTAGTTTTTGCAACTACTGTAATGAAAAAGTTAATTGCTCTTCTAGAATAACAGCGTCTACTCAAGGACTTACCCTTTACAAAGAGGAAAATTGTTACAACTAACTAAGACAATATTGTTTAGGATACTATATAATATTTGGTAAAGATTCTGCAATACTGAAGACTTGCAGCAATTTTTCACTTTTGCAGAGGAATTTTATAGATGTTAGTCATTAGCTTAAAAACAAACAGTCAAGTAAATTACAGCATATTAAAATCTGTACATTTTTATTTTAACAAAAATTATAACAGAATAAGAAAAATTCATTTTCCTGCTAAACTTGGGCACAATAGTAGGATTTAAAAACTTGCTTATTAGGAGAGACTGTAATTTCGTATTTTAGATATTGCATATAGTTTTGAAAATTAATGTATACTTTCAGTTGCAATCATTCTCAATGAGAAAGTTTCTGTTTTTCATAGTTCTTAGACAGATTTGTTGACTGACAGTAGCCATATTTTTTTGAAATTTTTGTAAGTAAAATAAGTAGAATAAAAAATATACATTACTCCATGCGCCATTGTAATGAAATATCATTAGGATCACTGGAATATAAAGGATCAAATTTTTTTTTAAATCTAAGAGAAAAACTTTTCAGATAGAAACTAGGTTCTACAACTCTGGGGAAATATTTGTGAAATTGTATAGTGAATATTTGAACTACATGTTTTGAGAATTAAACATACCCTTTATATAAGCCATTAGAAGAAATGTTTATGTGCACATTTATATTTAACTTAAACCATATGCAAAGGTATGTGAATTTTGACAACCATATTACTTCCTTTTTTTAAAATAAAAAGAATACCTGATGATATTCAAACAAAAGGATCTATGGCCTTTTTTTACACACACCACTTAGAATTCCTGGCCTCCTTCATGACTTTCCTTAAATATCACCGTCTTTTAAAAAAATCAATATTTAATTTTCCCCCAATTACATGTAAAACAATTTTTAACATCTGTTTTTAAAACTTTGAGTTCCATATTCTTTCCCTTTCTCCCTCCTTACTCTCCTCATTGAGAAGGCAAGCAATTTGATAACTGTTATACATTTGTAGTTATGCAAAACATATTTCCATATTAGTCATATTGTGAAAGAAAATATAGACCTCCAAACACCCCCAAAATAACTCAAGAAAAATAAAGTAAAATGTATGCTTCAATATGTATTCAGACACCATTAGTTCTTTCTCTGGGGATGGAGAGCTTTTTTATCATAAGGTTTTCGAAGTTGTATTGGGTCATTGCTGAGAATATCTAAGTCATCTTACAACATTGCTTTTATTTTGTAGATAGTATATTTCACTTTGAATCATCTCATGTAAGTCTTTCTAGGTTTTTATGAGAGCATTCAGCTCATAGTTTCTTATAGTGCAATTGTATTCCATCATAATCTCATACCACAATTTGTTCAGCCATTCCCTAGTTGATGACCATTCCCTCAGTTTCCAATTCTTTGCCACGAGAAAAGAGATGCTATAAATGTTTTGGTATATATAGGTCCCTTTCCCTTTTCTTTTTTTAATCTTTTTTTTCAGATGCAGATCTAGAACTAGTATTGTTGGGTCAAAGGGTGTGCATAGTTTTATAGCCCTTTGGGTGTAGTTACAAATTGCTCTATCAAATGGTTGAATCAGTTCACAACTCCACCAATACTGCATTAGAGTCTCATTTTTCACACATTCCCTCCAATATTTCTCATTTTCTTTGTCTCTCCTATTAGCCCATCTAATAGGTATGAGGTAGTACCTCAGAATTACTTTAATTTGCATTTCTCTAATAGTGATTTAAAGCCTTTTTTATATGGCTATAGATAACTTTGATTACTTCACATGAAAACTGTTCATATCTTTTGATTATTTATTAATTGGGGAATGGCTCTTATTTTTATAATTTGACTCAGTTCTACATATGTTTGAGAAATGAAGCCTTTATCAGAGGAATTTGATTCAATTTTTTTACAGTTACTATTGCTAACTCTATTTCCCTCCATTCTATCTCTAATTAATTCAATTCTCTCTCTCCTTTCACCCTGTCTCTCTTTAATGGTGTTTTGTTTCAACCACCTCCACCAATATGCCCTCCTTTCTATCACCCTACTCCCTTCTCTTATCTTATTCTCCTTTACTTTCCCATATGGTAAGATAAATTTCTATACCCAACTGAGTATGTATGTTATTACTTCTTTGAGCTGATTCTGATGAAAATAAGGTTTACTCACTCACCCCCAACTCCGCCATCCTCCCCTTTACTGTAAAAGCTTTTTCTTGCCTCTTTTATATTAGATAATATGCCCCATTCTACCTCTTGCTTACTTTTTCCCCATACATTCCTCTCTCTCACCCCATAATTTTATTTTTTAGATGTCATCCCTTCACATTTAACTCACCCCTGTGTCCTCTGTCTATATACAGTCCTTCTAACTGAACTAATAATGAGAAAGTTCTTATGAGTTACAAGTATCATCTTCCCATGTAGGAATATAAACAGTTTAACCTTTTTAAATCTCTTATTATTTACTTTTCCTGTTTACTTTCTTATTCTTCTCTTGAGTCTTGTATGTGAAAGTCAAATTTTCTATTCAGTTCTGGTGTTTTCATCAAGAATACTTGAAAATCTTCTATTCCATTGAATATCAGTTTTTCTCCTGAAGGATTATACTCAGTTTGGTTGGGTAAGTGATTCTTGATTGTAATCCTAGCTCCTTTGTTCTCCAGAATATCATATTCCAATCCTCTAATGTAGAAGCTGCTAATCTTATGTTTCCTGACTGTAACTCCAGGATATCTGAATTGCTTCTTTTTGGCTGCTTGTAATATTTTCTCCTTAACCTGGGAGCTCTAGAATTTGCTATAATATCCCTGGGAGTTTTCATTTTGGAAACTTTTTCAGAAGGTGATAGGTGGATTCTTTTAATTTCTATTTTACCCTCTGGTTCTAGAATATCAGGGTAATTTTCCTTGATAATTTCTTCAAAGATGATGTATAGGCTCTTTTTTTTTTACTTTGGCTTTCAGATAGCCCAATAATTTTAAAATTATTTCTCCTAGATCTATTTCCCAGGTCAGTTTCTCCAATTATATATCTCATATGATCTTTTACTTTTTCATTCTTTTGCTTTTTTATTGTTTATTTATTTCTCATAAAGTCATTAGCTTTTTTTTGTTCAGTTCTAATTTTTAAGCAATTATTTTCTTCAATAAACATTTGTACCATCTTTTCCATTTGGCTAATTCTGCTTTTGGGGAGTTTCTTCCTTCAATGATTTTTTGTGTCTCATTTTCCTTTTGATTAATTCTGCTTTTCAAGATGTTCTCCTCATTGAATTTTTGTACCTCTTTTACCATTTAGCCTAGCCTGTTTTTAAGGTGTTATTTTCTTTAGTATTTTTTTGTGTCTACCAAGCTGTTGTTTCCTTTTTTCAATTATTTTCTTGTATCACTCTCATTTCTCTTCCCAATTTTTCACCTTCCTATCTTACTTGATTTTCAAATCCTTTTTGAGTTCTTCCATGGCATGAGATCAATTCATATTTTTCTTGGAGGTTTTGGATGTAGAAGTTTTAACTTTGTTATCTCCTGAGTGTGTGCTTCGATCTTCCTTGTCAGAATAGCAACTTTCAATGATCAGATTTTTTTCTGTCATTTGCCCATTTTTTCAACTTATTTCTTAGCTTTTACATCTTTGCCAAAGTGGGATTCTGCTTTCAGGGTGGAGAGCCCACTGTCCCAAGCTTCAGGGGTTTTGTGCAACTGTTTTCAGAGACACTTCTAGGGACCTGTAAGATTTCAGTTCTTCCAAAGTAGTATGACCTAAGGAGAGTTGTGTTTACTGATCTCCTGGCCTATGCTCTTTTCTGTGAGCAACCACAAGAGCTCTTTTCTGCCCTGGACCTGTGATGAGGGTCTCCACTCCACTATGGCCATATGCTTTGCTGTGTTAGTGCTTCTCCTCACTCTGGAACTGACCCCTTACCATCTGTGGACTGAGCACCTGCTGCTGACGATTTGATGACTCCCAAAGCCATAGTTTTCCAAATTTCTTATGGTTTTCCAGGGCCCTGTTGTGAGCTGGTATGGCCTGCACTAGACGATGTTCCATTCTCACCCAGGTGCAATGGATCTTTCCTGCTGATCTTCTAAGTTGTCTTGGCTGGAAAATTATTTCACCCCATCCTTTCATGGTTCTGCCATTCCAGGAATTGTAAAATATGGATATTTAGAGGTGTTTAAATAGGTTTTGAGGAGATTTTAGGCTAGTCACTACCTTTTGTTCACCATCTTGGCTCTTCCCTTTAAATACAGCCATTTGCAAGAAACATTTCCTGATCCTCCCCAGACACTAGAGTCTTTTCCTCCAAGGTAGCTTTTATATCTGTTCTACACATCTTGTATGTGTCAATTTATTTATATGTTGAGCTTCACATTAGAATGTAAGGCCCTTGAGGGAAAGGATTTTTACCTCTGTTTGCATCCTCAATGCTTAGCACAATGCCTGGCATATAATCAATGCTTAATAAATCCTTATTGATTGGTCACTTGATTGATCTATGTATAAGGAGGGTTATTCTGTCCATGGTATGAAGGATGAATTGATGGGAGAAGAGGGTACAAAGAGAAAAACCTTTTAGTACGCTATTAATAATGTCATCTGGTAATAATATGAACCTGTAATAATGTGTGAATGTACAAACAGAGATGGAGAAGAGAGGTATTGTGCAGATAGAACTGAAAGGACTTTGTAACCAATTGAATATAAGAGGTGAGGGAGAAGCTAAACAACCCAAGGTTATAAAAATCTTAAAAAGCAAAACAACCATGTAGCAGAAATCATGACTTTACAAGGAACTGTCAGTTTAAAATAGTTTAGTCTTGCAGTGATATAATTCTAACACAAATATAGTCTTGCAGTGGTAAAATATTTCAACTCCACCAACATCTAGAGATCTCATTCCACTAAAAGCAGTGGAGTGGATAAAATCTTGACATGCTTTCTTGATGAGTCCATCTCTCAGAAGGAAACAGCAAAAAGAACTACCTCCCTGAAATGTATTCTGAAGATAGGAGCTGTTAGTGAAATGGCTATGATGGGAACCTTGGGAAAAAAAGAGTTTTCATCTTAGAATTCATAACAGAAAAACAAAGCAATTCCAGGTATAACCACAAACAAATTCTAGATTTTAGGGAAATAAGTTTCAAACCATTCAAAGGAAAAGGGGCATTAGCTTATGGATAAAAACTAGTTTTTTTTCTCTATTTCCAGACTCCATGACCTTTTCACTGGATTTTCCCTATGCACGCAATGTTCTTCCTCTAACTCTTTGCCTCCATGATTTCCTTGAAGACTCAGGGACTAGAAAAGAACTCCTGAAGAAGATAGGAATTAGAATGAGTCCTGAAGGAATCCAGGGAGGCATCATCAGGAGACAGAATATTACATGTAAGGAACAGCGAATAGACTAGTGTACAAGGATTATAAAGTACATGGAAGAAAATGAAATATCAGAAGATTGGAAAGGTAGAAAGAAAGTAGGAAATGAAGAGCTGTAATGAAGAAGAGAACAATATTGCTATATAGAACTTAAGTGCTTAGCAGTGTATCTTTGATCCTGGAAGTAACAGGGAGTCATTGGAGTGTGTGTGTATATGTATGGGGGAGGAGGTGGAATGGTTCAAAACCATGCGTAAGGAAAATCATCTTTTCAGATGAGTTGAAGATGGATTGGAATGAGGAGTCTTGAGGTAAGGAGACAAATTAGAAAGCTATTATAATAGAGTGAAAGGAGGTGAAGGTCTCTACTAGTAAGGTATCTGTGTGAGTATAGAGAACAGGATATATCTATCTATCTTAGATAGATAGATATGAAATATACTGTCGTGTTAGGAAAGACAAGATTTGACAACAGAATAAGTCAATTGGTGTTCAGACTAGTGGTCAGGACATGGAGATTTCAAGCCTGAGGTCACCACTTAGCAATAAAGTTCAGAAGATTGGAGAGTTTTGAGGGGAAAATAAGTTCATTTTGAACATGCTGAATGTGAGATACCTATGTAGCATTTACTTCAGGATGTCCACTCAGGAGAGAAGGTAGGGCTAGATACATAGATTTGGGAATCATATGCCTAGAGATGATCATTGAATTCAAGGGAGCTGATTACATTTACAAGTGAAAAAGGATAAGGGGAGAATAAAAGGTCCAGGAGAGAGCCTAGAAGACAGAAACTCATGGTTAGTTGACATGATCTAGATGAAGAATCATCTAATGAGCCTGTTGTTCAGTTGTTTTCAGTCATGTCTGTCTTCTCATGACTCTGTTTTGAGTTTTCTTGGAAAAGATACTGGAGTGGTTTGCCATTTCCTTCTCCATCTAATTCCCACCCCCAGCTCATTTTACAGCTGAGGAAACTGAGGCAAAAAGCGTTAAGTGCCTTGCTCAGGTTTACAATGACTAGTAAGTGTCTGAGGCCAGATTTGACAAGTCTTCCTAATTCCAGATCTGGCACTCTATCCCCAAGCTGCCCAAATGAGCCTAAAGAGTTGTCCAATGGATGAGAAGAGAATCCAGAAGACAAGTGTTTCAATAACCTAGAGAAGAGAGAATGTCTATGAAGAGATGATGAACTGTGCCAAAGTCTGCAAATAGGTTAAGAAGGATGTGTGTGTTTGTCCTTCTCTTCCAAAGAAGACCATGCCATCAGAGAAATGATGACATGACTTGCACTTGACTTTATTTTGAGTGAGGGGGCACATTGCAGGTCACCAGCCTCACTTCTCCAGAGCCATCTGAATCCAGTGACCAGATATTCATCAGGATGACTGAAGATGATTCAGGATGAGGCATTTTAGGTTAAATGACCTGCCCAAGGTCACACAGCTAGTGAGTGTTAAGTGTCTGAGGTAAGATTTGAACTCAGGTTCTCCTGATTCCTGCACTGGTGCTCTATCCACTGCACCACCTAGCTTCCCCAGGTTAAGAAGGACAAGGATTGAGAAAATGCTATTAAATTTGGCAATTAAGAGATCAATGGAAACTTTGGAGAGGGAAATTTCAGTTGAATTTCTGAAGTCAGATTGCCAACAGTTTAGAAATCAGTGACAGGAGACGAAATGGAGCTCTTAAGTAAATGGCTTTCTCAAGGACTTTGACTAAGAAAGGTAGAATACATTTTGTATAGTAATTATCTGACATGATAATATCAAGTGAATATTGTTGTTTTGTAAGGAAAGGGAAGGCATGAGTGTTAGCAGGTAGCAGAGAAAGTGTCAATAGATAGGGAGGCATTGGTGGGGAAAAGAGGAAGTTGTAAGTGAATAGCCTCAATTTTTTTTTCAATTATGTATTAGGCAAGGTCCTTAGACGAGTGAGTGGGGGAATGTTGCTGTGAAAGACCTGAGGAGAAATTAAAAGGTTTAAAACAGTTGCAATGGAGAATGATATAGTAAATCAACTAGGGAGGAACAGAATGATCACCTTGTTTCAGGAAGGGCCCACTTGAGAATATAATATGACTCTGTAGTGGAGACAGTCATTCCAGTTTCATGATTTTCTATAACTGCATTCAATAACACTCAAAGTGGAGCAAAGAAAGCAGATGGTTGAAGAAATCCAGAATTAGGCTTAGCAAGTCATGAAGTGATAAGGTAGAGAGGCTAGAGATTCAAAAGTAGAGCATAGTATAGAGCTGAAGGAGTTCATTCTGCTTATTATTCACTGAATTACAGAGTTGGAAAGGAATCCAGAAGCCAGTGGCATTCTACATGGTGCCTCTTCTTTAGAATGTCTAGTTCCACTTTCAGTTTCTTATGGTGTAGGCCCAGTGATTGAGAGTGCTTGAACCTTTTTTCTTTCTGTAACATGTTCTTCTATTACCTTTTCTTTTCATATGATTAAGTGTGATGTAGAAGATCAAGTACTTTCCTTGGAGTCAAGAAAATATGGCTTGGAATCCTTCCTGTGATGCCATTACACTCTCTGAGAAAGGGTAAGTTGTTTAAGCTCACTCAGATTCAGTTTCCTCAACTGGGAAATGAGGGAGTTGGTCTCAATGATCTCTAAGTAAGACTCTTTTCCAGATCTAAATCTGTGTCCTTAGATTTCCTTCTAATTCCCTTCTAAAAAGTCTGAGTTTCTCTCACTTCTTGAATCAGTTCTTCTATCTTGTCAGGGTAGTTTTCTTTTCCTGATAAGTACAAATAGGATTCTCTAGGTCTTTCACCTTTTCCTCTAGCAGGGAGAGCATTTTATATTTGCTGCATACCTTGTCTTAGCACAGCTGCCCAAGGCTTTTGGAACAGTTCCCTTGTTTTCCAAACCTCTGAATTTTCATATCCTCAATTGTTTGTGACCCTCTTAATATTTCTGCAGTAAACTGCTTGGACAAAAATACTCTTTTCTAGACACAGTTTTGCTTCAGATAATTCCAGCACCTTGGACACTAGAGCCAGTTTTATATAACTAGCTTTAAGTATTTGCCTTGGAAGTACCTAGCTTGACCATATATGGTGAAAGAAGGAGTAAAAGAGCAGTAATAAACAGAACTCTATTAATGATGGTTTGAACTAGCAGCAGACAGACTCCTCTATTACATGCCAAGATATGTTTTTGGAGAATTCTAGGCCACCAGTTTTCCCCTATTGTTTTCTATTTTCTTACTCTATTACTTCCCTTCCCTCTCTGTCCTCATTCCTCATCACTTTACCTTCTTTCTTCTCTCCTTCTCATTCTTCATCTTCCCTACATTCTCCTTTCCTTGCCCCTTCTTCTTTTCTTACTTTTTCTTCTCTATTCTTCCTCCTTCTCTCCTTGCCATTCCCCTCCCTCCCTTCCCCTCATTTCTCTTCCTCTTTTCTCTCTCCTCCCTTATCCTTACTCTTCTTTCCCCTCATCTCCCTCCTTTCTTCTCTTCTTTTTTCCCTCTTCCTCTCCCCATCCACATCCTATCATCTTTTCTATCTTCCCCTTTTCTTCCTCACCCACTCCACTCCTCCTTTCTAGATCTTTACCCTGCTCTGTCCCTGCCTAGGGCTTCCTGGTAAAAACCTCTCCTATCTCAGTCAGAGACTGCTTGTGTCTTTGCCTTTTGTGCCTCTGCTGGACCTATGAGTTTCTGATTATACTGAAAAAAAGCTCCACCTTTGCTTGGTCATACCTAAAGCTACAGCATGGGGAAATACAGAATCATAGTCTCACCAAATAGCAGAGTCGGGAAAGACCTCAAGTGTCATCTACTTCTATCCCTTCACCTAAGGAATCCCTATGCAATATATCTACCAAGTGGTCATTCAGTCTCTGTTTGAAGACCTTCAAGGAGAGGGAACCAGCTCTCAAGGCCACCCTTTTCACAGGGACAGCTCCGATGCCAGGAAGTTTTTTATTTGTTTATTTGTTTGTTTTCCTTGATATAAAGCTCAAATTTGATTCCTTCTAAACTTCTATCCATTGCTTTTTGTACTGCCTTCTGAGGATAAACAGAACAGAGCTAATCCCTCTTCCACTTGAAAGTGATCCAATGACTTGAATGCAGCTCATATGTCCCTCCTGATTCTTCTCTCCAGGCTGAACACCTTGAGTTCCTTCACTTTGCCCTCATGTGTCACAAACAAAAGTTCTTTCACCATATGCAATATGCTCTCCATTTTACTCATGTTCTTCTTTAACTGTAGTGGCCAGACCTGAAAATTATTACTCCAAGTGGGGTCTGATGAAGTCAGAGTACAAGATTATTGCCTCCCTGTGCCTGGAAGCTATGCCTCTCTCTGCTCAGCCCAAGATACTAACTCTTTTGGCTGCCACATACACTGCTGTTTCATATTGAGTTTTCAGTCCTTGGGAACTACAAGATCTTTTTAAGATAGAATGATGTCTATACAGTACTCCTCCCTTTCAAATTTGTATTTGTGAAGTTGTTTTATTTTTTACCCAAGTATAAGATTTTCCCTTTATCTCTATTGAGTTTCATCTTGTTAGATTCAGCTTAATGTTCTAATTTATCAAAATCTTTTTGGATTCTAACTCTTAAATCCAATTTGTAACTACCCCTCCCAGCTAAGTTTTATCTGCATATTTGATGAGTATGCCTTCTCTCCCTTTATACAAGTCATTGATAAAAATATTAAACAGCAAATGAAAAAGCACAAAGCCTCCAGGTACTCCACTGGAGACCTACCATCGCATTGATGTTGAACCAGTAATAATTATTTTTAATCCAGATAACCAACCTTTTCTGAATTCATCTGATTGCATTACAATCTGGTATACATTTCTCTTTTTTCTCTACAAAACTAATATGAGATACTTTATCAAAAGCTTTACTAACTCCTCAATCAATTTAGTAATCTATTAAGAAAAGACACAGGTTGACTCTGGCATGAGGTGTTCTTGATGAAGTCATGCTGCCTCTTCATAATAACCTTTGTTAATAATGTTCACCATCATTTTAGCAATTCAATCTAGAATTTACCCAGAGATTGGAATCAAGCTCTTAGGTGGATTCTATTTGCTTCACTTAAAAAAATTGGAATAATACATGCCCTTCTCTGTTTATAGTTCATCTCCCATTTTCCATGATCTCTCAAATATTACTGACAAAGGCTCAGAAATCACAGCTATGTATTGTTTCAGTACCAAAGGAGATACTTTATCTAGATGATTGAATTCTTCAAGGGCAACTTTATTATTTCTTTACCTGTCTTTGATATCAAATGTGTTCTGGCATTTTGCCCAGCCATTTCAATTGAACAGGACATTCTCCTTGAAAGAGAAAATAGAATCAAACTAAGAAGCAAATAACTCTATTTTCTTTGTCAGTTATTCTCATCCCATCTACCCTAAAAGTAATTGTGACTTCTTCCTTCACCTGTCTCAGTCCATTCTGGGCTTGCTCATTTCTGATATTAAAAAAGCAAGCATTTTATTAAAATTAAATAACGTTAAAAATGTTATCATAGCTTTCCCCAGTATCTTTCCCTTCCTTCTTCGAGAAGGCCATCTTAAATAATGAATGTTAATTTTTAAAAACAAAAGAAGAGAAAAAATGAAAAAAACCCACTAAAACTATTCAATACAGTGGAAATCTTAGACTGAGTATTCAAAATCTATGGATCTCCCACCCTTGCAAAGTGATGGATTAGGAATGTCCACATCTCTTTTCCTTCAAAGTAAAACCCCAGGTTGTTTTAATTTTCATTTCTTTTATTATTAAAGATTTAGAAAAGTCTTTCATATAGTGTTTCCATAATTTGACCCCTTATCTAGCGGAAAATTGCTATTAGTCACACATATATGCATATATGTCTACACATATGCATGTGTTTATATTTACATATATACAGATACATGTCAATTTATGTATATATGCATATATGTATAATGTTCATTCATGTATAAATGTTATATATCTTGTATGTATATGTTTTATATATGTGTATATGTGTATGTATTTTGCATGTATCTTGGATCCCAAACTCTTATCAGAGAAATTTGATATAAATATTTTTCCTATTCAACCACTTCCCTTCATATTTTAGGTATATCCATTTTGTTTGTGCAGAAGTGTTTCAGTTTCATGTAATCAATTTTATTTTATTTTTGTAATTATCTCTATCCCTTGTTTGGCAAGAATATATATATACATATATATATATTCTAATTATAGCTGTGAGAGATATATGACCTGCTTCTCTCCTAATATTTTTGTATTATGTCCTTAATATTGAGGTCACATATCCACTTAGAATGTACTATGGGATATGAGGTAAGGTGTTGGTCAAAGCTTAATTTCAGCCAGACTGACCTCCCATTTTTCACAGATTTTTAAAAAATCAAATAGGCAGTTCTTTCCCAGGTAATTTATGTTCTCTCTTTTATCAAACATTAGGCTATTGGGTTTCATTGTTTCTGATTTTCCCCTGTCTAGCTTATTCCATTGACTACCTCTCTATTTTTAAAACCAATATAATACAGTAGTGATGAATTCTGCTGTATAATATAGGCTGAGGTCTGAGTGCTAGTCCTCCTACTCCTTATTTCCTACCTCTTTTCATCATTTCAATTGACATTCTAGAACTTTTGTTTTTCCAGATGCATACTGTTATTATTTTATCAAGTTCTTTCAAGGGTCCCTTTGGTAATTTTATTGATATAGCATTAAAAATCTAAGTTAATTTTGATAGTATCATCATTTTTTATTATTTTGGCACAGTCCAGCCATGAGCACTGAATATTCTTTTAGCTATTTAAGGCATTTTTTTTAAAGAAACACTTTTTAGCTGAATATGTAAAAGTCTTTTGTATGCTTTTACGGATCGGTCCCCAGATACTTATGCATTTTGTAGTTATTTGGAATAGCATTTTCCTTTTTTTCTTTTCTTGGATTTTATTATTACTATATAGAAAGGCAGATAATTTTTTGAGGGTTCATTGGGTAGCCTGCAACTTAGCTGTAATTACTATCTGCATTAGAATCTTTGTAGAGTTCTTGGCATTTTGAAAGCATATCATCATATCATTAGCAAGTAGGAAGTTTTATCTCCTCTATCTCGATTTTAATTTCTTCCTCTTCTCATATTGTTGTTGCTTGCATTCCCACAACTCTATCAAGTAACAATGGGGACAGAGGACATCCTTGCTTTAATCCTGTATTTATTGTAAACATTTCTAGTGTTTTCCCATTGCATATGATACTTGCTTTTGGTTTTGAATAGATTTTTTTTTTATGATATTAAAAGGTCTTTCTATTTCCATGTTTTGTAGTGTTTGTTAGAATAGACGAGTGTTGTATTTTCTGGAATGGCTTTTTCTATTGAGATTATAGTCTAGATCTGTAATTTTTTAATATATTCATTATCTTTGTTATTTTCCTAATGTTGAACCATCCTTGGATCCTTGGTATATATTGAAGAAGAACACAATAAATAATTTCTTGGATAAATCTCTGTTGACAGGATTTTGTTTAAAATTTTATATTCAACATTTAATAATGACAGTGATGTATAGTTTTTCTTCTGTATTTCTTCTTTCCTTGCTTTAGGTATTAGAACTATATTTGCTTAAAAAATAATTCTGGTAGAGTATTTACTTTCTCCATTTCTAAGAATAAGTTGTGTGACATAGGTACAAATTATTCTTTAAAAGTTTAAAAAAAATCTCCCATGAATTCATCAAGACCAGGGAATTTTTTCCTTTGTTAGATTTTTTGCAGCTTTTCTTATGTCCTTTTCTGAGAATGAGTTATTTCGGATCTCTATCTGGTCTTCTGTAAGTCTAGGTATTTTGTATTTTTGAAGGTACTCCTCTATTTCTTTTCCTTTCTCTGTTTTATTAGCACATACCTATGTACAATAGAGTCTTCCTTTTATTTCTTTTGATTTTATTGTGATTTTGCCTTTATAATGTGTTATTTTATTGATTTTATTTTCTGCCCTCTTCCTTTTAATCAGATTAGGTAAAGGTTTATCAGTTTTGTTGGTCTCTTCAAAGAAACAACTATTTCTATTTTTGGTTTCCCATTTATTTTTCCTCCATTTTATAATATCTCCTTCTTGTGCTTATTTTAGGTTTATTTATTTGTTGGCTTTCCAATCGTTGAAATGCATGTTCAGATCATTAAACCTTTCATTCTATTTTGTTAATGCATATTTGCAGGGAAATGATTTCTCCCTTGAAGAGAGCTTTAGCAGCATCACAAAATTTTGACATATTATTTCATTATATTTTCCTTCATGCAATTACTATTTCCTATGACTTTTTCTTTATTTGGGATTTCATTTTGTCTCTGATTGTTTAATTCATTTGCATTTGAAATTATGAGAATTAGCTTGATATTTCCCTCATGTGCTTATAATGTCTATACATCTTTTGTTTGTGGTCCCTGAATTAATAAGTATTTTTGTCTTATGATCTTTAAATTTCTGCCTTTTACTTTTGTTTGCAATTCTCTGTGCCTTAGTGCATAGGAGTTATTTTTTGTAAAAGTCTTATGTAGTGCTGAGAAAGAAGTATATTTTTTGTATTTCCATTTAGAAAATATCATAAATCTTTTAGCTCTAGTTTCTCCAGCTACTTGTTCAGTTCTATATTTTCCTTTTTATTTTTTTTTTCTGTTAGTCATATGCAGAAGTGAGAGATAGATATTGAAAGTTCCTGAAAACACTGTATTATCATCTATATATTCCAGTAACTCAACTAATTGTGTTTTATTAATTTGTGAAGGTATTTGGAGCATGCAAGTTTAGTTCTGATATTGGTTTGTTACATTTCCTTTCAGCATAATATCCTTGTTTACCCCCTCTTTTTTAAAATATTTGTTTTTGTTTTTTCTGATAGCAACTTCTACTTTTTTGGATTCATTTGATGCAGAGTACATTTTTTTCTAGCCCCTTTTAAAATTCTGTGTATGTTTTTGGTTTTTTAGAGATGTTTCTTGCTTTTTAATTTACTCTATCACTGTGTTGTTTTCATGTTGTTTTTATTGTTTAATTCATGACTTCTGAATTTATGAGAATTAGCTTTATATTTTTCTCCATTTGTCTATAATATTTGATTTTTGAGATACGATATTTTCCTCTACTACTGTAAATACAGTACTACTTCTCTTCATTTATTTGAGCTAAATAATTTTTAAAGTATCTCTGTTCTCATCATTTCTCTTCCTTCCCTTTCAAGCTGTCCTCCTCCATTTGTTACTCTTTTCCTTTTGGAGTTTTGCTTATTAATTCCTTTAATCTGTTTATTTAATTCTCCCCTTTTTTCTTCTCAATTATTCAAGTAGAATTCCTCTTCCTCTCTTCCTCTTCAATTTATTTTATTAATTAGTTTCTAAATTTTCATTTTCTGCACTTTTGATCTAGAAAGGATGTCTTTCCTTCACTCTTTACGTTATCTTCCCCTTTTGTATATTCTAGACCCTTTTTACTTGTACTTATTTAATCTTTCTTTATTCTCTGTATTCCTCATGGAATTAAAACTCTTGAGGTCCTTTTTTGACTCCCCTCCAAAAAGTTTCTATTATTGTCTTACAAAATTTGTTCCCAGCCCTGCCTCTTTTTATTGTGACTCATTCTTATAAAAATACTAATTTCTGCCAATGATAGAGGGAACATTTTCCCATGATAGAATTCTTCCTATGTCCCTGATTATTCCCTTCATTAAAAAAATTTTTTTGCCCCCTTTTTGGTCACTTTACCCCTTTTATTCCAAAATCTCTTCCTTGGGTGCATGCCCTCCCAATCTTCCAAGTATTAGTTGTCCACAGAAGCTCTGATCTATCTTCTTCTGAGGCAGGATGAGTGATCTCTCTAGGCACCTAAACCCTGCATATAATATCCATCATAAGTTCTCCATCTTCCTTTATGGAATATTTTTCTTTATCCACAGGAGCATTTATCAATTCTACATCCTCCCACCATTGAAAAAAATGCTTCTTCCTTCTCCCTTTTTTCCATTTCTCCTTTTGCTTCCTTATCCATTTTCCTGTAAGTTCTCTTCCTGATGAGAGAGTACAAGAGTTATTTTTCCCTTTATTGTTAGCCTTTGACTTGAGTTGCTTATCATATATTCTTCTCCTTTGTCTTCCTCCCTATCTCTTTTTTATATGTTTTCTCATTATAGAATTTAATTCTTCAGAAAACACCCTGTAGGCAGGGTGTGAAGTTTAGTCCATGGTGTTTCAGGCCTTTTTCTCCACAGCCACTTCTATATTACCTCTGCTTATACTCTTGCTTCCTTGAGTGCATTTAGATGAGACCTCTTAATCATTCCTGTGTAGTTATTTTATTGTTGTGATTCTTAATTGTTGTATTTATTTATCTTTCTTTTATTTCCGGTTTATGGAATATTTGAGAAGCAAATACTCTCTTCAGGTCTGGTTTTATTTCTTAGAATGTTTTAAATGCCACTTTTTCAGCTATGGGTTTTTTTTTTCTGGGGTTGATCTACAGATTCTTTCAACTAACACTTTGTTTTCCATGTTCAAAAGTTCTGAGAAGTATTCTTATGTTATTTATTACATTGTTTTTGTCAGGTTATTTATTTTTTTAACTTGTGTTCTTCTGGGAGATCTATGATCACTAAGTTGTCTTTATCCTATCTTCAAGGTAAATATGTCTCACTTGTATGAGAGAACTCTTTCTTTGAACATTACTGCTTTTTACTCCTCTTCTTCTGGGCTGTCCTTTACTGCTGTACATTTACATTCCAAATCAGTCTTTTCTTTTGTTTCTTCAGTGAAACTTGTCATCATAGATTCAAGTTTTTCTATTTTGCCAATTATTTCTGCTAATGTAAACCATATATTTTACTCTCACAACCCTTATTTCTCCTTTAAGCCACTCAGGAACAACATAAAATGGTTTCATGCTCTCCCCCAGATCCCTAGTGTGCCCTGTCTCATTAGGTCTTGAATAATTTTCCTTCATTTTTAGTATTTATTCATGAATCTAGAACTTGTTTATTGGAGGTTATATGTCCTTGTGCTATTAATGTTTTCATTGTTGGTTCATCTTTTTTATTCTCAAGGTCTTTAAGTTTTCTTCTTCTGAGTTCTTTGCTAATTTTAATCATCCCCCTCCCTTATTTTCACTTATTGCTCACTCTGTGACTCCTTCCCCTCTAAAGATGCTTTCTCTGGGAGGCTGGATTTCAAAACAACTCAGCTTCCTCTAACACTGAGTGATTAATGAATCACCAGCCTAGGTGTCTTTCCCAAGAGGCTTTTGAGAGAAAAAAATTGTCCCCAGGTGTATACTTGGTACTTTCCCTCAAACTTAGTGGAGTACCAACACTACTACCCCTAATCCTACAGATAACATCCTGATTCATTCCCTCTGTTCCTCATTTCTTTGATGTTTCTTTGTGATGGTTCAGAGCACCATCACATGATATTATCATAGTCCAGAAAAATTTCTGCCCTTTGAAGTTTGAACCTCCTTGACACTATACCTTAGAATTTGTATCATTGAGTTTTTATTTCTTTCTGAGCGTTGTATAGGGATTATTTTTATTGGTGTTTTATTTTCTGTGTGCAGAGGTACTGGAAAATTTTATTATATTGTTTTGTGCATTATAGTATTGAAATTTTGTTTTTTACTTATGTTCTTTGGAGAGACCTGTAATTCTTAAATTGTCTTTATGCATGCTGTCATATCTCATTTGATCCTCATAAAAACCCTGAGAAGTAAGCACTATTTTTTATTTCCATTTTACAGATGATGAAACTGAGGTAGATAGTGGATATCTGACATGCATAGCTGGACACAGTAAGTATCTGATGCTAGATTTGAACTCAAGTCTTCCTTACTCCAGGTTCAGTGCTCCATCCACTGTGTCAACTAGCTTCCCTCCCCCATTTTCAGGTAAAGTTCTTTGATAAAATTTGCATTACAAATGAATTCTTTGTTAGATATATTCCATTTCTGGCCAAGAATTTATTATTCCTACTTGTTAAACTATGATGCAAAAGCTCAAGTCCCACTCTCTGCCATTATGTTATTCACAAGATGTTCACTTTACAAATCGGTTTTAATTTTCTACATTTCTTGCCTTCAATGGGCAATGCAATAGAAAACACAACCTGTGTCATTACGTTCTACAAGTTTTTGCCCAAGACTTCATTATCATTGGCAATAACTACTTTCCTTCTGAAAGCATCATTGGTGCCCATGATGGTTCTTAGGAGCAGTTTTGTTATATTTTAGGTGTATGAACCACTATTCTTTTCTCCATCCTCTGTCTGTTACTGATTGATCTTTCAGTTGATAGCCTCTGTCTCTATTATATTATTTTTAAAAAATTAATTCTTTTTATTTATCTCATTAAATATTCCCCAATTAGATGTAAAAAATTTTAACAATCATTTTTTGAAATTTTGAGGTCTAAATTGTCTTCTTCTATTCTCTGTTAGGAACCCTGGGAGTTTGGGCCTGATCTCTCGGGCCCATAGTCTTATCTGACCGGCAGAGGCCTGTAGGCCCTGGTGGAGTTTTGCTGTAAGCAATGACTGAAACGGGAGACAAGATAGTAAGAACTCCATTTATTCAAGCAGTGAGCAGCGCTTTTATCTCTTTTCTGACACTAGAGCCCTGAGTGAGCCTATCAGCAATGAGTTTGCCCGTATAAGGAAGTAATTTCCCTTAAGCCAGGACTGTCCAGGGTGGACACATAGCCCTGAGAAAGAAAAACATTTTTGGCTTCTTTGTTCTCAGAAAAGCCAGGGAAAATAGCCTTGAGCAAACCAGGGGCGGAACCCTTCCTCCCCGAGCCATCTTGTTCATGCCTTACCAGTCTCCCCTCAGTTTACCTGAGTCATGACTGGTGAATACTGTCCAAGAGGCTGGGGGTTGGCGATTCCCTTACAATTCTCCTTTCCCCCTCCTTGAGAAGGCAAACAGTTTGATATTGATTATACGAGTGAAGTCATGCAAGGCGTAATTCCATATTAGCCATACGGCAAAACAAAATAAAGCAAAACGAAACTGAAAATGAACAAAGTTTAAAAAGTATGCTTCCATCTACACTCAGCATTCGTCAGCTTCAATCTGCATTGAGCATCGTCTCTGGAGCTGGATAGCATTTTTCCTCTTGGGTCCTTGGGAATTATCTTGGATCGCCGTCTGGATCAGAGTAGCCAGGCCTCAGAGCTGATTGTTATTACAATGTTACTATTACTGTGTATAATGTTCTCCTGACTCTGCTTACCTCACTTTGTATCAATTTACATAAGTCTTCCAGGTTTTCCTGAGAGCATCCTGCTCATCGGTTCTGATAGCACAATAGTATTCCATTACAATCATATACCAGAACTTGTTCGGCCATTCCTTCTCTTACTTATTCTTTAAGAGGACAAGCAGCTGCTTTTTTCTCGGAGGCATCCAACTCCCTCTTTCTAAAGTAAAGGCTTAAATGTGTTTTTGAGTCCTAAATGTACAACTGTCACTTCCCTTTCCAACTTCTTGACAAGGATTAAGTCTGCATTATTCTACTTCCTATCTTCTTGGTAGCACCTAAGCCCTTTCTACTTACCACAAGGACATGTTGAAGAAGAGGGAGTGCTCTGCCCCAGGCTGGGTGGGAGTCTGGGGGAGGGAGGAAATGGTGTCTTCTGAGTAGGAAATGAAGACATTGGCAGTAATTGCCTTCTCTGACTCTCTCTTTCTCCTTTTTGGAGAACCACAGGAAGTGGTCTGGGTCCAAATGCTGTAATGAGAATGGGAAGCAGAAAGGTACATAGTAAGAGTATGATCACCTATATGAATCCCCAAAAGCCTCAGTAGGAAGTGTTGGCTAAACATAGGGCATACCTCATGGATGTCTCTTGCTGGGATTACTATGTGGAGGAATACTTCAGGTTATGGCAACTACACAAGTCCCTAGGGGAGAAAGGGAGGGAAGGAGGGAGGGAGGGAGGAAGAAATTGACTTATTAAGTGTCTGCTAAGTGCCAGATATTGTATTAAGTGCTGGGAATATATATACAAGTAAAAAGAAAGATAGTTCCTGCTCTCAAGGAGCTTACATGCTAATGAGGGGAGGGAACTACAACCCATAAAATAGAGTTGAAGGGCATGGTTTTGAAATCCAGTAGTCAGGAGCAGAGCCAGAAAGGGAGTGGAAACCAGGATGGGTCACTCCACAGAATAAAAGTTCTGAGATCCTCACCAAGGGGAGGAGGGGGTATGCCTCACAGAGGTGTGTTCCATGTTGAGAAGGCTGAAACAGTGGTTGGACATTTCAGAGAGAGGAGGCCACAATTGTTTAGAGAACTTCTAGGATGAGTCAATGAGATATATAGTTCTACCCCAAATGGGGATATCCAGCAGAGAGAAAAAACTCACACTGGTGCCCAAAGTGATACTTCATCTTCCTGTTGGAAGCTCTGTTTCTGGCTCATGAATTTCCTGGATGCTGACTCATCCTGGAAGTTCTCTTCTTTCTATGAACTTAAGCATGAGTCCTTTCCGTGTCCTTTAGTATATAAATAAAACTCTGTAAGCCTATGTGTCTTTATAGCGGATGACTGTCATTGGGGGAGATATCATAGACTAGTCCTAGGTTGCATCTGGTGCTGATTCTGGTCCTGGTCCTGGTATTGGTAGTAAGTGAATTAGAGAGGCTTAGAGGCTCATTTACTATCTCCAGGTCCTTCATGGCAGAAGGGACCCTCTGACACAAGGCCTACACAAAAGTTGGGAAAAAGGGGAGAGTTTTCAGTCTAGATTATGATAGGAATACTAATAACTGACATTTATATAACCCCTCATGTACATTATCTCATTTTATAGGTGAAAGAACACAGCAAGTAAATGTTGAGGCGGCATTGGAACCGGGGTCTACCTTCTTCTAACCTCCTTCCACTCTACCTGCTACCTCTCCATGATGATTATGATGAACACTCACATGGAAGAGATCAGTAGATGATAACTAGTGGAACAATAGCTTATATTTATATAATATCCACTGTGCAAAGTGTTTTTTACAAATATCTTATTGAATCATCATAACAACCTTGTGAAATAAATGCTATCATGATCCCCATTTTACAGATGAAGAAACTGAGGCAAACGGAAGTTAAGTGATTTGCCCATGTTTACACAGTTAATGGGTATGTGAGGTTAGATTTGAACTCAGGTCTTTCTGACTGCAGGTGTATTGCTCTATCCACTGGGCTACCTAGCTTCCCTAAGGACATAGTGTTCTAGGGCATGTAGAGTTTTTATCTATCTCTGTATATGCTAATATTTAGGAATATTACCTCTGTTTTGTTGAAAGTTAACAAATCACACCCACAACAATAACTCCTTTGGGAAGCCCCTTGATCTTGATTAAACTTCAGTCTAGTTCTTACCTCTTGAATTACTAGACATGAATATTAGCTTATTGATCAAGGATTTTAATCAGGAAACTAGCTCAGAGAGATGCCCAAGTCCACACAATCTTCTACATCCCGGACTAGGACTCATTCTACTTCAGGGGAGCAGAAAAGCTTCCCTTCCTGTCCTGGCTGGTGAGATATCTACTAAAATTCCTCTATTTGCTGTTACTAAAGACTGTTTGGATGGAGAATTTTAAAAATTCTTGAAGAAACTAGAGCAAACCCTTTGTGCATATGTTCCTAAGCCTCTTTAGTTCAGCTGCCCAACGGAGGAAACCATGTAGAACAAAGATCTTTCCAATTAGATGAGAGAAAAAAGGTTAGGAAGTACTCCTAACCTGTTTTCCTCTCTGTGTTGTAGGGCTTACAGGTTGGCATCAGAAAACTGTCCCCTCCGCTTCCTAGAGGAGCAGGAATGTAGCAGAGGTGGGGGAGGTGAAGAAAGCTAAAGCACTGAGGGGCGCAGAAGTGAGGGTGCCTGGGTTAGCCCTGCTCAGGCCCGCACTGGCTTCTTGGCTCTGGGGTCAGAGTCAGAATGTTCCCATCACTGGGAAAATCTGATGCATGCATAACAGCAGTAAAATCACAGCCCGCAAGTACAGCATAAACTCATCTGTCCCGATTGATTGGGACCAGGCACAGCCCTGAAATGCGTGCCTACATTTTTTCATGCTTCTTCTTCACAGCAGGTGAGTTTTAAAGGTCCTTCACTGGGGAGAAAGAACTGTTCCACTGGGTAACTAGGGCCTCCTGAGTATGGTTTCAAGAGTCTAGATTGGCACAGTAGAGCCTGAATCTGTAATCAGGACACCTGAGTTGGAATCCCGACTAGGCTACTTCATTGTTGTTGCTTACACTTTGTTTTCAAAGAGGACAATGACATCATGGATGATGTCTTGATTTTCTGGTGAAATAGATGTAAGTGAGGCAGAGTGACTACCGGCTAGCTATATGGCTTTGAACAAGTCATTTCATTTCTCTCAGCCTCACTTTCCCTTTTGGCTCTAAAATCCTATCTCTTTCCTTACAAATTCTTTTTCCTGATGGCAATGTTGGGGAGGTCCTCTTGCATAAGCTAGCTTGGACATAACAATATGATAAAGATGAAAGAGATATTAATATGATTGGACTATTTCTAATGCATTAACTCTGATCCTGTCACTCAAAAACCTTGCTCCTTGAATGCCCCTCCCTCTACTCTGTCAGTTGAGTTTGAGTTTGCCCTTCAAGACCTGATTCAAGGTTAGCACCTCCCCAGTGTCTCCTCTAATTCCCACCATCAATGAAGATCCTATTCTATGGGAACCACCATCATGCTTTGCTCATTATCTCTCTTCCAACAGTTATCACATCATGATATAGAGGAAAAGAGAACTGATTGAGTGAGTAAACACAGGTTCAAATCTCGTCTGTGAAATTTTTTTCCAGTTCTGTGAACATGGCAAGACACTGTTTCTTGCTTTGTAAAATTGGATGTGATGAACGAAATGACCTCTTCTAACACATGGTATTAGGTAAGGAGTATTTCAAGGAAGGAAGGAAAGAAAGAGGGAAGTAAGGAAGGAAATTCTCATTTATTAAGTGCCTACTATGTGCCAGGCACTATGCTAAGTGTTTTACAAACATCTCATTGGATCCTCACAACAACCTTATGAGGTGGATGCTATTATAATCCCCATTTTACAAGTGAGGAAACTGAGAAAGACAGAGACTAAATGACATGCCCAAGGTTACACAGTTAATGAATGTATGAAGCTAGATTTGAATTAATGTCTTCCTGACACCAAGTCTAGTGCTCTAAACGCTGTGCCACCTATCTGTACAAGTGTTCTACGGCACATAGAGTTTTTATCTATAGTCTATATATTCTAATATTTAGAAAAGTTGCCTTTGTTCTGTTGAAGACCAACAGTGTTGCACCCACAACAGCACCTCCTTTGGCAAGCCCCTGGATCTTGACCAAACTCCAGTCTACTTCTTACGTCTTGAATTACTAGAGATGAATACTAGCTTGCTGATCAAGGATTTTAATCAGGAAACTGTAGCTCAAAGAGATGCCCAAGGCCACGCAATTGGAACTGGTATCTATATCTTCTGCATCCCAGGCCAGGGCTCATTCTACTTCAGGGGAGCAGAAAAGCAAATAGTGATCCCTTGGTGGGGGATTTCCTTTCTATCCTGACTGGTGAGATATCTACTAAAATTTTCCTATTTGCTATTATTGAGGATAGGTTGGATGGAGAATTTTAAAAATTCTTGAAGAAACTGGAGCGAATCCTTTGTGCATATTTTCCTAAGCCCCTTTTGTCCAGGTGCCCAATAGAGTAATCCATATAGAACAAAAAGATCCATTCTATTTCCACTTGTTGAGTTACCAGACAGGACTAATAGCTTGTACGGATAAAGAATTTTAATCACAAAACTGTGGCTCGGTTTTCACATTGTGATATGGTGGAAAAGAGAACTGACTAAATCAGGAGACACAGGTTCAGATCTCATTTGGGATATTTTTCTCTAACTCTGTGACCATGGGCAAATCCCAACAGCTCTGTTTCTTCCTCTGTAAAATTCACAGGATGGACTAAATGCCCTCTCCCATCCCTCTAACCTATGGAATGAGGTGAGGAGTGTTTCAAAGAAGTAATGAAGGAAGGTAAGAAAGAAGGAAGGAAAGATAATAGGAAAGAGGGATGGTGAGAGGAAGGAAGGTGAGAAGGAAGGAAACAATCATTTATTAAGTGCCTACTATGTGCTGTACACACTTTACATGCTTTACAAATACTATCTCAGTTGATCTTCACAACAACCTTGTGAGGTTAGAAAGTGTCTGAAGTCAGATTTAAACTCAGGTCTTCCTGACTCCAAGTCCATCATTCTATCTACTGTTCCCCTCAATGGCCTCCAGGTACCTTTAATGTGATGGTGAAACAGAAAGGGAACTAGTAATGAAGGAATTGGTTGAGGTCCTAGCATAAGCTCCTCTACAATTATTACAGTTTCTCTTTTGTCTGTCTCATACTCCTTAATACCATTTCAACACTTCAGTAGCTACCTGATAAATGTTGGCTGAATGGCTGAGCAGCATGTGTGCATGTGGAAAATATGGATATGTTATTCTAAATTAAATTATCCATGACTGACAGTTGATTTTATATGTATGCATGTGTGCGTGCGTGTAAATATGTGTGTGTACATATACATATATGTATATGTGTGTATATATATTATTTATATATATAAAAACATAACTCAGACAAGTTATTTTCCTTCATGGGCTCTTAGTTTTTCCTTCTGAAAAATAAGGAAGTTACACAAAATGATTACTAAATTCCTTCGATCTTTCAAATTTTTTTAACTCTATATTTCTACGTCAGATGTTGCAATCATCCAGTTGGTCTACAAAATCCTCTGTGGCTTACTGAATGAGCTTGAAATGAGCTCCATAAATACAGCATAGAACTCTAATTTTCAACCCTTGAACAAAATTGGAAGCAGCAATCTTTTTGCCTAGGCATTTGGGAGAATGCTGTTGAGACAGTGGACTTTACTAAATGTAGTAGTTATGGAAACTATTTCCACATAATAAATAATTGAAATCCTAAGACTGTGCATTCTCCCCCCCACACAATGTATTTGCTGATCAAAGCCAGCATGATGTTATAATAATAATTCATATTTATATAGTGCTTTCAAATCTAGAAAGCACTTTGCACACATTATCTCATTTGATTCCCACAACAGCACTGTGAACTAGATAGTATGAGTTGAATTATCCCAGCCTGGGATTTCAACAAGAAAAATGATCTCCATCACAGCACGTATGAGAGAACCCTAATCTGTAGGGGAGTGTTCTAGTGCCAACACTGGTGTCTCCGTATCTTCCCATATATTTACACCCCCTGCACCTCTCCAGGAAGTTATTCCTCTTTGTCCCATATAGCTTCAGCCATTTTTCCTCCTTATATTGAGCATTTCTGGAACTCTCCTCCATCACCATGCCATTCTATATTTCATTATATTAATTTGTATGTAAATTTCACTGTTATTATTAGATTTTAAACTCTTAGATAGATAGAAGATAGAATTTGCATGTTTTTTCTATCTTGGGGGATCATCACCTAAAGGATTAAAGATTAAATGAGAATTTAAAGAATCAGGTGAAGGGAATATGGGAAAGCTAACTTAATACTTCACAGAATAAATTTCTTAAAGCTAGAAAGTGACTCAGTATCTCTGTGGGAGGGAATACCAGAGTAGAAAACTGCACAACTAGGGAGAAGGGTGGTAAAGAAAAGAGAGACAGGAGTAAGTAATGCACCTCTGCAAAGTCAATTCATCAATCACTAAACATTTATTAACCACTTGCCATATACAAAACACTGTGCTAAGTGCTGGGGATGCAGAAAGAGAAAAAAGATAATCCCTGACAGCAAGGAGCTTACAAGCTGATGATGGAGACAACATGCAAATAAATATATACAAAGCAAGCTACATACAGGAAAAAGACTAAATTAAGAGGAATTGTAGAAGACTTCCAGTAAAATATGAGATTTTTGTTAGGACTTAAAGAAAGCCAAGAAGGTTGGTAGTTGGAGAGGAAGAGGAAAAGTATTCAAGATATGGTAGACGGGCAGTGAAAATGCCCAGAACCAAGAGATGGAATGTCTTGTTCACAGAGCAACTGAGGCCAGTGTGTCTAGAAAGAAGAGTACATGTTGGGGAGTAAGAAGACTAGAAAGGTAGGAGAGGGCTAAGTTGTTTGTCCTTCAAGGGCTTTGAATGACAAACAGATGATTTTGTGGTTGATCTTGGGAACAATAGGGAGCCATTGGAGTTTATTGAGTGGTGATGGAATGAGGTGACATGATTAGAAATCACTGTTTGGTCTGAATGGAGAACTGACTGAAATGGGGAAAGGTTGAAACAAGCGGATGCACCAGTAGGCCATTGCAATAATTCAGGTGTAAGAGATGAACCAAACTTCTGTTTCCACAAGAAAATATATAATACACCAGAAGGCTTGTATTCACTGGGGAAGGCAGGAAAACAAATGGATTAGAAATAAAGTCTTGGAAATAATAACACTTCATTCACCAAGATGTGAGTGCCTGCTTGTCAGCATATCTAAAGGTGAGCAACTCCTTCCTTGTACTTTGGATAAAATCCACAAATCTAAAGGCAGGGAGAGGACTCCTTCTGTTAATGCTGAAAGAAACTTAAACATCCTAGGTTTGGCCTTTTATCAGTTGAAGGAATTCTTTAAAAATAATTTATGACCTATTGCTCTTTTATTAAGCAAAGTATAAAGAAAATAGGAAATGTAAGCAGGAGGAGAGACCCACGTGGGTATGGGGTTTAGGTGTTTTCTGATTGGCTATGAACCCTGAAGTGCCTAGCCAATAGGAGGCAGGTGGGAAATTCAAATCAGAAACTGCATTAAAAGACCCGCATTTGTCTGAACAAGTGTACTCCATTAGGGAACTGCCCATTCATATAGAAGAATGAATGTAAAATAAATATGATGAGAACTTCCCTGGTTTCACAACAAGTATTGTTCTTTCTAGAGTGAGCAGGATTCTCACATAGGGGTGAGGTAATGAATACCTGAGTGGTAGCAGAATCAGAATCCATAGGAGAATAGGGAAGAAAAAATAACTTTTGTAGTCATTAAACTGATAGTGGTGGTGGTAGGGTGTGTGTGTGTGTGTGTGTGTGTGTGTGTGTGTGTGTCAGAAAAAATAAGTAGGAGTATAGTCCATGAATAAGAAAAAACAATTCAAAAGAAACTGAAAAAGAGGAGAAAAAATAAGGAAGACATAACCCAGGAAAACTTGGGAAAAGGAGTAGTAAAACAATGTTACTTAAAATAAGAGTTTGGAGGAGAGGGGAAAAGATTTTGAACTACATTTACTGGGCAAGGAGAGATGGATAAAAGAAGATGGGAAATAGATAAACAAAAGGAAAGAAAGAGAAATTAACCATTTAAGTAAATTACAAGAAGTTGAGACAGGACAAAGAAATGAGAGAGAACCTATAGAAAACAAATCAATATGCAAAGTGCTGACTTAAAAGAAGAATTAATACTGAAACATCATTACAAAAGGAATAGAGAAACATGCACTTAATTATACAAACTTGAAATATGAATAGAAAAAAATCAATGAAAATAAAAGGAATTAACAGAACAAATTAGAATATAATTCTAGAAACTTAGAAAGTAGCCTGGCAGGTATCAAATTTAAATCAACATATTATAACAAATACAATAACAAATACAAAATAGGTACACAAGATGGTCTAAATATTAAAGATTACACAAAAATATTTACAAAACCTGAAAATTAATTTGAGATATTAACATAATTGCAGAAAATGAAAGTGAATCAGTTATAGAGGAAATACTAAGGAAACCAAAAAAAAAAACATTGTTCCAGACAAATTTATAAGTGAACCTCATCAAGTATTTGAAGAGCAATTAATACTAATGCTGAACAAATTATTCTCCAAAAAGTGAGGGAAAAAAATTCTTCCAAACTTGTATGAGCTAAATATAAATCTAATACCTAAACCAGGGAAGGGAAAGGAAAGAAAAGATTTATCAACTAATGTAACTAATGCATATTACTGTAAAAACTTTAAATAAAATCTTAGCAAAAGTTATGGCAATATATCAAAAGTATTCATTATAACCAACTTGGATTTATGCCAAGGATATAAGGAGGTTTCAGCATTTAAAAATTAGCAATGAATCACATTTAAAAAGTAACAAAAATCACATGATCTTGTTAACAGTTAACAGAAAATAAGCTTTTGACAAAGTACAGCATTTATTTTTTCCCCTAAAAAAACCATAAAATATAGTCATGGGGGCATGTTTTAATATGATTAGGAATATTACTTAAAGTTAAAATCTAGTATTATTTGCAATAGTGAAATACTAGCAGTTTTCCCAATAAATACAGGGGCAGAGCAAGGATGTTTCCTTTCCCCAAGATTCTTTGAATTCTAGAAATTTTAGCAAAACAATAAGGTAAAGGAATTAAATTAAAGGCAACATAAGTAAAGAAAAAGAACTGAGAAGCTTGTGCTCTCGGTGACTTGAGCTTTGGTTTAAAGATCAAAAAGGTTTAGAACAGAATAATTAAAAGAACAAGCCCTAAGGCTAAAGTGAAGGATCCCCTGGACTGGTTCCTTGAAGTAGCTGATGCTCCAGGAAGCTGACATGGTTCATCAAGACCCACAGACCAGTGTAGATCCTTTGGAAGGACTCAGTGTGTTATTCCTCCCAGGGAGATTTTAGATGTCTGAGGGGGCATATTTGGGCACCTCCCTAGAATGCCGCAAGCCAACTTTGTAGGTGACAGTAGATACTTAGACAAAGGGTTGACTGATTTTGAGCCATGTTGATTACTATATGCCCATAGTTTTACGGCTTAAAAAAACTAATGTTATTATGCCATATCAATACATTCATATCGTAATTAATTATACATGTGAATAACATCATTTATATATTATATTATCTATAACAACAGTATATTAATATTATAACATCTTAATATTCATGTAATTATCACATAATTATAGGATTATTCCATATTGCCTTTTTTCTTAAAGTTGAATATTTAGAGAAAATTGAATGACGTAAGGGATTTTTGAAATTAAAATAGGTGGATTTTTTTTTTGTCTTAGTTCAGGCATGGGCTAAACAATGAGCTTCCACTGACTGGATTTCTAATTGCTTAATTGTTAGGAAACTTTTTTTTGCCCTGCCTGAATCAAATCTTTTTTTACTGCAATTTCTTCTTGTTTAGTGTTTCATTCATGTCTTCTCAGCAAAGATACTGGAATGGTTTGCCATTTCCATCTCCAGTTCATTTTACAGATGATCCACTAAAGCAAACAGGACTAGGTGGCTTCCTCAGGGTGACACCACTAATAAGTATCCGAAGTCAAACTTGAACTCAAAAATATGAGTCTTCCTGACTTCAACTCTGGTACTCTGTCCACTGTGTCACCTAGTTGCCCTTATACTGCAATTTTTACTGCAGCTATGACCTTGAGGGTCAAACAGAGCAAGTCTTATCCTTCTTCCCCAAGAATAATAACGTTTCAAAAACTTGAAGACCTAAATCTTTTTTTCTCCTAGACATGTACAGAGATAAGCATAAAATCTAGGCAAAATCCAGATAAAGTACTACAAGAAATTTAAGAAGGAAGGGATCACTTTCAGCAGGGGAAAATCAGAAAAGGATTCTTAAAGGACGTTTTATCTACTCTGGGTCTTGAAGAAGTATTTTTAGCAGGCAGATAGGTGGAAGCAGTATTTCGAGGGCATGAGAGAAATGCCTACACTTATAAAGGGAACCAGGACAGAAGTAGAGGAAATAAGGAAACAGCTGGCTTACCTGAAATTCCAGGAAGATGTTTAGGGTATAATACAGATCTGGTTTATTATCTTTAAAGAGATAATAAATGAAGCCATAGGTGATAAAATTTGAAAGGGAAACAGCGGTAGTGCCTGAGGGAGAAGGTTCAAGACTATCCATAGTTGTTTATTTTCCCCTGGACAACAAAACAACAATAAGAATATTCTCCTGAAAATGTTAATCAGTGGAAAAGGTGTGGGAGTTAGGTAATTGGCCCCTAGACATAGGCTTTCACAGACCAAGTGTACTGACATGTCTGTGTGTACCCAATCCACCTGCTATGAGTACCTATGCCCCATAGATCAGCTGGAGGTTTAGGCAGCTGTTCAGTGAATGTGAAAAATGGATGAAGAGTATGGCCCATTAGAGTGAGACCTTACTGTGGGGCAGCTGAGAGAATGTGAGCCAATAGGTACAATGTATAAGTATAGCACCCAGATTTCCTCCCCGCCCCATACACTATCCAACCAGAAAGCTGTTCTGGGTTTAAGGTAATCACAAAGTACTCACATCACCCACAAACCACCACAAATGTGTTTCCTATTATAAGGTCAGAGAATAAATTAACCAAAACTTAAAAACCTCTGTTCAAATCTTGATTCTGCTATATCCCTGTCTGGATGAGCAAGCCACTAAATCTTTCTTGTCCTTATTTTCCTTATTTGTAAAAGATGGCTTTGGAATAGATGAATTCCAAGATCTCCTCCAGCCCTAAATCTATGATCCCATGACATTTAATAAAACAGCACAGCCAATCATATGTCAAGAAAGCTTCTTCCCATTTACATATGGATTATACTTTGCCACAAACCCTCGCAGAGGACATGTATGGCGAAGAAACATGTATGAAGGTATGCTAGAAGCAGGTGGCCAGGGAACATTCACGGAGTGCACATACATGGGGCATGAGCAGGGTATTTCATATTCTGATGCTGCAGAATGAGTCATATCCTTGGCTGATATCATCATGGGGCTCTGCTGAGCCCTGAGCAGCATCCCATCTCTACTTTCAGGTGAGGATTGCATCATTTCTGATGGGTACTTTATCTCTACCAGGCACTACATTATGTCTCTTGACACCTAACTGTAAAATTCACTGAACTTTTCACTGCTGCCCTCTGCTGGATTTCTCTGACCCATCTGTTGCTCTTGTCTACCATCTGCTAGAGTTGACTGACTAGTAAACCCTTCCGTAGGAAGAGAGTGCTAAAGCTCTTTTGATACACTTGGTTCAGATGGATATTTTGGCTGTACCAGTGACAACAAGAAAAAAGTCATAAGACATACACAGATTAAGATTTTCTGTTTTTTAACTCTCCTTTTGGTGCTAACTCAAAATCTCTGCCTCTTAGCCAACCAGCTTGGGATTAACAAATTCCTTTGAACTTCTGTAAAATTTCTGATCACCAATCTTCTTTCCCTCAAGTCATATCAGGAACCCCATTCAATGACACTATGATGGAGCCTGTGTTGTGCTAACGTGATGAAGCACCCTTCAGCTACCATAATTCTGCATCTTTGGTATACAAATATACCTGGGGTCCAAGAACAAAATGATGAAATCAGAAGATGTAGGTTTCTGCCTTTGCTCTGGGCTCTGTCCTTTAAGTTACAAACATGTCAGCAATGAAATCACTGATCTAGCATTCTGGCTTGCACAGACATCAAGTCAAGTCTCTACATACATACCTAGATATGGTTCCCCAAAGGATTTAGTCTGCATATGGTATGAACCTAGACTTGAGAAACATGAGAAAATGGAAGATAGGAACTCCTTAGTCTATGCAGTCATTTCCATTTAATTTATTCTGGGTATTAATGTTTTTCTTAAGGTAATATTCTAGTACTATGAGGACAGTGATGATGGAGGCTTGTCAGATGTGCCATGTTGAACCCCTAAGAATCTCCACAGTAGAAAATACAACATCTATCCAGGGGATAAAGGTTGGAAGTAGCCCAACGCTTGGAGAGTAGCTAGAGTTAGCCTTAAGTTGAGGGGAGTTGTAACACTAGAATTGGATGAGATTAGTAAGAAAGAGCAATCCTAAAAGTAGGAAGGGGGTACAGATGGGTCATTTTAAGTATATTGCTTTGAGTTTGGGGTGCTTTTGTTGGTGTTCTTTCCATTTATATTGTTGTAGACATGGTATATATTCTTTTCTTGATTTTGCTTACTTTGTATTTCTTTTTTAATGGATATATTTCTGTTTATGTGTGAAGAGAGGAAGAGGGAGCAAATCCTTTGTAAAAAGGTAAGTTGAGGGAATAAGATTTAATTGCATGTTAGGATGTCTCAACAGTTTATAAAGTAAGTTTCTCTGCTAGCATAGTTTTACTTGGGTTCTCTTTGCTTATTGATATTTAAGGTTTTTTCTTGTTACATTATTCTTCTTGTTTATCTCTCTTATGGTCCAGTAATGTTTTATTAATTTAATATACCATAATTTGCTTAGGCATTCAATAAATGAGGCCAGTCTTTTTAATATCATTTCTCTTGCTGACATTTTGTGACTGCTAAAAATTAAACAGTACATTAAATTAAATTAAAATCTCCAAAAAGTTGAGAACCATGGGAAGAGGAATAGAAAGACATTTGATGGGTGTGAACAGGCTGCAACCCATAGCAAATAAGGAATTTCATGGGTGAAATGGCAAAAATGCATCTTTGAAGAAATGACGATAAAAAAAAGATGGATTGGTCTTACAGCAAATAGACTATCTTTGTATTCCACTGACATCCTGACAATGTTGAGAGAACATGAGGATAGATTCCAGCAGCTTCAGAAGAATTCACAGGATAGGGACAAGAGTCTCACAGGATGGGCAGATATAGCTACTCCCATAAAGATGATACCCTTATTATGCACTGTCAGTTGCATTGGAGTATTAATATAAAGACACATCCACACTTTAAACACTATTTTAATGACAACTTCCTTCTATATTGTACTTATACATGTCTTTAGAATACATGATCTCATGAGCCTGATGAAACTTTTTACTAGATTCTAAGGTATTAAAAAAACGGTAAATACTCACCAACAGAGACAGGTCTTCTTGACATCATGTCTTATCTCTAGCTTTCACTATACTTCTCTGTCTCACAAAACTCTAAAGCCTTATCTAGCTCAGAGAATCCATATTCTATCTTCAAATATCTCTTCCATCTTTAACATTCTATTGTGTTTACTCAGTGCTAAGACCCTTTTCAAGCCTACAAGTCTCTATATTTTCAAACTATAAAACCAGTAGCTTTGATCTAAAGAGAGTCTCTGATTCAGTCTGCAGTCTGGGTCTGTCTTGTCAGCTAAAAGAGCCAAAACTCATCTCTAATTGACTTTGTTATTACTGTGTCTTGAAACCCAATTACTTTAACAAGTTCTTCCCAGTTGCTCCAATGTTTTTCAAAATCACCCCAGGATTGGCTCATGTCTAATCAAATTTTCTCTCTGAAATACTGATCGTTTTTGTGTCACTTGAAACTTTTCTCCCTTCTACCTAGGTGATATTTGAGGGAAAGATTGTTTTCCCCTCTAGCTTTACTCTGACTGCAGAGAAGTAACTTTCATTTTGCATATGTGTGAATCCTTGCTCAAAGTATACTGACAACACAGTCTACTTTCCTGGCTGATTGAAGGGTTCTATATTTCCCAAGTCAAAATTGAGAGATGGGTGAAGAAAATGGTAAACACCTAAAAGAAGGTAAAAACCTACATACTTCTCAGTGATAGGTTTGTTTTTTTAATTAGCCTAAACTCGGTCAAGGTTCTGAATGGTATAGGTTCAGTCCTCAAATTTTCCAGAGCTTAATATCTCATATTCTGTAACACATTAATAATCATGGCAGTGTTCTGTAGTACTTGTTTTTCTTACAACAGTCCTGTAAAGTTGGTTGTGTATAGTATGTCAGGGTAGTATTACCCCTATTTTCCAGATGAGAAAGCTGAGGCTCACACTGATCATACAACTAAAATTCAAAGCTAAGCTTCCAAAGGCCAGGTCCAGCTCTGCATTGATATTCCGGGGTGTTCTGCACGGCCTCATCTCCTTCATTATGAGGATCTTTCCCTAATAAGTTAGGACTGTCTAATAAGCATATCAGCCTTGTGTCCCTTTGTCATTAACCAATGGCACCCCTTCTATCCCTGCCTCAGAAGATCTGATATGACCCTGGCTAGGTCTAACCCTCTTACGTAGGGTAAGGGAGAGAGGAGACCACTTGGGCCCCATTGTAGCCCCTACATAAGTCCCTTTGTGGCCAAATCATTCTTCTCACTCTCTCACTAAACATGATTTATTCCTTGCCTTGCCTTCCCTTTCCCAAGCTATTTCTGCTCATCAGTATGGGCTGAATAAACCTGCTTACTTGATCTGCTTCCTGCCTCTTAAGTTCTTCTTGTTTCTTTACAGCAATTCCCCTTGACATCCTTGACATCTGAAACTGAGGCAGGACACTCTCTTTGTAAAAAAAATCAGGCTAGAGGCAATGTTATTCCCAAGGAGCTAACTACTATTTCCCCATAGTTCTTAAATTCAGACCCCACAAAGACTATCTCAGAGGGTCTTTATAAGACTCAAATGGGATAATGTATATGAGGTATTTCACAGAACTCCAGAGGGAGGTTTGGGTTCAAATTCTGCCTTGGACATTGACACCCTGAGATTTCATGGGCAAGTCGCAACCTTAGTTTTCTCATCTGTAAAATGGAGAGAACGTTTTCATTCTCTGCCTCACAATACTGTTGGGAAGAAAGTGCTTTACAAACCTTAAAATATTATAGAAGTGTAAGTTATCTCTTCATATTAGCTATTTTTTCAAAAATCAGAGCTGAAGATATCTTAGATCAGAGATGTCAACCTTCTGGAGTGTGATCGAATTATATTAAAATGGAATGGTAAATGTAATTAAAAATAAAATAGAATATAGATAATGTTGATATGTAGCCCCTGAGGATCCTTATATAAGGTTTGATACCACTACCATAGTCTTTGCAGGAATGAAAGGGCAACAATCAATTATGAAGCACTTTCTGCATTTCAGGCATTGGAATACATATACAAAGGCAAGAGCATCTTGGCTCTCAAGAAGGGCAAAGTACTTTCTATCAGGGGAAGAAAGTATAGATGGGGAGTGAGGTTAGTCCACAAAGACAAGCGGCTTATGAGTTATTACAAAACTGTAGTGATCTGGACAAAGGATTGGAATATGGAAAATATTAGTCTGGATATTCATTTGGGAAATGTAATAGTATTTTCAATGATTTTCAATCATTCTCTTCTGAAAGAGCCTCTATTTTTAACATTCCAACATTCCAATGGATCTGAGATCTCATCTATGTGATTATTCCCTTCAATGATACCAATGATAATGCATTCATGTCTTGCCATTCTATGTGACTCTTCTCCATGTCCTCTCATATATTCATCAGAGAGAATCCATTCAGAATGCTGAGCAGCTTTCCTGGCAATCAATTGACATTTCCTTTATACCAATAGTTGGCCATTGGTTTCCCCTCACTCTGCCTGCATGACTAGTTACTTGACTGGCAAATTTTATATAAAGAATGAGAACATTGATTTTTTAGCTTTTTGTGTTCACCGGACACCTTTGGCAGTCTGGTGAAACTGATGGCCCCATTTTCAGGATAATATTTTATATGCATAAAATAAAATATAGAGGATTGCAATGAAACCGATTTTAATGGAATACAGTCATTAAAAAAAGTTCATGGACCCCAGTTTAAGAACTCTTCCTCTAAAGTAAAAATGACTTAGTGATATATTGAGATGATGAAATAAACTTTAAAATATTTTTTCTATTCTTCAACTCTAATTCTTATGCCACCTTTCTTCTATTTTGTTCTATAAAATCTGGTAAGGTTCTCATTTATCTACTTTTCCATCTTAACATCTTGCAAAAGTCTTTGGCCAAAAGAAGTGAGAGTGGACTAGTCTAACCATCGATCTATGCTTTTATCTAATCTACTCTCTGGTTACTAAACTCCAGGAAGATGGCCAAGAGTCAAGAGGGAGAATTAATAGCAGAGGCCAGTTGACCACTTCACAGTACACAAGAAGCCCCACAGAAGCACATGCTGTTGCTCAGCAACAGTAATCTTTCTTATCCTCCCATGTCTACTCAAACTTCATGAAATCTTGGTTTGTTTTCCCAACATCAGATTTTTGGCTTTCCTTTGCTCTTTGTCACTTCTCATGCTCATCCTCAGCTGTTCCATTTGTCGCTTTAATCCTAACCCGGTATCCAATCAGGACCAACCCCATGGCTTCACCATTCCTTGGAAATTTGCCCCAGCTTCTCCAATAACATTATAATTCCTTGGGAATCACTTTATTCTTTTTTTTTTATTAATTTTGTTTATTTTCAGTGTTCTACAATCACTTCCATATAACTTAGATTTTTTAAAATCACTTTATTCTTATGACCTCAATTTCTGAGGTCCAAATCCTAAAGGATTTTATTCCCTCTGTAGCTCCTCTTTTCCCCCAGACCCTGTCCCTATATAACTATTAGCACACAGATAATCATCTGTCCTGTTCAGAACCCTAACTGGGTACAATTACTGGCCATTGACACTTGGCTTCTCACTGTCTAATATTAGAACATGACAGAAACAGGCTTCTATAGGAAATCCTTAATCTCTCAAGATATTTCCAATACCAGGTCATGAATAGGCGTGTTTTCTTTTTTGTCAGGTATTTGTAATTGGTTATCTGAAACTCAGAACACATTTCCCTGGAAAACCAATATTCAGCTTCCCAATCCAGCCAACAACAATCTACTTAACTAATGATAATCACGACAAATCTGTTCATAACTAACATTTATATAATGCTTTGAGGCTTACAAAATGCTTTAAATTCATTATCTAATTTGATTCTTACAACAATCCTGTGAAAAAGACAGGGTAGGTAATATCATTCCCCTCTTTTTAGATGAGGAAATTGGATCGCAAAGAGGTTAAAGGACTTGTTACTATTAAATGGAAAAGCTAGAATTGAAATCCAGGCATTTGGAGTCCAAGGCCAATTATTTTTCCCGCTGATCTCCCTCCCAATATGAAAAGAATGTCTAAATGTAGTATGATGTTGTGGGGCAAGTCTTAAAGTCAGGAGACCTGAGTTCAAAATCTGACTCTATCACTAATTTGCAATGTGATCCTGGGCAAGTCACTAACTTCCCTGTTTATTCACCTGTAAAATTAGAAAAGTAATATTTGTTTTATTTACCTTGAAGAATTGTTGTAGAAAAAGAAGTTGTGTAAATGAGCTGTTACTATTTTTCATCTCTTCCTCTCATATTTTTGGGTGGAATTTGAATAGAAAATGTACTGGGTCAGGATGGTATTTTATTGCTAGTTTTTCTTTCTATGTCAGTCACATTTCCTAATGTATCCCTCTGTCCATCACCTTTCAGAGAGCCATCCTTTAAAACCAAGAATAAAAAAAAGAGGAAAAAAAGCAGTTCAGGAAAATGAACCAATACATTTAAAAAATTCTGGCTTTCCTTTCCTCTCCTCTCCTCTCCTCTCCTCTCCTCTCCTCTCCTCTCCTCTCTTCTCCTCTCCTCTCCTCTCCTTTTCCCTTTCCTTTTCCTTTCCTTTACCCTGATTTCTTCTTAAATAGGTCTATTCACTGAGTGGGCACCCTAAATGAGGAAAGGGACCAATGTCTCCCATTGTATCCTGTCATCTCCAGTCATCCTGATGAATATCTGGTCATTGGATTCAGATGACTCTGGAAGATAAGTGAGGCTGGTGACCTGCACAGCCCCTCATCACTCAAATCAAAGTCAAGTGCAAGTCACATCATCGTTTCTCTAATGGCATGGTCTTCTTTGGCAACGAAGGACAAACACAACAACAACATCTGCAAAGAAGGTACAGAGGAGCAGATCTTTCTCATATCTCTTCTTTGAGACCTAGCACAGTCATTATACTTTTACAGCATTTAGTTTTGCTCATTTTATTATTGTTGTAGTTATTAGGCATAGTATTTTTACTGGTTCTACTTAATTTACTCTGTATCAGTTTATATGACTTTCCATAATTCTCTTTATTGATGACATCTGTCATTTCTTCGGAGGAATTATAGCATAGAAATATTAGATAGAAAACTGGCTTCAGATTGAGGAAGATCTAAGTTAAAATCCTATCTCATATATTTAGGCTATGTGACTCTGGGCAAATCACTTTACCTTGCCCTAGACAACTCCGTAAGACTAAGAGTTGAATGTGGTAGAGAGAGTTCCCACAGCCTGAAGTTATCTATACTATTGAAATCACAGGTCTGCTCCCTATTTCTTATAGCAGGGTTATGTTTTGTTACATTTACTTACCACAATTTGTTTAGCCATTCATCAGTTGATGGGCTTTCTTTTTTTGTATGTGTGTGAGTTCTTTGCTACACAAAAATATTGCTATATACATTTTTGTGTATAGTGACTTTCTTTTTTTCACTCACCTCCGGGAATATATGCCTAACGATGGTATCATTGGGTCAAAGGTTATGGATATTTCAGTCATTTTTTTGCATAATTCAAAATTGTTTTCCAGAATGGATGGAACAATTCACTGTTTGTGTGCCTGTCTTTCAAAAAACCCATTTGAATGACCATTTACGTACTAAGTTATGGCTTAATAACTTGGCTATCTGACTCTTATAAAAGATTCTTCATACAAAAAGTTTTCTCCAGTCAAATGCTTCTCTTCTCATCCTAGTTGTAAGAACTTTTGTTTAGGTAAAGCTTTTCAATTTTTGTCATCAAAATTAAGAAATTGTCCCTTGAAGATTAAGAAACATAGCTTTAAAAGGTGTCTGTTCTTTTCAATTTTTTAATTAGAAAATGTGGAATTATCAAGCATTTATTCTTTCTCCCTTTTCTTTTCATCTTTCCCCATCACCAAAAACAAAACAAAACAAAACAAAAAACAAAACACAGTTTTGTAACACAAAAGCATAGTAAACCAAAACGGCTTCTCATATTGGCCACATCCAAAAATTTGTGTCTCTGTATATTCGTCATTTACCTTTTGGTCGTGAAGTGGCTAACATTCATCACTGGTCCTCTGGAATCATGACTTCTCAGAATTCTTTGCTCTTAGAAAATTTTTCATTTTTATAATGTTGATATTATAAATTATTCACCTTGTTCTGCTGACTTCACTGTACATCAGTCCGAAACTCTTTCCAAGTTTTTTTCTGAAAATGTCCCATCATTTCTTATAGTACTATAGTAATTCCATTAAGTTCATATGCAATAATTTGCCATAATTTGCAATTTGCAATAATTTGCAATAATCAGCCATTTTTTCAATGATGGGCACCCATTTAGTTTCCAGATCTTTGCCACCATGGAAAGATAAGTATAAATATTTTTGTACATATGGATCTTGTAACTCTTTCTTTGATATGCTTGTTGTACAGTCCTAGTAGTGAGTGGTATTGCTGGGTAAATGAGTACACATATTTAGTAACTTTAGGACCATTGTTCCAAATGCTTTCCACAATAGTTAGGACCAGTTCACAGATCTACCAATGGGACTTCAATATACCTGTTTTCCTATGGCCTTTCTAACATTTGTCACTTTCCATTTTTGTCAGATTCACCAATCTGAAGTGTGTGAGGTAGAATGACAAACTTGCTTTAATTTGCATTTTATCTTTATTCATAATTTGAAGCATTTTTTTTCCTGAAGGTTTTGAATTGGTTGGATTTATTTCCTTAAGAACTGCTTATTCCTATCATTTAACCATTTATCAGTTGGACAATGGCTCTTATTCTTATAAATTTGAAGTAGTTCCTTATAGATCTTGGAGACAAGATTGTTTTTAGAGACTTTCTCTGATTTAACTGTTTTCTTTCTAATCTTTGCTTCATTGAATGTATGCAAATTTTTAAAATTTTTATATAATCAAAATTATGCATTTTATTTTCTGTGGTCTTCTATATCACTTATTCTGTGGTCTTCTATATCACTTATTAAAGCAATTTCTTCCTCATTCCTCTGATACGTTTGAGATGTGACTTTTATGTCTAAGGTATGCATCCATTTGGAGTTTATCTTGATATATGGTATGAAATTGGTCTATTTGAAGGGTCTAAATCTAATTTCTGCAAAACTGCTATCCAGTTTTCCCCACACTTTTTGTCAAATAATGAATTCTCAGCCCAGTAATTGGGACCTTTTTGCTTATCAAACACTAGGCTTTTAGCTTCCTTTATTTTATTACATTCTTTATCAAATTATTTTCTGATTGTCCTCTCATTTTCTTTTAATTAGTATCAAAGTGTTTTGATGACTTTACTTTGTAGTATAGTTTGAATTTGGACACAGCCAGGCTTCTTTCCTGCCAACTCCTCACCCGGCCCCCCCGCCCCTATTATTTCCCTTTAGCTTCTTGACTTTTGTGACTCCAGATGAATCTCATTTTTAAAGAGTAATCTTTTGACAATTTGGTTATTAAAACATTGAATAAGTTAATTAATTTAGATAGTATTGTCATTTACTTTTTATTAACTTAACCTAATCCTTCCCTTCCCTTTCCTCTCCCTCTGTCCACATAGGGTATCATACCCTTATCTGTGGATGCTCTGCCCAAAGGAATGTTAATTTTGACCCTTGAAACCTCAAAATATATTTTGGGGTCTATGGGATAGATTTCTTCCTTAAGGACTATGCCTTAAACCTAATTCTCTCTGGCTCTCATCTGTTGGCCAACAATGGCTCCCAGTCCAAGCCTCAGTTGGTGTCATTGTTTGGGCCCAGGTTGGCTCGAATTGAATGTAAATAGCAATTGCTTCTGTTTTCACCAGAAACCCTGAGGTTCTTCCCCTCCCAGAATGATTTTTCCATTTGACTAGGTAAAAAGATGACTCCAGAGGAGAAAGTGATTTTGTACAGCCTTCCCCCATTTAAATCCAATTCATATGCTATCACCTTCCTGATGCCATGGTCCTCTTTGAGAATGAAGGACCAACAAGAAGTTGGGCAAAATTTTTTTTCTAAGAATATCGTGAATTTCTTCTTAATTTGTTGTGAATTCTTTTTGTATCTTTGATACAGGTAATGAAATTTCCCTTTCTTTTTCAACAAATTTACTAGTGCTAAGTGTACTTTTAAAGAAACAAATTCTAGTTTTATTTACTAATACAATGAGTTTTTAATTTTCAATTTTTTACCCTTTAATGTTAACTTTGAATTTTAATCTCTTATTTCATAATTTATTTCTATTTTATTTTGGTGTTAATTGGGGTGTTGCAATTTTTTTTCTAGATTTTTTCAGTTGTATAACCAATTTATTCATATTTTATCTGGCTTCATACAAAGTTGCCTCCTTGTTATTATTAACTTCAATGAAATTATCTATTGTTCTTTGACACACCAGTGCTTTAGGATTAAGTTACTTAATGCCCAGTTGATTTTTAATGTTTTCTTCAACAGCTCTTTATTTAACATATTATTTGTTGCATTGATGTTAATAAAGGACCTGTCTAAATTTCTACTTTTCTGCACTTGTTTGTGGGTTTTTAATGGCATGATTCATGGTAACTTTTTGCATACATGCTGTACACAACTGAGAAATATGCATACTCTTTGTATACATCTCATCTGAGATCATGATTGTTTTCCTTGCTTTTCCAAATTTAGCTGAAGTATAATGGATTTTATTCTAGCCCTTTAACTATGTGAATCTTTATGATTTAAGTTTATTTCTAACAAACATATGATGTCCTCTTCAATTTTATGAGCAAGTTACCTCCATTCACATTCATGACTGTTAATTATGTGTTTCTCTCCACCCAATTTTCTTATGCTTTTCCCTCTCTTAACTTTTCACTTCCTCTATACACAATAGAAGAAGAGCATGGAATAGAACTGTGCTTAGCATTAATGTTCTATGCTAAATATATTTATATAACCCTAAGTTTAGCTTCCATTTCCTTTGCCTCTCTTCTCCCTCTTTTCTTTTCTTCCTCATTCAACAATCACCAAAGATCTATCATATGTAGCTTTTCAAAAATTTATTTAAGTTCTTAACTTATTTGTGTTTGGGGGGATTAGATTCTTCTAAGTATGAGAGGGGTGTACTATATAGTCTATGCACTATAGTCCTATTATAATTTTACTATCTATTTCTTCCTGTATGTCATTTAACTTTTACTTTAAGTATCTGTATGCTATTCCATAGAGTACAATTATGTTAAGTATTGATATTAATTCGATATCTCTGATAGCATGTTGTTTCCCTATTTATCTCTTAACTAAATCAATTTTGGCTATCACCATGTTTGAGATCATGAATATTATCCATAATTTTCCAAGTTCATCTAAAGTATAACAGATTTTGCTCTAGTCTCTTACTTTAACTATATGAATTTTTATGTTTCAAGTTTGCTTCTTTTAAACAACATATTAATTCTACAGTCCTCTTTATTTTTATGAATAAATTCACTCCATTCACATTCATAGTTATAATTGTTCAATTTAATAAATATTTATTAAGCACCTACAATGTGCCAGGCACTGTGCTAAGCTATGGGAATTCAAAGAAGAAAAATAAAAACAGTCCCTACCTTCACAATACACACAAAAAAGAAGAAAAGCAGAAAAGTAGAGAAGAGAGCCAACAGAGGGTACCTGATATGGGGGCATGATGTTCTGTGGAGTCAAAAGCAAAAGTCAAAAGATCTACTGATGAAGCATTTCCTAAAAAGTTCTGAGCCCTCTCTAACAGAAGGCTTTGGGAGGAGCTGACTGCTTTGCCCTTTGGTCCTCCAGTCATAAAGGAAAGGCAAACTGAGGAGTTAAAGGAGTTGAGTATTGAAAACTCAGCAAATCGGTATGATAATGAGATTTCAAGTGTTCACTTTTTCCTGGGAAAGGAACAATGTTCTATGGAACATTTCTAGGCTCTGACTCTACACTTGGAAACAGTCTCTATTTGAAGAACTGGTCAGACTTCAGATAACAATATTAATATTCCTATATAACTTACAGGTTTACAAAACGCTTTCTTACTAACTCTTTGTGGTTGGTAAGACAAATATTTTCCTTAGAGAGAAAACAAACACAGTGAGTTGAAGGATCTCTCAACCTCACATAATTAAGACTTCTTTATTGAAATTAAGGTTTCTGAACTGGACTTAGTCTTCTAAATCCAAGGCTGAGATGAAGGAGGAGAAGAGAGAGAGAACAAGAATTCTATCTCCAGCACAACGTATTCTAGTCAAAGCCTTCTGATTGGAGAACTGTCACAAATGAAATAGTGTGGTAAGATTAGTGAGATTCGAATACTCTCATTTTGCTGTCAAGTTCTAGACTAACCCACAAGCTTCTCTCTCTTCCTCATCCCCAGCATTCCATTAAATATAACATGCTAAAATGGAATGTAAGCATGCTCTGACTTATGAATCCTTTTTATATCCTGGAAAAGAGCACTAGATTTAGAGTCAAAGAATCTGGGTTCAAATCTCTGGTCTTTCTCTTGTTAACCTATGAACTTAGATACAATCTATTTTCATTTGTAAAATGAATGAGGTTAACTCTTTGGTTAGGAAGCATCTTTCAGCTCTAAATACTATACTTCTATAACTTTTAGACACTTATATATAAGAACAACCAGTAGGATATATTCTAGGACAGTGTGATTGAGGGTGGGGGGGGGGAGGAGGGGCTGGAATTGATAGTTCAGGAAAAAGGAAAACTTTTGTCCATGGTGGAATCAGTCAATATTCAAGTGTTGGATGAATATCTTCCAGATGTCCAGGATAATACCAGGCACTGCAGAAGATAACAAGAATTTTATTATCTTTATATTATAGCATCATTAGATAACTAGACAATCTAGCTTTCTCAACCAAAAAATTAATTGAAACAATAAATGAATTTAGCAAGGTTACAGTATACAAGAGGAACCGATAAAACTAATTTCCTTCTTTATGAACCAGCAACTAAAAGCAGCAAAACATCATAAAAATAAATTCTATTTACAATAACAAAAAAGCCATAAAATATTTCTGAATTAATCACCTAGAAAATCATATAAGCTCAATAGTAATAACTAAAATTTATAAAAACTGAAATAACAGATCATATCTATGCAGAAGAATTCCAAGTATGTCCAGCCTTATTCTTTCTTGAATTATAGTTCCGTGTTAAAAGCTGCCTATTTCTTGTCTCTTCATAAATATTTGCATTTCAAAAGCAGCATGTCTAGCACATAAATCACTATATTTTCACCAAAACTTATTTCTCTTCCAAACTTCCCTATTTCTGTTGATGGACCCACAATTCTTATAGCTATCCAGGTTTTTTAAATCATTTAACTCTTCATTCTCTCAGCTCCTATTTCCAGTCCTTTGTCATGCCTTTTTGATGCTGCCTCTTTTTGATTCCAATCTCTGGTTCTTTGCATAGATGGTCCTTCTTCATGTTTGCAATGACCACCCTCTTCACTTCAGTCTCATAAAATCTCTACCATTCTACCAAGCACATTTCAGTTGCCACCTCCTTCATATATATTCCCTTGATTTCCCCTAATCACTTTGTTTGACAGTATTTCTTGTTAATGTACTTAATGTACATGTTGTATCCTCCCAATAAAAAGCCAGCTCCTTGACAGACCTATTTCATATTTGGTTTTGTATGTTCAGTAACTGGAAATAGTGATTGTACGAAGTAGGTGCTTAATGAATGTTTGTTGACTTAAGCTTAATAAGTGAAATAAATGGAGGAACATTTAATACTTATAAATGGTGGTAACATTTCCAAACTAATTTACATATTTAATGCAGCGCCATTCAAAAGATTATTCATAGACTGTATAGAACCATAATAAAAATTGTCTGGAAAAAATGAAGGATATAGAAGACCACAGTGGATAAAAAGAAAGTGATAAAGGTAAATTTGCACTGCAATATTACAAAATAATTATCATCAAAATTCTCTGGTCTTGATCAAGAAAAGAAGACTTGGTCAATGGGAAGAGAAAAGCAATAGAAGAGAGCCAATCAAATATGTATGTGTGTATATGTATATATATATATATATATATATATACACATACATATATATACATTTCTATGTATACACACATATTGTGTTCATATACATATATGTATATGTATGTGCATATATATGTATATTTATATAAGTAGTGTTTGATAATCTCATCATTTAAAACTGGGGAAAAGATTCATATGTATTTAGCAAAACTGCTTGGCAATATGGTAGGACATATATTTAGAACTATATCTCACATATAATTAAGTAAATTCTATGTATAAATCAAATAATTAAAAATGGAAGCCTAGTAAACCTATCTCAATTGTGAAGGAGAGATATATTTTCTATTTGTTGAGTATTATAAATTATTAGAGATGAGATAGTTATACTTGATTATATTGATTTAAAAAAACAATAAAAAAGACAATACAATTAAAAGAAAAAGAAGTTAGCTGGTGAAATATATATGGTGACTATAATAGGTAAAATTTAATATCTAAAAAGTATATTGAACCACTAAACATTCACCAAGGTAATCTCTAATCACCAATACACAAAAGGTTAAAGGATAAGAACAATATGCAAAAGAGGAAAATGCAAACTATTAATAATTCACTTGAAAAATACTAAACCTCACTAACATTAAAAGAGATAGAAATTTAAGCAATCGTGAAGTATAATGTCACAACCATAAAACTGACAAAAATAATTAAAAAACAATGAAAATTAATATTGGGATGGATATGGAGAAACAGGTACACTCATTCATAGCTAGTAAAATCACAGAGGCAGAGTCGCTTTTTAAGAGGCAATCTGGCAATATAAAGTAAAAGTTATAAAATTTATCATGTCCTTTGACCCAATAATTGCATGTTTAGGAATATCACTTGAGAGAGTTAATAAAACAACAAGAAAAGAGGTGGAGCCAAGATGGCGGAGTAGAAAGACTCACCTATGCTAGGTCTGAACCCACAGCCCATAGATTTCCTGTAAAAAGAACTCCTGACAAATTCCGGAACAGTGGAAGCTGTGCAGCAACACAGTGAAGGAGATTTCTGCTGCAGAGAGCCCTGAAAAACCGACCGCAAAGGTACCCTGGACACGGGAGCCGAGTCCTGCCCGGCCGAGCGCT